>OX465586.1:60092170-60692170 GCA_950022655.1 Alentia gelatinosa | reverse complement strand
AATGATGTTTCAAGGCATCATTCGCCCTGGGCCGGATGATGCCTCAAGGCATCATGCGCCCTTAAAGGGTTAAGAGACTTTTCATTATAGCCAACAGTTGGGAGTATAAGGCCTGGAGTCCACTTACTACGGTAGAAATTTAGACCTACCGATATGGCACCGATACAAAAAGCAAATATCGGAGACATATCGGGAAGGTGCCAAATCGTAGACATATATATTTATACACGCCAATCCACCACGCATCGTATGTCGTTTATGTGCCTAATCGAAGAAACGTGGTCAACTGCCACGCTATAAGGTGACCTTCTGACGCAATTCTGATTTTGTTGTTGGGATGTGCATCGTAGACCGTATCGAAGCCATATCGTAGTAGGTGAGCAGGGGCCTTAGTGTTGTGTCAAGAGGCCTTTTCCTATCGAAGCCGGGTGTATTTGTGATTAACTGGTTATATATCAATATAAATATATTATATATATATAATATATATATATAAATGTGTATATTTATTAGTCATTTAGAAATTGTTCAAATTCGGGTGTATTAGTTTTATACTGGCTCTAAATATTAATATGTTTGCATATATAACAAATATTTGATGCAACATATCAACATATATATATATATATATATATATATATATATATATATATATATATATATATATATATATATATATGTATATAATCAAATATATTTTCCATTTCAGACCAGGACACATCACATCGACTTGGTACCCTGCTGAGCGCAGCAGAATAAACCAAATTGGATTGCAGGAAAGCTTTGACCAATCCCGTACACTGTTCCGCGGGGCAAGAGACCAGAGGGAGGGGATATAAGAAGGGAGCCAGAAGCCACACCAAGCTACAGGGGAGTAGGGAAGCCACGCCACGACCTATATCACAGCGATAGATGGGAAATGTGCAGAAGGGAAGCCTAGACGGAATCACAAGGCAAAGTCCCATCGCAACTGGCGGCTCAGCCGAGGAACTATGTTTGACCTGGCTTGGGCATGTCTCGCTATATATAAGCCGCTTTATGAGGCACAGTGCGTATGTCAGAATCTTTCCCCGGGGTTATGTACTGAATCTATTGCTCTGGTTCAAATTATTGATCAGAGACTACATGGATTCCCTCCTAGACACCACCAGAGTGTATGAGGTAGATGGAATCATTTCTTGATTTGTCATGATGTGTTCTTTCTACCGCTGTATATATATATATATATATATATATATATATATATATATATGTATGTATATATACATGTATATATGTTTGTATATATATACATATATGTATATATATATGTATGTATATATATATAGAGAGAGAGAGAGATTGATACATGCATATATATATATATATATATATATATATATATATATATATATATATATGTAAATATAAATATATATATACATATAGATAGATAAATAGATAGATAGTATCGTAGAACTGGATGCATTTTAATCTTGGCTACCATATGCCAAGACTGGAGTTTGGTATACTGACTTCATGATGCGAAGCCACCTGAAGTCTGGAGCCAAAGTTCCAGGAGTGGCATGTGGTGGCCAAGATTAAAATCAATCTAGTTTTTATTTTATCCTACCCAGTCTCCTCGATTTTGGAATATTACGTGATAACAATTCTGTATGCCACTAGTGGCATATAAAACTCCGTATGCCAGTCAGCGTGGCATACGGAAACTCAATGTTAAACCTATGGGATTTTACATTAGGGGTAGGATAAATATATAGATAAATAGATAGATAGATAGATAGATATATATATATATATAGATATAGATAGATAGATAGATAGATATAGATGTGATAAAGACTACCTATGGTAGGATGAATAGATAGATAGATATATAGATAGATAAATATATATAGATAGATAAAGATATTTATAGATATATATAGATGTGATAAAGACTACCAGTCCGGACCCAACCCTCTCCATCTATTTTCGTAGAGCATGAACGCTTTATTAGCACCACTCCCGCTGCAATGGCTTACAGACAATTTCTGTCCGTATGAATTATTATACACGAAGCTTTCCAAATTCTAATCCAATTCTGGAATTAATCAACTGTGCCATCCTATTTTCTCCTTACGGGGATGTACCCCCTGTACTCCGGATGAAGTAATCTTGTGCAATTGCGTCGCCCTAACATCGGCTCCATTTATATGCTAAACTGAATTACTAGTGGGAGAACATTTTCTCTGATACATCAATCATAGTCCGACTGGCAGCGCCTTACACAGCGGGACCAAGAGGATTGACATAAAAATTCATTGAAGTCCTTGTAGGTTCAAATAGCCGATCCCGGTACCACGCGAGGCTCCGGACTGGTTTCAATATAAAGCCACCAGGAACACTCTCCCTACAGAGGTTTGGTTTTAGAATGCTCTCCCTCTACTTTGCTTAGCCCAAAACATATGGACGCGAAACCGCTTAGTGGTTTTTTTTGGGGTTGTTTTTTTTCATCAATTTTTATTGCTAGTCTTGGCACAGATATCGAGAAATAGCATGGTTTTGATCTGGGTGGCCGTATTCTCCGTGAAGTATTGCTATAAAATCATGATTAAGTATAGATTCTCCATGTTAGGAGGGTAATAAATACACAATATTACCATGATTTCGATCTGAGTGGCCGTATTCTCCGCGTAGTTGACGCGTAGTAAAACTCCGAGTGAAAGCGAGGCGTATTACTACGCATCAACTACGCGGAGAATACGACCACACAGATCGAAATCATGGAAATGTTGTATTCATTACTCACTTATTTATAGATTTAAGCAATAAATATGATCGTTAGAAAACTTTTCAACGTAATTAAGAAGTTATGTTTGGGACTACTTTCATCTAAAAAATCTGTATCCTCCTAGGAGGGTATGGAGCTCCGTATCCTCCTCAGTAGCGATCTGTAATCTCCATAGGCTTAGTATGGAGACTCCGTATCAGGTAGGTAATAAAAGGTATTATTAGGTCTGGCGTCCACCTACTACAATAGAAATTTAGACCTACCGATATGGCACCGATACAAAAAGCAAATACCAGAGACATATCGGTAAGGTGCAAAATCGTAGACATATGTTTAAACATGTCAATCCACCACGCATTGTATGGGTTTTTTATCACAATCGCAGAAACGTGGTCGCCTGCCCCGATATTAGGTCACCTTCCGACGCGATTTGGATTTTTTATCGGGAGGTACATCGTAGACCACATCGGAGCCATATCGTAGTAGGTGGACGCCGGGCCTTAATGTGGAGGCTGGGGCTGGTAGTTGGGGGTTAGGGACCCGGGGTCTGGGGGGCTGGAGACGGGTACCCCGCCTGTTTCTTCCACTAGACCTGGTGCGCTTGATTCGTGACCACCAGCCTGGTACCCAGTCGCCCACTGATTGCCCAATATAACTAGAACGAGGAAAGTGCCCATTGGGGTTCCATGTCCTACATCGAATCCGCCTTCCCGCCCAAACTACATCGCCCAATCCCCGACGAGTGCCTTGATAAGTTGCCTTTGCACTCATATCACTGTGTACACAGAATTCTCATAATGCAACGACTCCATAATAATCAACGGTCTATTCCGAATCATTCCGTGATGGAAATGGTCGATAAACAACCATTGCTGTCAACCGCAATTTTCATAATATTAGAGCTATAGTCTGGCCATATTCATACTAGCATAATACAGTAATAATTCAGTTATTGCAATTGGAGGTGTGTAAATACACCATTGGATTCAGATACAGATTCCTTTAAGGGCGGGGACGTGTGGCAATAGTCTGTGGTAAAGGGTGGGTACTAGTGCTAATTCATACCGCCAGGGGGCGGGACGTCTGAGACCTATTGTGATAGTTCAATAGTTTAGGACGTGATAGAATATGTTATCATTAATCTCATTGTCCATTTCACCCAGAATCATTACCTGGGTGTTGCATCTATATTCTATGAAAATCTCATGATTATTTATCCTATATTTCCTAATTTATTTCACAAAAACGAAATTTTGCAAATTTAAGAAAATATTGCCTTTTTGCATCACCCGCAGTGAATGGGTTAAGTGCCGACTAACACTTCATATCCCTCCGGATATATCAAAAGGGGTGTGCCAGTGGACCTGGAACGAAGGGGTCTGGGGTTGGTGGTTACTAGGAGTCTGTGTTGGAATGGCTGCGTCGACCAGCCATACCACGCATGGCTTTGACCTTGTGGCTCAAATGAATCTTATGGCTGTAACCCCTTCTGACAAACAACCCCACCCTCACCCTGCACCCCACCCCAAACCCACTGAATGTGGTGACTAGCATGTTTTAGGAGGAGGGGGGTGTCATGGTGAGCAAGGATTGAATTGCAGTTTCCATTCCAACCCGCCATAGCAGGTAGAAAAGTGTTTTTTTACTGGCTTCATTGGTGGGGTGGAGGCGTGAGGGAAACCAGGGACAATCTTTATAGACCACAGGCGAGGGGTGTGTAAAAATATAATGGTTTTCGCTTTTAATCGCTCCTAGGACATAAACTCCATTAACCCTTTAAGAAGGTTGTCAACCTACTACGATTTTGGCATTGGGAGCATATCATAAAAGTTCCCGATGAAAACTTATATCGCACCAGAAAGAAACGTGAAATTATAGTAATAGAGCAGGCTTTCTCGACGCTGTCTGCAATGAACACCAATGCACTGCGATGACCTTCCGATAAAATAGATGCACCATAAGCTGTATTACGATGTGGGTGATATGCATCGTAGTTCATTGCATGGTCTACAATTTCTAATGTAGGCCTAGTAGCTGGACACCCCCCTCCCCCTCCTCTACGGCATAGAATTAGTTTATATAGAGTTGCAAATTGGAACTGGCTGACTCTGAGCCATCCACAAACAAAGGTGCACTTCCGATCATATACATGTAGGCAAACTCAGTGATTTTGATAATATGGATGTGTTGTGGCTGAGGTTAGGTCTTTTATTTTCAGAATGTAGAACCTATAAGTTGTTCGATTACATCAGAATAAATTCATCTGTATCAAGCACTATTTGTCTGGTTTGAAATAAACCATCAACACGATATTTTAAAAGAACAATAAATCAGACCAGCTTTACCTTCATTTCTGATGCAAATTAGATTTCACCCTATTTTGTCCATAGCATAAAGCAAAGGAGAAATTAAAACCAGGACCAAACATCCCATATTTTATTTGAAAGTGTCTCTCGACTACTGCACTGACCGAAGGTAGTCACTCACAACAAAGGAAGGTCAGAGGCTCTAAAGGACGATGATTATTACTGCTACCTCATTGATATATTACGGGAGTCTCCTTCCCTTAAAACACACCAAATCAACCCCTCCCCCCAAAAAAACAAACAAACCAACACACACACAGAAAAAAATAAATGATAATAATAATGATAATAATAATAATGATGATGATGATGATGATGATAGTAATAATAATAATAATGATAATGGTGATAATAATGATAACGATAATGATAATAACAATAATAATGATGATAATAATAATAATAATGATAAGAATAATAATGATAATAATAATAATAAGGAAATAACGCCAACAACAACAGAAAACTAAAAGAAATATAAAACAAATATAATGAATCAAAATATACGCCGCTATAGTATCCTGATAATATACGCCACCTTCCCAAATGGCAACCAATTGTTTGTAAGGAGACTTTATTGGGTATCACTTTAATATGGGAGAATTAGAATGTATACAGCGGCGTAGGACAAGTCATCGGCCAGTCTCCCCGCAGTCGTAAATCCTAATCTTAGCGGCCTACTCTGACAGGCGTGGTCGGCATGTTTGACCTCTGCCGGGAATAAAACACGCGATTAAAATAGGATCTACGCGCCTCTGGACATCCTAATGCGCACAGCAAGAATCATGGTCGTTGCTATGGGACTAGGTTGTTTCTCAGTCATAAAAGTTAATGTAGAACTGTCCGCATGGACAAGTCCCGTGAGGTTTGAATACAAGGCATCGGGAGTGTCATAGTTCAATGTAAATGTTGAAAAATAGAGGAAAACTAAGAATTTGTCAAGCGCGAGAAAAATTAGCATTGCTTTGTTTGATGAATATTTTACATAAATTTCAATTCTGCCCATACTAGAGACAGGTGGCCCGGGAGTTCCGTTTCTAGTTTTTGATTCGTAAACCAGGCTATCGGGAACAATTTATAGGACACATAGCTATAGTGTTATGGGGGCAGCCATCTTTGTATCATAAACCAGGCTATCGCGGGAGCGATATATTTGACACATAGCTGTTGTGTAATGGATGTAGCCATCTTTGATTCATTAACCAGGCTATCTGGAACAATATATAGGACACATAGCTATAGTGTTATCGGGGCAGCCATCTTTGTATCATAAACCAGGCTATCGCGGGAGCGATATATGGGATACATAGCTATCATGTTATGGAAGTAGCCATCTTCGATTCATAAACCAGGCTATCGGGAAAGATATATAGGACACATAGCTATAGTGTTATGGGGGCAGCCATCTTTGATTCATAAACCAGGCTATCGCGGGAGCGATATCTGGGACACATAGCTGTTGTGTAATGGATGTAGCCATTTTGATTCATTAACCAGGCTATCGGGAAAAATATATAGGAAACAAACATAGCTATAGTGTTATGGTGACAGCCATCTTTGATTCATAAACCAGGCTATGGCGGGAGCGATATATAGCTATTATGTTGTGGAGGCAGCAACCTTGTCCCCAGGGACCTGTTTCACTAGTTTCGTGACATGTCTAGATCGTCTAGATGGTGTGTCCGGTTTCATAAGAACTAGACATTAGACTTCGTTTTGTCCCTTCTTGCTTGCACTGTTGGTGCCGCTTTTCATATCTGTCAAACTCTTTTGTCACGAAACTAGTGAAACAGGTCCCATGATGTGTAGATTTGTCTAATTCTTATGTCTGGGGTCTGTCTTTTCGAAAGGGCAGCTACTTGTGTTGTCACGAAACTAGACAACCCCAATGTCTGTATGTTGCACAGACATGTCACAAGACTAGTGAAACAGGTCCCTGATGCTAAACAAAACAGCAGGTGGCGGATCCAGTTATCAATATATTTAATCAAAAGAATCCTTTTTGGTTTGCCAAAAAAGCATTTTAGCCTCGTCTCAAGAATATCTATAGATTATGACAGCAGAAAACAGTGGTTGTCCCCCGACTACAGTGGCGCTATCTTACAATTTCCTGTTTGATGATTGCGGAGCTAGCAATCACTCTGTGCCCAATAGGTGATGGTGTGGAAGTGCTGTGATAGCCATAGATCCAGCATTAAACCAAATCTATCCAGAGAGCAGGGCGATGAAGGGAGTTTGAACGACGCATCAGGGACCAATTAATCATGAAGGGTTTTTTCCAGGCTGTTCATTGATAGCAAATGTCAAAATATGATAGATGTGCCGCCCTAACAAGCCCAGTACTTTCTGGGTTTCCGACGTCCCATTTTAATTGCCGCCTTTCTTATTTCGTCGGAAATAAAACTTCGGATGACTTGGCGAGCATTGCTGGGGAAAGAGATAAAAAAAGGGGGAAGGCATCTCCGGGTGAGGAGGCAGTGGTAGGGGTGTGTAGAGATTACTACTGATTGACTGACCTGAAGAAATGATTAGAAAAACCGAATGTCACGACACCATCAGTCTTAGGATTGAGTCTATGTAGCAAACTCTGACCAATTACTTTGTCATCTGTAAACATGGCAATTACAGCACAATAAAAAACTGGAAATATGCGCAACTTCTACGCATGGATTGATGCTTGATTCTGAGAAGGAAATCTTTAGCTAACAGGAGAGAATCTGTTTCATTTTATAAGGAATTGGGAATATCAAATGAATATTATACGGGGACTGGCTTGCTGTCTTCGTACGTCAAAAACCTTCGACCAACAGGGAGAATACCCCTTTCATTTCACAAGGAATTGAGTGTATCAAATTAATATTTTACGGAAACTAGCTTGCTGTCTTCGTACCTCAAATTGTTCAGATACATACCGCTGCCGTAGGCAGAGGGATGTATCTGATCAATAATTTTACCAAGTATTTTGATGTACGAAGACAATCAGCCTGTTTTCTTCTTATTATATACCTAAATATTGCAAAATTCTACCCAGTCACATGAACATATACCCCGTTTGTCACACTTTGGCGTATGGGTATAAATACGCCATTGGTAGGAGCGTGCAGTTTGCGTAGTTGATACAGCCATAGGTATATATAATAATATACGAAACAGAGTAACCGTGTCTGTACGAGATAAATATGCGGTAAAATTGACGACAAAATGAACCGAGGCCGCAGGTGTTATATGGGTATAAATACGACATGGGTAGGAGCAGGCTGTATGTGTAGGTTATACTTCTAAGGTATATAATAATGAATGGTAAACATTATGCCAGAGGGATCAGAATAAATCACTCAATATACAAAATCAATATTTGCTCTTGCCTTCCCTTGATGAGATGTTTGGAGATTCGGTCGTCTAATTGCACCCCTCTCATAAGATCTCGCACTTTCTAAGTGGTATTCTGTGCTCTAACTACGCTCTATAGGAGAAGAATTCTTAATGAACTAGGCTTAGAGCCTGCCTTCCATGCTAAAGACGTACATAAATAGAACCCAAAGATTCCTAAAATCTCAATGATGCCACCTAGCGTGAATACTGTGTGTCAGTTGATTCTCAAGGCTCTAAGCCTAGTTTGTTAAGAATTATTCTCCCATAGAGCGTAGTGAGAACCTTGTTCAGAATACCACTTAGAGAGTGTGAGATCTTATGAGAGGGGGGCTTATTGTACAGTAACGTTTAGCCAATGAACAGCCGTTAAAATATTTCCACGAGCTCAGAATGTTTTTGCAGTCAGGCAACTTAAGAAATCGGTGAACTGCGTTTTTCTGACAGAGTAGACACTGCTATTGAGCTTTTAGATTGGGTGCGTAATTCACAGTCCATTATGGTTTTCCCTTTTGATGAATCATTAGCTTGCATTTCCTTCTCTACGGTATAATTTGATTGTAAATGAACTCGGAAATGTTATTGAGGCGACAATTAAGTTTCCTAGAATAGGCACCAGGTTATAAATAATCTCAAAATAGACAAATGGTGATTTGACGAAAAGAATATCAGGAATCGGTCTGAGAATATTCCGTTTTCTAGTGGAATGTGAATCGGGTGCAAAAAATATTCCCGTTCGAGGGTGGATGTCTAGTAGAGGCGAATGACAGATGAAATCTTAGGTTTCAATAGTCAATACATTCTCCCCACAAGGCCTCGGTCTGCACCATGGGGCTCCCAGTGGCCCGTTTCTGCTATGATGAACATAGAGGGCACATAGCCATTGTGTTATGGAGGGGGCCATCTTGCCCATGACGCCATACAAAACACCAAGTGGCGGGACAAATTACCAATGGATTTTATCAAAAGAATTAGGCCCGGCGTCCACCTACTACGATATGGCACCGATATGGTCTACGATGCACCTCCCGATAAAAAATCAAAATCGTGTCGGAAGGTTACCTGATATCGGGGCAGTTGACCACGTTTCTGCGATTAGACACCGATAAAGACCCCATACAACGCGTGGTGAATTGGCATGTCTAGACATATGTCTACGATTTTGCACCTCTATGGCGCCGATACAAAATGTCAAAATCGGTGCCATATCGGGAGGTCTACGATTCTATCGTAGTAGGTGGATGTCGGGCCTTACTGGGGTTTACCATGAAGGAATTTTAGCCTAATTTCAATATTATCTATGGATTATAGTAACTGATAACATTGGTTGTCCCCTGACTAAAGTGGTGCTATCATACAATGGCCAAGTGGATGATGGCGAACTATCAATCACTCTGTACCCTATAAGTTCAATTATATTCCTACAGGGAAGACTTTAAAAACAAGAAAATATATATTTTCCTCACATGCCATCGAGAGTTTCCAAAATGAACCAGAATCTGAATATATTATTCTCCGTGACATCACGTGTTGTAATAGGAGGAGTCATCGAAATGTCAAATCTGACGGCATATTAAATAATGTTACCGAGACGAGGAGTAATGTTTTGAGTCACTTGACGCCCCATTGCCTGGCTGACCCTTGCCGTACTGTTTGTATGCTGAGTGGGGTTGGGTTTCCTTTCTCCGGAGGTGTATGTCTATCTATGAGGGGAGTATGACAGCTCGAGTGAACGGCTATGTGGCAATTCCCACCGAGTAGGGTGGCTCAGCCCACCAGTATTAAAGCTATAGAATAGCCAGTTGGCATATTGTTTCAAAAAGAATTGTATATATCTGAAAAAGCATCTATTCGGGAATATAAATTTTTGTAATATCTCTGTGGAAAATGGTCAACGTGATCATGTAAGTGATTGAATGTATCATGTAGATTTTTATGTAGATTGTGGGTAAAAACTACCCCTGTATGCTTTAAGAGAAATGGTAAATTCATTTGACATTTAACCGGATAAATTGCTGTGAAAATGGTGCCCATTTCTCATATAGTAATCATTAGCACGTAATTTCCATTATCACCTCATTTGGCCACCTTCTAATCATAACGAATTAAGATGATTGGAAGCAGTAGAATGACCAAAGGCAATATATATATATATATATATATATATATATATATATATATATATATACTTAAAAAAGAATAACGAAATATGGATCTGAGGATAATTCACCATTTGTTATTGTTCCTGTAATGCCTTAGGTTAGAGCAAGTCATCATCCAAGGCTTTTGGCATGGGTAACATATATTTGCAACTCCATTACTCAATCAAGGGTGAAAAATGTTCCAGTACAGAATCTGAGCAGGATTTGTCTCAGACAAACGCCATGTACATAATTCCCATCGTGTGAATCCCACTTTAGACTATTTTCATGTAGTACAAAAAATTCTTCTTAACTTTTCATAATCTCATGGAAAAATGTTGATTTTGATTCACATGGAAGGACACACCTGGTACAGAATATGTGGCGTTTCCATCTGCCGATTATGACCACTGATTATCGGATGTAGCACCGCCGACTGATTATGTGATAAAGTTTGTGCAATATTGTGCGATATTTCTCTAAATGTTACTCCAATATGACTGGTCTGTGGAAACAGGCTATACAAAGAGGTAGCTTGATATGTATGTGTGTGCGTGTATACACCGGAGTCCAACGGAATTTCTCGTTTCATTGAACATAAGGAATCTCGAGCGCACCCTTGCCTTCCTGGAGCTTAAGTAGCTTCAAAATAGAACTAGGGTAGCGACTGCTTCCTGATATTTGATGCCCATCACGGCGCGAAAACCACCAGTTTACATATGTATACACCCGGCGTATATAGGTATGACTTTGTGTATACAAGGTATTCCTATTTTCCGTTGTATATACGCCTCATCTATAGACGTGTAAAATGCATACGACCTGCGTATACATGTCCCGCACGCGATATTTCTATTCATATACGCTTTGCTGCAAATACAGCCATTACGCTGACGTATAGAAGAGGAAACGTGTCAATATACAGCCGATACATGCACTTCAGCGATGGCGTATATATATATATATATATATATGAATAAACTGGTGGATTTCGCGCAGTGCATGAATCTACTTTGTTTGGCTAACGAGGTTTGCATGTTCTGTCTCTATCTGCACTGAAGGTCGGAAGATGTGTTTTCTCTAAATTCCTCTGGAAGAATGTACAGAAGACTAGTAGGAGACGTCCAAATATTCATACACGAAAATAATGATTCTCAGGGTGAGAATTGAACTAATAATGCACTAATTAATTAAGAGAAATCTTAATAAATCATTGACAATTGTCCAACACTATGACGTGTTCAACGGTTCTTTTGTTATTTGTCACGAATGATACGAAGTCGTAACATGTTCTTGTGATTCATTAATTCACTGACATAAGTTTGAGAATCATTTCATTTGAAATTCGAATAATTTCATTTCACATTCACTGGTTTTCTAGATGACAGATACAAATCAAGTAACCTAGAATCATTTAAAATGGAGCAATTGGATTAGCATTCCCTCGTAAATTAGGTTAAGAAACGGACAATGAGACATCGTTTGGTGATGAATTGGTAGATGCAGAAATTCTAGTTTTCTTAGGTTTTAAATGCATATTTTCAATAGAAGAATCGCTTGAAGTATGAATAACGTTAATCGATGGTGTAATTATTCAAATTCAAATACTCTTGAATAGAATCTCCTTAATTCCTGTTCATGAGCAACCCAAATATGACAGAGAAGAAGGAACAGTAATGGAAGGAATCCTACTCAATTGCTACTATCGTGAAACGTTACAAAATTTCATATGATTTTTTATATTTCATGATTTGTCTTCGCAGGGTGATATCAAGAAGTGGAGCTGAGTTATATCTGTAGCGGAAGACAATGAATGCCATGTAAACAATTATATGAAATTGAGTGACGTTATATTATGTTACAATTGAGTGATATTATCGTAAAAATGGATGAGATTTAATCTTGGCCACCGTATGCCATGACTGGAGTTTGGCATAGTGACTTCATAAGGTGAAGCTGAGTGAAGTCCAGAGCCAAACTCCAGTCATGGCATACTGTAGCCACGATTAAAACGAATCAGGTTTTGATTTTATACTACCCCATCTCCTCGATTTTCGAAAATTACTTGATACCAATTCTGTATGCCACTAGTGGCATATAAAGCTCCGTATGCCAGTCAGCGTGGCATACGGAAACTCAATGTTAAGCCTATGGGATTTTGTATTAGGGGTAGGATAATATATTTTATACTACCCTATCACATGTGTTTCACTTCATATGTCACCAGTGGCATATAAATATTTTATGGTATAACTGTCGCATACAGTCAAACCATTAGATTTATATGAGGGGTAGGATAAACAGAAATACGCTCGGCTGTTCAAGGGTTAATCCTCTTAAGGTGGTTTCCTCACAGTACTTGTAACCTGGCACTCAATGGAAGATGCAGCAAGGCGGCCACACACACTAACCAAATGTTGATTACATCCTTTATTGTTTCCTTTATCGACCGGCGCAATGCACGAAGCGGGTGGGGATGGGGCAGTGTCAGCGAGGCCGCCAGTCATGGCCTTCCTTATCGGGCACTGACAGAAACAGAATGGCACCATATTGATAGCATCAGGAAAATATTGACATTCTTAATAGAATAGGAGTTCAGCCAGGTCACTGTGACCCACCTAGAGGGGTCCGTGTCACGTGGGCTGGTCACGTGGAGGCTGGCGCTGGTGCCCAGTGTTGTGAGTGACCGGTGGTCAGTGGTCGGAGTGCGCATGCCCCGAGGGTCACACCAATGTCTGACCTCAACCAGACAATGGCGCTTAAGACGGGTGGTGTGTTTTCTTCTTTCTTCATTTTTTGTATAGATTAATCCCCATTTATAGGCATACTTGAATCAACGATGATAGAGTCTCTATACTCGTTGCTTGGCTTGACAATTCATACAGGCGCCACCTGGTAATTTTTAGATATGGTCAATTATCAGTTAAAACTGGTTTCTTGGGATTCATTCTAATTCTAAATGATTAGATTTAATGTTTTGTCCAGATTATCCAATTTCAATAGGTATTATAGGCTAATTTGCATTTGCTTGATTTACTTAGGGAATGTACTGAAAAATATGTGTAAACGAACACTTGGAGATAATAATATTCAAATTTCAGGAAAATAACATTGGTTTTAATATTTAAGCCAAATTGCCCGATATGCTAAAGGATATCTGGCTAAATACTAGTAAGAGGAGGTGTGCACCTACTTTGATTCTGCTGTATTATTAGTACTTAATGTATTTATTGTTGTATTATTAGTATATAAATAGATATCTTGCTTTTCTTTTCTGCCTTAAATTTCTCCAAATTATCTTTCTCCAAATTAAAACAAAAACAATTATCAACTATAAAGTTTTGATAGTCCAGACTGGTTGATACAATGCCTTTAATTGTTCTAGCAGTCCAATCTGTCCAAAAACAACGCTCCTGTAATCACACCCACCGTTCACACCAGAGGAGGTGTGAAGCGTAGCGCCCCCTATCGTTTTGGCATGGTCTCAAATGACAGCTGAATGCGGATTCCTATACTAAAATAGGCTAACTAGTAATAGCTACTACATACAAACTGTTAGAGCTCTATCAAAAATCTTTTCAGATATTGATAGAGTGATATCTAATGTACTCCAAACCACAATAGAGCTCAATAGAGCTCCACGTTTTATGGCTGTTTGGTCTTTTGGAATACAACGTTATTTCTCATAGGCTATGGCTTGGAAGCCTCACACAGTCCTTTCTCAAGAGCTCCTTCCCCTCTGCTGGCAGGTTTGAAAGTGGCGCCTTGAACCCTGCCGCGATCGCATATATGAGCTGTTTGCCTATAGGGGGCGCTACGCTTCACACCTCCTCTGCGTTCACACTTTAGGTGTGATTGCTGTATTCTCTATACACATATAGCCAGACTCGGCCAGGTTTGTCCGAGCGGCCGCATAACTAGGCAAAGGGCCGTTAGGCGGCGCGGAACGGCAACACCTGTATCAAAGTACCCCACACCTAATGAAATTTCATCTCACGGCCATATGTTCCTCTACACCTCCCACTGTTTGTGTAGGCATTCTCCCGATCTTCCCATGAAGTTCCGACATATTTCAGAATTCAAGATAATGTCATTTCTATTGTCACCTTCAAGCATATTATTGTATTCAGTGCAGGCCTTTCTGAGACGGGTAGAAATTCCGGAAAACCGGCCCTGGCGCCTTGGGTGATTGGATGAGGAGGGGGGGGGGGGGGGGCTGGGGTCAAGACAAAAATGTTTATTCTTAAATACAACTTGTTTTAGATATTGTTTTCACAAAGGTTGAAAAGAGATGCCTTCAAGCATCATGCTTTATTTCCTTTGGAAACACTTGGATGTGTCATGACAGGTTGGTTTTTTTTGTTAAGTATTTTGCGTCCTTGAGAAAAGAATGCGTCAGGCTACTCAAAATGCCTGCTGTCCACTAAATGAGTGCTGAAAGGCTCATTCCCATTCCGAGTTGTCTTCGGTAACTCTTACTCAATAGGCAATAAAGGGATAAACTTGTCCAGGTTAAGGTAAAATCAGAAACATATTCGTGTTTGGTATGTCTTCGTTCACCATCATGTTTGGTACTCTTCGGAATATTCATTTGGCTATTGCTTCATTCTGATTCCTGCCCTTATCTGGATGGGAACGAGATCAGATACCAAACACTCATCAGTTTCTTGCTTAGCCTGGTATCTGCATACAATAGAGTGGTAACGTGAACCCTATTACGGCCCATTCATAACCAGAAAAAAACTTAATATTAAGGACGATTATATTCCTCTATCATTACGAAGCAAATAATTTAATTTCCCAACGAATCTCCATTCTAATACAGCCTAGGCCATCGAGGACAGGTTCATCCCACCAACCCCATCCCTCACTTTGTAGCCCTAGAATCCCACAGATTTCACACACACCGGCCCCAATACGGCTGTCCCCCAAAAACACACGTTTGAAGTGGCCCACGGAGAATTGAAATTTGATTAATATTCCCCAACTGGCGATCCATACGCCCGGCAGGTCGTACACGCAGTGACCCTTTGAAATATGTCTTGCCAGCAGACCAAACTATCTGCAGCCCCATATGTGTGTGGTTGGCAGATTGGTGGGGTCGGGGAGCGACCAGGAAGCAGGGCCTGCGGGCGTAGGCGACTCACGGCCAGTGTGCTCTCTGTGGTGCCGCCTGATAGGCACAGGAGCCCAGGGTAGGCCTTGAGTCCAGCCACCGCCATCCACTCTCCGAGCAGAGATCCTGCGCTCTACTCCCTGTGGCTGCTTTTGTCTCTGCCCCGATTTGCCTTTTTGGGGAAATATCTGCTCCATACGCCAGATTTAAGATTTCTGATCTCTTTGAGTAATCTTTTGTGTTTATTTTACTGTGATCAAAGGACTATTTTCATTGGGTGGTGGACACCATATATGTGAAAGGGTTTTGACAGCGTTTGTAAACAAAGGCTACATTTGCTCTTTTGGGGATGTATGAGCTTCAACTTTAGATGCCCACTATCCTAGTATACAACTGAAGGACAAACAATTCATGAGCTATTTTGGACATGTGTCCAAGCTTAAACAACAGGTAAATTCAGATATCTTCACGTCTATCAAACCTGCAGTCTGTCTACAAACAGACACAGAACCTAGTCCCACTTCCCATTCCGCTCTGACGTCACGGGGTTGAGTTTAATAAGCGCAAATACCTCGAAGGATCTGCTGGGAGAGTGACTGCCCTCCACGCGCTCACCGCGACCCCAGGTGGTCGGGAAACGGACTAGAGCGGAGTGCCGCTGCCCAACTTACCTGTGAAAGACAGAAAGAGAGAACATCATTAGACTATAACACAATATACATAATCATATCAATGTTGATACCATACAACGTACCACAACATTGTCATCTCAGTTCTAAATATAACATCATTCAGAAAAATCCACTGCTCCTGTGTTTTTTTTTTATGATTTACTCAATTTCAATGATGTGGTCGCATTGATTCAAGTTATCATAGTAACCTTGATCGAAATGTATTCTTAGAGGGACAAGATTAAACAAAATTTGTTTCCTGTTGGAAACACTTTACTTCACCTCCCCCCGCCTGCCCCATGGCAGCGAGGATTTTTTCACACAAAATTCCAAAACTCATATGAGTTATACTGTACTTAGTGATACTTTGTCTTATTCAATGATAAAATCTGTAGACAGAAATGAATGATTATTTAGTCGAGATGGAGAAAGTCACACAAAAAAAGGGACAAGGTATAAGAAATCGTCGGTATAGATGATCGTTATCCGTCGCTTTGTAAATTGACAAGAAGAGATGATAAGTACCCAGTTGCCAATAATGTCTATCATAACTATGATAGAACATGCTACTTTGTATATATACTAAGTGGTACCTGGAAATGTTACCTCTGGGCGACAGGGAGCTCGCATGGAGTATAGGGTTTGGGGTTTGAGCTAGGTTAAGGAATCATCTATCAGTAGGAAGTGTTGTTCCCAAGGGTAGACAATCATGTAAATGTAAAGCTGTTTCATGCTATTCATGTATATATACATTGACTGATGAAAAGGCAATATCATATTTCCATACGCTCAGAGAGAGATATAGATATCTAGCACATAATATTGAATGGTTTCAGATACAAGCGGCCATGTGCTCCGAGGAGTTGACGCGTAGTAATATCTGACCGTATGCGAGGATATTGCGTAGAATCAACTCCGAGGAGCATAAAACCGCTTTTATTTGAAACCAGTCTACATTGTTTGTATCAACCACCCTTTCGGGAAAAGTGGCATTTCGGTATCATTTCATTTTAGTTATGAACTATTTTTCCGTATGCTCCCCCCGGAGCATACAACATATCCTGGCATGTCCATTCACACTCCTAATGTGTTTCTACGGACACTTTGTATTAGATGGATAATAAATACACATATGCAAATATGCAGATGTATAGGTTGTCAGTACATTTGTAAAATCTCAATTTTGCTTGAAATGTATGCAAACCACCGAAATGTGCCTGGAATTTCGATCAGTGTCAGAATAATCAGTGTGTGAGTGGAACCATTGCTAAGTCATTGGACACCTCAAGTACTCAGACGTGACATGAGAGAAACACCCTCCCTGATGAATTCAAATTGAAGAAAATACGCCGCACGTTAGTTAGCCTTCTCCACCCTTTTCTCAACCTGTAATTCCTTTAAGTGTGGAGTCGGCGATTTGTATTCCGGTCGGCGGAACCCTAACTGGATCTGCCCCAAGTTGGGTTAAGACGGGTCCTCCGGGGCCGTGTCCATTAGGGCCGAGTTGGGCGGGTTCTCCTACGTTAGCCCCGTCCCCCAGACGCTCCCCCGGATATCTAACCCACCGGGAGGTTTCCCTTATGTTTCTCCAGAGCGTGAGCAATCTGTATATCATCGCTAACAAAGTGGTTTATTGATTTTCATACATGCTGGTGTCTGTCATGGATTCAGTATTGTAGATATATGATGATATTGTATTGGAAGGAGGGTAGGTCTCTTCATATTGCAATAATATCGTAAAACTGGATGAGGTTTAATCTTGGCCACCGTATGCCACGACTGGAGTTTGGCATAGTGACTTCAGGAGGCAAAGCCGAGTGAAGTCCGGAGCCAAAACTTCAGGAATGGCATGCGGTGGCCAAGGTTAGAATGAATCAGGTTTTGATTTTATCCTACCCCGTCTCCTCGATTTCGGAATATTACGTGATAACAATTCTGTATGCCACTAGTGGCATATAAAACTCCGTATGCCAGTCAGCGTGGCATACGGAAACCCAATGTTAAGCCTATGGGATTTTATATTAGGGGTAGGATAAAAGATGAAACCTTGTGACTACGAGTGGCATTGTTCCTGCCACATTATTTATAATCACAGTTAGAGCGTTAAATGGAAATTTTCAATAATGGTCAAAAATATAAATTTGTGATGAATGGATGAAATTAACCACAATCTGTAATCTAAAAGCGGACTTCTATGGCTGAAATTGACTTTAGATAATATCTAGATACTGGGTAAGTGAAAATGAATTAGCAGCTAATCATAGAAAATCAAAAGTAACGTGGTTTCCCAGGAAATGTGATATCTATAGACAAAACTAAAAATTTTGAAATGGGAAAAATAAGGTAGAATCAATTGAGAAGTATAAATATTTAGGATTATTGTTAGAAAGTGGCTTAAAGCTAGATATATTTCGAAATAATAAAATGATAGAAGATATGTTTTGACCATGACCTTATGATTATATATTTGGATATGAACATATATTTGATCACAGTGTACAGGTATATTACGTAGAGTCTAGTCCGAGGAGATTTCGACATATTTGATCTGAAACCAGTTTCTAGTATATTCATCATTCAGTATTGCAAATTAAAGTTATAAAAGAATAGATAAAATGACCACCGATCTTCTCACTCGCTGTTTTGTATTCAAGGGACTTTTCCCCACAATCCCCACTCTGTGTTGGGTGGAGATTACGACCAATCGTAATCTCCGCCCTGTGAATTACACACTCCCTATAGGTTTTGTATGAAGACTCCGTATTAGGTGGATAATAAAATACAATAGCCAGCCACTTTGTCTGGCCCCATGCATATCGATGTATATTCGGGCCTATATTAGTTCTCATTTCTATGGAAGTGGCACGTTGGGGGGTATAATTTATCTCACCCCTGGTATATTTGTCCCATATGCTTAACATTTGGAACTCGTTCTCCATACCCCTATGGGTATTGCAGTCCAATCTCCATGGTCTCTATCCTGTGTATTACCAAATCTTTTAGTGAGTACACGGGTGAAATAAATACAGAAAGCAACTCTTTTGGTCAAAGAAGTCTTTCTCCAACTTGTTTGAATGCTACACGATATTCACTCAGCTGTCGCCTTTTTCATATCACTCCGCATCAAACTTGAGGAGAAAGAAGACTTTGACCAAAACTTGTTGGTTTCTTCTTTAGTACACCACAGACAGTACTGCAATGCGATATGCTGTATTTGGTTAGCAGAATACCATGGAACTTTACAACACCTTTAAGGCATAAAATAGTGTTTTCTAGGTCCTAATAGTGCCGCTGCAGCAACACATTAAGGCACTAAGCAGCGGATCAGTGGCGAAGATTTAGGGCATGAGGAGGTCATTTATAGACAAAGCTTTAAGGGTCCTAAAGTCCCGTTAACTAGCAAACCCCGCAAAGCCAAAGGCCATAAAGATTCCAGTTACCAAGTATGGATCAGGGCCATACAGTGTACCTATGGCTCAGCCCTGAAGACAATTAACAACTGTTCAGAGGGCAAGTTAGGTGATATGTACATATGTGTGGACATTATTCAAATAAAAATATTATTTAAATGGCGATTACCGACAAAACGCTCATCCTAGGTTTCAGAATTCTCTCTCCCTTAATTTTTATTATCTAGGTATTGTATCTCGTCTCATTGTTATACTGTCCTTCTTTTCATGTCATACCACAAATACAAGATAAAAATAAAAACAGAGCAAACTCATTAACGCTTGCCTATATTAGTCTGGTTAACTGACAATATGTTTAATCAGTAAATCTAACGTTCTGTGATATCTATGAACAGACATAGATGGGATGATGGACTAGCACAGTAAAACTATTTTCTAAAAATGATGATAAAACATTGATTTTTTTTGTTTTTTGTAAATTTGTTCTTTATTGACGTTTAAGGATTCATGTACAATTGTAGATGATTTTCAACCAATAGCGTCAAACCGTTACAAAAATAACAACCACAAATAACCAAACGGGCCATGTGTTTTAAACCTCCCAGTACATATAATACATATTCTAAATCTTTAACATGGGCCAGATTGTACAACATGGAAACAACGAAAAACAAGTTGCCATTTAGACACACTGACAAAACAAAGACAATTACAGTGTGGTGGTCGCCGCCTGTCTAGCAGGTTGGATGACCCCAATCCGGAACGCTAGTTCCAGGCAGGATCCCACCCTATGCACTCACGTAGGTTGGTTCGGTTTTCGGTTAGTTTGCACAGACCTAATCACACACAACACAACAACGTCATTTAATAAACAGGGATGTTTATTAATCACTTACTTCCCGGAAAGATCTGGAAGATCTTCCCCACAAGTACAGTACCCTAGCACATGGGTGCTAGGTAACGCTGGATAGGCTAATCCGGAAGATTCGCCTAACCACCAGGAAGGTTACGAGAACCCGCCTGCAAAGTGAGGGCCCAAGGGTTCGTTCCGTAGAAGAGACGCGCGAGGACAGCCTGTCGACCTACTGTGAACGCTGAGTATATATACTAAGCGTTACGTAATCCCGGTCTCCGCCACGCCACTCTCGTGTGCGGCGTTGTCCGGAATCACTACACAGTAAGGATCGGCATATCGCGCCACCTTCCGTGAAACAAACGAACACTGCTGGATTCCCATCCCACTACAACAGTATTGAGACATGATACATAAGCAAACTCTCAATAAAATCATCACAGATATCTGATGTCCTTGCATGCAGAGTCCAACAGACAAGGACATACGCAGTACAATACTTCACATTCAATAAACAAGACATTTACATACATATTACTGAATATACATGTAAGCACTTGGACAAAGCTAACTAAGCTAGCCAAGCTTTCAACTTTTCTTCATTCATTGTCTCTGCTGTGATTTCCTTCATTTTGTTTTTGAATACTTCTTGGTCTCCCCGTTTTTATATTCCCTCGGGGATTTTCTTCCAGTAGTCGGCCAATATAAAGAGAACGCTTCTTTTGAATCTCTCCGTCTTTGATTCTTTAATGTTTAGTTTATTTTTCCTCTAGTATCATGCTTTTTTTTTCTTCAGGAGTTGGTCTTGCTTCGATTTTCCACTCGATAAGTTGCCGGATATGAGTTGATCTGATTTTTAGGTATCTCATTTTGCAATTCTAGTTTAATTGTCTGCCCGCCCATGTGTGGTGCTCTGTCTAAGCCAGTGATGACCAGGGCAAGTTGAATAATATAGGATCCTCCATGTAGACCCTTTTTTGTACTCCAAGGAGAGCCAGGGACGATGTAAACCTAATTCTAACGCCCTTATTTGGCAGCCAAGACTGTCCTAGCGAACCGACTTGAATATCATTAAACGATAACCCTCGTACGAGATACAGAAAAGGGTCTTCATATACGATCCCAGATCATTCAACGGGCCCCACACATGTCAGTGGATATTTACAACTTGTGAGGTCTCCTCTTGATTCTTTACAAGTAGCCCCTACAACCTACCTCACACCCTTAAACGCCCCAAGGAGACAACATGCTACTTGGCAAATTGAGTCAAATAGTTTTATTGCATCGTTTTCTCATTCCTTTGGATAGATCATGGAGCCTCGCAACAGAAACAGTCATTGTCCTTGGTGAGTGTAAAACCGCGGAGTTGACAAGGTCAAGGTGATAGAGCCTGGGGATGAGGGGGGGGGGGGGGATGAGGGGCAGGTTCAGGTGAGGGAGGGGTGTGCGGGTAGATTCAGCCTCAGGGGGGTTACCTTTACTCCCCTGAAGGCGTCTGTTACACCTGACGCGACGGCAGCGCCATCTAGTGATGTTTACAAGGCCATTCTGAGCGCTATAAGTGACGATAACTGTCTATGGGGGCGTTGTGAATGTGAACACAGCAACATGATGGCTGTGAGTGTGAGGCTGGCTATTGTCCATAAACTCTCCTTTACATCAAAGTATAGACCCTTTTCTGTTGGCCGACGAAAACGGTGTAGATGGGGGTGGCAATGTCCACAACCCCAGAATTTATCTCACCCCTGGAATAAATGTCCATAGGCTTAACATTGGGATCTCGTTCTACATGCCCCTTCAAGTATTGCCGTCCGTTCTCTATGGTCTATATCCTGTTTCTTGCCCATTATTTTAGTGTGTACAGGGGTGAGATAAACACAGAAAGCAACTCGTTTTGGTAAAAGAAGTCATTCTTTAACTTGTTGGTTTCTTCTTAAGTACCCCACGGTTTATGCTGATGACTAAGGTTTTACAGAATGGCGGCCCATTTAGACGACTAATTCAAACTTAAAATAGTTACAGGCGTCAGAGCGTGTCCAATAGCTGTCAGGTGGTGCCGAATTGTCTAATCTGACAATCAGACATTCTGCAGTCGCCACACGCTTGGCGTTTACATTAGAGGATTTCTTTCATTTTACTGCTGAAAGTCGGATGGAGGTGCAAAATACCAGAATCGCTCTCTATTTCTTCTTCTACCTCTCTATCCCTCTCCCTCTCTCAATCACCCTCTCTCTCTCCCCCTTTCTTCTCTCTCCCTCTCCCTCTTTCTCCCTCTCTATCCCTCTCCCCCTCTCTACCTCTATCCCTCTCCCTCTCTTTGTCTCTGCCTCTCCCTCCCTCTCTATCTCTTTCTCTCCCTCTCTCCCTCTCTCCCTCTCTCCCTCTCTCCCTCTCTCCCTCTCTCCCTCTCTCCCTCTCTCCCTCTCTCCCTCTATCTCTCTCCCTCTATCTCCATCTCAGTCTATATTCCCCTCTCTCGCTCTCTCTCCCTCTCTCTCCCTTTCTATCCCTCTCCCTCTCTCTCCCTCTCTCTCCCTCTCTCTCCATCTCTCTCCATCTCTTTCTCTCTTTCTCTCTCGCACTTTCCCCGTCTCTTCACTTATCTGCCTCTATATCTGTATCTGCTTCCGGCTGTTTGTCCTGCTCTCTCATCCCCCCTGGCCTGTCATCTTTTCAGTTGATTTATTCCTTCATTTATTCACCCTATATCCCATTTCCTGCCCAGTGAACGGCCACAGATGAACGTCCATACATCCCTGTACATATACATCAATAGACATCCCGTTATCAGCATCAATATAAAGAGTGCATCTCTGTGACACACCGCCTGTTAAAATACGCTCACCAGAACGTACCCAGCGAGTTCCCATACTCAGAACCCCGTGAAATAGAGAGAAAACCGATCCCTCCACCCAGCCCGGAGTGGTGTTGGTAGAACACCCGCGGTGACTGTCACCCTCACGACTCTATCAGACAATGTCACAAAGCACACCCCACAGCTCCAGGTAAACCGACCCGAGGTCCGCACACCTGGCCCTGCAGGAGCGCCAGGTAAGGTGGCTATCGCTGTAACCTGTAGCTGACCTGATAACGTGGGGAGGGTCAACGGAGCCCCCAGTCGTATTTTTTAAAGGCATATCGGAAGATTTGGCTTGAAAATTGGAACACATATAATTTTCCTGAAATCTAAATATGATGATCTCTTGTTGATGAAGTACACACTTGTAACTTAAAAATTGGGGGTTATCATGCTAGGTTTCGATTTAGAGATCAATATTATGATCATTCTATAAAAGAATATATAGAAATTGTGAAAAGTTGTTTTTCACATAGTAAAACCCATGTCATTTTCCTCAAACTTTCACAGAATATAGTGTATTCATATAGTAAACACCTTTAAGTTCCGGGGAGGGGACGGGTGGCTATATGCATGCCGTGTCCGCTTACGCGGGGTTCTACTGTATCTCTAAGGTTTATCTTTATTTTAAAGCCATTGGCAAAATATTCGCCACCGATATGCAGTTGGGAACCATCTAGAATCAAAGGGGTTTGTAATCGTCGGTGATGGTTATTGTGTTTGGAGGACAGTTCTGTTCGTATGAGCCTGCTAATTGCGAGAGAAACCAGGCATATACAGTGATTTTTGGATACCAACATGCAATCGTTGGGTATCAGCAAGCCACTTTTAGGAGAACTCAATTGATCAGTGCGGTTTTCGTCAGCCAATGGAACATGGCTTTTTGGGGCAGACATCCAAAACTCTAAATCAATGAAAAGCTTTAGGGAGGCAGTGTAAGAATGTTCTCCAGGTATGAATGGTTTGGCTAGGTCATCTTCAGTATAAGGCCCTTTTCCATTGGCCGACAAAAACGGCGTAGATTTTCTATGTTCTCCTAATAGCCCATTTACATTTTGCATCAGCAGTGATAAAGATCCTTCAGTGATTCCTGACTGTATATCAGTGATGACTAATGGAAATAGGCTATTTGAACACAAAAAAATCTACACCGTATTTGTCAGCCAATGGACACAGGCCTATAGACATTTCATCTCATCCTATCTCATCACTTGATTATTGACCATGTGAACACACATAACTGCTCCAGGCCCAAGCTTATATGAACATCAGTTGTAAACCTATGCCATTAATTAATGATCATAAACGCATTTACTGAATGTATTGAGACTCACTATTGAAAATTAAAGTGCAAGAACTATCCACCGTGGCAGTTTGTGATGCTGATAAGAAATTGGAGTTCCTGTGTGTGAGGCCTATGAGCAAACATTCCCTGGTATAGGACGCACAATAATAGGCAGGAAATGCTGCTCAATTGGGAAACGTTAACTGTAAGAAGAAATCAAGGGTAATGAGTGCGCTTATTCAAATGAAAACAAAATGAGAACAAAAAAATATAAAAATCAAATTGTATAAAAATGTCGTCTGCTGCGTCGTCGTCTGCTCTGCGCATGCTCACGGCTCCAGTGGCGCCCTCATGCGACACATGGCGTCACCCTGATTGCACCGACAGGGGAATCGCCATGGCAACAGTCCATGTGACACCCAAGCGACCCGTCCCTGGCCCGGCAACCCGCCTCGTTCCCACTCCAAACCATCCTCTAATAGATGTCCCTCGGCATGTTCCCTAAGACCTACTGTCCGTGGACGGGCTAGAAAAATGGAAAACAGGGCGAAGGAAAACGCTTAAAAAAACCGGAACGAGGCTTAACTAAGAAGGGATGGGGACACGTTCCCACCATCAGACGGTGGTGGCTCTGGCGGGCAGGGGGGCACTCTCCCAGCAGAGATCCTGCGCTCTACTTCCTGCGGACGCTTGTATCTCAGCCCGCACCTGCCGGTTTGGGCCTAAATCTGGCCCATATGACAGTCTTTGAAATATCCTGAATTCTGAGGGCTTTGGGGGTATTTTGTGTTCTATTTATAAATAGAGATGAACATATTTATATGGTAAATAAAATACTCTCATTTCTGTTATTATTTATTTCAAACCAGACATAGTCTCTGGGATTACTTTTTACAGCAGAAAGGACCTCATGTGTTGCAGGGCTTTGTTTTGTAAACATCACACATGTGCTCCTCTGAAGGGGCAGTCTAATCAACTGTGAATTCCAATTATAAAATGGTTTAAGTTTGAAAAAGAAACAGCCAGATTGTCTGTGAAGCTCCTTTCACAATTCCCTTATTTCCATATTTCCATAAGTTGTTCGACTTGTATAACCTTTGAAAGTTGACAACCTTGTTTTGAAGAAATGTTCGCTCTCCCTTCTCTTAAGTAAATACCCAGAGAACCAGCTTTGGGTTGGGGCAGAGATTAAGCCAGCGCTTGTGCCACAAAATATCTGGGACCTGTTTCACTAGTCTTGTGGCATGTCTGTGACACCATACAGACATTGGGGTTGTCTAGTTTCGTGACAACACAAGTAGCTGCCCTTAGGTAAAGACAGACCCCAAACATTAAGAATTAGACAAATCTAGACATCATGGACCTGTTTCACTAGTTTTGTGACAAAACTGTTAGACAGACATGAAAAGCGGCGCCAACAGTGCAAGCAAGAATAGACGAAACGAAGTCTAATGTCTAGTTCTTATGAAACCAGACACACCATCTAGACACCATCTAGACATGTCACGAAACTAGTGAAACAGGTCCCTGGGGGGAGAGCGGCAGTTGGGCTGCTATATATATGTGCGGGCCGCGCGTTGGCATCCTTAAGGTGTGATGTCGGGGAGTTGGGACCTGTTTAAGGTGACAAAGCCGCCGTTGACGTCTTCCCAACTGGTCTTGTCTCAGCCAACGCGAGCGTGAGATTCGCCTGAAAATTGGTACATAAATTGCGATTTGTGATGCCGCAGACTGAGCCGCGGGGAGAGAGGGTGAATGGGGAGTGGTAGGAGGCTGGGTGGTGCTGGTTAGGGTGGATGGTGGGACACAACGTGTGCTGGGTGGTATAGGTTGCTAGACGATAGGCGCTAACTTGTGGTGGATCCTGCGATTCTTGATTGCTTGGCTAGTCAGGTTAAGGCTAAAGGGGGGCATCCACCAACCACGACAAGGCTACAACAATGGCTTCCCGACAAGGTCCATGACTGGCCTACAATTGGAGGCCTTGTCGCGGTTGGTGGACCCCAGTTCCCGACAAGAGTCGACGACAAGGCCACGACAAGGCCACGACTGGAAGCTTGTCGGGAGCCTTCTGACAAGGCTAAGATAATATCGAACATGGACCCTTGTCACCACTGGACCTTGTCATAGTGTGTTGTGGCGTGTCAGGAGTGTGTCGCAGAGGTCTACGATAGGAAATTTTAGTGGAGCATGCACCCGACAATGCTGTCGTAATGCCCCCCTTTTCTTAAGAGAAGGCTGAGACAAGCGCCGATTGGAACTTTCTTGTCTGCGCTTGCCGTAGCCTTGTCGTGGTTGGTGGATGCCACCCTTAAGGCCTGGCGTCCACCTACTACGGTATGACTCTGATATGGTCTACGATGCACCTCCCGATCAGCTGGACATGCCTCAAAGACCATGAAACACTGACACCCTGCTCTGTTCTCAGTATCACAGTGAAAAGCACACAAATAGTGAAGGGATAGTTCTTTTTCAGCACACTGGAAGTCTATATGTGACCACTATAACCTTTAGGCAACGTATATGGTCCGTGCGAGCACGTTCCAACAAGATTCATTTATGGAATATTCACACCATAACCATATCTCATATGAGCACGCTAGGATGGTGTTTATATTCTATTATAAGTCTCATTTTATTTCACCACAAAGCATTGACTTTTTTTTTCCTTTTTCAGACTATTCATGTCCGTGGGACTGGGGCGTGCAGCTGGAATTAGCAGGCGGATTGGGTAGACGGCCCAATAAAACTCGCTAATTACGTTCTCATCCCCCTGGGTCTGGGCTCTATGTTCTGTCCCTTGTTCCAGTCTCTGGCGAACATGAAGCTCTGGCTGTGTTATGTCTGGAGTGGTCTGGAGCCCTGCACCGCCAGACCATCTCACAGTGTGGTGTACAATCCACGGGGTAGGGGAAGCCAGAGCATCCAGTCTTTATTATCCATCGTATACAAAGCCCCCATTGAAAATGTACGGGGACTCAGTAAACCACGACCCATTGTATAAAACCTGTCAGATACCATAACTGTGGTATACGGATTCAAATCTGTGGTATACGGCCTCAAGACCATGGTATACGGGAAAAATAGTCCCTTTTGCTATAGAGCAAAGAAATAGTTCCTAATGTTATACCGGTTAATATGGCAATTACTGGGTTTAATTTATTCGAAAAGATGGATAATAAATGCAACAAACGATGATTTTGTGGACAGGCAGCTCTGTAAACCACTCGCGGTTGACCTCGTAATACACTCTCTAGCGCTCGTGTATTACTACGCGTCAACCTCTCGTGGTTTACGGCCGCCTATCCACAAAACCATCGATTATTGTCTATGAAATACGCTTGTATGCATTATTCATAGTTACAGGGTACCGGGTGATTGCTAGTTCTGCCATCCAGACTCTGTGCACATTTTTATCTATAGTTATAGGGCACAGGGTGATTGCTAGTTCCGCCTTCATCCACCAGGAACTTGTAAGATAGCGCTACTGTAGTCGGGGGGCAACCACTGTTATCTGTTGTTATATAGATAATATTGAGACTAAGCTAAAAATCCCTCCGTGGCAACCTCCCCCTCCCCCAAAATATTGTTGATAATATCCATTGGTCCCGCCACCGGTGTTTTTGTTTAGCAGAAGATGGCCGCCTCCATAGCACAGTAGCTATGTGTCCTATACATACAGGACCACATGTATACTTTATCACGGTATCCATAGACACACATAGACTTATATATTGTTGTTGTATACATAGGAGGTGTTTTCCACGTTTCTTTTATTTAGTTCTACCTCAGAATACATACATGAATGTATATATACACATTTAGGGTTAGTCATAATGGCAGTTATTCAATATGTTTTTTTTTTACGTAAAGTGTCTGCCATGTTGCCATCATCTCAAAATACCAGGAACAGGATCCCTAAATTTAAACAACTACCTAGCCATTGTTTGTAACTAATCGTTTGACTAGATGTAGTTATACTCTAATTGGCAACAAAATATCTGCTAATATTTCTGAAAACGAGCTCAATATTCTCCC
Organism: Alentia gelatinosa; assembly: GCA_950022655.1. NCBI lineage: Eukaryota > Metazoa > Annelida > Polychaeta > Phyllodocida > Polynoidae > Alentia > Alentia gelatinosa. Next base: position 60,663,291 of record OX465586.1, on the reverse strand, counting down.
TCCGGATATAACAGTTCCGAGGAATTCTTTATAGTGATGATTTTAATGCAGCATGACGCATTTCAGTGATTGTTTAATTCTTCTATCATAAATTTGCTTCTCGTTATAGTACAACGAAATAGCTTTGATGTGTAATTAGCAGCATTTGACTAACAATAGCTGCAGACTAGTAGAAATACTAAATGAACCACAGTAGATGTATGCAGATTGCCTCAAACACTCTCCACTACACTCAATAAGCTCACCTATACCATGTAATTTTCCTTCCCTCTGGAAATATCCTTAAAAGAAAAACCTTACAAAATCCGCTTAAGCGTAATGGATAATTATCTGCTTGATATGGTTTCATGGGATGGAGTATAGTATTAGGGTGGGCACAGGGATCGTTAAATGCTTTGAATGTGGGCTTGTTTTTATCTCACTTGATATATCATTACTCCACTGCCGAGTGTGTAAAAGCCAATACACACTGTACGATTTCGGAACATGAATGTTCCTTTCTCGGCGACAAAAGAACAATCGTAAGCTCAGGCGAGGCCTAGAAAATGTGTTAGCCAATGTGACACCCCCCTACAGTAATTTGCCTAAGATTTGGAAATCCCCCCCATGGCGATTTACCTTTGTCGCCGACAAATTGCAGTCCAATGTTCCGAAATCGGGACCGATAAATTAAGGAACGTGTTCCTTCCCGTTGTCGCCGACAACAGAGTTTAAGAAATACCCCCCGTGGTTCCTACCAATTATGGCCCTTAATTAGTCGCTGGGTGAGCAGAAATGCCCATGCCACACACAGACTGAGGCCAGCTCACCGATTTAACTCCCATATACTGAGATTTATTACTTGTTCCTTTATCGGTGGCCCTAAATCGCTCACAATTTACGCAGTCCGTCGTCCAGTGTGGACAGAATTTGCTTACGATTAACTCATGCTAACGGCTGCCATAAACGTTGTGGGAATAGTCGAAGCGATGCACATATTCACCTGAGACAAGTTAAATAACCCTGGCGATTCAGGGAGTTAATCGGTGGAAACGAAATCGTTCAGTGGGTATTGGCTTTAACCTTCTCTGGGAGGTGGTCGTGTGGCGAGTCATCAACTGCCACGTCAATATAAATCACAAGGGGCCTGTTCCTAAATCAAAGCGAATATTTTCTCCACTCAGGGACAAGAGCTTACTCTGAGGACATTTCTGTGGTAATATACTTAATAGATTATTGGATTCTAAGAGAAAGAAATGTTATTAGAAGTGATATGATGCTCAAAATTTTTAAATTAGAATTTAAGAATAATTAAGATAACTTTTCTGACAGTGTTTCTTGGTTATGTTTTAGGGAAGTGACCCATATATGTTTCAGCTATACATCATTGATAGAGTACCTTTATTTGTAAAAAATGTGATTAGATGTAATATGATGCTCAAAAGTTTAGAAATAAGATTCATAAATAATTAAGATTGTTGAGGAGAATTACATATAATCCTCGGTGGAAGATCTTATATTCGTGAGAACCGTTGTGACAATTAAGTAAAAATTAAATTAAAAAATCAAATTAAAAAAAGAAAAATATGTATATCCACAATTAATTAGAAAATTAAAAAAAAACCCAAAAAAACACTATCTAACAGTGTTTTTAGGTTATGTTTTAGGGAAGTGGCCCATATATATATATGTTAAAGCCATAGATCACTCATAGAGTATATATTTCATTTGTAAACCAAGTCATCATTGACTGAGACTGGTGAATAAATAGAACCGCGCTCACGACAGGCCAATAGTAGTAAGCCAGTGATGCAGATGACATGTTGGTCTTGTCCCATGATATATGAACGTGTGATGATTGAACTCTCCTCTCTATATATACATACACTGGGCGTAGGAGTAGGAGTAGACTGGCTCCAGTCCCTGCATACTATACCTACCCTCCTCGCTGGGATACTATAGAGGAAACCTATGAGAGTTTAGGGTCTGAGTTGCTATCCCATCGAGTTTGAATCACGTAGTAATTCACAAGGCGAAGCGATTCAAATGAGATGGGATCGAGCTCTGACACTAAACTTGAATGGGTTTCTGAATTTATCTCACATTGACTAATGGGCTGTCGTTTGTGACATAATCCCCCATTGGATATTTTTCTTAAATATCTAATGGGCGTTATCTCACACCTTTTTATGACATTAAATATCATCAAAATTTCACAATAATTAGAATAAATTTAGCAAATCCATATGACGTCATCTCAAATTCACTACTCCACAGCCGTGGCGTAGTATTATCACTTTATGGGGGTGATCGTTGAGTATTTTTTTCTAATGTTATTCCTATGGCTAAACTTATACCAGGGGTGAGATGAATGTTTGATTCATGGGCCAGTTAGAGATACATACTAAAATAAACTTTATTCTGATTGTGATCGATCATTTAATGAAAATTCATAATCAAAGACTTGAGCAAGTCTAGAATAGGAGGTGAAGAGTAACAGAGAGTCCCATAAACCTATCAACACTGACACGTAGGGATCATTCAGCATCCTGAAACTCAAGTGTCGGCCATTGAGGGGTTCACAACATACCCACAGGGACCTGTTTCACTAGACAGTGACATGTCTAGATGGCATCTAGATGGTGTATCCTGTTTCATAAGAACTAGACATTAGACTTCGTTTTGTCCGTTCTTGCTTGCACTGTTGGTGCCGCTTTTCATATCTGTCTAACACTTTTGTCACAGAACTAGTGAAACAGGTCCATGATGTGTCTAGATTTGTCGAATTCTTATGTTTGGGGTCTGTATTTCCTAAGGGCAGCTACTTGTGGTGTCACGAAACTAGACAAACCGAATGTCTGTATGGTGTCAGAGACATGTCACAAGACTAGTGAAACAGGTCCCTGCTCCGTTGACCGTCTTCCGTGGGGGTTATAAAAAGGGCGGTGTTTCCTCTCCGCTGACCCTAGTCAATAGACCCCTGCCCTCCGCGCCCTGCACTTGATTACCCCCCGCTGTTGATGATCCTGCACCCCGGTATACAGACCCCCCCCGCTACCCCTTGATGTACCCTGTGGTGTGCTCCTCAGTCTCCTGCTGAGGTGGTCGTAGGAGCTGGAGCAGGCAGAGAATGGCGAATAAAGTGGTTCGGTGATGAAGAAATCAACACGCGTCAAGGGAGTGACAGGAGGCACTCCTTCTGTAACGGTGACGGGGGTGAAGCTTCTTACCCCAGTCCGGGTAAAATCCACATAGGTGAGTGATGGGTGTGGGAGCAGTCTCTGGACCCTGTAGGGTGTGACGATCAAACCCCCTGTCCGCCAACCCCTTTTTTATTCATTTATTTATTTGTTTCTTCTTTATTGAAACAACATAAGGCCACCCCCAAAAAAACCTTGTTTCTCATCACCAAGCCATGAGAAATATGATGAGGGCGTTTTTTTTGGGTTTTTTTTGCTGGATCAAAGATGGCTTTAATGTGTCATAAAATGGGATTTAGACATACAGTAAAACCCTGCGTAAGTGGTCACCCTCTGTTCCGGGCCAAAGTGCCCGCTTATGAGGGGTGTCTGCATATGCGGGGTTTTCAGATTCATACTGTTTATACATTGAAAGCATCTCTGGCATGGGAAGCTTTAGTTTTATACTAAATACACATACTTTTCATAATTTCTATCAAGGTTCATCTTATTTTAACAAAAACAAAAAAATCTTCTAAAATTGTTTTAGTAGATGCGCGTGGTGATAAGAAACAAGTTTGGTTTTTTTTGAGTGGCGTAAGTTATCTTACATTTTCTTTGTCCTTGTCCTCTCACTGTACACACAGTATGTGGTATATAGATGACGAATCAGTATATAGGCTGGGGCTTCAACTGTTATGTAGGTTGATTTTCTTAGCCCCACCTATACCTGGGGTACAATATACAATGTAAATAGATAAACTGAGTGCAAAGTAAGATAATACAAGATGCAAGTCTGAATATGTACTTATGTATCCCTACCCACAAGGGATTTAGTTATTATAATATATGTTAAAGGTTACAACCAGCAAGTAATAACAAGTAAAGATATAGAAACGTGGTGTATTTACGAGGCGTATCAAAAGTACACAACCTGCTCCTACCGCTTGCGACCACGTAAAGATATAGAAACGACCATGTAGTAACAAAAGCTACATAGTGAGCAAAGCAAGAGAAAACCCAAAGAAAACCGCATAACCATATCACAACACAACTGTAGTCCATTTGTATACAAGGGATATACCAGTCTAGATATATTTTAAGCTCTCTAGCAGTTTGGCATTTGTTAACGATTTAAAGGCCTTGTAAGTATCTGTATTTCTAACTAAAGGTGTCTGTAGATTCCATAGATTTCCACCATTAAATTGAACTGAGTTCATATATGCTGTACAGTTCGGCTTGTAAACAGTCCACACACACCCCTACTGACGGCACAAAGTACCCTGTGTCACATCAACCTGTTGCCGACATCGCAAAGCCGATCGGCGCCCCTTGACATTCTTTCTGTTTATTTATTTTTATTTAGTCCGGTTGATTATTTTTGTGGGTGAAGAGATTACAATTAACCCGTACGAACTTGTGGGGTCTTGATTTTTGCCAGGCACTGGGAGCAGCAAAGCGCATGCATGCTAAGTAGGGTCAATGTGGGTTGCCAGCCAATCAGGGATTTCAGAAAAAAAAATAGCATTAGTATTTTCTTTTGGAAAAGGCTTTGGTAGGGGTGCGATGCACCTCCATTCATGATCATACTCGTTACCCAAAGAGGCTTCCCCAATGGTGCCGGGACTTTGTGGCAGGAGAGTAATAGCACAATCAGATAGATACAGTAGAAGAAACATATCTGAGTCCGTTGAACAATCTAGGATCATACATGAAGAGCCCTTTCTGTACCTCGTACAGGGGTTATCGTTTAGTTTGATAATATTATGTCTGTGCGCTAAGACATTATTAGCCATCCATAAGGTTATCCATAAGCGTTGAATAAAGTTGACCCATATAGTCCCTAAGTCTCTATGGCATACAGGAAAGGGTCTTCATGTACGATCCTAGATTATTAAACGTGCCCCTGGTGGCTGTCATTCTCCCAGCAGATCTTTTGCAGTGCTAGCATTTACTAATGTCTGCCTTGACCTAACGCTGGTTCCCTGGAGATCCCCTAAAGACAGGGGAAACCGGCTATTATTTCGGATTTGAAAAAGGGTAACAGTCAAAAGTCAGGAAACTCAAACAACTTTTATATTTTGAGTTGGGAAATACTGTAATTGTTAAATGAGCTATACAGACAATCCAGCTTGTCCTCTTTTTTTCATTCTTCTTTAGCTCTAAACCACTTCTTCATGTTAATCGACAGTTGATGAGGCTGCCCCCACTTGAATGAGCACATGTGTTATATTGACTGCAAAACCCTGCAACACAAGAAGTGCTTGTTTATATATGAATATATGCATCTCTATTTACAAGTAAAACACGAAAGACTCCTCAAAGGGTTCAGAAATGGGGATATCTATCAAAAACTTGCGTACGGGACAGATTTTGCCCCAAACAGGCAGGTCGATGCAGAGGTCCGAGTGGCCTCAGGAAGTAGAGTGCAGGATTTATGCTAGGAGAGAGGTTGGTCGTACAATAACCTTACTGACTATGAACTTGCTGGGGTCCAATCCTGAATCCAACCTACAGCATATTCTCTTTCACTCTCAGAAGGGTGATGGTTGATATTTACTCCGACAGAACATAATCCTGGCAGACCATTGAATTCCAATATATCAATGATGTGATTGAATACCGTTCACTTGTGCTCCGGGAATTGAAAATAACAAATCTTTAACTGCTGAGATTTTGTTTGTTTCTCCGTTTGTTTCTAGTCAACCATTATTTGTCCTTTCCAGACTTTCTCATGGTTCTTTTACATCACAAGGGTGCTAATGGAATCCATATGATGTACCTGAACCCAGTCAATATTGTGTATACATGAAAACAGGGTATCATTTTAAGGAGTGTAAACAAACTGATAATGGAAGTATATCGATGCAAAAAAATCCACCAAGGCTGTGCTGCATCTAATGCCACACCACAACCTGCAGCATCTAAAACTAATCATAAGGGATGCAATTGCTAAGAAGGTGCAAAATCGTAGACCTATGTCTAGACATGCCAATCCACCATGCATCGGTTTTTTAGGTGCCTAATCGCAGAGAACGGGTCGACTGTCGCGATATTAGGTGACCTTCCCACGCGATTTTGATTTTTTTTATTAGGAGGTGCATCGTAGACCATATTGGAGCCATGTTGTAATCAGTGGATGCCGCAACCTTTTCAAGTGCCAAACCACTTTGCCTATGACCATGTGTCTATGTATGTAGGCGTTGTATCCTGCATTGCGCGAAAAACCACCAGCTTATTCATATATATGCCATAGCGTAAGTGCATGTATCGGCTGTATATTGACACGTTTCCTCTTCTATACATCAACGTAATAGCTGTATTTGCCGCAAAGCATATATGAAGAGAAATTTCATGTGCGGGATATGCATACGCGGGTCGTATACATTTTACACGTCTATAGATGAGGCGTATACACAACGGAAAATAGGACTACCTTGTATACGCAAAATCATACCTATATATACGCTGGGTGTATGCTATAGAGAAACCAAACAAGAGTTAGTTGTGTTGTGTTGACGGCGAGATCATGTATTACTGCGCGAGGCGAAGCCGAGAACAGTAATACGCGATCTTGCCGGAGTGCGATGAACAATAACACGACTAACTCGAGTCTGGTTTAGAATTTATCCTACCCCACCCGTCTAAATTACTTCTACATTAACAGATGACATCATTTGTCAAGTGTATCCCACTAGAGCAATATTTTCATTTTTCTGAACTCCGAATACAGTGACCCAATGTTAAGCCTATGGAGTCTTTATTAGGGGTAGGATAAATATATAAACTGTTGGTTTTTGCGCGGTGCTGATTGTGACCGAGTGTCCATCCATCGTCAGGTGTCACAGCTTCACGAGCCCCCTTCCTGTGTGAGGTGAGCGCCAAGAATGTGAAGCCAATTTCTCTCCGCGCCAGAAGCACGGCTCCGGTGACAGGTCGAGCTTCATCCCGGGGTGTGAGACAACGTAGAGGGGTATCACCAGTAAACGGGGGTGTATCGTATAGATGTACGTCATAGTGACACCATGTATGACACGCTTGGACAACTCGCTGTATTCTGTCATTCAGAACATTGGAACAACACCCTCTTATATGGCTTTTAGTCAACGGGTATTAGTATAAAACTGCCTAAGTATGCTTTAAAGCAACAGAAAAGGGTGGGGAATACTTGCTTTATATGGAACTTAGCCTGGGGCCTCTGTCTCCCTTCTGGTTATACGTTTTTTTTGTCCTGTTCAAACTTTTATTTATTATACTGACAACACTCAACAATGACATTGCTTGTTTCCATGTGCCACCAGTCCATGAATAACATCAATTCCCATCGTGTTTTTAGCATCTACAAGCATGGTGAGTCGTTACATATGTATCATATATACCCAAAATTTATCAAATCTTACAATATATTGGCATGACAGTGTACCGCACAGGGTTCAGTACACAATCCATACTACATAGAGAGTAGCGGTACGTTATTATCAAATATACTGCATGGGTATATCATGATAACATAGAACGACCTGACCATGGAATTTAGGTCCGTATGGAATGAAGTGTCTAGCCGATGTTCCGTACAAACTATACATACCCATCAAGTTTTGTAGCTTGTACAGCATTGTCAGGTCGCTCTATATCGTATTGATTTCTTTTTAAATACTCCACAGACGTTGGGTACTAGTTTCCAATGCTCACTCTATGGCGGGGAATAGAGAAGAAACCAACAAGTTTTGGTCAATGTCATCGTTCTCCGTGAGTTTGATGTGGAGTGATATGAACGAGGCGACAGCCGAGTGAATATCACGTAGCATTCAAACGAGTTGGAGAACAAGAACTTTGACCAAAACGCGTTGCTTTCTGTATTTATCTCACACATGTACAAGCCAAAAGAATGAACAACACACAGCATATAGACCATGGAGAACGGAATGCACTACTTATAAGGGCATGGAGAACGAGTTCCCAATTTTAAGCCTATGGGAGAAAAATACCAGGGGTGAGATAAAATACCAGGGTTGTGATCTAGTAAAGGCCCATTCCCACTTGCCGATTCTTGCACCTGAGACTACTGCTGGGCAAAAGTGCCGGGAAACGCCAGTCGCACAGCGGGTGGTAGGGCATAGTCGGTGACTATGCCCTGATATATTTCGAACATGTTTGAAATTGAATCGCAAGAGACTGGTGCCCTTTTTAGAGAGAATCCAGTCGCCGACTCAAGCCCGAACAAGACAGGGCAATAGTCGCCAACGATTTTGCCATTTTGCATTCCCACTTGGCGACTTGTCAAATTCCTAGAAATTTTGGCTGATAGTCGGCGACTGATGCCCTTTGAATGCCCCAAAATCGCTTAGTGGGAACCGGGCTTAAAGAACCCAGTGTACTGTGGCCGAGTATGGCGACGCAGGTGGGCGAGATGAAATACCAGGGTTGAGATTAAGAAGGAAATTGATGAGTGTTTGGTCTGTGTCCTCGTTCGCCATCGAGTTCGGAGTGTGCAGTAATATGAACGAGGCGATAGCCGAGCGAATATTCTGAAGTACTCCAAACGAGATGGCGAATGGGGACTCAGACCAAGCACGAATATGTTTCTGATTTTATCTTAGCCTTGAAATATTGTTCTCTTTATCACCCGTTGAGAACGAGTTACCGTTCTCGCAAGCCTGTTGAGAACGACATCCTAATGGTAAGCCTATGGACGTTTACACCAGGCTAAGATGATAAGTAAAGAACCCAGTGTACTGTGGCCGAGTATGGCGCAGGTGGGCGATATACGGGCGTGTAGAGCCTCCTTACTCAGTTACCAGCAATCTGATATCACCGCCCAGGTGATAAATATCTCCCAGCGTAATGGCCTGCCTGACCTGATTACTACAATCTCCACCGAGCAGAATTCAGGTGCGGCCAACACCTCCACTCCACTGTACGTTGACACCCACGCCCCATCCCACCCTACGCGACCGCGCCGTATCCCCGTGCGTGTTTACTACCGGTAGGTGAGGCGCGGACGCCCGCAGGCTAAATACAAATCGATGCAATTTCATTGAAAATTTGAAGCAATTTATCGCATTATGCCGTACTAACACGAAGAGGTTCCCCCATCATTACAACCAGTGATTGCCTTTTGATTTAAGCAAAGTCGAATCCTACCAGGTTGAGCGCCCGTTTTCCTTTTCATCAGGAGAAGTAATGAGGAGTTGAGAGCGCCGCACAAATTTAAAGCTAAAACGATGAAATTTTAGAATGGTTTTCCTGGAACAGGGGCATCTTCGTACCTGACGGGGGAAATTGAGTGTGACTAACATCACCATTCACGCGATTCGAGACAATTCTATAAGGCCGGAAACTAGAATTAAAAACACCCGTAAAGAATAGGATGCCCTGATTTTATCTAAATATGTACATATGAAAATAATTTACATACCAGGTTTTAAATCAGTAGGAATGTATATAGGGACGTGGCGACTACTAAGCAAGTGACAGTGAAAAGATGTGAAAGTGGAAAATAATTCCGATGAAATTACGCGAATGCGTACGAGGCAGATTCTTTTTCTTTAAAAAAAATAAAATTCAGGTTTTAAATCAGCCCTATTCTTTTATCGTATCGAATAAGAAATAGACCTATTGTCCTTGTAAAAAGCAGAATTGGTGTTTTGATTTGTTGTGTATGTGTTCTTCTGATTAGAATAGTTGCCCTCATGAAGAATGGGACGGGTAACGCACAGCATGAGCAACGAGTGAGCGACCTTGAACCTACGCTGGATTCCCCCTTATTCGCAATGACATGGAGAACAAGCAAACCTCCTTCCATCATAAAATTGCTCAAATAACCTAGCTACACTCGTTTGAAATGCATGGGAACATGAGATAAAGGAATGACAACGTTTCTAAAAATAGAAGGGAAACCAGCAGGATACCAACGTAAAATCTAGCAAGTATCTGTCAGGCACTAGCTCAATACAACCCAACAATGCACCAGAAAAATGGTGGTAGTTACATGGCCTAATATATGTAAGTGCACATTGGCCAGGCTTCCAAAGTATGTTCTGACCCCAAAGAGTTATGTCTAGTGGTATCAAGTATTTGGTGGGACATCTAGTTGCTTAAATGACTCTCTTCATGTAGGTGGCTCCAATATTCTATCACTGCTATATAGCTCCCTATATATAGAATTGTGGAAATCAGCAATTGTCCTATGGGATAATATATCTTATGGGCACAATGCATGCTCGCAACTGTCTGGAGATTTAGACTGGATCCTTCTTTAGAGAACCACCAGGAGCAACAACCTTTGCAGTCTGTTTCGCGTAGTTCCATATCGTCAGGCAAATGAAGCACTGAGGTCTATTGTTCTTCCTACTATGGATGCGGTTAGTTATGGCGTTGTGTGAGTAGAGTCATTGTTATCAGAGCGTGCTTGCACGCCTATATACATCATCTAGAGCTTAGAGTCAGGGTTAGAGTGGTCACATTGAACTTTCAGTGTGTTTCCAGAAAACTATCCCTTTACTATCTGCATGCTGTTCCCTGTGATAGTGAGAACACAGCAGGGAGCCAGTGTCTCAGGGTCTTAGAAGTGTGCCCAGTTGACCATGACCAATCAATCAAGACCGAAATACCTCATTGACCCACTGTTTTTGATATGTTTTGACCCTAGACTCAGGCAGTTAGAGAAATGGCAAGTTGACTGGGTGCAAGGTTTTTTTTTAGAAAACTATCCATAGGCTAAATCTAACTCAGACCTTTTATTTGTTATACGTTTGTAATTGCACGCTCAGTGATCTATGATGAACTTACTTTTTGCTCCTAGTTATAAGATACAAGTGAAAAACTTCCTGTTGACTAGACCAAGGCTTCTAGCTCAATTTAACTGATATTCTAATCATGAAACTGATACAGCCGACCATGCCATAGGCAACCTGTACTATGTCCAGTGTGTCTTGTATATAATTTGTTCGTCTTGTTATGATTAGATGGAATTGTATGTCTTATATATTATCCTACCCCTAGTATAAAATCCCATATAAATCCCGGAGTTTTGTATGCCACTAGTGGCACACAGAATTGTTATCACGTAAAATTCCAAAATCGAGGAGACCGGGTAGGATAAAATCAAAACCTGATTCGTTTTAATCATGGCTTCCGCATTCCACTCCTGAAGTTTTGGCTTCGCCTCATGAAGTCACTATGCCAAACTTCAGTCGTGGCATACGGTGGCCAAGATTAAACCTCATCCAGTTTTACGATAAAACTGAATACAAATATTGTTAGACAGGTCTTGTCTGGGAATGCCTTTAGAATAGCATAGAGTAGACACACTGTACAACTATAGGCTTGGTGCTAAGCATAGAATCTAGCGTTACTTTTGATTCGAGTTGGATTTCTCTCTGTTGTATTTTTGTGCCTACCCTCACTATATAACTGCATGATTGCCGCCATGCGGCAAGTTGGGGAAGGGAAACCAAACTAATGGGACAGTTCCTCCCCAAGGGCAAGCTGGCAAATATTTCTGAAATCAATTCGGATTCCTGTCTCGGGCGACGTGGTCACCTGGTCAGGTAAAGTGATACCCCCCGGAGTGCCCTTCCCCCGCTCCTCCGGGGGGTGCCCGGCGGTGGATGTCACCGCGGGAGCCGAGTGGACGTGCCCCGCCTGCCGATGGGCGCCCGGCCGGGCTGACAGCTCGAACCCCCGCTCCCCCGCTCCCCAGCTCCCCCGCCTCCCCCGCTCCCCCGCTCCCCCGCTCCCCGCTCCCCCGCTCCCCCGCTCCCCCGCTCCCCGCTCCCCCGCTCCCCCGCTCCCCCGCTCCCCCGCTCCCCCGCTCCCCCCGCTCCCCCGCTCCCCCGCTCCCCCCGCTCCCCCGCTCCCCTGCTCCCCCGCTCCCCCGCTCCCCCGCTCCCCCGCTCCCCGGCTCCCCCGCTCCCCCGCTCCCCCGCTCCCCCGCTCCCCCGCTCCCCCGCTCCCCCGCTCCCCCGCTCCCCCGCTCCCCCGCTCCCCCGCTCCCCCGCTCCCCCGCTCACCCGCTCACCCGCTCACCCGCTCACCCGCTCACCCGCTCACCCGCTCACCCGCTCACCCGCTCCCCCGCGCCCCCGCTCCCCCGCTCCCCCGCTCTCCCGCGCTCGCGCTCTCCCGCGCTCGCGCTCCCCCGCGCTCCCCCGCCTCCCCCGCCTCCCCCGCTCCCCCGCGCTCCCCCGCTCCCCCGCTCCCCCGCTCCCCCGCTCCCCGCCTCCCCCGCTCCCCCCGCTCCCCCGCTCCCCCCGCTCCCCCGCTCCCCCGCTCCCCCGCTCCCCCGCTCGCCCGCTCCCCCGCTCCCCCGCTCCCCCGCTCCCCCGCTCCCCCCGCTCGCCCGCTCCCCCGCTCCCCCGCTCACCCGCTCACCCGCTCACCCGCTCCCCCGCTCCCCCGCCCGCCCGGCGTTAATTCCCCGACGTCTGCAGCCTGGCTCAGGTAAGGCCCGACCAGCAGTGACCACTACTGACCAACAGGTAAGAGGTCAATGGGTGCGCGGCGGAGGGGTCAAGGCCACGTCCTGTTGGCGTTGATTGGCAGTGGCAGTACTGCACACAGGTCTGCCCACCACAGCTGCCAACACGAACGTAGCTTTTAGTATGTTTGTTTTTTTCCCCTGTATGTTTTTTCTCGCTAGTCATAAATGTATAAAATAAAGCCTCTTTCTCTTTCCTTCCAGTATTAGCTCAAAAGAGAATACCGGGGCAATTGCCAGACAAAGTACTGTGTTGTTTCTATACGCGACAGTGCCTTTGTATAAGAGCGCAATCAAAGGTATGTATTTTCATATTATCGTGGGCGTAGGCGGCCTCTCTGATTGGGCGATAATAAGGGGAGTCTGGCTGACGAGAAAACACCACCTGCTATGGTAAAAGGGCATGCGGACGTATGATAATTGAGTCTTGGTGAGGCGGCCCCAAATGGTTACTGCGCTCCCCTCTCGGCTTAGCAGAAACCACTCTCCCAGCAGAGATCCTGCGCTCTACTTCCTGCGGTCGCTTGTAACTCTGCCCCAACCTGCCTGTTTGGTCCGAAATCTGGCCCATACGCAAGTTTTTGAAACATCCTAAATTCTGAGGGCTTTCGGGGGTATTTTGTGTGCTACTTGTAAATAGAGATGACCATATTTATATGGTAAATAAAACACTCTCATTTCTGTTATTATTTATTTCAAATAAGACACAGTCGCTGGGATTACTTTCTACAATGGAAAGCACCTCATGTGTTGCAGGGCTTTGTTTTGTCAATAATGCCCATGTGCTCCTTGGAAGGAGTAGTCTAATCAACTGTGACTTCCCATCATAAAATGGTTTAAGTGTGAAAAAGCAACAGCCGGATTGTCTGTGAAGCTCCTTTATCCCAATCCTTATGAACAAATCTTATGCTGCATCTTGTAGGTGGCGATGCCAGCTAACATGTATGGTTGGTAAGGGCGAGTACCAAATTTCAAAAATGGTGTCACGTGACATGATTTGTGTCACTGTGGCAACTATTTCTTTTCTCTCCTCAATAATTATGTTGGTTATATCTAAATACATATTTTGTGTTAAAATGGTGTCATAGTATTGAGTATTTCACAAATTATGAGCCTAAATTGTAAAATGTCGTGGCTGGGGAATGCCATATAGCATCATTCGCCTGTGGCTGGGGAATGCCATATGGCACCATTCGCCCATGGCTGGGGAATGCCATAGTGGCATCATTAATAAGGAAAGGGTTAACAATTCCCATATTTCCATACTCATGATATGTGAGTTGTTTGACTTGTATAACTTTTGACAGTAAATCTGAAATGTTCGCTGGTCTCCCCTGTCTTCTGTGGATACCCAGGGAACCAGCTTTGGGTTGGGGCAGAGATTAAGCCAACGCTAGCGCCGCAGAAGATCTGGGGGGAGAGTGAGCAGAAACAAGAAACGTATGGTTAAGAAAGCGCACACGTGACCGTGAATGCACCTGCATTGCGCAATGTCTATCACCCTGGGTTTGCTCGGAGAAATTCTGTAAATATTAATCCGTCCGGGAGCGTGTGTGCGACAAACATGGCTTATCGTCATGGCATGGCGGTGGAGTGATAGATATCCACCTACACCGATCGATAAAGTGACGGTGTGGCACATGTTGTAGTGGTTTACTTCGCCTTTTGATATAAAAGTTGGTGTGTGTGGTTTAGACGATGGTGAGGTAAATGTTGTAGACTAGATCATCATGCATATATATAGACAATAAGCGATGGTTTTGTGGACAAGCGGCCGTAAACCACGACTGGTCGGATCAACTTTGAGAGGTTTACAGAGCGGCCATTTTCTCCAATAAATCAAACCCGGGAATTCCCACATTAAATGGTATATCAATAGGGACTACATTTTTGCTCTAGAGCATAAATGGACTATTTTCCCGTATGCAATGGTTTCGAGACCGTATACCATGGATTTAAATTCCTATACAATAGTTATGGTATCTGACAGTCTATAAACAATGGGTAGTGGTTCATTGAGTCCCCATACATTATCAATGGGGGCTTTGTATACCATGGGTAATAAAAGAACATAGATCTGCAGTCAAGACATCTAAAATTATACCACACATCATTCATAAATAAGGATTTTATGTTATAGAAAGAAGACCTACAGCTGCATTTTGTGGTCTTGTTGGATGCGTAACAACAATAAAGACTTGGTTAAAGCGAGGTCAGAGGATACGAGGATAATTATTGTGTCAATTATATATCTATTCGTCCAGGTAGATGAGAATGAATTTCATAGGCGACCATTGATACAACATATTGATAATACGACTGTTTTCAACCTCTTTACATTTTGTATTTTCACCTGAACGAACCCCGATATCTGCGGCTAAAAATCTGTTTTACTTTCATTTTCAGCTTTATTCTATAGTATAGAAAGTTAAATATCACTTTCCCCAGTTTCTATGAAAAAGATGCCCCCTCTATCTCTATATTTGAGTCCCCCCCTCCGACATTTTCCCATGTCCTTTTTGGTGCTCCACCTCCACCATCGCGACACCTCACGATCTATTGCGGACATATTGTGGCATACCGTGATCTATCGCCACAAGAAAGCGGTGAAGGTGCTTAACCAGACCGATGCCTTGTGGAAAATATGCACAAGATTATTCGAAACCCAGAAAGATTTAGTAAGATAACTAAATCGCAACTAATTTCGCTATATTCTGTGTGTTGATGGAACCAGCACTTTACACCGAGCAACAGCTAGCACGAAATAATGCACCCATAAGGCCTGTTTCCATTGGCCGATTTCCCATCACAGATCTAGAGTTAGGAACCACTGACAGACTTTCTGCACTGCTGACCCAAAATCGGTCAATGGATACGACACAGCTCATGAAATGACCCACAACTTTTTCTGCTTAGGTTATGCAATGTGGCACCAACCACCACTGGGTGAAAGCTTGGTCACTCAGTGAAATCTACTACCCTGATATACTGACGCACAGTGAGTGGCACTACCGACAGACTTTCTGGGTAACTCCTAAAATCTGCACCCTTTACGTCAGCCAATGGAAACAGGCCCATAGAAGGCGCTGAAGGGTAACTTGTGTATCCTCCGTGTAGTATGAGAAAACGTGGTTACTGAGCCCATACGGATGGCCGTTCGAGGTCATTTGATGATAGATATACGGCCCGACATCGCAGGTGGGAGGGCCGTATTTTTTCATCAAATGACCGAGAACGGACACTGAACAGGCTCAGTCACTACGTTTTCTTATTACTATACACCTCCCAATCATTTAAAACGCCCTTTTATTAACTTTACAAAGAGCATAAAGACTACTGCAATTCACTACGGCCCAATGTCACAGCGGGCACGAACATTATTTATACTACACCCCTAGCAGCGGGCAGTATTTCATACATGTTCGGCCATAGGTGTATAGTACCCCGTTCAGACTCTGTTTCCTCCGTCACCCAACACGGACAGCCCGTAGTGTCACGGATGAACGACCCCTTCGTTCCGGGTCACTGAAGCAGCCTGTCGGTGGGCCTGGCTCTGTTGGGGGATAGATGAGAGTTGTCATGGTAACATGATCTCGATCCTGGGCCAGCATGTCAGTCGTGCACGTCAACATGCTTGGCTCGTGTTCGTATCACGTGACATGTCCCCCCATCGCAAACGAGACGCTGATCCACATGGAACTTTACGGTGTTCCCTGAGGGCATTCAATGTCGGCGTATTTATTGGAGTGGAAGGGTCTCAGCTTACCACATAAAGAGTGAGTAATATAATACATCCCTCTCCCATATGTGTACCAGGTATAGATGGTTCATATGCTACATATATGTTGAATAGATATTGGATATGCTTTCATGTATATTGTTAAGGAAAACTTTTCCAATCACAACGTTTCACGTAAACCTCAACGGAACGAGGAAATTGGAAAAAAAAACCATTTTCATGTATATTGTTTCCTTATTCTGCGCATTTCTCTGAAACAATATACGCGATGGTTTTATGAACTTATTATCTACCTATTACGAACCCTCCATTGGAAATGTACAGAGTGCCTGGAATTCTCTAACCGGAGATTTTGCGATGGCAGAATTCCCAGGAGGAGATTCCGGAAAAAATAGGTTCATCCATAATGAGGACAAATAATCATCTATTTTGAAATAGTTTCTTGAATGTTCATTCAATATTAAGTTTAATTGTTGTCCGTTCCGCTAGAGCGTGTGCCCCGAGGTGAAACTTTGATACGCCCCGTCTTTTCACATACGTTCATTCAATATTAGTTATCTTTAATCAGTCCTAGCAATTTACAATCAGAAGTCACTGTCAAAAACGCTTTGTATACTAAGGCGTGGATACAATAGCAAGCTATATTATTAGGGTAGGTAAACACCAAATCACCATTATACTTAATTAATGTGGCATTTTGGTATGCTCTGAGACAAATATGCTTTGCAATAAGCTCCTTATTGCAATAAACTTGATATCAACCATCTAGGTGGATAATGATTCGCTCTTGCTCGGATATTACCAAGCGTCAAGTGCTCGAATATTACGGCCACTCATACATACAACCAGTCATCATTTTCTTTTTCATTGCCCCTTTGTATCTGAAAAAAACCTTTGAATAAGCTCCCTCAAAGAAAATATCAACGATGACAACAAGAGAAAGGTGAAAGTTCCGTATTTATCACCACATTACATGTCACCGTATAAAAGCAAATCCAATACCAGACTTAAAGTGAGCTGACCTTTCAGTAATAGAGAAAACATCTCTTCTATACCCTTCATTTTCACCTCCTACAGAAAGCATATTCGAGAGAAGGAATTGAAATGATGCCATGCTTAAGTGTTCCTCTTGTGCTCCTTTTGGCTACACATTTGATTTGCATTTGTATTCGTTTAGCTACAAACTTGGTTTGCATTTATATTCATGACACTTCAGTGACTGGCCTTCAGATATATGAGGACTAATGACATGCGCTATTATATTCCTATTCTAGGGAGAGTCAAATGCACATACATGGAATATACATAAAACCCACCCCAAGGCCAGGCCCTCCAGCAACTACTTAACAAGGTCACTAATCATGTTCCTATTCTACTGCAGTGTTTTCTACTTTGAATAGCAGCACTGTGATGAATTGGTGTTCTGTTTCCATACCCTGTCGATCTATCAAATGACTCTGTTCAAGACTCATTTGAATCTATTTAAGATACAATCTGCCATTCATCCACCAATGAGTGGACATTAAGGACAGTAAAGTGTATGTAGTGCCCAGGGGGTTAAATAAACGTTGAGTTTACCTGCTCCTTAGTAATTAGCCGTGTAGGACTGTATTTGTTAACACCAAAGGTCCATATATATTGTGCACATTCAAATAGTGGGAGGATATTAATTGAAATTTTGAGAGGGAAATGAGACATTGAGAATTACATCACAAATAAACACATACAGGATTCGTAAGTCTCATTCACAACAATCTGACGTGAAATAATGAGGAATCAGTATAATGTCTTCCTCAAAGCAGTGTCCTAAGGCTGAAATACATTCTATATCCGATTCCAGAAAGTGTAGTCCAGAAAACCTAAAAGAGGAAATCTATGACAGTTTATGGTCAGAGCTCGTATCCCATAATTCACAAGGCGAAGACTTCAAAGAGGCAGTCTAATCAACTGTGGATTAACATTAAACAGGTTGCAGAGCTGATAATAAAACAGCTGGATTATCTGTGAAGCTCATTTAATTATTATAGTATTTCCCAAGTTAAAGTTTAATGACTTTTAACAATTTTGAATTCGAAACATAAGCTGGTTCTCACTGGTCCTAGTGGCTACCTGGGAAACCAGTTTTGGGAGGCTGAAATTATTAAGCACTAGCGCCACGGAAGATCTGCTGGGAGAGTGTCCGGGAGGTGGCGGTTGGGTTGGGAGGTGTGTGTGGGAGGGGGGGGGGGGTGTTGTGGGAGCGGCCAGGTGCACGTGGCATGGATCAAAGTTAAGATACAGACAATGATTGGCATGTCGGGAATTAGCAGGGAGTGGGGAGCCGGGCTCGCCAGGCTTCACGGATCCAGATTGGAAGCGTATTGCATTATGGGTGTAATCCAGGAGGAAGTAGCGGGAGGCGCATGTCACATGCCCCCCTCCTCCCTCCTTCCTCTTCCTCCCCCTCACAGAGACCGCCCTGTCCCTCGACCCAGTCCTACTATACCCCGGCCGTATGAAGAACGATACCTGACTTCCCCCAACGTGCCCCAAATAGATAGAGACAAGGATTTTAAGTTGGTCCTTAGAAGGAGGCAAAAAAATAATAATTGATCATTTTTTGAAATATCCTAAATTTGTGAAGCCTTTCGCCAAGTTATTTCACAACTATGATGTACCACTGAACCTTTCCATGTGATTGCACTGTATGGCACATATGAAAATGTAACTAGGCATTGTTCTCTCATGATTAGTTAGTTGCTGACTGTTTGTTCCCTCGTGTCAGGCTAGGTTTGAACAATAAACAGCCTTTCGTATGCTAAGGCCCGGCGTCCACCTACTACGATAGAATCGTAGACCTCCCGATATGGCACCGATACAAAATGTCAAAATCGGTGCCATATCGGGAAGGTGCAAAATCGTAGACATATGTCTAGACAAGCCAATCCACCATGCGTTGTATGGGGTTTTTATCGGTGTCTAATCGCAGAAACGTGGTCAACTGCCCCGATATCAGGTAACGTTCCGACGCGATTTTGATTTTTTTATCGGGAGGTGCATCGTAGACCATATCAGTGCCATATCGTATTAGGTGGACGCCGGGCCTAACACTGTAAGCATTCTCGCGATAAGGAAATAATTGCTGGAGCTATCGGAATGCCCCAGGTCTTACTTCCGGGGTGAATAAAAACATAAAAAAAAGAAAAAAAGATACCACCCCCCCACCCCCACCCTCCATGAAGAACCATACCACCCCCCCCCCCCCCCACCAGCACCCCCCATGAACAACCATACCACCCCCCACCCCCAGCACCCCTCCTCCTGTCCCCCCGTCGCCTGCCTTCCCCCACCCCTCCCCCTGGTCCCTCGGCCCTCCTCCAGGCACCTTCCTCCAAGTGTAACACGACGGGGTGACGTATCCGGGGTGGTCGGGGGTGGGGCAGACAGGTGCCCCGTGCCGGTCAGACGGACATACTCCGCACCTGGGTCCGGTGTAAGTTTATAGCCGCCGGTCCGCGCCCCCTAAAAACCTAATGGACCAGTCAGAGGAGATCGACGTGCCACTGCCATGGGCCAGGACCCTCATGTAACAGTAGCACCACACACAATCCCCATTCAGTGCAGGCAGCCCGACCATCCCTCACCCCACACACTGCCACCACGCACCCTCCACGCAGGGTGTAAGGGAGTAAGGGCCACTGTCATGTCAAATCCACACAGGCAGATGTCATGCCTTACCGTCAGGTGGAGCTAAGAGGTAAAACTGACATATTACCTGCTCCGCGGTCGCGGCAGAGATAATGTGATTTATCCCAGGGCAGCATCACTCCATCACAGGGTTGGCAGGCACGGATGGGGAGGTCTGATGTAGGTGGGAGGGGGGGGGGGGGGGTGGTGGTGGGGTAGAGTTGGTCGTTGGGGTGGTAGCCTGGCCTGACAAGAAATGGACATTGAGTCTGACAGTAGGTGTCTTGTCTGTATGTGCCCCCTACCACGATGCGACCTGCTTAGATCAAAGGACGCAGATAAATGGACGCTCCTTAGTCGTGTAACTGCCTACTCATGCATGTACAGCTCCCATGATGCATCAGTGGGCCATATACTCTGTGTTTCTGAACTTGTAGTTTATCTACTCAGTCATTTCTGTTTACAATGAGAAATGTAAACCAAGCTAGTCTGAAAAATGGGGTAGAGTCTGGGTTTTCTATACACAAAGGATTGAATCCAATAAAAGATGAGGAAGGCCATATTGGCTGGGTACACAGGTACCTATGTTACTGGTTGGTGGATTCTAGAACAAGGCATTATGTGTATACATAACACGAAAGAAATAGTTGTAGTCAGTTAATCTTTAGGTGAGGAAAGGAATTTGTAAACTTTATTACCGGAAAAACAAAAGCTTGCCAAAAGAAGGAAAGGAAGGAATGTTCAGGAAAAGTAGCATTATATCAGCCCAAGTTTTAGCAGATAGGAATTCGCAAAACTGCTTTATTTTGTTGGCAATTTTTATTAAGGGAATATTGTGTGTACACAATCGCTGAATTTGGCTATACAGCCGTTCTTCCAATCAGGCCCTATACCCCTACTCCTCATTCTAATGGCGGGTGTTAAGCCGAATGGGCAGTGGTTACAATTTTTGTGTAAGTCTTTGGTATGACCCGACCGGGATTTGAACTCCTGATCTCCCATGCTCGAGGCGACCACCCCTACAACTTAGCCACCGAGCTTGGGCTTCCTGACCAGCCCAAGCACAGAGATTAGTAAGAAAACTCGCAATCTAAAATGTTTGCCCTTAGAGCCTCTATGGCAGGGTTGGATTTGCATTATCATTTTAGCACAGGGTTAAGCCTTCAGGACTGTTAGAACTTTGTGAGTACATCAGGAATTCATCAAATTCCCTAGTTTTTTTTAAACTGGAATGGATCGAGGAGTTTCGTATAAACTGATTATCTTGTTGAAATATATATTGTTGAAGTAGTGGGAATTTTTCACGTCGAAGTCTTTTTGAATGAGGACAAAATCATGAAATGTTCATAGACACTTGCATGCGGCTCTGACCATTTTCACTCAAAGCAAATATCGCTGTTTTATGAGTAAACACACAGAGCAGTCGATTAAAGTGAAAAACACGCTCTGCATTTCTTCCACGACACCACAGCTTAGCGCCAGTGTTCAGTGGTCACTAATGGGGTCTTTGTTGGTAAAAACGAGACCTTCGTCAGGAATTCAAGACTCGGTTTTCCTTTGGTGAAAAGAGTCATTGAAACTAAGCCAGTCACTTGTTAATGGAGGTATTATCTTGTTGTCATAGTTGAAGGTAAATCTGGATTGGTTTCCTTGGGCCTTTTACAAACACACAGCCGTACTGAACCTGAGACATAATATTTTGTGGCATTGCAATTCCACACAAATATGTGCCGGTGATCCTTCAAGTATAAACCACAGGGAAAAGCTTGTCTCGTCCGTTGGGGCCTGAGGCCTGTAGCCATTTCTGTTTCCAGATTGAGCAGTGACTTGTATAAACAACGCAATCTCCTGCCTCACGAAACGAAAGGGAAAGGCATTTTCGGCGGGAGGCAACATGCAACCCTGCCAATAATTCACTTTCATCTAATAACAGTCCGATTTGTACTTCAAATTTCATCACGACTCGCATTTATCGCGTGCGCGGTAATTCCCCAGCAGTAAATAGGAAAAGTTGGGAGCGGAACCGGAAGTGAATAGGCCGGCGCGCGCAGAATGACGACTGCCCCGCAAAACATCAGACGACAATTGGATTTAAAACAAAGAATGTGACCCGGCTGCCGTGCGACTGCCGTGCGAGTGTCGTGCGACTGTCGGCGGCGATCTGCGCGGCGGGCGGCGGCGGCTTAAAGTCGATAATCACAAGTCATCCTGGGGCTGTCACGTCGGACAGCACCGGGCAGACACTGCGGGGGACACAGAGGCCACACGGGTTCCCGCCACTCCGGGAAATCCGCCCAATTTGGCGGGAAACCCACCCGCGCGCAAGTCACCAGCGGAGCACGCCGTTTGTCGTCTGCGCGACAGTTTTGGCGGGAAAACGGGCGGAGGAACTGTCGAGCAGTAATAGACTTAGCAGGGCAGGGAGGTGAGAGATTGCTTTATTCCGTGTGCTGTTTGTTTTATTCCGAGCTGCTGCGAGACTGAGAGCTTTGCCGAGGGGGGACGAAGGTGGCAGGATAAAGAGGGAAAAAAAGACAAACTCATTCTTCTCAAACGCCAACATTTGAAATATTTGATTGATGGGCACTGATGGAGTGAACAACCCACGACAATAACGTTTGTTAATTAGACATACAGGTTGCCTGTTGTCAACCCTAATTGGCTGTGTCAACAAATTGAAAGCATGAACTATTGTATCTGATTATCCAAGGAAGGAGACGATAGATATTAGTTCTGTGCGGCTTCAGTTTCTATTTGCCCACGTTTCTAATAGGATATTTGAGCGTGCAAACAGATGAGAATGCTAACATGTGAAATGATGTTAGCATTATGATTCGTAGTCAGTGTTAAGTTATTCAGAAACGAAAACAATTTGTAGTTCATCTTGTAGTAGAATTAGTTGAAAGAAATATCTTCACGAATGATTTGTGGGGTCATTGTTATATTATTCAGAAGCGAAAACTATTTGAAGTTCATCTTGAAGTAAATTCAGCTGCTAGAAGAATCTCTTGACGAATTCTACATCTCAACTAACTATATTTGTATCTTCAAGCAGTTACCATCGTACAAGTTTTATCCTACCCTCCTACAAATCTCCATAGACTTACCATGGTGTAACTGTATGCCAGGGTTATGCGCTGTTACATTTATTTGCCCAGAGGCGACATATTCAATTAAAAACATGTCATTGGGTAGGAACAAATATAAACGTCACTCAAATTTGTATAATTGTTTACATGGCATTCGTTAAATTTTGCTACAGATATCACTTAGCTCTGTTTCATGGTATCATTCTGTGAATACAACAACTCACGCCATACAGACAATCATATGAAATTTCGTAACATTTCTTCAGTCTTCAACATCGTTTTCACTGTCCGAGGACAGGGGTTCAGTAATGTAATAATTCACCCACCGGGATACAGTTTTCTCATAATACTGTAGGCGCACTCTTCAGGCGATCATTATTGCGGTGCGGTTTTAATATTACCCAAAGATCTGCTCCCCTCCTTCCACTGCACGAAAACCACCGTTTTATTCATATATACGCCATCACGGAAGTGCATGTATTGGCTGAATATTGATTTGTTTTCATTTATATACGCCCAGGCCTTATATACGACAGACTCGTCTTGGCTGTATTTCACACCCGGCGTATATGAGAGAAATTACCCTCTGCCCCCGCCCCCTCCCGCCCCTTTGTGTTGGCAGAAGTACAGGTGTCCTCAGTAGGAAGCCCTCCCCCCTCCCACCCCCGCCACCTCCCCCCGCCCGCTCTCAGTGAAGCCCTGTTCACAGGACGCTTATACATACGCCCACAGATGAGGTGTATACACATGGGGATTAAGACTACCTTGTAGACGCAAAATACCTACTCATATACGCCCGGCGCATTCATATGTAAAATGATGGTTTTCGTGCAGTGTTCCTATTGCCACAAGACCTTGACCCGTCTGAGGAGAAGAAAGAGATTGACTAACTGCCCAGGCTGTTTAGCAGGGCGCACTAATCAGTCTCCTCTCCTACTGCCAGAACAAATAGAGAACGTGGCCTAGTAGTATAGGGATTTAGGGCACAGCCTCAGGCCGTTGTATTCCCCACGACCCTCTCTCTATGGCGCCTCGCTGAGTATGCGGAGTGTGCGAGTAGGCGCCATAAACAATGACCTTTCCCTGGTCTATTTTCTTTTCTCGCCGACGGCTGACCTCTCCTCTTCATGGTCAGCGTGCTCTGACGTCAGAGTCGCTCCTCTTTCATAACGAGCAGCTCTTTACGGGGGCCTGTTCCTAAAAAAATGTGAACTCAGCTATTCCTGAATTGATATTCCCACTAGCAGGACGCCTCTGTGGTGCTACACACAACATGTAACATCTGAGAGGTACTTTGTATAACACGATAAAATAAAATACTTTAAACAAATCTGGTCTAGTATGTACTTCGTTACAGTGGGACATTTAAGGTGTATTATTCTTTACTATATACCCATGCCGTACATACTGTATATACGCACCGACGTAAAAATACTGTACGGACCAGCGGTCCGTACACTAGAATACGGACCACTTTGCCATACACATTTATTGTAATTTTGGTTGTTAAGAAAAATTAAATTGATTTTTTTTTAAATTTCGGGTATATAGTAAATATATAACGTCCAACCATGCTTGTGCAAGTCACAGAACTCGATGATAATCTACCGTTTGTACGGAACTCGGCATAAATGCCTCGGTCCGTACAAACCGTAAATTACCATCTCGTTCTGTGAATTGTACAGCATGGTCAGGACGTTCTATATAATTATTTTTTCCTTCTGATGAAATGTCAGATAAGAAACTCTATAACATATACATACATACATATATATATATATATATATATATATATATATATATATATATATATAGAGAGAGAGAGAGAGAGAGAGAGAGAGAGAGAGAGAGAGAGAGAGAGAGAGAGAGAGAGAGAGAGACCAATATGTTTTTTGCACTCCATATATAGAACATGTATTTATCATACCATACCTAAATAAAGACTTCTAATCAGAATATTGTTTGTCAGGTTTCAATCATCTACCACACCTTGGTTCGGTTCTAATGAACACAATTTGCTTCAGAGTTTACATTTCAGGAACCGTTTTCAGGCGCTTTATGTATAAAATAAATACTGGACCTATATCTGACCCACACTGCTGCCGTAATATGTATATATCTACTATTATAGAATTAGAAAGAGGTTGAAGGAGATCCTTTATTGTACTAGTAATGGAATATATTTATTTCTAATTACAGTCAAGAGTACCTGGGACCTATTAATATGCCGCCTCCTCACAAGAACCTGGTGCATGACAAATATTGCTGTTTTTGAGCGCCTCGCAGGATGGATCTTAATTCAATTAGGGAACCAAAGCACTGGCCAGTGCCTGATTTAACCTCCGTCTATCCTGGCCACTTGTCAGGCTTCCGCTGGAGTTCTTATCACTGGAGCCTGATTGACTTTCCTCCGATTGTGAATTAAACCTCCGTCATCACTCTCCCCTGATCCCGCCCTATAGACCTCGTACCGGTCTTTATCTCACCCCCTGGTACAAGTTTAGCCATAGGAATAACATTAAGAAAATATACTCAACGATCACCCTGGTAAAGTGACAATACTACGCCAAGGCCGTGGCGTAGTGAATTTGCTAAGTATATTCTGATTATTCTGAAGTTGTGATGATATTTATTGTCATAGAAAGGGGTAAGATAAATCCAGAACCGCACTCGAATCGTAAAATAGACAATACTCCACTTGTTTGGCTGGGCCGCAATTGTCACTCGGCTTCGCCTCAATGATGATTGCGGCCCAGCCAAACGAGTGGAGTATTGTCTATTTATACGATTCTCGATGCAGTTCTATATAATTATCTCACCCCTGGTATTTTTCTCCATAGGCTTTACATTAGGAACTCGTATTCCATGGCCATGAAGTTTGTGTACCCAATACTCAATGGCTAATTGGGTGATTCATTTTATCAATAATTATGTCATACAGGATGAGATAAAATCAGAAACCCACTCGATGACAATGACTTGGTCCGCACTCCACCTCGTTTGACCACAGAGTAATTCACTCGGCTTCGCTTTGTGAATTACTCCGCAGTCAAACTAGGTGGAGTACGGATCAAGCTATTCTCATCTCGTGGGTTTCCTTCTAGTTATCTCATCCTGGTACAGATTTAGCCATAGGATCACATTTTAAAAAAACCCTCAACAATCACTCCATAAAGTGGCAATACTACGCCATGGCCATGGTGGAGTGAGTGTGAGATGATGATACAAGCAATTTTAATTATTCTGATATTGTGTTGCTGTTGAATGTCATTGAAAGGGGTGAGATAAATCTAGAACAACACTCAAATCATAAAATACACAATACCCAATGAATGTGGATGCGCCGCAATCGTCATTGAGGGGAAGCAGATTAATGATTAGCCATAGGAATAACATCTATAAATAAACC
The DNA here is from genome assembly GCA_950022655.1 of Alentia gelatinosa. Classification (NCBI taxonomy): domain Eukaryota; kingdom Metazoa; phylum Annelida; class Polychaeta; order Phyllodocida; family Polynoidae; genus Alentia; species Alentia gelatinosa. The sequence goes on along the minus strand of OX465586.1, from coordinate 60,636,749 downwards.
TCAACGATCAAATCAGTAAAGTGACAATACTACGCCATGGTCGTGGCGGAGTGAATATGAGGTGACATCATGGGCGATAGACCAATCAGCGGCTAGGATTTTAGAGAGAAGACAAAACATCAACATGGAGATTTAAATGTCCCTGACTGGATTTATGAAGTAATTTGAATTATTCTGATATTGTAATGCTATTCTATTGTCAGTGAAAGGGTTGAGATAGATCCAGAACCGCACTTAAATCGTAAAATAAACAATACTCCACTCGTTTAGATGCATCGTAATCAACACTCGCCTTTGCCTCAATGACGATTGTGGAGCATCCAAACTCTGGGACCTGTTTCAGTAGTCTCGTGACATTAGGTCTAGACAGACATCAACAGCGGCACCAACAGTGCAAGCAACAGCGGAAAAAGACTAGCAAATATCAGAAGATCGAAGTGGTCAATCTTCTTCATATTTGGAGCGATTATAGATTATATGTATCCCCTACTCATGTTAAAGTGCCATTGCGTAATTCCTACTAGAAGTGAGTGAAACTTTGTGTTTCATCGACCGAAATCTTGTGATCTGTCCGCATGGTGTCACAGACGCCATCTAGACATGTCACGAAACTACTGAAACAGGTCCCTGTAGTATTGTCTATTTATACGATTCTCTCTGCGGTTCTATACAAGTGCTGCATTGACGGCTCCCATCCCATCCCCATAACTGATTACAATAAGCAAACCACTACTAAATATCCTCAATGGCCAAAGCTTGTTTCAAGACAAATTCACAAATCTGCCACACACTAGGGCTGTGTCTAACAATGGCCGCACCTATATCACGGAGCCGCCTTGTCAGGCTAACAATGGTAAGGCACGACCACTCCATCACCACCGCCCCGCAATCTCTCCCGGCCTCCATTAAGGGCATATCCTACAATGCATGGTGGCGCCATCTGGTGATTTTTTAGATATTGTCAATTATCAGTTAAAACTGGTTACTTCGGATCCATTCTAATATTGAATCACTAAATATGACGTTTTGTCGATTTTAGGCAATTTTGATAGGTATAATAGGCTACTTTAAATTTTATCGATTTACATAGGAAATGTTCTGAAAAATATGGTTTTCTACAATTGTTTCAAAAAAAAGGACGGTGACCTATGGTTTTCATAACTTAAATGTGTAGTACTATGCATCTGTAATATTTTGTTAAAGTTTGAGGAAAATGACATGGGTTTTACCATGTGAAAAGCAACTTCTTTGAATTTCTCTCTATATATATATTCTATTATAGAATTATCATAATATTGATCTTCAAATCAAAAACTAGCATGGTGACCCCCAATTGTTAAGTTAGATATGTGTACCAGAACACTTGGGGATCATCATGTTAAAATTTCAGGAAGATGGCATGGATTTTAATTTTCAAGCCAAATTGTCAGATATGCCTTGAAGAAGCCAACGTTACAAATCTAGCCGCCATTATGTGGCGGGGCTCGGAGCAGCGCGACTCGATGGATAAAGATGTCATATATAACAGCCACAGTGTCTAAGCCCGCAGCTGCGCCGCTCTGCCGGCGTACGCCGCATGCCGAGCGGCGTATACACCGGCGTACGCCGCAGGGATCTAAGTATGAGCTGGTTGGTAGGGGTTGGGAAGACGGTAGATGAAGAGGAGATCAAAAGGGAGAAGATGCAAGGAGATTCTTATTTTATTAGAGCGTGCTTATTTGAACTAATATACGTAGCCTAAAGGTTTAAGTTGTCACATGTAGGCCTCCACCATACTGCCAAAATACCATCCCTTCACTATCTGCGTGCTGCTCATTGTGATACTGGCAAAGGAGCAGGGTGCCAGTGTCTCAGTGCGTAGCTGACCATGTCCAATCCCTTAAGACTGAAATACCGGATTGACCTACTGATGCTCGATATGTTTGGATCCTAGACTCAGGCAGAGAAAATGGCAAATTGACAGGGTGCAAATGGGTTGCAGAAAACGATCCATAGACTGAATGTCACCCAAACTCTTTAATTGTTATTTATGTATAATTGCACGTTCATTCATCAATGATGAACATACTTTTTGCTCCTAGTTATTAGGTTAATGAATAAAGAGATACTACAGGAAAACTGTATAGACGATGTGGAGATCCCTGTGGAATACTTAGAGAGGCTAGTAGGTAGCGGTGTTCCTAGGAGAGACGATTGTGTGCCAAAAGCTTTGCATGTATATGTCCATGATATAAGTAGTTAATACCTGTGGCTGAATAACGTATGATATAGCTTTTGTGCTTAAATATGTGTTGTATGTATATTTATCTCACCCCTGGTATTTTAAGGCTTAACATTTGGAACTCGTTCCCCATGCCCCTGCGAGTATTGCAGTCCGTTCTCCATGGTCTTTATCTTGTGTGTCATACATTCTTTAGATATGTACAGGTGTGATTTGAATACAGAAAGCATCTCATTTTGGTCAAGGTCATTGTTCTCCTACTTATTTGAGTGCTACATGATATTCACTTGGATCCCACCTCGTTCATATCACTCCACATCAAACTCGTGGAGAACAAGGACTTTGACCAAAACTTGTTGGTTTCTTATTTAGTATCTATCTTGTCTGCATTGTTTGTGCTGGTGCATATATGGACACATGGGACCAATACAGCTTAGTGGTGTCATGAAATAGTAGTATAATTATAAAGGAAGAACAAAAGAAAAATGTATGATGTACATGTAGTTGGTTAGAGAAAGAACAAATGACAGGCAAGGACATAACAGTAGCTAATCACAAATCACAGAGGAGGCAAGATGAGACTGACACGGCATCAGGAAAGAGAAATAACTCGGCCAAACGTGCCTGGTGGAAGGTTGGACAAAGCATGGGCATACCAAGTAAGGAAAGATAGAAGGTGGATCGGGGCGACGTCGGGGTACGGGCAGGGCAGGGACGGAGACTTAGTGGGCAAGCCGGATTGAGTAGGAAGAGGACAAAACACAGGGCTCCATACTGCATCCCTCTTCTTTTTTTTCTTTTTTTTTCTTTTTTTTTCTTTTCTTTTTTTTCCTTGTTATTCAGCTGCCGGTGATTCCTAAGTATGAGTCCCAGGTGGCGGCAAGGCGGCGTGGCGGTATAGAAGATATATCCCCGTCTATACCCCATCTCACACACACAGAGCAGGGCGCCGAGCCGGCCGCTGAGCTGCTCAAACTATGATCATGATTCATCCTTTACTAGCAGAGTGAGCAGATCTGGCTGCTGATAATGCATCAACACGGCGCCACAACTACCCCCTCCCCGGCCCCCACCTGATGACCATATGCAGCTGGGTCTAGTGCCGAGATGTTTCTCGACCAAACACCACCTCGCCTGCTTTGTCCATCACTCCTTCTATTGGAAATGTAAGCTATATATGTACAATGTTAACAGGTTTTAGATATACAAGCGGATTTATCTCACCCCAGATATTTTTTCTCCTTAGACTTAATATTGGACACTCGTATCTAACACCCATTAGATATTTAGGAAAAATATCCAATGGGGGATATTGTCACAAATGTTAGCCCATTAGTCAATATTAAGGGTGAGATAAATTCAGAAACCCATTCAAGTTTAGGGTCAGAGCTCGATCCCATCTCATTTGAATCACATAGTAATTCACGCGGCTTCGCCTTGTAAATTACTACGTGATTCAAACTCGATTCAAATACGAGCTCAGACCCTAAACTTTCATGAGTTTCCTCTATAGTAATTGCCGAGGACTAGACGCGTAGTAATATTGAGCGAATACAAGGATATTACATAGTCTGAGGAGATGGCTATCGCTTTTATCTAAAACTAGTTTTGTTTTTATTATGCACCATCACAAACTTATGTTGTAAATCGAAGAGAAGACAACAATATACTGCGATCTTCTCGCACTATTTTGTATGCAAAAGACTTTCTTTTGTAATCTTCACTCTGTGTAGGGCGGAGATTACATCAAGCCGTAATCGCCTGCCGGTGAATTACACGCTTCACATATCCATGGGGATTCTGTATTATGTAATGTCTTTGTTAATTGCAGAGGAAAATACTTGCATAAATGGAATTCACACGGTGGGATCCATGTTCCTCACAGGGCTCAAAATCTCATGAAATTCTGTTCCTTTTCAGGGGTAAACGTCGCCAACAATTGTACAGGAAAATACTTATCTCAGGGAAATAGAAACATATTTAAATCAGACGAAGAGATTGTGTTCGAGTATGAAATCTCAGCAGGATTTGTCTCAGACAAACACCCTGTGAGGTACATGAATCCCATCATGTGAATCACATTTTACAGGGTACAGTATCTCAGCAGGATTTGTCTCAAACAAGCACCCTGTAAGGTACATGAATCTCATCGTGTGAATCCCACTTCACAGGGTACAGGATCTCAGCAGGATTTGTCTCAGACAAACAACCTGTGAGGTGCATGAATCTCACCGTGTGAATCCCACTTTACAGGGTACAGGATCTCAGCAGGATTTGTCTCAGACAAACACCCTGTGAGGTGCATGAATCACATCGTGTGAATCCCACTTTACAGGGTACAGAATCTCAGCAGGATTTGTGTCAGACAATCACCCTGTGAGGTACATGAATCTCACCGGGTGAATCCCACTTCACAGGGTACAGAATCTCAGCAGGATTTGTCTCAGATAAACACCCTGTGAGGTACATGAATCTCACCGTGTGAATCCCACTTCACAGGTTACAGAATCTCAGCAGGATTTGTCTCAGACAAGCACCCTGTGAGGTACATGAATCTCAGCAGGATTTGTCTCAAACAAGCACCCTGTGAGGTACATGAATCTCACCGTGTGAATCCCACTTCACAGGGTACAGGATCTCATCAGGATTTGTCTCAGACAAACACCCTGTGAGGTACATGAATCTCAGCAGGATTTGTCTCAGACAATCACCCTGTGAGGTACATGAATCTCACCGTGTGAATCCCACTTCACAGGGTACAGAATCTCAGCAGGATTTGTCTCAGACAAGCACCCCTTGAGGGACATGAATCTCACCGTGTGAATCCCACTTCAGAGGCAGGGTTCAGCAGTAACCACTGCGTTACGGCGACCCGTGCCTGTTTTTGAGTATCACCAGACCAGCTGTGACTCGTGAGAAGTAGATGTATGTCGTGTCCCCGGGGGTTAGACGCCCGCGGGCTGGCGACAAATGAAACAAGCTTTAGACACGCCTAACCCCGGGGCCCCAACAAAGTTAGGGGACGTGGAGGTGTGACCACCGGCCCCCCGCCGCCCCTCCGCCGCCCGCCCGGCAGCCGGCCCGGAGCAACTCCCCCCGCCCCCGAGCAGCTCACACCCCCCCTCCCCCGCCCCGTCCGGTTTCCTTCATCTGGAGTGGCAACTAGACAATTATAGATGTATTTATTTTCTACAAAGTGTATTAAATCTAAATACGTATGGGACCAGACGGAAGACCGGCCCAGCTGTATCTGGATATATCGGTATTGTATACTTATTGACCAAATGAATGAGATAAAAAAACAAAACATAGTGCTGAAAACCTTATAGGATGATACTGCTTCCAAGTTAATACTACATGAGACTCCCTGAGAGATTGCTTTCCTGAAGAAGGTGTGTGACCACATCGAAACGTTGACTAATTGAATAAAAGGTTTATTTCCCAAATCTTTGAGTGGACATCAATTCATTACGGGGAGCTCAGAGTTCGACAGGTTCTGAAACTTATTACCATCTGCCACTACTTGATATGAATGTTTTCTCAACCTGGGGCCTGTTGAATAATCTAGGATCGTACATGAAGATGATTGAATTGAAAAAATATTAAACGATAACCGTGGTACGAGGTACAGAATAGGGTCTTTATGTGCGATCCCAGATTATCGAACAGGCCCCTGGATCCTAACGGTGATAGTTGGTATTGTTAATTATTTGAATGATATGATGTTATGATAAATATCCTCGTTCCCAGGCACTACTTACCAGTTGAATACTTCAATAGACGAATAGTTTATTTTATTAATAACAAATAATTGCAAATTACTCGGTTTGAGCTTAAAGGGAACCATGGGCCAACTTTATTCAACACTTATGGACGACCTTATGGACTGCTAAGACTGTCTTGGTAAACTCAGATATCATATACATGTATACGATAATTCTTGTACAAGGTATAGAAAAGGGTCTTCACGTACCAGCCTTGATTATTGTCATGCCTCTGGTTCCATCTGTGATGCTACGCACAAAAAGTTACACCTGAGAAGTACTTTCTAATACTCCTTTTAAACAGACCTGAAAATAGGCCTACATGTGTTTTTGCACTCTTTATTACCCATCGTATACAAAGACCCCATTGGAAATGAATAGCGACTCAGTAAACCACGACTCATTATATAAAACCTGTCAGATACCATAACTGTGGTATACGGATTCACATCTGTGGTATACGGCCTTAGAACCATGGTATATAGGGAAAATAGACCTTTTTGTGCTGTAGAGCAAAGAAAGAGTCCCTGTTGTTATACCCTTTTATATGACAATCAGTGGGTTTTATTTATTCGAAAAGATGGATAATAAAAGCAACAAACAATGGTTATGTGGACAGGCAGCTCAGTAAACCACTCGAGGTTGACGTCGTAACAAACTCGCTAGCTCTCGTTTATTACTACGCGTCAACCTCTCGTGGTTTCTCCCATTTTGGGACTCTTTTGTCTTTCAACTTCTATTATTTTCTCGACTGTATTATCCGGTATGTAATTCTCTCTTTTCTCTTCTAACTATATAGCCCTTTAGTTATTGTCAATGTATTCATTACAAGTTTTGTTGACATGTAAGTGCGCCCAATGAGGGTGAATGTTAGCATTGAATCTGAATTTTTTTTTAAAGCTGAGTAGAGTAGAACCCCGCCTAACGGCACCACGCGTAAGCGGACACCCCGCGTTAACGGACACCTTTGCTCAGAACGGTTCCTTCTAATAAATGTTAATTCTAACCTCGTGTAAGCGGACACTCCGCTTTAAAGCGGACACTTTGGCCCGGAACGGAGGCCGTCCGCTTACGCGGGGTCCTACTGTATTTACATCCAGCTATACACGACGCATCAGCCGGGAATAAAATCCCAACTGAAGGGCTGGCTGTGCAAACACGGGGAGGAGTGATTGGTGTTTGTTGCGCTCCAACCCGCAGTGTAGACAGCGACCATTACGCGATGGAAGCTCGACTCTGACCCCGCCACGGCAAAAAGATCTCTGCTGCCGTCCATAGATTAGACAACTTCTTCCCGTGCCGTCTAGCTTGTCTGGAAACCGTATCTGGCGGCTGGTTAAGAACTTCCCTCCCCCCGTCTCCCCCTCCCCTCCCCTCCCCTCCCCTCCCCTCCCTCCCGCTCACACTGCACCACTGCCCATAGCGACGACCTTCCCACAACCACCAGGCCAGAGTATCAAATCGCCGGGTAGCACAGATAGCGGTGATCAGGTCGCCAGGAAGTGAGTGGGCAGGAGCAAATAGTGCCGGCAGCGGAGTGGCCCGGATGGAAGTGTCGGGTGTGTGTGGGGGGAGGGAGGGGGGGAGGGAGGGGGGAGGGGGGAATCTGACGGGCTGATAAGAGGCTATCACTACAGTATCAACAGGGATCCGGTCAGCCTGGTGGCCCGCGAGCTTCTCACCTCGGCCGATACGCGGCGCTGGCGTCGCCGGCGGCTCAGTGATATGAGATCGGGCCGAGCGCCGATATGAAGGACGGCCACCCGATCCGCAGCGCCACCTGTCCGCCGTATTAGGTTCAGACCCGGTAAAATGGACGACTCAGGGGTCATATAACGCGGGGGTGGCAGGTAACGAGCTGGGGTGGCAGTGGGTGGCAGTGGGTAGCAGTGGGTAGCAGTGGGTAGCAGTAAGTAGCAGGGCGAGCAGGGTGGCAGGTGGCTTGGTTTAACCCTTTAACTGCAGCATGATACCTCCAGGCATTCCCCTGGCTACCGCAGCATGATTCATCCAGGCATCATAGAGGCATTATTGATACTTATATACAAAATTCAATAAATAAAAAATTGATTGTTTGAATTGAAAGAAATTTTGACATAGTAAACCCGCCATATTGACCTTTGATTAGGTATGAGAAAATATCAGCAGCCACCAAGGTAAATAACCCAAATCACATGACACATCATGTGACATTGCTATTTAAAAAAAAAAGCTGCCTGCTGTAGCAGGGTCGTTTATGCAGGCAATGCCTGCCGTGTAATGCCAAGTAAGGGAACTGGGTGCTGCAGGGAAAGGGTTAAACAGTGGGGGGCGCATGGTATTATCACGAAACATCACGAAATTTCATATGATTTTTTATATGGCATGAGTATTCTTTGTGGAATGATATCACAAAGCGGAGCTGATTTATATCAGTAAAGGAAAACAGCGAATGTGGTGTAAACAATTATATGATATTGAGTGATGTTCAGATTTTATCCTACCCCATCATATGTTTTAACCTCATATGGCACCAGTGGCATATGAATATTTTATGGCATAATTGTGGCATACAGTCACATCATGTTAAGTCTAAGGAGGGGTAGGATCAGTTGCAATATGATATATGGCCGTATCAGAAATGTCGATATTGCATTGGCTGATAAGTATCGGTGTTGCCGGAGAGACAGCAAGCGAAAAACGCCAGAGCATCAATTCAAGGTATCAAAGAAGACAAAAAATAACATGTATGTGAGTTTATTTCATTGTGATAAGTCTCACCAATAAGTTAGAGTCTCAGCAGCAATAATCAGGTTAAATATGAAATAATAGCCCACATACTCCACATTTTGTGTTTGTGATTCCAGAATTCGCTGCATTTCTCGCTTGGTGTGTCATTGGCATCAGGGACAGGAATTTGCAGGCCGAATGATAGGGGCATATCAATTTTATTATGTGATCCTTGGTATAGATTGTATATGGCCTCAAATCCTAATCATAATATTACCCGTACTTTTTGTAAAAGTTCCGTGCTTCTTGATCCAATATATCCATATTTTATTACGTAAAACAATTATCTTGTAATTCTTGGAAAAGAATGCCTGAAGGCATCCCGATATGAATGGATCAATGTTTAAGTTTCCCTTTTCTTGTATCAGAGGAACGTTATGATACTCAATCATACTGAAATCCAGTTCTTGAAATCGTGAGTGTTGAACATAGGGACAGGCTAGTAGCATCTCTAAATAATTTGCATTGTAAAGAAATTGTGCCATATTGTTGATGAGAAGATTCAAAAATAGCACTTTTTGCCGGTTAATCCGGATATAAAATATAATACCCTGTAAGATTTTGCTCCAAAAAGATGCAGGTATTGCAGTTAATGAGCATTTTAATCATGCACCCGCCCCGCTTTCCAGAAACTTCATATATGCGTTACACTATCTGAATGAGACTCTGAAAACTGATATACACTGGTTTCACTTTTCTTTTAAATAACTTTAAACCGAAACGCGAATGGCTATTGTAAACAAATATTCGGATAGAATATTTGATGCTAGGTGAAGGATTTCCGTTTCTATCTGCCCAATAACAATGACCATTTCGATGTATATGAGATAACTCGTATCGGGTTTCTATTGCGCATACATACAAGTATCGGGTTCATATCTACCCCACCAATGGAGAGGTTCCTGTTAGGAAAGATGACATATGGACTGAAATACAAGCCAACTCCAAGTCAACTTGACATTTAGTCATCTTATGCACATGTTTATGCCAATTTAGTTCTCAGTAAATGTGAAATATGAGATTCGGATTCAGCAAAACCTATGAATACATGGTTCATTATACACCTGTGCACATTGGTCTTATATTTACTGACCTCTGCTCCCTATTTCTTAAAAAATCATGTACGGCCTCCTGTATGGCCCAGCTTGTTATTCCTAAATCAGACTTTGAATGGCTATTAATGGTAAATTCTTATACACATGTATTTGAAATATTCTAAGGTAAATAATAAATGGTACACAGATCTGGGATTTAATCTGTGAGTTGTTACTCACTCACAGGCCTCAAGATACAACCCCCCCAACCCCCCCAACCCCCACCCGCCTAATGGTGTCGGGGCAAGTATTTCCCGATCCGGGACTTCGTAACAATTCACAGATTTAACGCCCAGTCAGTTTTCCCACTTTATGCGTTTCTAAAGGCTAGAAAAACAATTACCAATTGTGTTTTAAGAATTTAACAACGAGTCCACCAAGTGTTTTCGGATTGCCTTTATCAATGGTATTTAGTTTGTCTTTTTTGTCTTTTTTTAATTCAGAAACAAACATGACGACATATAATTTACCCGTTAAGGGCGGTCTTCCATTACAAGCCGTCTTTGAACCAACGCTCCAGCAATATCTACCTTCAATACAGATGAAATATTAACTGAACATTCCAGCCCGACAATATATATATTTTTGGGTGTCTTTGATTTATACTGGAGAAACCATTAGGGTGAGAATACCCTGTCTTCGGTGGGCTCCAGTGGCCATTTAACATTGCGAAATATGCAGTTTTGTTTTTAAAACAGAAAAAAAAACAAAAAAACTTTAACCCATCACCTCAGTGGGCACTATTATAGTGTCAATACTGATATAAAGTTAATGTACTTATATAGACCATGCTGTACAATTCACAGAACGAGATGGTAATTTACGGTTTGTACGGACCGAGGCATTTATGCCGAGTTCCGTACAAGCGGTAAATTATCATCGAGTTCTGTGACTTGTACAAGCATGGTTGGACGTTCTATATTTACTATATATCCGAAATTGAAAAAAAAATCAATTTCATTTTTCTTAACAACCAAAATTTTAATAAATGTGTATGGCAAGGTGGTCCGTATTTTAGTGTACGGACCGCTGGTCCGTACAGTATTTTTACGTCATATGCCGAAACGGTGCGTATCTACAGTATATACGGCATGGGTATATAGTAAAATATGAAATAATCCAACATTACATTGATATATATGCTGCAATCACATATATCATTTATGATTGCATCTTTATATGAAAGTTCTATATCATCTTCAGATCATTAATATTTCACCAATAAATATATTCTAGGTTTAGCTGTACTAAAGAAACTCAATGATAATGGGTTATTGTTAACTGAACAAAACAAATGAGATATGATGATGAGTAACAGTCGTAACCAAACAGAGCGTACTAGAACAATCATCCATGTGGCGGGCAGGCTAAAAGCTAACTCTCGATGGCGCTCAACGCAATGTTCCTCACCCGTAGCTACTTCCTATACACCAGTAGAACAGAGAGAGAGAGAGAGAGAGAGAGAGAGAGAGAGAGAGGGAAAAAAACTCGTTAGTTGCAAACAATGGCTTTTAATCTGCAAGGCCAAGCTGTGGGGAGTGATGGATGCCAGCCGGGCTCCCACCCCTCTCCATCTTGTTTTACATATAAGCCAAGAGGTCACGAGTCCAATCAATGTCAAGGTCAGCCGAGGGTTACCCGTCCACGAAGGCAATCCGCAGTATTGGTCCGGGCGGGCTTCAGAGCCAGAGGCTAATGAAGCTAGTGTCAAAGCCCCCCACCAGGAGGCCTGAGTCTTGCTCTGGGGAGCAGTGCCACCAAGCGGGGGACTGTGCGTCACCAATGGGACTGTTTTCTGACTGGATAATCGAACTGCGTATATATGTGTGTTTGTGGTGTGTGTGTCTGTGTGTGTGGGATGCGGGAGTTTCTGATTGAAAGGTCCGAGAATGAGGCACAGTCTCTGGATATTTTGTGAGAAGGAAAGAAGGACAGTAACATTCCCCATGAGTTCTAATATCCAAACTCCTATCATAGTATGCCCACCTTACCACTGAATCTCCAGAGAACTGGCGACGTGAAAAAATGAATTACTTATCGACAATAAACGAGATTATCTGTTATAGATTGACCGTTGGACCTTTCAGCTTGTATATTCTTAGTCCATATTTCACTAGGGTTTCTTTGTGCAAATATTTGAATAGCATCTAAATAGGTTGTACTTTTCTTACGGGCAAAGGGGTCTTACATATATGCATGGAAGAGCACTTTTTATAAGAAGTGAATATATAATTGTCCTTTTCTCTGAATAAAAGAAATATACGTAAGTGAATCCAAGGCCGGCTTCATACGCTATATAATATGTCCATAGAACTGACTAATGCGTATGTCTATACCTAAAGAGATGCCTATGTTTAAAGTATGGGTGTTTGAAAGAACTACCCTTTAGCAAAGGACTCAACACAGGAAGAAGTTATATGGGAGATGCTAAATGATAAATAGAGAGAGGAAAGCATCTCTAAAAGTGTCTTTGATTATCAAAGGAAATTTACTAGACTGTAAGGGGCAGTATAGGAAAGGAAATATAGAATGAATGAAGGTTTCCTCTGATAAAGAACTGGGTTAATGACACATCTATTGTTTGCTCGACGTAGAAAAAAACCTTTCAGGGGACAACTGCGTGACTGAATCTCTCTCCATTGTAAACCCTCAGGTTTTAGAGCCACAACATAATCAAATAAGAAAGTCGCATTACCTTGTTATCACCTAATGATAAAACATTAGGAATTGGATTTCATTCATTTGATTATGCCATTCATTTTCTTGCAGTTATTTCATTGTGATAAAACAGAAGAAAACCAAGATGCCAGAGGGTTTAATTTTCCAAAGGAGCTATGACCTCTGATACCTCTGAACCTGAATATGTATGATTGTTTGCATCATCATTTTAGCATGTTTCTCTATTCCCATATGTTTGACAAATTGTATAAAAACGTTAAGCATGACTCGACATCCCGAGACTAATGATATACGTTGAATAAGGTACCTGATATATAGGTGGGATATAATTGACATATAATGATAATAATAATAATGATGATGATGATAATAATAATAATAATAATAATAATAATAATAATAGTGATGATAATAATAATAATAATAATAATAATAATAATAATAATAATAATAATAATAATGATAATAATAGTGATGATAATAATAACAATAATGATAATTTAGCTTTCCATATTTATCGCTATCAATTGAAATTATCATCAAAACCCCAAATCATATACGTAAAAGCACAATATCCAATATGATGCATTGGTTGTTTTTATCCATACACATGCATATATTTGCAATCCACATTCATTTTTGCTTGATTATTGGTCATGAGAAAAAAATACATGAAACGTGTCCTATCTATGTATGTCTTGCTGTTGATGGTCAGTTTGAACCTAGTATTCATAGGGCACAGCAATCCAAAATGGGCCTGCTGCCTTATGTCAATATTCCCTCTCAGTCCATTAAATCTTGAAACGAATGCGAATCTATCGAGAAGAATAGTTAAGTGTCTGGTGAAATAGGAGTTTGGTTGCCAGATGCAGTCTATAGGGCCACCTATTCATCACTTCTAGACTGTGAATGCTGCTTTTACTGATGCAACTTGAGATACTTATAATAGTTATAAAGTCTACAAATCTGGATAGTCGTCTACCACACTACATTGTTATTATCGACTGTGAAATGTCTGGGATATTGACACACCTTTGTATTGTATGTATGTTTATTAATTTGGTTTGTTTACTTTTTTATTTTTTTATTTTTTTATTCTATTTTTTTTTCTTTGTTTATACTGAACCCGATCAGTACAATTGTACTGGTTTGCGTACGGGCTCAGTGCACATGGTTTACAAAGTATATATTTATGATTAACATCAACTTTATATTTTATCCTCGTAAATACTTACGGAAACAAATAGATATGAGTTGCTAGTCTCATATGGCATACTATTAAATACATTCATTTGTTACTGTACAAAAAATGAACTATATTGTCAGTGCTAGTTATAGTATGGAAGGACGTCCCTGACCGAATATTGTTTCTTGTCCTTTTCCTTGAATAAGAGAATAATCATACTCTCGACCTGACCAAGGGAGCTATCACATGAAACCAGTAAGGAACTTTAAGAAAGTTAGTTTTAGTACCCAGAATAGATATGATAAAATGTAGTTTCACAAGGCACACAGTGCGAGCTGATGTATGACAAAGCCTGGTCACGCGGCTCCGTTCGTCGGGCGCGGTGCGTGTCAGGCAGTCCTTCCCCATTGCTCTTGTGATCAGGGACCTGTTTCAGTAGTTTCGTGACATGTCTAGATGGCGTCTGTGACACCATATGGACAGATTACAAGATTGCAATCGATGACACACAGAGTTTCACTCACTTCTCGTAGGAATTAAGCAATGACACTTTAACATGAGTAGGGGATACATATAACCTATAATCGTTCCAAATATGAAGAAGTTTGGCCAATCCGATTTTCTGATATTTGCTAGTGTTTTTCCGCTGTTGCTTGCAGTGTTGGTGCCGCTGTAGATGTCTGTCTAGGCCTAATGTCACGAGACTACTGAAACAGGTCCCAGGTGTACAAGTATATGTCTTTCAATTGGTGGTTGTTTATACAGCCCCAATCGGATCCCCTCTTACTCTTAAAGGTAGATATGATAAAATATCTACAATTTCACAACAAATGCTTAAGTTGTTCATTCATGAGACCGTTGGGAGTGGGGGAGACTCACCCCGACCCCCCCCCCCCCCCCCCTATAATTGAGGCTGGGAACCGTCTAATGAGTGGTTGACGTGCTGCCTACAACAAACACCTAAAACCACCCACTTCCTCCAAACAGAAGGCACGTTGGAGATGTATATACAAATGGATCGAGAATCGTATAAATACTCAATTCTCCACGAGTTTGGATGTGTCATAATCAATTAAATCATCAGTTGACTTCCCCTCGATGAAGATTGCGGCGCATCCAAATATTGTGTATTTTGTGATTTTTTTGTAATGTTGTTCCTAAAGTTATACAAGGGGTAAAATAAGGGTGGGGGTGCACCCCCCTGTCTGTTTTTGATTGGTCGAGAATAGACTTCTCCCCTATTGTCTCCCATACGTCTTGCCCCCCCCCCTGTGTCTGTCCTATTAGATATCCGTCAGATTAATATCTGAAATAAAGTAGTTCTGTAGTACCTACGTTTATACTGTATTTTGTTGGTGAAGGATCTATGTGTCCATCAAAAATAAGCAGCAAGAATTTCATCATTGCATTACTCTTTATTGTTTGAACTTGTATGTGATAGGTGTCATTAAATTTCCTTCCTTTAACATCTTGCTGAAATTTTTTCATGATATCTCATTGTAATTAGATTTTCTTGAGGTCAATAAATGCTGCTATATAAAAGAAAAAGGAGGGGTGAGTGGTGGGTATAAGGGTGGGGCTGCGGGGTGGGTATAAAGGCGGGCGTCCACCAACCACGACAAGGCTACGACAATGGCTTTGCCACAAGGTCTACGACAGGCCTACGATAGGAAGGCTTATCGTAGCCTTGTCATGGCTGGTGGACCCTAGTTCCCGACAAGAGTCGATGACAAGACCACGAGAGGCTGCGACTGGAAGCTTGTCGGGGGCCTGTCGTGGGCCTTCTGACAAGGTTACGACAAAATCGAACATGTTCGATTTTTGCCACTACTGGAACTTTGTCGTCGAATGTCGTGAGCTTGTCGCAGAGGTCTACGATAGGATAATTTGGTGGAGCGTAGACTCCCCGACACGGTGCGACAAGGGCCCACAATAGAGAGAACAGACGCCCCTTCTCACGACAAGGCTACGACAAGGCACTGATTGGAACTTTCTTGTCGGGGCTTGTCGTCACCTTGTCGTGGTTGTTGGACGCCCGCCTTTAGGGTGCGGGGGTGCGGGGGTGTGGGGGTGCGGGGGTGCGGGGGTGCGGGGGTGCGGGGGTGCGGGGGTGCGGGGGTGCGGGGGTGTGGGGGTGCGGGGGTGCGGGGGTGCGGGGGTGCGGGGGTGCGGGGGTGTGGGGGTGCGGGGGTGCGGGGGTGCGGGGTGCGGGGTTGCGGGGGTGCGGGGGTGCGGGGGTGCGGGGGACAGGCATCGAGTACGACCCCTTCCACACGGCCCCTACAGTGCTGTAAGAGGGGTTGAGGATCAGCCCTGCTCCTATCCCTCCCCCGCTTTTTAAAGCCCTTTGGCGGCCATGATTGATTCCCAACGCGCGGGGCCCGTTGATAAATTGGCGCCGGATGGTCCGCGGGAGAGGGTCATGACTGCATTCGACCATCTTCATCCGTAATGCCGGACCGAGCTCTGCCGCCCGGCGGAATAAAGGGTCGGCGGCGGCGGAGGGGTGGGAGGGTGGCCGGGGGAGTGGGTACAGGGTGGGAGGGGGCACCTCGGTATGGGTAAGCACAGCTCGGAGCGGACAGGCCAGAGGCTGCTTAACAATAGCAGGGCTGGACGTATTGTTGTTTTACTTCCACGGTCATATATATCAAGGCGAGGGATATCGGATGAGAATGGCAGGTGATGGTTGTGGGAGTGAAGGAGAGGTTGGTAGTTAAGGTAATAGTGCTGTTAGAGTGGGCTTGTACGTATATACAACGGTCAGAATGGTCACATATAGGCTTCAAGCATACTGCAAAAACAATATCCCTTCACTATCTGCGTGCTATTCACTGTAAAAGCCTGCCCCCACCTACCACGATGCTGGTCCCGATTGGCCTTACGATGGCCTTCCCGACACCATTCCGATTCTAGCGTGAGGTCTGGCAAAATCGTGGTAGGTGGAACAGGGTTCTGCGATTCCGTTTATGACAGCTCACGATAGGCTGCGATGAAAACGCCAATCGTAGAGGTCCCGATAATTTCCAACATGTTGGAAATTTCGTAGCCTGTCGTTGGGTATCGTAGCCTATCGGGAAGATATCGTGGTCAGCGCGTATGATTCACCGATTGGATCACGACAGAGGTCTACGATTCGGGGACCTCCCGATAGGTCACGATTTCGCCATTTCAAATCGTAGCGATCGGGAAGCATGTCGTGGCCTATCGTGGTAGGTGGGGGTCCCCTCTAATACTTGGAAAGGAGCAGGGTGCAAGTGTCTCAGGGTCTTAGAAGCGTGCCTAACTGACCTTGAACAATCACTCAAGACCAAGACACCCGATTGGCCAACTGGTGCTTGGTATATTTGGATCCTAGACTCAGGCAGTTGAAGTAATGGGAAGTTGACTGGGTGCAAGTAGGTTACAGAAAATGATCCATGTACTAAATATAACCTAAACCCTTAAATTGTTATTTATCTATAATCGCACGCTCATTCATCAATGATGAACAGTCTATTTGTTCCTAGTTTGTGGTGAAGGTGAGAGTTATGGTAGTGTAAGGTTAGATGGTGCAGTAGGAAGTGTTTTCTTTTTTTTTAATTTATCTAAATTAACATTATCTGTTCTTCCATTAGATTGGTTGCAGAGGTTGAGGCTGTTCTGATGGGATAACTGTGTGCTTGTTGGGGTGGTGAGTAAGATACAGAATGATGGTACTATAGGCCGCGCAATCATATAGGGGACTGAAAACTAGTTATCTTTGACTTGATATACAAAGATTCTCATGACTTAGCGTGTAAAAACATACATATATGGAAAAGGAAACATACTAAACCAGAGATTATGGGTTTTATTTTCACATATACCACTATTTATTGAGATGATTCATCTGTTTTCATTTTTGACGTTTTTTTTCTCAGAAATCCTGTTAAAAGGTAGGCAAAATGTTTGACTTCAAAAATATGGGGGAAGATTACATAGAATTCCCTATGAAAGCAGAATTAAGAACCAATTCATTCAAGTAGAGATTTCTTTTACAATGATTTCGATACCTGAACTTTGGTTATACTTGTAGAAGAGGTAAAAATGAACTATTTTGTTAATGAAATAGAAAAATAGCAAAATCCCCTTTTTGTGATATCTGCCATATATATAAAAGCACTGTCATGGTTGGCGGAAAATGGAGATAAAAGGCTTGGCTGAAACTTATGGAATACTTTCATATTGTAATTTCAGGGAATGTTTTTCCTTTAGTTATTATTCACAAACAAATTCTTATCTAAACTATTCAGATATGTAGCACGCATCAATCTATGAGATCCTTTTAAGGAAACACAATTTGTATCCGAATCCCACCATAGTCCCCGATATGCCTTCCTGGCCTATAGTGAGAGGTTGTGGTGGTTATAGTGATGGAGGTGGGAATATTATTACAATAGAGATGCTATAGCTGTTAGACCAGCTGCTTTACGTAGATACCGGGCGGTACATTATGCACGGGTCAGACAGTGGTCCCTAGATACGCTCACATCGAGAATCTGCAGACTAACATCAAATATGGCTTCACGGGGGGAAGCTTCATCGTGAATACTTTATTCTTTATGCTCCATTTTTTATGTTATGGTACGTTAAAATTCCGAAAGTGCAGATCAATCAGAGTTCATCTCAAAGGGTCAAATTATAAACCTGACGATTTGTGATGTATGTTTTATATTTAGTTTATATCTCTCTTTTTAAATGAATTTAATTTTTTGACAATCATTTCCACCAACAAGAGGTGTTTTTACAAGAAATAGTCGTTCAACTATAATACAACACAATGTATTAGTCTGTGAGTATTCTCTATGTATTGCATTGTCCTATATTATGCTGAAGACATTTGTTAAAGGTAAGGACGAGATGTATGGAAGATTGTGACAATATTATAATGAACTTACGACGTCAATAAAAACTTCCTAAAAATATATAGTTTGGCTTATGTTTACGTGGCATCATTAACGTCATTAAGCTATGACTGACACCCGGCTAAGACACGTCTTTATTTTAGTTCGTATTGGTTCTCTGATAATATTTGAGATTTGGTCCCCCCAAAATATGATTCTGGACCTTGATAGGTGTCCCCTTTACAGATGGTGCAGTGATATAGGAGATATTGGTTTTATTACCCACATAATACGGAGCCTCCGTACTAAGCCTATGGAGTGACAGATCGCTTCTAAGTACAATGCGGGAAGCCATTTTCTCCTCGGAGAATACGGCTTTTTCGGCCACCTGACAGGAACAATATTAAGCATTTTACCTGCGTCGAATTTTTAATTATTCACAAGATTGTTTCCTAATAATTAGTCGAAAGATGAGCAATGAATACAACATAAACATGATTTCGATCTGTGTGGCCGTATTCTCCTTGTAGTTGACACTACGCAATACTCCTCGCTACCGCCCGGGTATTACTACACGTTACCTACGTGGAGAATACGGCCACCCAGATAGAAATCATGGTAATACTGTGTATGTAGGCGCGCAAAGCTAGGAGCTGGGATGGCTATGTACGTCGTGGGGGGAAATCATGCACATGTTCAATATGATTTAATGGGAATATGGTGTACACTGCGTGGCTATGATGGAAACACTACTTAGGCCGGTCTATCCACCACACGTGACGGCTTCAAGGCAAAAGAAAGCCTGTCTGCGCCCGGTCCTAAGATCAATTGTAAATTCATCCGACATGATCGACGGTCTGCCAGGCAAGGGGATTTATATTGGTACGGGTTGACAGGACACGGAAATGGGGGTCTGACAGTCTGACAGCGTGACAGCAGCGTGTGGGGCGCCCTCTACGGGGAAACGTCCCAAGCCTTGTTAGTACATGTCTGGCAATTACGTCATTGTCACGTGAGCGCTACGAGCGACGTGATTGGTCCTTGAACAGCGTGCCAGCCACTATATGACAATTCGCCAGAGAGAGCAGATGAGTAGGCACTATGTGATAAAAGGAAAAGGTTTCACTCATTGTCGTAAATGTTTCACTCATGGTTGTATTTGTTTCCCCAATGTCGTAATTGTTTCACTCAATGTCGTAATTGTTTCACTCAATGTCGTAATATTTTATACTCAATGTCATAATTGTTTCACTCAATGTCGTAATATTTTTTATTCAATGTCATAATTGTTTCACTCAATGTCGTAATATTTTTCACTCAATGTCATAATGGTTTCACTCAATGTCGTTATTGTTTCACTCAGTGTCGTAATTGTTTCACTCAGTGTCGTAATTGTTCCCCTCAATGTCGTATTTGTTTCCCTTAATTTCGTAATTGTTACTCTCAATGTCGCAATTGTGTTGTAGTTGTTCATCAATAGTGACAATTCGCTAGAGAGAGCCGATAAATGAACCACTACATACTCAAAACAAAAGATTTCTCTCAATGTCTTCATTGTTCAGCAATGTTAGAAATAGGGCACTTATTTCAACTTTCAAGCATTTAAATAGTATAACTTTATATAAACTCAAACCTATTGTATCGCAAAATAAATTACTCACTTTCCCCTCTCTTTATTCAGTATTGTATTGGTCGCTATGTTTGTCATACTAAAAAAACCGAATCTCACTCGCAATAGCTTTGTTTTGACTCTGATAGCTCAATGGGGACACAAATACACATATTCTAACGAAGTGAACGAGAAACCATACTCCTTGATGTATAAAGAAACAGATATCAATCATCTATGCGTTGTACCGCTACTGATTACCGTGTATACGTAAACCCTGACACTATCGGCCGTCGCTGCAGATCTCCAGGGACGTCCGCTGAAATACGCCATTTCTGTGGGTTTAGTTTTTTATTCTGCCGTAAGAAGGCGCTGACGGCCGCGCGAGGCGCCTGCGCGTGGACTATTTGCCTCTCCGCCACTCTCCCAGCACAGATCCTGCACTTTACTTCCTGTGGCCGCTTATATCTCTGCCCCAACCTGCCTGTTTGGGCTCAAATCTGGCCCATACGCCAGTTTCTAAAATATCCTAAATTCTTAGCGCTTTGGGGAGTATTTTGTGGTTTACTTGTAAATATAGATGTACATATTTATATGGTAAATAGTATACTCTCATTTCTGTTATTTGTTATGTCAAATCAGACAAAGTCATAGGGATTACTCTCTTCAGTGGAAAGCACCTCATGTGTTGCAGGGTTTTGATATGTCAACAATGCCCATGTGCTCCTATGAAAATAATGAAGGGGCAGTCTAATCAACTGTGGATTCCAATTATAAGATAGTTTAAGTCTGAAATAGAAACAGCTTGATTTTCTGTGAAGCTCCTTTAACAATTCCTATATTTCCATACTCATAATATGTGAGTTGTTTGACTTGTATAACCTTTGACAGTTGCCTTGTTTTGAATCTGAAAAGTTCGCTGGTCTCCTCTGTATTATAGTGGATACCCAGGGAACAGGCTTTGGGTTGGGGCAGAGACTAAGCCAGCGCAAGCGTCGCGAAAGATCTGGGGGGAGAGTGCCTCTCCGCGAGTATCTAGATTATTGAAGGAGTCGCCATCCTCTCTCGCTGTATGAGCAAAGTCCCCCAAGGTACGGCTCCTTCATTTTACTGACACGTTTAGGGCCTATGGGGCGCCAAATGTCAATATAATTCGTCCTAAAGACAAATGCTGGTAGTTTGGTGATTTCTAAATTCTATATTTACTTTTGCAAACTACTCTGGATAATATAAGTGCCATATATCAGCAAATAGAAATGAAAAAAAAAATTGGCATGTCACCATGCTAACTTCTATGGGAAGGCAATCTGAAAATATAAGCGCTTAACTATTGGTGTCTAAGGGAAACTGCAATATTTTGACTTTGTTGTTCAATGACACTGATGTTCTTTTGCTATCTTCAAATGATTCTGGATTATTATAGTTGGGAACATGTACAAATGAGAAATGCTAAAAAATACTATGTCACCATGTTAATATCTATGGGAAGGCCATCTTAAGAAAGTAAGTGCTCATCTATTAGTGTCTATGGGAAACTGCTATATTTTCATGAGACCCAGATGGCAGCACCAGTGTTGAATTTAGAAGACATAGAGGGCACTGTGATACCTACCCGCATTATAGATAACAAACAATTAAAAGGTTACATTCAGTCTATGTATCATTTTCTGTAATCCACTTGCACCTAGTCAATTTGCCATTTCTGAAACTGCCTGAGTCTAGGAGCCAAACATATCAAGCACCAGTAGGTCTTGAGGTGTTTCGATCTTAAGTGATTGGTGATGGTCAGTTGGGCATGCTTCTGAGACCCTGAGACACTGGCACCCTGCTCCTTTCCCGCTATCACAGTGAATAGTACACAGATAGTGAAGAGATAGGTTTTTGCAGTGAAGTGGAGGCCTATATAACCACTGTAACCTTTAGGTGATGTATTTAGTGCGTGCTAGTCCACTCTAAATATAAACAGTAAAATCCTGCTTACGGGTGTACTCCGTTTCAAGCAAACTTCCCCTTAAGCAGGGTTAGAGTAAACTAAATAAATAATTCTTTTCTGAGCAAACTCTCCCCTTAAGTGGGGTGTCCCCTTAAGCAGGGTCTCCCCTTAAGCAGGTTGTCCCTTAAGCGGGGTGTCCCCTTAAGCGAGATGCCCCTTAAGCGAGGTGTCCCAGAAGCTGGTTTTTCTGTAGTTTGAAACACTTGTCGCTCCATAGTATGATGAGACATAGGGGAGCATGTGTTGTATGCCCACAGACTGATTAGACTCTAAGTCAATGGGAGCTGCTCAGGCGGCAGAAGATGAGTTGCTCCTATGGCTGTATATAATCCACAAATCTACTTTGAAGGCGAAAACAACTTCGCAGTGACACTGGATGGAAAGTCGGTTGTCGAAACCAGCTTCGAGAATATTCTCAGATAAAGACTCTAATCTGACTATAAAAAGTTATGCTTTGAATATTATCCTACCCCTAATATAAAATCCCATAGGCTTAACATTGAAATTCCGTATGCCACGCTGACGGGCATACAGAGTTTTATATGCCACTAGTGGCATACAGAATTTTTAACACGTAATATTCCAAAATCGAGGAGACAGGGCAGGATGAAATCAAAACCTGGTTCGTTTTAATTGTGGCCACCGCATTCCACTCCTGGAGTTTTGGCTCCGGACTTCACTCGCTTCGCCTCATGAAATCACTATAGATGCCAAACTCCAGTCGTGGCATACAGTGGCCAAGATTAAAACTCATCCAGTTTTACGATAGTAATGTTTCTTCCAAAGTGTTGACATCTGATTAACAGAGATATAATAAGGTGTCAATCACCCTCATTCTGAGCAACGTCAATGGAGTTTGTAATAGATCTGATTACTACATTACTCGTGAT
The DNA here is from genome assembly GCA_950022655.1 of Alentia gelatinosa. NCBI lineage: Eukaryota > Metazoa > Annelida > Polychaeta > Phyllodocida > Polynoidae > Alentia > Alentia gelatinosa. The sequence continues at coordinate 60,613,679 of OX465586.1, read as the reverse complement.
TTTATCGAGACTGATTTGAGTAACAGGATTTTAAGTCGGCGCCTTGTAGGAATGATAGGCTCATGAGACAACAGAATATCAATATCTCCTCGTATGACAGCTCGGGTACCAACAACTCGTTAACAGGGAGGCGGTGGTGGTGGGATAGGGAGAGAGCAGAATGGGGGTTCTCTTAGCAATTACTCCTGTGTTTACTGCCAGGAACGAGTCCCAGTTTACACTCAGGACTCTCTCAATGAAAGAGGTTCTGGATAACTAAGCCTATCATGGAGCACACGACGCAAAATGCGCATCAGTGTCTCGCACAGACACTAATCGCTCGTACCCAGACCAACCACGTTAAAAGTCCACCAATAAGAGCGTGCTGGGTACAACACCAGTAGAGAGGGGTCCCCCCGCACCCTCCACTCCTCGCTTCTTTGCGGCAAAATGAGTCTATTATCCTCATTTAGCATTGTCTTTTGATCAGGAGAGCGCTGTTAGTTTGCGTTGCCGACGAGGCTCATCAGGCCTTTGTCTGAGGCCGCTCATGTGGAAAGTCCTAAGGAGGGGAGTGGTGGAGAAGACCAAGTTGTGGCGTAGTGACAGGAGGCCGGCTCGTCATCCATCGTCGGTAATCAGATGATCGGCGCGCGCCGTTTAGCAATCAACCACACACGGTATCGCCGACGTCCCCGGGAGAAGCGCAGCCCGGCCTCGTCAGGTAGGGACCGGGGGACCGGGGGACCGGGGGGACCGGGGGACCGGGGGACTGGGGGACGGGGGACCGGGGGACCGGGGGACCGGAGGACCGGGGGTCCGGGGGACGGGGGACCGGGGGACCGGGGGACCGGGGGACCGGGGGACCAGGGGACCGGGGGACCGGGGGACCGGGGAGAAACTCACCCCGCCACTGTCAGGCAGGGACCGGGGGACCGGGGGACCCTGGTTACCCGGGACCATGGGACCGCGGGACCGGGGGACAGGGGGACCGCGGGACCGGGGGACCGGGTAGAAACACAGCCCGCCGCCGTCAGGCAGGGACTGGGGGACCGGGGAGAAGTCCGGGAGGTGTTTTTCAGTCGCGACAATCGTCCAGTACAGAATCGAGACAATCGGAGGTTAACATAGACTGCGATCACTCAATGAATGTATGACAATTTGGACGATAAAAGCGGGCAGGTGTACTATAGACCTAGGGGTATTTTTAGTCATGACAATCATAGGTTAACATAGTCTAAAATCGCCAAACGAATTTACGACAGTTTTGTTGACAAAAGATGACAGGTGTCCTATAAGCAATCTTCCAGTACAGAATCGAGACAATCGGAGGTTAACATAGACTACGATCGCACAATGAATGTATGACAGTTTGGACGACAAAACAGTGCAGGTGTCCTATAGGCCTGGGTTTTTTCAGTAACTGAGAGAGAAGAAACAAAATTGATAACTGGTTTTTGCAATATGTATAGAGATGGCCAATGATGTATGCTATGTGAGAAACATTTCCAATTGTCAAGTGAAAAGCTGCAGAAAACACTCATATACTCGAGATACAAAAACCCATTGAGTATATATTTTCATTTCCCTTGAATCCAAATAGTATTTCCTGGTGATTCTTTGCTCGTAAATACCATTGGGACTCGGCCGTTGTAGAGGGCTTCTACCGCCATAATTAGTGGCTTCACAGTATGTAAAACCAGACGAGCAAGGTTGTTTTTACACCAGTCAACATCTTTTATCACTGTCAGTCTGATACAGACAGTGTTGGGCAGACGCGGGGTCCCGGGGGTGACCCAGTCTTATCTGGCCGGGGGAGATTGAGGGATGAAGTTGACAGATAAATCTGATTGTGTCGGTCGGATGTGGATCTATCTCATGATTGAGGCGCGTCAGTCATGGCGATAATAGGGGAAGGGAGTCAGTCTGCCGGTCTGCACCACCATCAGACACGAACACACACCCCGCTCTATAGAACTCAGCCGATACCTCTCTATGGTGTTTGGAAATTTGTCCGATGTGTTTAACGCGTAAATTCATATATAGGCCTGTTTCCATTGGCTGGTGAAAACGGCAGAGATTTTTTTAGTTACCCAGAAAGTCTGGTGCCATTGACTGTGCGTCGGGGTAACAAAAATCGGTGAGGGTAGTAGATTTCACTCAGTGACCAAGCTTTCACTGAGTGATAATTGATGCCACATTGCATAATCTAAGCAGAAAAAGTCATGGATCATTTCATGAGTTGGGTCGTTTCCATTGACCGATTTTGGGTCAGCAGTGCCAAAAGTCCATCGATGGTTCCTAACTGTAGATTGGTGACGGGAAATCGGCCAATGGAAACGGGCCTTATACCAGACACTGCCTGGCAGTTCACAGCACAAACCTTAAACTCCCTAATGACGTCCTAGATCCTCTTTTTATCTCAGCTCTAGTATTATTGTCCCATAGGCTTAACATTGGAAACTCGTTCTACATGCCCCTACGAGTACTGAAGTCCGTTCTCCATGGTCTATACCCTATGCGCTTCTTATTGGTTTAGTGTGTACAGAGTGGATGTAATTACAGAAAGCGTTTTGGTCAAAGGAGTTGTTGTCAAACTCGTTTGAATGTTACGTGAGATTCACTCTGCTGTTGCCTTGTTCATATCACTCCACACCAAACTCGTGTAGAACGACAACTTTGACCAAAACTTGGTGGTTATTTCTTTAATTCTCAGTACATAGGGTTGACACAACGGGGAGGTCCCGTTAACCGCTAAAGGTTATGCCAGCGTGGCGCAGCGTAACATATAGGGCACATAGCTATTGTGCTACGGAGGCGGCCATCTTGCCTCCCGATGCCATCAAAACGCCGGGTTTACCAATGGAATTTATCAAAAATACCCTGGGGGGGGGGGGGGAGGGGGGCTTGCCACGGAGGGATTCTATAGAGGAAACCCATGAAAGTTTAGGGTCTGAGCTCGTATCCCATCGAGTTTTAAACACATAGTAATTCACAAGGCAAAGCCGCGTGAATTGCTATGTGATTTAAATGAGATGGGATCGAGCTCTGACCCTAAACTTCTGAATTTATCTCACCCTCAATATTGACTAATGAGCTAACATTTGTGACATTATCCACCATTGGATATTTTTCCTCAATATCTAATGGGTTTTAGATACGAGTTTCCAATGTTAAGTCTATGGAGAAAAAATATCTGGGGTGAGATAATAGTCTTGTCTCAATATCATCTATAGATTATAACATCTGATAACAATGGTTGCTCCCCCGGACTACAGTTACGCTATCTTACAATTTCCTGATGGATGATGATTGAACTAGCGATCACTCTGTGCCCTACAGGGACACTCCTTGGGTTGTGGCGGGCCCTCGGTGAACTGGGTCGTGAAATAGATGCTGCCCAGGCGGGAATATCTTACATTTATTGCCTGACATTTATTACCCCTGCAAACGATGAACTTGTGATTTAAGGCTGGCTCCGCGACTGAACCAAATTTTACAGAAACCACGTATTTGATTAAAGGATATCGCCCGAGAGATCATCCACGGAGAGGATCGGTTTGAGTTTTTTTCTGAGGAAATCACTGACGGTGAAAGTAGCCTATCATTAATGACTAACCCGTTACGATCATCATGAACCCCATTGAATTTTTGTAGTAAAGGGGTATATGCTGTGGTACAAAATGTAGTTAAATCATGAATCTAAAACACTTGTTTATCCGACAGAGGCCTTTCATATCTAGCATCAGATCGAGGCATTCGATGATGTTGTTTTTGCTGGTTTTATGTCGTTTGTTTGTTTTATTTGTTTTTGTTTATTTTATATTTTATTTTATTTATTTATCTTTTTTTATTATTATTATTTTTTTTTGGGGGGGGGGGGGGGAGGGGGCTGGTCTCGATAGCTGGCTCACTTGGTTTCTGAATCAATTGTAGTGTGTCTCATGGATATGTGAAAACCTGGTTCTTATTCAGTTGCAAATCAATGAACATTGCCATACAACAACATCCCCGCATATATAAACCTTTGTTTATTGATTTCCGCAAATGTTATTGCATTTATATCCCTATCCATGCCTTCCACGTTAACGCGAACTAAGTCAGGGTCATACACATGCACCAGTAACTAAATCAAGCATCTCCCAGGTATCAACTAGATAAACTGAATACCCTGGAGTGCCTTATGATGTGTGTACATGTGCGCAGGCTAAGAACATCCATCTTTGGTGTGGACACTGTAGGGCCCTGAGCGGCTCACGGGTAACTCAGCATACACCTTCTGTCCCCGCCCCAGGAGAGCAACTCCAACCTCGTATTGCACATCACTCGGCGAGCTGCTCATCTCGGGAATATAGGTCACGAGCACCATCTTCTGTTGTATACGTTTCTATTCGTCAGGGGAGCAGATGAGCTTAAGAAGATTCTTCACTAAGAGCAGCTCACTTAAAGCACTGGAGGTCACCGTAGGGTCATAAAGCCTGTTGTAGTGGGCGCTATGAGAGTTGGCGTGTGTGTGGGTTTGCCGTGAATTGGTCACTGGAATTATCATTGTTTTTGGACTGTTTGGAAGGAGGCCAGTGTTTTATATAAATATATATATATATATATATATATACATATGTATATATATATATATATATATATATATATATATATATATATATATATATATATATATATATGTATATATATATTTGTATATATATATATATGTATATATATATAAATATATACATATATATATATATATATATATATATATATATATTTATATGGCCTCATTGCATAATCCTCACCAAATTAATCGCCGAACATGATAACGGATGATATGCTTTCTGATACACAGGGGAGCACATCTGTTTCCAACTCGTCTACAAGGCATTTCCTATTGACCGATTATTCGGCACCGATCTGTAGTCGGGAACCTCCAACCAACCTTTTATGTACACCGACACAAGATCGGTGAATGGAAACTAACTAAATGTTCAGCGATTGATTTGGTGACTATTATGCAATGAGGCCACCAACAAGGTGGCAGGAAAATACAGGAGAAACGAAGTATACACTGCACCCTCACCGATTATTTGATACCATTGTACAATCTGTGGCACAATCAACAGACATTTAGAGTAACTCAGTAAAGGCCTGTTTCCATTTGGCGACGAAAACGGCGGTGATTTCTTTAGTTATCAAGAAAGACCGTCAGTCGTGCCACAGATTGTGCGTCAGTATCGAAAAATCAGTGAGGGTAGTAGTTTTCACTCACTGACCAAGCTTTAACTCAATGGTGGCTGGTGCCACATTGCATAATCTAAGCAGAAAAAGTTGTGGGTCAATTCATGAGCTGGGTCGTTTCCATTGACCGATTTTGGGTCAGCAGTGCCAAAAGTCTGTCGGTGGTTCCTGACTGTAGATCAGTGACGGGAAATCGTCCAATGAAAACGGGCCAATAATTGGTGCCGCTTCCGTCGGCTAGTGGAAAATGGCTTCATGTCAGCCTAGTTTGCCTATAAATCCAACACCAATATATAGACAATAATCAATGGTTTTGTGGACAGGCGGCCGTAAACCACGAGAGGTTGACGCAAGTGGTTTAGAGAGCTGCCTGCCCACAAAATCATCGTTTGTTGCATTTATTATCCATCTTTTCGAATAGATTAAACCCAGTTATTGCCATATCAAAGGGTATAACAATAGGGACTGTTTCTTTGCTCTGTAGCAAAAGGGACTATTTTCCCCGTATACCATGGTTTTGAGGCCGTATACCACAGGTTTGAATCCATACACCACAGTTATGGTATCTGACAGGTTTTATATAATGGGTCGTGGTTTACTGAGTCTCCATACATTTTCAATGGGGGCTTTGTATACGATGTTATACAATGGGTAGTGGTTTACTGAGTCTCCATACATTTTCAATGGGGGCTTTGTATACGATGGATAATAAAAAAAATCAATGATTTGCAGAGTATTATGCAGTGAGGATTATGCAAGCAGTGCGACTTGCGTTGTCTACTAAGGACCATGTCATTAGTATATTTTGACCTGCACAGGGTACAGACTTTATACATGATGATCTTCTACCAAGCATAGATCACAACTAGCTGCACATCGTGTTACATAGTCCCAGCTGTAATACCAAAATGCGTGGGCGGTGTATGGATCTCGGATATGATTTAATGTGTACGGCCATCAGTCACAGACAGAGGGCGGTTAGAAGTGGGGCATGGCGGAGGGGAGAAGCGGCAAGACTGGATCTGGGCGGTGGGCGTGTGGGGCGCCGGCGGGCATCGGGAAGGCAGCAGGCAATAAGGCGTTGGCGATGTAGGGACGACTGATGGCAGCCATGGGATGGGGTGGGATGGTAAAGGCCCATTCCCACTTGGCGATTCTTGCCCCTGAGACTACTGCCGGGCAAAATTGCCGGGAAACGGCAGTTGCACAGCGGGTGGGAGGGCATAGTCCGCGAATATGACCTGATATATTTCAAACATGTTTGAAATTGAATCGCAAGAGACTTGTGCCCTTTTTAGAGAGAATCCAGTCAACGACTCAAGCCCGAACAACGGGGGGTCGGGCAATAGTCGCAGAAGATTTTGCCATTTTGCGTTCCCACTTGGCGACTTGACACATTCCTAGAAATTTTGGTTGATAGTCGGTGACTGGTGCCCTTTGAATGCCCCAAAATCGCTTAGTGGAAACATGGCTTAAGCGGGGGACGTTGACGGGCTTACGGTGGGCAGCAACAGATGGCAGAGGGCAGGTGTCAAACAGTGGTATGATGTAGTGGGTGGCAGATTGTTGTTTTGTGTGCTGACTGACAGGCGTTGGGTAGTGGTGGGAATTGGATGATGGGCATTAGAAAAAGTAAGCATATAGGGAAAATTACCATTTTGTGGGTGACAGATTGTGGTAAGCTTGTAAGAATGGGCATAAGTTAGTGGTAAGTGTGTTAGAGCAGGTGGGTAATGGGTGGCAGGTGGGCGGTATATGTTTGGAATGTCTAACCCAGGACTGGTAGTGGTCAACATATGGGGGAGGCTACCCTATTGCGGGTGTCAGATTGTGGTAACCTTGTAGGGGCAGGCACCAGGCAGGTAAGTGTGTCAGAGCAGGTGGGTAATGGGTGGCAGGTGGGTGGTACATGTATTGAGTGTCTAGCCAAGTGCTGGTAGTGGTAAGAATATGGGAGTGGCTACCGTGAAAGATTAGGTAAGCTTGTAGGAGGGTGGGCATAAGGCAATGGTAAGTGTGTTAGTGCAGGTGGTTAATGTGTGGCAGGTGGGCAGTAAGTGCAGTGAGCAGCTAACCCAGGGCTGGTAGTTGTAAGCATATGGGGGCAGCTACCCTATTGCGGGTGACAGGTTATGGTAAGCTTGTAGGGGTGGGCGTCAGGCAGTGGTAAGTGTGTTAGAGCAGGTAGTTAATGGGTGTTAAGTGCAGTGAATGGCTAACCCAGGGCTGGATATGGTACATGAGCAGCTACCATATTGTGGGTGACAGATTATGGCAAGCTTGTATGGGTGGGCGTAAGGCAGTGGTAAGTGTGTTAGAGTAGGTAGGTGATGGCTGGCAGGTGGGCGGTACATGTTCGGAATGTCTAACCCAGGGCTTGTGGTGGTAAACGTATGGGGGTGACTACCATATTATGGGTGACAGATTCTGGTAAGCTTGTGCGTTAGGCAAGGAAATGTGTAGATAAGTAGCTAGATAATGGGTGGCAGGTGGGTGGTAAGTGCGGTGAACAGCTAACCCAGGGCTGGTAGTAGTAAACATATGGGGGAGTCTACCATATTGCAGGTGACAGATTATGGTAAGCTTGTAGGAGTGGGCATAAGGCAGTGATAAGTGTGTGGGACTAGGTGGATGATGGGTGGCAGGTGGGTGGTAAGTGCGGTGAACAGCTAACCCAGGGCTGGTAGTAGAGAGCATATGAGGGAGTCTACCATATTGCAGGTGACAGATTATGGTAAGCTTGTAAGGGTGGGTGTGAGGCAGTGGTAAGTGTGTTGGAGTAGGTAGATAATGGGTGGCAGGTTGGCGGTAATTGCCTTGAGCGGCTAACCCATGGCTGGTAGTGGTAAGCATATGGGGCCGGCTACCATATTGCGGGTGCAGGTTATGGTAAGCTTGTAGGGGTGGTCGTAAGTCAGTGGTAAGTGTGTTAGAGCAGGTGGATAATGGGTGGCAGGTGGGCGGTAAGTGCGTTGAGCAGCTAACCCAGGGCTGGTAGTAGTAAACATATGGGGGTGGTTACCATATTGCTGGTGACATCTTGTAGGGGTGGTCGTAAGGCAGTGGTAAGTGTGTTAGTGCAGGTGGGTAATGGGTGGCAGGTGGGCGGTAAGTGCGGTGAGCGGCCAACCCAAGCCTGGCAGTGGTAGGCACATGGGGGAGGGAGGTGCCTGGGGTCGGGTGCCGACCGCACCATTGCTACCTCCTGTACAACTGCCTCCTGTTGTCCATCTATCACCTCCACCATGGACACCATCCATCGCAGCAGTTTCGATTTCTAACTACAGCCAACTAGAGCCCCCTGCTACATACACCCTGCCTGCCTCGTCGCCCCACGCCCCACACCAACCAAAGCCTTCCCCAGGTCGTAGTTTCCCTCTTTGTGGAGTATATTTAAGACCGGCATGAGGAATCGTTACGGAAGGAGGTGCTCTTTAGAAACGAGCAGTATGCTCAGGCATCAAAAAAGATATCTTGGTTGGGGTCCCATGGAGCCTTTGGGGCATCAATTGATGGCAGAGGAGGACCTTGTCATCCATCATCGGGGTTTACTGGGAGGCAAAGCAAAGAGCGAAAGATTCAACTACCACCTGGTTTTATCAAGAGCCCTAGTCCACACGCCCAAGGGGAACAAGAAAAAAGTCATCTAAATGGAAATGTGATTCTCCTACTAGCCATACGTCTCGTAACGGATGGATCGCATTAAACATATATGAAATTTCTCAAGCATGTTACAGAATTACCAGTAGTTTGTGGTGTTTTAATTTCGAGGCGCTCACGAATATCTGTAGAGGCAGCGTGATAAAATGGCAGAGAACAATATGTAGCATGCAATAATTTTTATCTATAGGGGATTGTCAGAATTGTGCTGTTTTAGTCTTTCATCTCACCCTGGTATTTTTCCCACATAGACTTAACATTGGAAACTCGTTTCCAATGCCCGTTGAGTATTAAGATAAAATACTCAGTGGGGAATAATGTCACATAGGTTAGCCCATTAGTCAATGTGAAGGATGAGATGTATTCAGAAACATATTCAAGTTAAAGGTCAGAGGTTCATCGCACCTCTTTTATTCGTTACATAATTCACGCGGCTTCGCTTATGGTGAAATACTAGAGGGAAACTATGTTCCGGTGGGAATAAGTCAAAGTTACGAGGCAAGGCTTGGAAAAATTACTGCCCAAGGCGTAACTTTGACTTATTTCCACTGGTACGTGGTTTCCCTATTCCTATATACCTTCAATTGTCTGCTAATATAGATAAAAACCGAATATCTATGAACGTCAACCTGGGCAGTAAACGTCAACCTGGGCAGTAAACGTCAACCTGGGCAGTAACTTCAACCTGGGCAGTAAACAAAAGTTATTCCACCCCCAGCAGCGTTAAGTAATCATAGGTTGTTCGCTCATAGGTATATAGGAATACGCGATTCGAACTTGAGTGAATACTAGCTCTAACCCTAAACTTTCATAGGTTTCCCCCATAATTTGAACTTGATGGATTTACATATATATATACATACATATATATACTGAAGATGATGTATTTAATGTCATACGATATACCAATTATCTCCTACCTCTCTGCAGAGTTTGAAGCAAGGAACTGAACAGAAAATGGATATCATATCAGGTACACGCTTCAAATTGCAGTGTACCCATTTACAGTGCAATAAATCACCACTTCTAATATTAACAGGAATGTAGGGAAACAGAATAATATAAGGTTACATTAATCAGTTAATCATCTTAGGAAGTCTTTGGGTGAAGATGTTTTAATTCGGAGGGCAGTCGGTAAAACCTCCTGTGTACCTTCGAGTCAGCACTATTGGGCGCGCAACCATATTGGGGACTGAAAACTAGTTATATAAATATTTGACTTGATATACAGAAATGCTAATAATTGAAAATATACATATCTGCAAAAGGTACCATAATAAACCAGGAATTATAGGCTTTATTTTCATAAATATTTCAAATTCATTAAGATAACTTATTTGTTTTAATCTTTAACGTATAATCTCAGAAATCATGTAAAAAGTTGGACAAAAGGTTTGACTTCTAGAATATGTGGCAAATTCTATAGAATTCCACATGGATGTAAAATAAAAATTCCAGTTTAATCAAGAAGATATTCACAATCATTCTAATACCCTATCCTTTGTTGTACTCGTAGTAGAAGTCAAAATGGACTCTTTTGTTATCAAAATAGATAAATAGCAAACCCCCTTTTTTGTGATATCTGCCACATGTCAAAGCATTGTCATGCTAGGCAGAAAATGGAGAAGAAAGGCTTGTTTGGGAATGACAATATTTTTGTATTGTTATTCCAGAGAATGCGTTTTCTTTAGCTATTATTTACAAACAAATGCTTCCTTAAACTAATCATATATGCAGCACAAGTCGATCTATAAGATACCTTAGGGAAACAGTATTTGAATCCGGATCCCACCTTCGTCCCTTCATATGCCTTCCTGGCCTTACAGCCTCTGCGTGTGTTGGTGTCTGAGCCTCCTGTGGGGGGGGACCCACTGAAAGGCCTATTAGTCTTCTTAATAGAGTGGGTGCAGAAACAATAATACTGGCGCTTTTTTAGGACGTTACCACCACCACCATCCATCATCCTGCTGGGCCAGAGCTTTAAGCTTTAATGCTCCAGCGAACAATCCCGGGGCTGGTCAGTGGTCGCTGGCAGGAGACATATTGGGACACAGTATTGCTGGCTTAGCTGGACCTAGCAAAATAATCAACTATCTCTACTGTACACCTATACTCTATATATTCTCATTACCCAAGTAGGACTGGGTGGGACTTGTATTATTAGAACAATACAACTAATTAATGTTATTATATACGTATATAAATTATTGCGTGGGAGGAACGATGAATGATTAACTATCTATACTGTACACTTATACTCTCTATATATATATTCTCATTACCCAAGTAGAATTGAGTGGGACTAGTATTATTAGAACAATACAACTAATTGATGTTATTTTATATGGATATATGGCCAAGATGAAGATGAAATTAATTTATGAATGAAAAAATGTATATAGGTTTATAGGATTAGATTAAAGATAGAAATTGATTGACCAAAAAACATTCAAGGTAATGAATAGTGAGCTATAAAATGCAGATATATATATCACATCCTGTATTGTCCTGTACCGTCCTGTATTGTTTTTTGTATAGTCCTTGTATTGTCCTTGTATGTGGAAATATGGAAGATCGTCACTGATGTAGACGAATATTAATTGTCGTTAAACTATATTTGCTGAATAAAAAAATAAAAAAATACTGCTCGGGAGGAACAACTTATAATCTCTACTGTACACTTATACTCTATATATTCTCATTACCCAAGTAGAATTGAGTGGGACTAGTATTATTAGAACAATACAACTAATTAATGTTATTATATACGTATATAAACTATTGCGTGGGAGGAACAATGAATGATTAACTATCTCTACTGTACACTCATACTCTATATATTCTCATTACCCAAGTACCATAGGGTAGGACCAATATTATGAGAACAATACAACTAATTAATGTTATTATATACGTATACAAACGACTGCGTGGGAGGAACAATGATAACATAATAATGCATCCCCAAAATGCTGACGATGTTCTTCATTCATGTCAGATTATATGCTGTTAGTGTTCATGTCAGACATAATGCATTGCCCCTCAGTACCTAGACACCGTCAGCTACCATTGGCAACACGAAGGGTATGGCACCGTGTGCTTTGTTGCAAACCAACATCCTGCAGTCTGGACATGGTTACTGTCTCCCTTAAGAGACACACGGTAATTGGAGGTAATGAACAAATTGAGCTTCGCTAGCTCCGTGGTCCATATGTTGTCACATAATCAATTAGTATTTCCTTAGGCTTATTAGGCCCCAACATGCCAGGATCGGATCGGTCTGACGCTCATTTGAGACAGAGGCGTGATTTGTCAGAAGGCAATACCGTGGAGAGGACAAGATATGAGAGTAAAGATGAGATGCAAGAGAAGAGCGGGTGATGAGGGGGTGGTACAATGGACGAGGGAGTGAGGACAAATAGGAGAATATGGGGAACTATGAATGGGTGAGGGATGACGGAAGAGTTGGAGGGATTAATAATATTGGGGAGGAGGATAAAGGAACAGTTTTTATTCAGAATGTGTCTTTATTGATGGCTTTTGTATACATCGTGTTAACAGTATTCTTCAATATCATCACTGTAAAATAACTTCGTGTAGTTCTCCTTCTGTATTCTTTATACTATGATTCTTATAATATGCTAGTTTTTCATATTATTTTACCAGTATTTTGATTTCAAGACAACAATAATATGAGGTGAATATAAGGCCTCGCTTAGTTTGTTTTTTATACCCTGCCCCTGCCCATAAGCAATCTGTGGAGTTGTTAGTGTATTAGTTTTGTCTGTGATAATAAGTAGGGACCTAGTTGAAGGGTATATATGGGGTTGAGGGGTTTTAGGAGGGAAATGACCTCTCTCGAACATAGTTCAGGGTGCTGTTCAATAATCCTGGATATATCGGCGAAATTGTGCTACTATCTTCCAATATCCAATAGTCCAATATCGTTGTCTAAATGATTTTGTACAAGATCTAGGAAACTTCTAGGACGCATTATTTTTGTAGATTTCAAAATGCTGTTGTAAGATTTATCTTACAACTCTCCCTTGTCATCCAAATTGTCCTAGGTCAACTTAAACTCTCCTAAGTCAATGACACCTGCAGGGGTGTCGTAGATGCAGCTTGTTCCGTATATATAGTGCGGCGGGCAACACTGTGTTACTATTTTAGTAATCTGACATTTTCTGATAAAAGAGCCCACTGGTTCTTAATAGTTACAGAAGAAGGAAATCTATTGCAGATTTCCTTTTTTTTTTATAACATTTTCGTTTACTGATCCCTTTATATAAACATGGGAAAAGGGGATAGAATAGAAAGCAGGAAGAATAAACGAAGGAAAATGGACAAAAGAGGTGGAATGAGATGAGGATTAAGGTAAGATAACAGGGAATATGTTAGGGACATTTGAGACAAGGCTAGTTGGAACAGGAGATTGGGCAGGAAAGCAGATATGGGCGGCCTAGGATTACCTCAGCAGGAAACATTACCTCCCAATCAGAGGTTCGTTTCAGTCTGGGTTTTCTTTAAAGAAACAAGGCCCACTTCTCGATGTCTCACATTCAGTGCTCTAATTTCAACCTTCTCACAAACAACTCATTATAGCTCATTAACTCAAAGATTTGATTAATATATTCAAATTGAATCACAAAGTTTCTCTTTGTATACAATATTGCTCAATGGTAAACGAGATATCCACATATTCAGTCAGTGTGGACTGTGCCTCATGCCTTTCAAATGCAATGGCAAATTGCAGTATAACTAATTCAAACAATAAGTAATTGTTCAGAGTATCGAGATAGAAACAGCTGATAGAAGGGGCCGGTTCCTAAGCCCAAACCTCTCTCATAATTTAATTTATGGTGTTTGTTTAACATTGTGGCATGAATATACAACGTTGTTGATTCTGACATTTTGAGATCAGGGGTCTGTTTGATAATCTAGGTTCATACATGAAGACCCTTTTCTGTCCCTCGTACAAGGGTTATTGTACAATGAAATCTAGGATTGTTCGCTAGGACAGTCTTAGCCGTCCATAAGGTCGTTCATAAGTGTTGAATAAAGTTGACCCACATCGTGCCTGGGTCTCCCTGGAGAGAAAATGGTCTTCATATAAGCATCTAAACAATTGAACAGGACCCAAGATTGTCGAGAGCACAGGGTCTGACTCAAGCAATTACTCTATATAATCCAACTGACACAGCCAGTGAGACATGAATATCAGTTCTACTGTCAACTTAACACACCATAAGTACCATGTGAGAAGTTGGTTGGTTGGTTGGCCCGAGTGGAAGAACGGCTATTTGAATTCGGTGATTGTGTTGTAACACAATATCCCCTTAAAAATTGCTTTAAAAAAAAGAAAAGAAAAGATTAACGTCCAGTTAATCATTACAAGTTCTCACCAGACTTTCACAAGGTTCTTTTACATCACAAGGGTGATGATCGAATCTATGTGATTAATTAAGGTAGAAATCTCACCCCTACACATTTGCCGAGGTGAGACTCAGAGATCTTTAACCTCCCACACCACATAGACAAGGATTGTCCTTCGATTTAGCAGTAAATCTACCACTGCTGGGGATGAAGGAGAAGAGTGGCTGCAGTGGGACTCGAACCTACAACTAGGGATTACAAGTCCAGTGCCTTAACCATGTGTAAAGATCTACTTTCAAAACAACACACTATCAGTGCCATATGTGATAATCTACTGACAAATGAACGCAATATCAGAAACATGTGTGATAATCTACTGTCAAATTAACACAATATTAGTACCATGTGTGAAAATCAACTGACAAATTAATACATTATCAGTGGCATGTGTAACCTTCTACTGACAAATAAATACATTATCAGTGCCATGTGTAACCTTCTACTGACAAATAAATACATTATCAGTGCCATGTGTAATAATCTACTGTCAAATTAACACATTATCAAAAACATGTGTAAAGATGTACTGACAAATCAACACACGTTCACATCCTGAAGCAATCCCCTCGTTCCAGCACACACATCTCTAACCCTGTAAACACCTCCAGCAGTGGATCCCGGATCCCTCCGCCCGCGGTGCAGTCACTGGGCTGACCGGGAGGAGTGGGTGGTCGTGAAACATGCTAGCATGGGAAGACGAGTAGAGGGGGAGGAGGGAGGGTAGGGATGTTCTGATCCGCCCGTCACCCAACCGCACCGTCGATACCACCGCCCTCTGTGGGTGAAATTGTAAACTGGACCCAGTCACCAACTGCCGACAGAATTTCATATTTGTGAATGGGGCGTGCGGCCCCCGGTCTCCCCCGCCAGCGCCGGACATCAGCCCCCCCCCCCCCCCCCCGCGCTCCCCCCGGGGGATGAACGCTGTCCGCGCCGGGCGACATAAGAAATTGGATTTCGTGGCAGAACGCGTCGATTTTGACGACGAAATAAAGGCCTGGACCCGGCGACATCTGTGAGATGGCGCTATGTGCCGGGTCCGTGTGTGTCTGCCGACAGGCGGCGCGCGGGCGGCGACGGAAGCAGCCCCCGCGTACTGCGCCTGCGTCACACGGCAGGTCAATCTGATGTAAAACGCCATGAATCAAGGACGCCTCGTAAAAATGTCCGATTGAATCTCCTTATAGGGAGAGCTGTGGGCTTGGGCTGGGGTGGGAGGGGGTGGAACGGGATGGGCTTAGGAGGGCCGAGAGGGGCTGGGATGGGATGGGTTGGGAGGGGATGAGAGGGGTTGGGAGGGGCTGAGAGGGGTTGGTAGGGGCTGGTAGGGGCTGGGAGGGGCTGGTAGGGCTGAGAGGGGCTGCAAGGGGTTGGGAGGGGCTGAGAGGGGCTGGGAGGGACTAGGAGGGGCTCGGAGGGGCTGTGAGGGGCTGGGCGGGTTGAGAAGGGTCTGAAAGGGGCTGTAAGGGGCTGGAGGGGCTAGGAGGGACTGAGAGGGGCTGAGAGGGGATTGGAGGCGGTCGGAGGGGCTGGAAGGGGCTTGGAGGGGCTGAGATGGGCTGGAAGGGGGTTGGATGGGCTGGAGGGGCATGGAGGGGATCGGAGAGGCTAGGAGGGGCTTGGAAGGGCTGGAGGGGCTTGAAGAGGCTAGGAGGGGCTTGGAGGAGCTAGGAGGGGCTTGGAGGGGTTAGGAGGGGCTGGCAGGGCCTGGATGGGGCTGGGTGGGGCTTGGAGAGGCTAGGAGGGGCTTCGAGGGGCTTCGAGGGGCTTCGAGGGGATTGGAGGGGCAGGGAGGGGCTGGGAGGGCCTGGATGGGGCTGGGTGGGGCTTGGAGAGGCTAGGAGGGGCTTGGAGGGGCTAGTGGGGCTTGGAGAGGCTAGGAGGGGCTTGGAGGGGCTAGGAGGGGGTGCAAGGGGCTGGGAGGGGCTGGGAGGGGCACATGGAGTTGGGGGAGGGGGACTTAGCCTGCTCTATATAGCGGGGAGGTAGAACAGTACAGGAAGGCCCCCTACTTGTAGCATCATGCGGCCACTCTGCTAATCATAACGCCAAATGATCTTGTTGAGGGATTCGCTGCCCGCCTCGCAGCAATATGCCTTGTGACTTGTAGCTATAAAATAGACGCCCTCCCATAATACAGGGCCTGGGACGACCGTGTGGTCTACAGTACAACCCCCTTATAGGACACCCTTCGTTCAGAGCAAATTGTTTCCAACTAACCGATGCTTAGACTAGGCAGTACGTAAGACCTTTAAACAGGTGACATAGACTTGCTCAAGTCTTTGATTGTGAACATTCAATTAATTATTCAACAAGATTTAGTAAGATAAATTTTCCATTGGCTGGTCCAGGAATAAGTATACACTGTATCTCACCCCTATCATTGACTAAGTAACATATGTGACATCATCCCACATTAAGTATCTTCATACAATACTCCATGGACATTGAATACGAGTTACCAATGTTAACATTCCACATTGAGGTTTTTTTGTACGATACTCCATGGACATTGAGTACATGTTCCCAATGTCAATATTCCACATTACAATTTATCGTAATAATGAGTCCAGTAATGAGTACGAGTCCAGTAATGAGTACGAGCTCCCAATGTTAACATTCCACATTGAGTATTTTTTTACCATACTCCATGGGCATTGAGTACGAGTTCCCAATGTTAAATCAATGGGGAAAAAGGGGCGGGATAAACAGGCGATCCCCTGCTTGATGGACAAGGTTCAGGGACCGTGTCTAGTGTAGACCGGGCAGTGGTGCCTGTCCTCTCCGTCTATCTGAGCGCTGATGGGCGGTAGACGGGGAGACACACCACCCTCCCGCTCACACACACCTCCCTCCCCCTCACTTGGCATGTACGCCAGGCTATATGTGTGCGCAGGCAGGTCCCGAGCAAATGGCGGGAAAGAGAGTGTGGGTAATGGCTGTTAGCCAGAGTGAGAGATAGGCAACATGGTGGGAGAGCCGTCAAAGAGCGATCACCTTTAGACGAGCGGACCAGAAAACTGCTGGGAGATCTCCGGGGGCGGGTCGCAGGGACACACACACAATACAGAGGGTGCAGGCACAGGCAGTGTGTGTAGGTTTCTAGTATTTATCTCATCACTGGTATTTTGTGTCCATAGGCTTAACATTGGGTACTAGTATCCAACGCCCATGAGGTATTTAGGGAAAATATCCAATGGTGGATTAAGTCACAAATGTTGGCCCATTAGTCAATGTGAAGAGTGAGAGGAATTCAGAAGGCTTTGCCTTGTGAATTATTATGCGATTCAAACACGATGGGATACAAGCTTTGATCCTGAATTTTCATAGGTTTCCTCTATATTATCCCACCCCTCATATAATCTCCATAGACATGGTATAACTGTATGCCACAGTTATGCCATACAATATTCATGTGCCACGTATGAATTATGGATTTAACATATGCCAGGGTAGGATAATATCTCAACGTCGCGATATTTCATATAATTGTTTACATTGTCTTTTGCAACAGATATCAATCAGCTCCGCTTCGTGATATCATTCTGCAACGACAACTCACGCCATATAAACAATCATATGACATTTCGTGACGTTTCTTGATAATATGTAGCAGGGGCCTGTTGAATAATTTAGGGTCGTACATGTATGACAACAAGATCCCGAAACTATGGAAATCAACTTTATTCAAACACATTTAGACGACCTTCAAAGTTCCATCGGCTAGGACTGCTTCAGCAAACGAAAGTTGAGGATAAATAAAATGTGATCAATAAAGAAACAATCTACCGAATGAAGTATTTCTTATAGAAAGAAAATACGCTGACAAAGGCCGACCCTCTTCTCCACACCTCCACTAAGGTATCCCGAAAATCCTAAACTATCTGCTAGAAAGACATTTTTACCACTGTACCCCTTATGGAATACATGGGGATTGATTGAGTAGTATTCAGTATCAAATAATAGTGCATCGAATAGAAGAAGTCATCAGTAGATGACAGACAGGGAGCTGTTGTTCATTGAATTTCCTGAAGAAAGACTAATTAATACCCCAGGACGGATCCCTCCTGAAATCCCATATCCTTTCAGTAAATCCCTGACTTCCTCAATCACATCCACAACGATTTGTCTCGTGTCCTCTCAGCCCTCCTTGAGGTGGTTATGGTTCTGTCAAGATGGGGAGTGGCTGCTTTGATGGATTTAACATACTGTTGTTCTCAAGTCTGCAAACCAGTCATCCCCTATTCCGACTTCAGACCTCATAATCTAGGATCGTACATAGAGACCCATTTCTGTAACTCGTCCAAGGGTCATCAGTTATTAATTTCTAAGTCTGTACTCTAAGACAGTCTTAGTCATCCTTAAGGCCTGACGTCCGCCTACTACGATAGAAATTTAGACCTACCGATATGGCACCGATACAAAAAGTGAATATCGAAGACATATCAGGAAGGTGCAAAATCGTAGACATATGTCTAGACCACGCATTGTATGGGGTTTTTATCGGTGTCTAATCGAAGAAACGTGGTCAACTGCCGCGATATTAGGTGGCCTTCTAACGCGATTTAGATTTTGTATCGGGAGGTGCATCGTAGACCATATCGGAGCCTTATCGTAGTAGGTGGATGCCGGGCCTTAGGTCCTCCATAAATGTTGAATAAAGTTGATCCACATCGTCTCCGGGTCTCTATGGCATACAGAAAAGGCTCTACATGTAGGAATCTAGATTATCAAACAGGGCCCTGATGTGTTAACTGAGACCAGTTTACAAATTCAGATTCTAGAATAAGGTCCGGCGTCCACCTGCTACGATATGGCTCCGATATGGTGTACGATGCACCTCCTGATAAAAAATCAAAATCGCGTCGGAAGGTCACCATATATCGGGGCAGTTGACCACATTTCTGCGATTAGACACCGATAAAAACCCCATACAATGCATGGTGGATTGACTTGTCTAGATATATGTCTACGATTTTGCACCTTCCCGATATGGCACCGATTTTGACATTTTGTATCGGTGCCAAATCGGGAGGTCTACGATTCTATCGTAGTAGGTGGACGCCGGGCCTCATTGTTTAAGTATGGGATAATATCATCCTCTCCGTTTCACTATCAGATGAATCTCCCAGCACAGTTTACCAGGCTGTACAGCAGACAGACTGAGAACCCACAAACGTGCCATTAGGGCGCATATAAAACACACGGGTTAAACAATGCTGCATTGAAATGCGCGGATCGTGCGATCAGGGCTTTGAATTCCCGAATTAAAAGGGTACTGCCAGGAGCACCATCAAGGGAATTACTCACAGAAATATGACTAGTTTTGTTCATTTGGCCTAAAGACAATATTTAAATTCCTTTCAGTATGGAGTGTATTTATGTCGCATCATAAGGACAGGAATGTATTAAAGCCCAGGATTTTAATTATGTAGATATCCATATCGTATTTTACTGGGAGGGGAATTTGCTGATACACACCATGGGTACGAGGTAATTTAAAACTGCTGAAATGTGCAATAGTAATATGAGACAGGAGAGGCTCCCGGCGTCATAAAGGTGTTCTATTCCTATAATATACTCACACTGTACAGAGCTATGGTGCTATGGAGTAGGCCATCTAACCCCCCGATGCCATCCAAAACACCAGGTGGCGTGGCTAATTATCAATGGATTTTATCAAAAATATTTATTGGGCCTTGACATGGAGTATTTTTTAGCCTCATCCCAATATTATCTATATATTATAACAACTGATAACGGCGGTTGCCCCCCCCCCCCCTGACTATGGTGACGCCATCTTACAATTTAATGGCGGATGATGGGAGAACTAGCAATCACTCTGTAATTACACAAAGACGTGCCTTGATTCCGATGGAAATAAGGGCAATACATCTCGATGGGAATTAATGTGAAGTCCCAGAAGCCACACGCAAAACGAAATTAGAGCTTGATATACATCAAAACAGACTACAGTAAAACGTTATTGAGGTGCTAGACTGGGGCCTGTGCAATAATTTGGCCTCGTACATGTAGGCCCTTTTGTGGGTGTCCTCTTGATACAATATAATGATATGTATCACGAAATTCCCCTCCCAGTAAAATACGATATGTTTATTATTCAAAATGTATAGAAACATTTTGAATAATAAACCTCAATAAATAAAGGCTTCGTTGAGATTGAAATTGGTTGTCCATGATCAAAATATAATCTTATCTTCAAACCATTTTTAAGCATTATCTGACATCGGAACCTACTCACCAACTATGGCGCACCTTTATGGATCCTCTCTATATAGCTTTCACCTCTAATATCACTCACTCTGTTACATCACCCACGTCCTTTAATATCGCCCACTGTGCAAACACCGCCCACCATCCCCTAATATTGCCCAGCTGCGTGGTCGCCGTCTGAAGACTTGACACTCGGGGACCTTAGTTCTTGCACATCGCATGACACGGTACTAACACCTAAATGCTGCTTCCTCCAAGGCCTGGCATGGTTTAATGCTAATTCTGGACCATCTCCTTGCCTTTCTCCACCAGGAGTCAGGACCAGTAGCTAAGGGACGGACACCAAAGGGTCACAAGCCCAGCTTCAACTCCCGACAGTACCTGGCCCTGCACCCTCGCGTGTTAGCTGGTCACCGGTGTGCCTCCCCGTCACCCAGTCTACACGACGGGGATCAGCCGAGCTTGCCAGTTTCACCGCTAGGTGGCTAACCCAGCCTCGCTCTCAGATTGCAAGAAGAGACGGGTGGAAGCTGGGATTGGGGATTACTAAGCAGGCAATGCTGGCATCCTTCAAACTGTGTTTTTTTTTCTCTGTCGGTTGGAAACTTGATCCCTTCAGCATAGACATGGGTAAGATGGAGGGACCTCGCATGTTAGTTCTTGGGCTGTAAACAGTTTCTTTCGTTTACCCAGCCGTTCGCAGGTGCCAAGAGAACGGGAGGGAGACATGCTAAAACACCTGAGACCTCGATTAATGTGATTGAAGCTGCAGGCAACGCCATCTATCGGGCAGATAGTGAACTTCCCTGAGAATCGCCATTTGGTTACTGGAGAACTCGACCCGAAACCAACTCGACCCGTAGTTGTCAGGAGAACCCGACCCGTTTTGGAGAAATCGATTGGAGAACTCGACCCGTTTTGGAAAAATCGATTGTTGGAGAACTCGACCCGTTTCAGATATTTATGGATAGGACATTTTCATATAGAAGTAAAGGTTAGACAAATAGACCAGTGGATATTGAAAATAAGTCCGGTTATGTTAAGGGGTAGGGTTAAGGTTAGGGTAAGGGTCAGGGATAGGGTTAGAAATAAGCTTAGGGGAAGGGTTTTATGTGCGATATCATTTCATAGTAATATCTCCCAACAATCTCTGACGCAATAATCAGGTGAAATATGAAAAAGTAGCTCACATATATACGCCGTTTTGAGTTGGCCACTCCGGAAATCGCCGCGTTACTCGCTTGGTGTGTCTCCAGCATGAAGGTCCGTCTATGATTCCTGACTGTATATCGGTGATGACCAATGGAAATAGGCTATTAGGAAAACACAAACAATCTTTACCGTTTTGATCGGCCAATGGAAACGGGCCTTATACCCATGGAGAAAAATACCGAGGTCAGATAAAAGATGATATACATGTAATGATTAATTGTAATGGAATCGTCAGCTATTCGGGTGTAGCATAAAAATCTGTGCAACTGCTGAATTGCCATCAACACGAACAGAACCTAATGTAACAACAAGTTTGACGGAGAAACAAATCGCAGACGCTCGTATGACACCAATGTGACGTGGGCAGAAGAATGATGACGTCAGCACAGCATCACGTGACGTCGTTGATCCAATGGGCGGGCGTTTCTCATCTGAACATGGCGTGTCTCCTGATGGTGATGCGGCTCCGTTTAAAGCGGGCTACAACGGCCACAATTATAGCAAGTCGCCGGCGCCCGCTCTGACAATCATGTTGCCAAATTACATCAGATATTCCGCAAAACGCCGCTCCCTCCGCCGCCCTTGATTCCGTCTAACAACCTTTGCGTGTCAATCAGTCGCTGACAATTTGATGCATTTGCCTCGACCAATTTATTGCGCCTCCCAAGTAATCGCTAAAGAAGACTACGCCATATTTCACCAATCAGATACTGGTGGGTTGAGGATGGGGACATTCCATCGGCAAGTAATTGTGGATAAGCCTGGACAAATAAAAACTCCAGACTGTGTTTTTATTTTTATATATTTTATATAGTTTCTTATTGATGGGGAAAGTGTTGGAGGGTGGGGGGGGGGGGGGGGGGGCTTCTTTGTCATTCTGTTTTGTCATTAGACCTTTCCCAGCACGCCAGGTTGCTATAGGGATGTGTAGTCACAGTTTAACAAGGCTTGCTGTGTTTTCACTTTGTCATAGGGTCGTCTATTTCCTACTGTTTCAATTCAGTCAGTGCGGCCTCAATATGCTATTGCCTGTAGTTTTAAATCGAAATGACAGTTTTCTATTGATCTTTCCTGTGAAGAGTAAATCTGAAATATATTTCTGAGATCTGAAATATATTTCCGAGATGTGAAAGAAAATGTTTCCTTGTACGACACAATTGAATCTGGATTAGCTTCATCCTAGAAATTCACATCTTTCTAATCATCCGATACTTTTCAATCATCTGTTTTTATTCCTCTTTACAAAGAGAAGCAATTTCAGAATTTATGACTGCATTATTTATGATAATCCATGGAATATTTGTTTTCTGACTCCGTTAAGACATAACAAGAAAAAATACATATATATGATTGGTATACAATCTCGGGAATTTTTATGTACAGACTATAATTCTGTGTTAAAGTGTACTCTACCTCCACATCATGTCGGCATGCATGTGAAACATGCAGGGAAGAAGCTGAAATCACCGATTCTTTTTTTTTTAAAGTTTCTATTTCATAATTTCGAATACAAAATTCGTTCTTCCTATCAAGAAATGTACACAAACACCATGGATAAACAATGTACATTACAATATAGTACAGAGACTATACCGGGTGACAGACAGTGACCGAGTGTAGAAGATTCATTGAATAACCTTCCATATTGCCATTTTCTTGCATTTTCTCTCACCCCATTGATGGAAACACTTACAAAACCTATAGGTGTCTGTAGCGTCTTAGATCAAAGCTTCAAACATGTGCGCGATATTGTACTGTCCTAATCTTCCCTGTTGACCGAGAAATGCGGTGAAAGGGGTTCGAGTAGCTGCATATTAGTATAAAGCGCAGAGTAAAAGGCATGAATAGAGGGAGTTCCAGGGAACATGGACGTAGAAAAATAAAGTTCTCGGTAATTTTAGCTCAGAAGGCACACGTTTGATGTCTTTAGAAGTGCAGTTCACGCATCGCTAGAGGAAACCTCTGATCATGGTGCCAAGACGTTGCTTGAAATCCCACAGAAAACAGCGACATAATTTCTAGAACCACAGAATCACTAGCTCTTAAGAAGGAACGTCATCGAGATCCGTAACCAATGAAAATATGCCATGAGTTTTTGTTGCAAAGTAATCACACGTGGAAAAGCTGAGTGAGATTATAAATAAATGTATCAAACTCGAGATTTCGATGGCTATGGGTTGATTGAATGTGGTTTGGATTGTTTCTCACCTCTATGACTGACTGATTGACTAATATCTGTGAAGTCATCCCTCATTTAATATTCATTTATAATACTCCATGGGTGTTGAGTACGAGATCCTAGTGTCAAGTCTAAGGGGAAAAATACCAGGGGTGAGATAAACACTCCCATAAGAGATAGACAATAATCGATGGTTTTGTGGACAGGCGGCCGTAAACGACGAGAGGTTGATACCCATCGTAATACACTCGTTAGTGCTCGTGTATTGTGACGTTAACTTTGAGTGGTTTACAGTGCCACATGTCCACATAACCATCGTTTGTTGCATTTATTATTAATCTTTTCGAATCTATTAAACCCAGTAATTGCCATATTAAGGGGTAAAACAATAGGGACTATTTCTTTGCTCTATAGCACGAAGGGACTATTTTTACCATATCCCATGGTTTCGAGTCCGCATAACACAGATTTGAATCCGTATACCACAGTTATGGCATCTGACCGGTTTTATATAATGGGTCGTGGTTTACTGAATCCTCGTACATTTTCAAACGGGTCCTTGTATACGATAGATAAAAAAGGGACATATCCCCCGCGCCATCTAAATTCAACTTCCCACCACCAGGAGGCAGGGCAATGTGCTTGTAGCTCCACGCATGCGTCATGAGGCTCGTTTCACAGGAAGTGAAATGCCCCCGGGCGTGCGTGCTTGGCACCTCAGCCCACGCTGTTCAGATGCAAACCAATCGTTTCCGGGGCGGCCGCTAGGAGTGCTATGCACCATCAAGGTGGAGACTAATGTTCGCATCAAAGCAATTGTTGGTGTCACTAAACAAAGGCCTGCTTTCACTGTGGGAGCTTAAATTGGGTGTTTATAAGATTCACAGCCACGAGGACAGTTTCTATTGAATACTATAAACTCTGTACGTGACCTTTGACCTCTGGAGCCAAGGTCAAACCGATGACCCTATGAATGGCTGAATAGAATCTCTGATCATTGACTGAGCCAATTTGAAATTTACTATGCCAACCTCTCTTTGCTGATTTTATCGGATGTAAGATTCTGATGAAGTAATTAATCTGGGACCGTACATCAAAGAGAGCGCCCAATAGACTGGCGTTAATTGGCAATGAATAGAAACAATATACGCGGAAGTGCCTGCACAACATCATAAGACGAGTTTGATTGTATGACGCAAAAAGGTTCGCTTTCATATCTTCCATTATATGCATGGCATGTCTTCTTCTGTGGGAACAACATCGATTGGACGAGGCCAAGCGAACGGCCAAAGCTTCTGGGAATTCAAAAAGCCCAAACCACAGATCCCTTTTTCTAAAAGTTTACGTCGGAATACTCGCTTGGTTCCCAACAAAATACAATCCCCAGCTTAAAACGGAAAACCAAGACTCATTGGTAAATGAGGAAAAAAGAAGAACATAAATGACTTATTTGTTTCGGTGGGAAATGAAGGAAGCATACAACTTCTAATATCCACCCTATAGAGTCTGCAATACCGGATTTTCCCTGCTCACAGAAGGATCCTATTGGACTCCCCAAATGAGCGCAATATGTGGGATAATGACGATGGCAGATAGGGAAGAATACTTCTAGATTAGTGTGATAGATGTGACCATTGTTCGGCCTGATGTCCTTTGAGTACAAAGAGTGCTGGTGCGGTGTCTACGACCTAAGGAATAGTCCTTGAGTAGCCCAGTGCCATACGCCCGTGGATGTATGACTAGACCAATGTCAGACCAAAGGCTGGGGTGTACGGTCCACCCCTTTACGATCCGTCTCAATCAGGGAACCCCCCACCCGCTCTTACGAGAGCCCCGCTTTCAGTCGCAAACACAGGCGTATAATGTATGATTCTAATGGGGCTCGTAGATTCCGCATGCAATCCCCAGAGTAGCTCGTTGTTCTAGAGACGGGATCGTGGTACGGCGAGGCCTAATGAGAAGTGGTTCATTATTGATATGAGCGCTTATGAAGCGTGCGCTGGATTGATGTTGCTAGTCGTGGATATCCGATGTGGCAGCTGCTGTTGTGTTTCCTTGTAAGACCGCGTTCATAGGCCGACGAAAACGGCTGGGATATTTTAAGTTACCCTGATGCCGGGGACACACCAAGCGAATAACGTGGCGATTTCCGGAATCGCCAACAGAAAATGGCGTATATGTGGGGTATTATTTCATATTTTACCTGATTATTGCTTCCAACATGCTAAATTATAGGCAGGAGATATTCCTATGAAATGATATCTCACATACACACCAATTTGCGAGATCGCTGTTTTAAATCGCTTTGTGTGTCCCCGGTATAATGCTGGGAACACACCAACCGAATAACGTGGCCATTTTCGGAATCGCCAACACAAAATGGCGTATATGTGAGGTATCATTTCATATTTTCCCTGATTATTGCGTCATAGATGCTAAATGATTGTTGGGAGATATTACTATGAGATGATACCGCCCATACACACAAATCTTTGTTGGCGATTCTGGAGATCGCCGCCGTTACTCGCTTGGTGTGTCCCCGATATGAAAGTCTGTCAGTGGTGGCAATGACTGTATATTGGTATTCAAGTATTGGTAAGGTGTAGGCTAAGCACTGTTTCTACTTTATTTTCCAGATACACACAGATTTATATAAGCTTATACATCAATTTGTTTATATATTTCATTAATATTTATTTGGTATTCATTCCCATAATTGATCATACCATGACTAGTAAGGGAAAAAAACAATGTTAAATTGCTGACTTTTAACCAATGATTACAATCTTGATATAACCCCATGAATAACTGTCAATGTATAGCAGACACATCTCAATATGTCGGAGGAAAGCGGACAGAATTGAGACGTGATTTATGGTTGTATCGTTCTGACGTAAATCGTACCTCGAGGAGCATATGACCTTTGTATCCTGCCATCCTGGGGCTCACAAAGGTCAGGCATGCATATAAAGTCATGTGACTTTTATAAAGAGCAAAGACAATATGGAGGCTGTTCAGTAGATCAGGTTGTAGAACGACAGCACAGTGCGCTCACAATAACTAATGTGACATTTGATAAAAAAAAAATCATTTTCCTGACAACATACCTTAGGATTTCATGTACAGTGAACTATTATTCAATGCTCCCTATGAGTATTTGAGTAACTACTAGGGCATATTTCTTTCATTCAAATTTTCAAAACATATATATCGAAGATTGTATTACCTTGTGTAAAGGCATAAACAAAGAATTATTCATTCAAGGTCCAGTTGTGAAAACCCTGTGTTAACTACATTAGATCTCTGACAAACCTATTTGCCTCGTGAGGAATCTTTTTTTGAGAATCAAATATAAGCCTACATATCAAGTAGCAAGTAATGCTACCGAACAATGAGTTAACATTCTCTAAATTCCCCTGAACAAATACAATCCTGGGTTTGAAAAATCGGTCTTCACGAGGTGCTATCGAAGATGGTTACAACTGCTTACGAGTATCCCTTGATTAGGTGTGTAAAAAATACAGTTTAGAAGATAGCCTTGTTCCTTAAGCATAGCAACGAGAATTCTTTTCTGCCCCAAGTACTATAGTGATTCCAAAATTTACATCTGATATGTTTTCATTTCTAATTTCTATTGTATTGAACCTTTAGCTGACCACTTAGGTTTGTATTGACTATTGCTCTCGATCCCTTCCTCCCTTTCTATCATTGAAATAAGAAACAACGAATAGAAATGTAAGCTTGTGAATCTTTTGGTACTGAATAGTGAATGCTACGAGTGCAACTTATCCGCAGATGATTAAGTCGTATGATCTGCAGAACGCCCGTTTCCATTGGCCGACGAAAACGATGTAGATTTTTTGTGTTCTCCTTAAAGCCCATTTCCATTTTGCGTCAGTAGTGCTAAATATCCGTCGGTGGCTCCTGACTGTATATTGGCGATGGCCAATGTAAATGGCCTTTTAGGAGAACTAAAAATATCTACACCATTTTCGTCAGCCAATGGAAACGGGCCTTATAGATGGAAGAATATCAGCGAACAAAACGAGAGCTGTGATAACTTACCAATCAGTCTCAGAACGTAACAAGGGCGTGTTGGAGAATTGTGAACGGTGTCGTCGTTTCAGAGGGACGAAACGATGCTCAGACTTGCTCCAGTCTTTGATTATGAACATTCATTAAAGGCATATCCAACAATTCACAATGGCGCCACCTGGTGATTTCTAATTACTGTCAATTATTAGTCAAAACTGGTTTCTTGGAATTCATTCTAATTCTACATGAGTAAATGTAACATTTTGTCCAGTTCATCCCATCTTAATAGGCAAAATAGGCCAATTTTAATTTGCTTGATTTACACAGGATATGTACAGAAAAATATGGTTTTCTTCAATTCTTTCTAAAACTTAAATATGTAGTACTATACATAACATTGACATGGGTTTTAATTTTCAAGCCAAATTGTCCGATATGACTTTACATGATTAAACACATTAAGAATAAAGTTCATCGTAGTATGTATCCTTCTCCGACTGGCCCATGAATCAAAGACTTGTCCACTATGAACCAAATCTCCTTTTTATGGCCCCAATCCACTCTCTGTGATCCTCCTACTCCTCCCCCTTCCCCTCCCCCAGTTACCTGGATGCCTGTGTTGTCATAACAATAAATTTCGCCTGCTCCTGACTGTGACTCGATTGAGATCAAAGTGAGAGGGTATCAATCACCCAGCAGATATCCTGACCAGTAGCCATGATATCTGTATGGAGAGTGTTGGGAATGCTGGAGCTAAACAGCGCCAGAAATCCAACACGATTACCGATTGTACCAGTCCCTGTATCTCAGTGCGGAGGGTAGCCACAGGATGCAGGGATTGGAGCCAGTATCCCAACGAGGAGGGTAGCCATAGGATGCAGGGACTGGAGCCTGTATCCCAACGGGGAGGTTAGCCATAGTATGCAGGGACTGGAGGCAGTCTACACGACCACCACACACCATGACCACAGCGCGGCGCTCTGTTGGGCAAATAAACTAATTAGGTAGAAAATGACGGAGGGAGGGACGAGTCAGCAAGTTGTCGCCGACTTCTTTTAATCAAAGACACCCTAACGCATCTCCCTCACCCTCCTAATTAGACGGCCATAAGTCTGAATAAAAGCCTGATTGGGTTTGATGAAGGTAGGGGGCCGCTCCGTCCCGTGGCTGGAGGCTGGGATCTGATGCTGGTGGTGGATTGTGGTCGCCATGTAACTCGGTGTTTACACTGGACGATCTTCTAGGCAATGGTAAATAGCAGACGACGTTTACACAAGAATTCTTGAATGTAGCACCGCCTGGCGACTATCAGCAGTCTCTCATAGCATTTACACTAGAAGATTAAAATGTGACGACTGTAGGTCGTCTAGCCAATAGCCGTCAGGTGGTGCTTGTTTATGCAACAGTCGTCGACCAAAGAATTTCATCAGGAGATGATATTTATAGAAATGTAAAATGTATTTTATAGAAATGTACAATGACTGAGTTTTTACAGAATCGTTGGTTGCCTAAATGTGGTTGGTGTCAAATTGTTCGCATAGTCATTAAGTAATTAAACAAGTACCACTTGACAACCATATTGGCTAGATTATCCACAGTCGTCATTTTATAGTCATCTGGTGTCAATGCCAGAAGAGACTGTTGAAACAAGAATTGTCTCCTATAATTGTCTAGTGTAAATGCCGGTTAAGGCATCAGGTGGTGCTAGATTCAAGAATCGTCGCCTGTATATGTCTCATGTAAATGCCAGGTAATTCGTCAGGTGGTTCTACATATAAGAATCAAAGCCTATAATCGTCTAATGTAAATGCTGGGAAAGTTGTCAGCTGGTGCCCTACACTCAAGAATCATTGCCTATCATCTTCTAGTATAAACACCAGGTGAGTTGTCAGGTAGCACTACATTCAAGAATCATCGCCTATAATCATCTGGTGTAAATGCCTGGTAAGTCGTCAGCTGGTGCACTATCTTCACAAATCGACGCCTAAAATCATTTAGTGTAAATGCCGGCTAAGTCATCAGGTGGTGCTACATTCAAGAATCGCCGCCTATAATCATCTAGTGTAAACACAAGGTAAGCCATCAGGTGGTGCTTCATTCAAGAATCATCCCCTATAATCGTCTGGTGTAAACTTCTATAGTCGACTAGTGTAAATGCCTACAATCATCTAGTGTAAACACCTTTAATCATCTAGTGTTAACACATATAATCATCTAGTGTAAACACCTATAATTGTCTAGTGTAAATGCCTATAATCATCTAGTGTAAATGCCTATAATCGTCTAGTGTAAACACCTATAATCGTCTAGTGTAAACGCCTATATTCATCTAGTGTAAATGCCTATAATCGTCTAGTGTAAACACCTATAATCGTCTAGTGTAAACGCATATATTCATGTAGTGTAAATGCCCATAAGTGTCTAGTGTAAATGCCTATAAAAGTCTAGTGTAAATGGCTATAATTGTCTAGTGTAAACGCCTATAATCGTCTAGTGTAAAATGCCTATAATCGTCAAGTGTAAACGCCTCTAATTGCTAGTGTAAACGCCTATATTCGTCTAGTGTAAGTGCCTATAATCGTCTAGTGTAAATGCCTATAATCGTCTAGTGTAAAACACCTATAATCGTCTTGTGTAAACGCCTATAATCGTCTAGTGTAAACGCCTATAATCGTCTAGTGTAAACGCCCATAATCGTCTAGTGTAAAACGCCTATAATCGTCCAGTGTAAACACCATGAGAGGTGACGGCAGCTGTGTGGAGGGACGTCAGCGATGTGTTCCCCGCTCCTGCCGCACTCTTCATGTACTGTCGTCTCATTGCCACGTCCCTCCAGTAGTGAATGCCAGGCCGACGTGCTACTGGAGGGGCCCGCAGGCACTGCCATCGAGGAAGGCAGGGTGGGGTGGGAGGTTTGGCATGCTCCTTGGCCGGATTTAATTGCGACTGGTAATTATACGACAGGAAAGAAGTAGGGCACAGCTAAATCCCTCCGTGTTGTAAGAAATTATACACAAATAAAAAAATGATGAAATAATAAGAACTATTATAAATGAAAAAAAAGAATGAAAAAAAAGTATCCTCAGCCATACCATAAGGACTACTCCACTCGTATTTGTAGAATCGTACACATAAATGTTCTCTCCCCCAGCAGCCCTGTCTATCCCTCTGTGCGTCCCACATTCTTTGCTTTTCTTTCAAGCATCTGTCGCATATAACAATGCATGAATAGTTTATCCCCTGGATTCCCACCTCGCTTGCCGACTAATGAGGTGACAATTAGTGCAAACAAACATACCTCGGGCAATTTATTATGCTTGCTGAATCTTTCCTTCTCGTCTCGTCTTTCTTTTTCTTGCTACATGTGTCATGTAAAAAATTCAAGATCTGCAAGTCAGCGGAGCTTATTACGATGCTGAATTTAAACAATGACGTTTGAGATATGCTGAGTGGGAATAATCACGGTAGCGCCTGCCATGTTTTCCTTTTATGATACAGTTGGCTTGAAATGAAACTTCACAGTTGGGATTAGGTTCATCTAAATTAAAACTACCATCGCAATAAACAGCAGTAGGTTATTAATCATGACATTTTAGACAGATTCACCGCTTACAAATGAATCCTTTTCTTTTATTAAAGCAATTATACTCGCATATCCATCACAGATATTAGACTAAGTAAAAATAACATGGGGAAACACTTGACGTATGTGCCTTTATGAGTGCTCATATCTACCACCTTATACTGTGGCATAGACAAAGGACTATTGTGTTGCTGGTGAAGAGTAGCAATTTGAATACTGATATGTCCCCGTGCTTGTTAGAGCGTACTTGCACACTTTATATTAATCGCCTAGAGGTTAGAGTGGTCACTACTGTAAAACTGGATGAGTTTCAATCTTGGCCACCTTATGCCACGACTGGAGTTTAGCATAGTGACTTCATAAGGCGAAGCTGAGTGAAGTCCGGAGCCATAACTCCAGGAGTGGAATGCAGTGGCCAAGATTAAAACGAATCAGGTTTTGATTTTATCCTACCCTGTCTCCTCGATTTTTGAATATTACATGATAATAATTCTGTATGCCACTAGTAGCATATAAAACTACGTATGCCAGTCAGCTTGGCATACGGAAACTCAATGTTAAGCCTACGGGATTTTATATTAGGGGTAGGATAAATTGAAGTTCCAGCGTGCTTCCAGACTAGGAGCAAATGATATGCTCATCATTGATAAATGAGCGTGCAAATTTAAATGAATAACAACTAAAAGGTGTTGGTTACATTCAGTTTATGGATAGTTTTCTGTAACCCACTTGCACCCAGTCAACTTGCCATTTCTCTAATTGCTCGAGTCTAGGATCAAAACATATCAAGCAGTAGTGGGTCAATGAGGTATTTTGCTCTTGAGTGATTGGTCACGGTCAGTTGGGCACCCTCTAAGACCCTGAGACACTGACCCCCTGCTCCTTATCCAATAGCACAGTGAATATCACGCAGATAGTGAAGGGATGATTTTTTTCTCAGCACGTTGAAAGTGTATGTGACCACTCTCACCTTTTATAGGCAACGTATCTCGACCGTGCAAGCTATCTTACTATCCCTTCACAATCTGCATGCTATTCACTGTCAGCGTGAGAACATAGCAGGGAGCCAGTGTCTCAGGGTTTTAGAAGCATGCCCAGCTGACCATGACCATTCACTCAAGACCGAAAATACCTTAAGACCCACTGGTGCTTGATATGTTTGGATCCAAGATAGGCAATTGCAGAAATGGCAAGTTTACTGTGTGCAAGTGGGTTACAGAAAACTACCCATTGACTGAATGTAACCCAAACCTTTCAATTGTTATTCATTTATAATTGCACACTCATACTGTATTGAACATACTCTTGGCTACAAGTATCTTTAAGAGACCTTCAGTCTTATAACACAACCATAATTCGGAGTCACCAGTGACTGTTTTATAGACATTTGACACATTATTCATGTTTTTCATCGAGGCGTTTATGCATCATACTCTATTTATCGACAAGGGTCTATTCATGTGGGAAATATGAGACCGCTTACAAAGATAAAGTGAACGACGACATTTATATCCCAATTATCGCGGAGACTACACTTTGAGAGCAATATATATGAATACTGTCTACTCTCAATGGCGTGCTTGTACATGGACTCTAGATGATAGGGTATATCAGTAAATTTCACTTGGAAATAAAAACTCATATCATTTTCTTGATGTTTGAATATGATGATCTCTAAGTGTTCTAGTGTTCATATCTAACTTTAAAAGATGGATGTCACAGTGCTAGTTTTTGATTTAGAGCTCAATATGATAACAATTTTATAAAAGAATATATAAAAATTCTAAAAAGTTGTTTTTTTACATGGTAAAATCCAAGTTATTTTCTTCAAACTTTCACAGGCAATTGTTGATGTATAGTACTATACATTTCAGTTTTAAAATTCGTAGGTCGCCCTGCTTGTTTTTGAATGAATTAACGAAAACCATAGTTTTCAGTACATTTCCTATGTAAATAAGAAATAACTAGTTTTGACTAATAATTGACAATATCTAAAAGTAACCAGGTGGCGCCTGCGTGCATTGTCAGATATGATTTTAAATTCTCCCGCTTAGGTCACGCGACGACTAATAAGCAATGTTTTCATGCAAAAGAATAAAACACAAGTGCAGTATTGACAAGGGCTAATGATCAATTAATGCGGGTTAAGGCGTGATTGTGACACCTGGGGGGACAGGTAGGGGAGATATGGGGAGGGCTACCTGGCACGCAACGCGGATCACGTGCGTTTACCTAGGTACCACGTGACAGATCACGTGACACCGACATTTTTTTGTTCAATTCTTCTTTGTTTAACCCTTTCACGCCGGGTACCTCTGACAAAGCAATGTCTGTAAGGCCGGGTAGGGTGTTAGTATATACCACCAGGGGAGGGGTCTTTTCAGGCCACTTGTGATAATTTCACTGTTTGATCAAAGGATAAAACACGTGATCTTTGATATTATTTTATGAGTATTTCAAAACCGTAATGGTAATGTCATACCAACATACTGTGAACATTTCATCATTATTGATCAATTATTTACAAAGTTATTACACTTAAACTATGATTTAGAAAGTCTTAGAAAATGATGCCTTAAGGCATCATCCGGCCACAAACGGCGATGCCTTAAGGCATCATCCGGCCATGTGCGGCGATGCCTTAATGCATCACCCGGCGCCAAAGGGTTAATACAGAGACACCCAAAGCAAGAAACACAACGATTTCCTGAATCACCAACGCAAAATGATACCCACGTGAGATATAATTTCATAGGGATTTCTACCACTGATATTGCATCTCAGAAGCAATAATCAAGGGAAATATGAAATAATAGCTCATATATATATACGGCATTTTGTGTTGGCGATCCTCGAAATGGCTGCATTTCTCGCTCGGTGTATTTCCGGCTTCATGAAAAACATCTCTCAGAGAGTTTGAGGTTTGGGGTTTATGTTTTGGGATCTAGTTTCATTTTGAAATCCCACACCAAACCACATTCCTACGTCTAGGCTCACTATTAGTACCACTATCTACATCATTAAAAGGAGCTGTGATGGAATGGATAATCAAGTTTTAATTGCCAGAATATAATTTCCCTTTGGTATGCATAATTCAACGTTGAAGTGCCAGACGTGATATAATGAACGGTGTGGGGATCTAATTGCTTCGGAAATGTTCCCTGTTGGTGTTAATAATGTAAATCTGAAGAATGTGAAGTAACCTAATAGACAGGTCCAAATCCGAATGATTTATTTTATTTTTGCGAATATGAAATGAAGATTGCGTCAGCCTTTATTTATAATGTAATCTGTTGTACAATAAGAACAATTATTATACACCTGTGGACGCATGTCCTACGTATATCGCCCGCTGACACCCATATTTTATGCTACCCCTCATATAAATCTCCATAGACTTAACATGGTGTAACTGTATGCCACGGTTATGGCATAAAATATTTATATGCCACTGGTGACATATATGAAGTTGTAACAGGGTAGGATAAGATCTAAACATCACTCAATTTCATATAATTGTTTAGATGCCATTCATTGTCTTCCGCTACAGACATTGCTTAGCTCCAATTCGTGATATCATGCCGCGAAGACAACTCATGCCATATAAACAATCCTATGAAATTTCGTGATGTTTCTTGATAGTATTTATGGCCGTATAACATGTACGTGGCGTACGGGATACATATATATATATATATATATATATATATATATATATATATATATATATATATATATATATATATATATGGCGAAAGCCAACACATCATGAAAAAAAATTAAAATGGCTATTTTAAGGTATATAAGATATTACGAAAAAGGTATACCGTGTCTGTATAATATGCCTGCAAATGATACTTGGGAAGATGGGCCTACATTTGAACGCATGAAATTTATCACGTAGAGCCAGAGTGACAAGTGCAGAGCAATTTCATTTTAATTCAAGAAAATGAAGTCAAGAAACTTTCCTCAAAGGTCAGTATCACATCGCAAACACCGACAGTTTCTTGACCCTAGTGACCTTATTAAGTATGCTATGGAATCCTCACTTTTTACGTTAATTTATTTGAAGGGAAAGCCTCAAGTGCGATACAAAAAGGAAGGAGAAAACAAGAAGACCCGTGCTTTTGTTGTTGAATTTGAGCATTGCCTCCACCGCCCCGCCCCCCGCCCACCACCATCTGTTAATCCGAGATTAATTGGTCTGACCTCGGCGACCTCGGCGTGACTGGCCGCTTTGTGGTGTTAAGCCTGGTTCCCACTAAGCGATTTTGGGGCATTCAGAGGGCACCCGTCGCCGACTATCAGCTACAATCTCTAGGAATTTCATGAATCACCAAGTGGGAACACAAAAGAGCAAAATCGTCGGCGACTATTGCCCTATCCCCCGTTGTTCGGGCTTGAGTCGGCGACTGGATTCTTTCTTTAAAGGACACTAGTCTCTTGCGATTCAATTTCAAACATGTTTGAAATATATCAGGGCATAGTCGGCGACTATGCCCTCCCACCCGCTGTGCGACTGCGGTTTCCCGGCGATTATGCCCGGCAGTAGTCTCAGGGGCAGAAAACGCCAAGTGGGAATGGGCCTTTAGAGTGCGGCAGCGGATCTCGGACTAGGAACGTGGTGCTTTAATACCCTACGACGTAAAGCGTATACTCCCAGTATATGTGTTTCCGTTCAACGCCACCTAACGGTGAGTTAAGCCGCCATTCGGACAAAGACGGCCGAGTCCGCCCACATACGTATAGAAATATATAACTTTCACAGCTGGAGTGTGAACGGTGGGTGTGATTGCAGGAGTGTTGTTTTTTTGTTAGCGTAAATTGCTGGGACAAACTAGGATGTTGTATCAACGAATCTGGGCTGTCTAAACTTTATAGTTGATAATTGTTTTGGTTTTAACTTGGAGAAAGATAAGGATGTGATAGCTAGGGCTGCCAATGTATTAACGTATATTCAATTTCGGTGATCCTATGTTATCTATGCCATATCTCAAGTATTATTGAGGCAATTAGGATGTATGACATACCAGATTTGTGCTGGAATACCATAGAATACGATGCAATCGTTATTATTTCTCTGGAAATAGTGTAGATAGGTATTATGAACGTATTATGATCATTCACTCAGTGATTCAATGGTAAGGTATATGTTGCCAGGGGTATGTTTGGCTTCAGGCCTGGAGTAACTAAGCAGATAATGTGCAACACCAGTCTGTGGAAAAAGGCCTTTTCTTCGTAATATAAAGCATATACTGCCAATAGGCCTTTTTCCGTAGGCCGGTGTCGCACCTTATCTGACTAGTTACACGAAGCCTGCAGCCAAACATTCATCTGGCATCTTATACTTTAGCATTGGATCACAGAGTGTATCAATGTAAAATAAAACGTTTATAATACATGTGCACATTATTTCCAGAGAATTAACAATGATTGCATCGTGTTTTATGGTATTCCAGCTCCAATTTGGTGTGTCATGCAGGCAAATCACCTCTGTGATACTTTAGATAAACCTTAGATAATATAGAGACACCAAAACTGTATACACAGTAATACATTGACAGACCTAGCTGTAATACACTTATCTTTTTCCTGTTTAAAACCAACAAAATTATCAACTATGAAGTTTAGATAGCCATGACTCGTCAATACAATACCCTAGTTTGTTCCACCAATTTGATTTGTTAAAAACAACACTCCTGCATCACACTTGCCATTCACACTTTAGGTGTGAT
Source organism: Alentia gelatinosa (assembly GCA_950022655.1). Lineage (NCBI taxonomy): Eukaryota > Metazoa > Annelida > Polychaeta > Phyllodocida > Polynoidae > Alentia > Alentia gelatinosa. The sequence goes on along the minus strand of OX465586.1, from coordinate 60,576,394 downwards.
TGCTATATATCTCTATATGCCTGCTACCGGACTCCCAGCGTTTGTCCGAATACTGGAGAACTCGACCCGTAAGAAACTCGAACCGTAAGAAACTCGACCCGTTTTAAGAACTCGACCCGTTTTAAGAACTCGACCCGTAACGAACTCGACCCGTTTTAAATCTTCTCAACTCAAAGTGTCTCAACTGTCGATAGATACTATATTTAGTAGTTATATGTTATCTTGGCTTCAAATTTGGACTTTTATGGAGAAGAAAACAAACAGAAAACCCTTCCTAACCCTAACCCTAACCCTAACCCTAACCCTATCCCTAACTAGTCAGACCTTTCATTCTATATGAAAATATCTTAATCATAATTATCTGAAACGGGTCGAGGTTTCCAACCGAATTCTCCAAAACGGGTCGAGTTCTCTAGACAACTACGAGTCAAGTTCGTTTAGGGTCGTTCAGTTCTCCAGTAACCGTTTGTCCGAGCGGCCGCGTAACTAGACAGTGCGCCACGAGGCGGCGCTGAACGGCAACACCCATATAGGTATAGGTCCTGGCAACATGACTTTCAGCCAGTGGTGCCATTCGGGTGCTGGCAAGAGATGAAATAGATGAGAGGGGTTGCTGTGGTAATGAGGGTTGCTGGGGAGGGGGGGGGGGGGGGGTGATCGTTGTGAAAATAGTCGGCATTTTTGCTGTTATCAAGAAAGAAACTGATGAGTGTTTGAGATGTATCCCCATTCCCCATCGAGTGCAATGGCCGGCGCATACAGAAAAAAAAGCATCTGAAAAAAGATGGATGGATATCTATATCCCTTTTGTCAGGAAAAGGTGGATTATGAATACAATATAAACTGGTTTCAGATAAAAGTGGTTGTATGCTCTTCTGAGTTGAATCGGAAACCTGTCAATATTGTGTATATCTCCTATCCTTTGTACGCAAGATTATTATATACCTGTGGTAGTATATCATGCACATATGGCCCACTCCTACCCATGTCGTATTTATATCCGTACAACACCTAGGTGACGTACGGGGTATGTATGTGGCGTACGGGGCATGTACGGCGGCGAAATCCAAAAACTTGCCCAGAAGCAAAGTTAAAAATTGGATATTCTAAGGTATATGATAATACGAAAACAGGGATACTGTATCTGTTCGTGATAAATACTTGGTTTCCATATACTATACAATAAGATCCCATTGAAAACTGTCTTACCTTGAGAGATGCACCTCCCTATACTGGCTTGTTCAAATTGACGATAACGCAAACCTCTGCCTTCAGCATCGGTTCGTTTCATCGTGAATTTCACTGCGTACAACCACAGTAACCCTGTTTCTGTGTATTATACAATAATATCCCATTGAAAACTGTCTTACCTTGAAAGATGCACGACATCCAGGGACTACGGGACGAAGGACGGGGTGACCGCTGCTCCTCACCGGGCTCCCCCCCGGGAGAGTCCGGGACCAGGTGGGCGGAGGGTGTCCGTACCCCGCACGGGGTGACCTGGAGGAACCCTGGCGTCCCCTCCAGTCCTTTGGGAGTTAACCAATCCAGGCACACTGTGAGTAGGGGGCGTACGTCCCTGTACTACTGAGGCTATGTCGGGTGAGGTGGGGGAGTAGTAGCCGTGCGGTATACTACTAGTCAGTAGAGGGCTACAGCGTTGGGTCCAGTCTGGTTTATATATGATGCTCACATCCAGATTAATAGCCCTGGTATAGGTCAATAGGGCGTCACCGCGGGCATTATCACTAATGCCCTCCGTCCGTCCCTCCTCCAGTGTCAGTCAAGGCGGTCAGTCAGGGGTCAGTTATCGCAGAACTATAGAGGCTGTGTATATCCTCCGCAGACTCTCTATCAGCTGGATGTGCGTAGTGAGGACACGCGCCGCCGTACTTGTCACTGGTGAGGTATCACGCTCGCTCTCCCCCCCTGAGGTCCGGTGCACGTTCCGGGTGTTGAGGCAGTGTACGCAGCACCTGAGGAAGAAGGAAAAGGAGATGGGATGTTAGTACAGCCGTGTATGGATAACTAGAGGTATACACATGGGTAACCCACATTATCGCCCTCAAAGTAGGGGAGATTCGGAGGTGTGGGTGTTGAAATGCATGTTGGCACACAGTATGCCACGTATCAAGAAAGAAACTGATGAGTATTTGGATTGTGTCCTCGTTCACCATCGAGTTTGGAGTGCATAGTAATATGAACGAGGCGAATATTCTGAGGCACTCCAAACGAGATGGCGAATGGGGGCTCAGACCAAGTTTCTGATTTTATCTTAGCCTGGAAATATCTATCTGTTCATCACCCATTGAGAATGAGTTACCGTACTTGCAAGCCTGTTGAGAACGAGTTCCTAATGTTAAGCCTATGGACGTTGATTCCAGGCTAAGATAAGTCCTGGTACAGCACTGAGATAAACAGCAGACAGGGAGAGACACAGGCGATTGAGTGGTGGTGGGGGACCTTGCTTGCAGCACTCACCCATCGATACGAGAGCACACTACTCAAGGCCGATCCTCTGTGTGCCAGCTGGCCGCGTGGCCGTCTTCAAACCGGCCCTTAAAAGAGCTGTCCGAAAATGCCCGCCGTTTGCTAGCCACAGGCTTCAGGCATGAGCATCACACACACACAAACACCAACACCCTCCCCACCCCCACCTCCAGCCACAAAAGCCTCGCCACAGGTCATTGGATCGGGTAATGAGAGAAGGGTGTGGGAGAGGGGCACGGGGGATGGCGGAGGGAAGCGGGCAGTTGGCCACAGCCGCTCCCGCCCACTGCTTTTATTTTCAGCAACAAGCATTAATCTGGGACAACAACAGGGACACATAGAGTGGGGCGCCACCCGACGCCTATATAGGCGCCAGCCAGCCGTCAACATAGGCTTTGGTTGGCTTTCCATGGCAACGCTTCAGCTGCCGACGCGATTAGGTGCCGACTTAGTGAGCTGCTTTCTACCCCGCCCTCCCCCACACCTCCCACCGCCCGCCCACCCCTCTACCCCGCCCTCCCCCACACCTCTCACCGCCCGCCCACCCCTCTACCCCGCCCTCCCCCACACCTCCCACCGCCCGCCCACCCCTCTACCCCGCCCTCCCCCACACCTCCCACCGCCCGCCCACCCCTCTACCCCGCCCTCCCCCACACCTCCCACCGCCCGCCCACCTTCTACACGGTCACCATACTCTCCACTCTCCTAGCAGAGATCCTGCGCTTTACATCCTGTGGCCGCTAATATCTCTGCCCCAACCTGTCTGTTTGGGGCAAAATCTGGCCCATACGCCAGTTTTTAAAATATCCTAAATTCTTAAAACTTTGGGAGAGTATTTTGTGGTTTACTTGTAAATAAAGATGCACATATTTATATGGTAAATAATATACACTGGTTTCTGTTTTTTGTTATGTTAAATTAGACCTAGTCATAGGGATTACTTTCTTCAGTGGGAAGCACCTCATGTGTTGCAGGGTCTTGTTTATCAACAAAAGCCATGTGCTCAATCAAAGGGGCAGTCAAGTCAGCTGTGGATTAACATTATAAAGTGTTTTATAGCTGACAAAGAAATAGCTAGATTGTCTATGAAGCTCATTTAACAATTTCTATATTTCCCATCTCATAACACATGAGTTGTTTGAGTTGAGCATTTTGACAGAAGCCTTATTTTGAATCTGAAATGTTGGCTGGCACCCCCTATCGTTAAAGGGTTACCGGGTACCAGTGTATGACGTCATTGGGTTGAGGCAGAGATTGGCGCTAATGCCGCGAAGGATCTGCTGGGAGAGTGCATCTTCTCCATGCAGCTTTCTTGCCAGTCCTGGCGTGTTTTCTATATAGCTGTCACAACTCGTAGTGCTTACGTCGTCAGTGTCTGTGTTCAGCCTGCTGTGCCACCGTTATCCTTCCACACACGGGTTGCCTTTACCATCCGGACATCTAATATATACCTCTTATAATTCAGTTATCAGCTGATTCCTCGTTCACATATCATATTTTTCACCTAGTCCGAGTCTTTTCTGCCTCTCATGGATTATCATGTCTTCCTTTCTGCATCTATTCAATTGATTCAAATCGAATCACGCATCCTAATGTTTCTACCCCTGTTCAGCCATTACCAGCTTTCAATATTTTACATTTCTTGAACATACACGTTCGGTTATCATGCCCCGTGTTGATGTCTTTTATTCCCTTTTACTGTTGTGTTTTCCCCACGAAAACTCATACACGAAAACTTGACGTGAACTCATGGAATTTCATGATGTTTCTTACTTCTATCCATATCAGAAGAGTGTCTTCATGTACGATCATAGATTATTAAAATGGCCCCTGCTTCCTGGAGCAGTTCTCGCTTTTTCTCTTTCTCATGCTTTCTCATCCATCACTCATTGCAATCCCTTATTATCCATCATATTCAAAGACCCATTGAAAACATATGGCAGAGATTAGTGTTAGTGCAGCAAAGGATCTGCTGGGAGAGGGCATCATCTCCAGGCAGCTTTCTTGCCAGTCCTGGCGTGTTTTCTATATAGCTGTCACAACTCGTAGTGCTTACGTCGTCAGTGTCTGTGTTCAGCCCGCTGTGCCACCGTTATCCTTCCACACACGGGTTGCCTTTACCATCTGGACATCTAATATATACTCCTATAATTCAGTTATCAGCTGATTTCTTGTTCACATATCATATTTCTCACCTAGTCCGAGTCTTTTCTGCCTCCCATGGATCATTATCATGTCTTCCTTTCTCAATTTATTCAATCAATTCAAATCGAATCACGCATACATCCTAATGTTTCTTCCCCTGTTCAGCCATAACCAGCTTTCAATATTTTACATTTCCTGAACATACACATCTAGTTATCATGCCCCGTGTTGATTTTTTAAATTCTCCTTTCCTCTCGTGCTTTCCCAATGAAAACCCCTACACAAAAACTTTACGTGGACTCACATGGAATTTCGTGACGTTTCCTACTTCTATCCATATCAGAAAAGTGTCTTCATGTACGATCATAGATTATTAAACTGGCTCCTGTTTCGCTGAGCAGTTCTCCCTTTTTCTCTTTCTCATGCTTTTTCACCCATCTTTCATTGCAACCCATCCTTATTATCCATCGTATTCAAAGACCCATTGAAAACATATGGAGACTCAGTATACCACGATCCATTATATGAAACCTGTCAGATATCAAGCGCCCGTGTATTACTACGCGTCAACCTCTTGTGGTTTACCACCGCCTGTCCACAAAAACATCAATTATTGTCTACTTTTTCCTATTTTGAATATGTTCCCCTTTGAATATGTTTCCCCTTCCAAATCTATGATTAACCACTTTTTCATTATCACTCATCTCTTTCCCCTTTTATGTCGTTTCCTCCTCCCTTGTTTCTCTTTTCCTGCTATCAATTCCTCTCTGTCCTGTTATCCTCTTTCTCCCTTCAATTTCCCCCCACCTTGTTTACTTTCCCATGCCACTCCCCTTATCCCCCTTTCCCCTCCCTCCATCCTTTTCCTCCCCATCCTCCCGCATCCTTCCCTTCCCTTGCTATTCTCTTCCTATTACTTTATTCAATACTTCCTTTCTTAACCTTCATTTCTCCCCACCTTCTTTGCCTTCCCTTCTTTACTCCTTCATTTGATAGTCCCATAACAGAAACCAACAAGTTTTGGTAAACTCGTCGTTCTCCACAAGTTTTATGCAGAGTGATATATGAACAAGGCGACAGCCAAGTGAGTATCACATAGCACTCAAAGGAATTGGTGACCAAAGCGAGTTGCTTTCTGTATTTATCTCACCGCTGTACACACTAAAATAATCGACGATCCACAGGATATAGACCATGAAGAATGACTGCAATCCTCATAGGGGCATGGTCAACGAGGTCCCAATATTAAGCCTATGGAACAAAAATACCAGGGGTGAGATAATATATCATTCCCCTCTCCTTCTAACCCTTCCTCTTTCATCTCCAATGCACTACCTTCTCCCACATACCTTCCACACCCCTCCACTAGCGTCATTCCTAGCAGGAAAAAGGAACTGACAGGGACCATGAAGAATGGACTGCAATACTCATAGGGGCATGGACAACGAGGTCCCAATATTAAGCCTATGGAACAAAAATACCAGGGGTGAGATAATATATCATTCCCCTCTCCTTCTAACCCTTCCTCTTTCATCTCCAATGCACTACCTTCCCCCACATACCTTCCACACCCCTCCACTAGCGTCATTCCTAGCAGGAAAAAGGAACTGACAGGGACTGGAACACTCTACCATAAACGTCTCGATGTAAGACTTAATAGTCAATAGCAGTTGTTCCTGACAGCTCCACTATGACCGCCAATAGCTGCTAGCTTTATCTTTTCTTTCCCTTCCCCCCCGAACTCACGTTCAATCCAACGTTCACAGAAATGCTCTATTCCTAAATGTCATATCTGATTGGGGACCCGCCGTTGGATGTAATGTTCTGCTATGTTTTACAGAGTCGTCTGCTATGATATAATGACGTAGAGAGATATGTGCATCTCAGCGGAATGCGACCTTCATTTGCCTTCTTGAATACAAATTAATTCTATCATTTATAACTGTTTGGGTGCGATTCATTTCCAAAGTAACTCCTACCGCGGTTAATGAGACAATTCTGAAATCTAATAAGTGCGCTTAGAATCAAATGGTTTATGGGCTAAAGATTTATAAATATTCAACATGGTAGCGATAAGAAATTGGTAATTGCGTATAGACTGTAAATAAAATAAACCCAAACTGGAATGACAGTCTTCATGAAATCTGATGTTAATGTCGCATTTCGTAATGATTGATGTTATTGTGTGTAGGCCTGAAGAGTTAGAGATATATACCCATAATACCAGATTATGAATATTTTATATGTCAAACTGACGAAGAACGAGACACTATATGAGTTATAAGATGATAAAAGAACCTCGATGTATTCCCATGTGTTAAAACATCTGCTTACAATATTTCACACATATTTTCAAAGAACTCGAACCACATTGTGAACACTAATCAATCATCAGTAAAAAGTAAACGACAGACACTAGACTCCGCCTATATTTTAGCTGGTACTAAGATAAAATGTATGTACCTTACTCGTATGTACTGGCGTACCGCGTTTCTTTCAATACAAAGTATTTTACGGGCTAGAAGAGCGAGGGGTATATTTCTAATGAAAGAAACAAGGTACGTAGCAGGAAAGTAATACATTTTCATTTATCATATATATACCTTCAAATATTGGTATTTGATGGATCAGATATGGAAATGTGACAACGTCAAAGCTCGATCCAATGTGTCCTGGTATATCTGTTGACATCTTGCTAGAAGGCAAGTGCTCAATACTCACCAAGCACATTATTTATTTCTTTATTTCAACTCCTGTGATCCTACTTGGATATTGCATCGGCGGTCAGTGCGATTTTTTTTCAGCCAATCAGAACGTGTATTCAAAGTAGAGTGGAAATCATTTTATACCACCATACTGTGCTGGTATATATTTAATACCAATACCCTATCAGGGGTTGCTATTTGTATAATGTACTGGCAGTGGTATACAATAATACCCCAGCACCCCCTACACGGCCAAAACGGGACCCTGATATAATCAAGGAGAATTTTCCCCAAAGTTGTTGCATCGATAAAAACCCTGGGATGAAATATGCATCTTAACGCGACTTAGCCCTGACTCATGGCCCCACGCCCGCTATTCCGAGGTCACTTTAAATCTTCATTTGGCAAATCAAGTTCTCGTTGATAATCCTGGCCCATCCTTCATTGTAATCCCAATATGAGATTAGGGCAGGGTCTGGGAGGACTGTGTTTCATCTCAGTATGCAAGACGGAGAAGGCAAATCTGTTGTTCATCAGCAAAGCACAGAATCGAGTACAGATCTCTCCTCCTTAAGGCCCGTTTCCATTGGCTGACAAAAATTGTGTAGATGTTTTGAGTTCTTCTAAAAGCCCATTTCCATTGGCCATCACTGATATATGTATACAGTCAGGAACCACACACAGACTTTTAGCATTGCTGAAGCAAAATGGAAATGGGCTTTTAGGAGAACTTAAACAATCTGAAGCGATTTCATCGACCAATGGAAACGGGCCTTAAGAGTCTGAAGTTTTGTTTCCTCTACACAACAATCAAGATCCATGCAGTTCATGTCATGCTTCTATGTAGTTTACAAAGACCACTGTAGCTGATGTTGTCTTACATTAGTTTTGATGGATATTTTACAAAATATACTTATTCTATATCAGTGGCCAATAACAAGCTGGGATAAGACAAACGGGACGTATACTCAGGCATATATAGGGATTATCTTACATCCATTTGCCTTGAAATCATGTATAAGACAGAAAAGTTCCTCCCGTTATGAGAACCAGGACCATATTATGACCAAAAAAAGTTGAATATTTTCGATAAGAATTGCAATAGCAATATATTACCTCAATCAAGGACCATCAATTCAAACAGGTTCTTTTGACTTATACTAGTACCAAATGAGTGAAATACAAAAGATTAAGTTTGACTTATCCCCATGGTTAAATTAAGCTAATGTTCATTTGATTGATTTATTAAGGAAATATACTAAAAGATATAGTTTTCTTCAATTATTACAAATACAGGGTCCGTAACCTTTGGTTTTCAAAATTATGATAAATATGTACTATACATTTACTACATTCTGTGAAAGGTTGATGAAAATGCCATTGGTTTTAGAATATAAAAAGCAACTTTTTAGAATTTCTATATATTCCTATTTATAATGATATTACAATATTGATCTCTAAAAAAAACACTAGCACAGTGACCCCTACCTTTGAAATCACCTATGGGTTCTAAAACAATTGAGGATTATGATATTAAATTTTCTGGAAAATTGTCCGATATGCCCTTAATCGTAGGATGAAAGAGAGACTCGTGATTTATGTTAAAAAATCTTTTGTATAATAAAAGTATAGCTGTTGATACTTAGTATAAACGAGACTTTGTTTTGCCTGTATGTATCATTAATTCCATTCTGTAACATAGTCGTGCGACTAAATGGTATGGGTGTTTGCCTCAAGCACGGGAGGTTGTGGGTTGAAACCCCAGTCGGGTCATACCAAAGACTTACACAAAAATGGTATCCACTGCTAATTCAGCTTAACACCCTCCATTAGAATGAGGAGTAGGGGGAGGGCTCAAGTGGAAGAACGGCTGTTCCGCGGAATTGGTAATTGTACACACAATATTTCCTTAATAAAAATTGCCGAAAAAACTATTATTTTGAGAAAACCTTTAATGGTGAAAGTCGATAAATAGATTTGTAAAAGAAAGAAAATAGACCTTAGACAAGGCATTTCATGTTGAGCAACCATTTATGGTGGTTTCTTGTTCTTTGCCAATACTAAATGTGGCACTAATGTAAATATGTTGATCTGTTTCCACAGAATCTCACTTCATGTTGACAATTTTGTAACTGAATGGAAACTGGCCACGCTTTTAAACCAGCCTCATGAAAGCTGAGCGTAAAGTGGGATTCACACGATGGGATTCATGTACCTCTCAGAGTGTTTGTCTGAGACAAATCCTGCTGAGATTCTGTACCCTGTAAAGGGGGATTCACACTATGGGATTCATGTACCTCACAGGGTGTTTGTCTGAGAAAAATCCTGCTGAGATTCTGTACCCTATAAAGTGGGATTCACACTATGGGATTCATGTACCACACAGGGTGTTTGTCTGAGAAAAATCCTGCTGAGATTCTGTACCCTATAAAGTGGGATTCACACGGTGGGATTCATGTACCTCACAGGGTGTTTGTCTGAGACAAATCCTGCTGAGATTCTGTACCATGTAAAGTGGGATTTACACGATGGGAATCATGTACCTCACAGGGTGTTTGTCTGAGATAAATCCTATACTCAAACACAATCTCCTCTTCTACATTGTAGGGTTCTAGTTCCCTGAGACATGTTTTCCCATACAATTGTTGGCGACATTTACCCCTAAAAAGGAGCAGAGCCTCATGAAATTATGAACACTGTGAGATCTATGAATCCCACCGTGTGAATTCCACTTAAGACAGTTTAAATACACATCTTAAAAAGATATCTTAAACAATTATCAAGCCCATAGTGAGAAACCTACAGGGCAAACACTAAACCACAGAACCTTATTCACCTATCAGACCAGCAATTCCCCTCCAACTATTAGCCCAATGGAGAGGGCCGGGTATCGGAAAAGGTTGTGTTTTTCTAGAGCCTCAGATAATATTGATTATGCCTGTGGTTTGTTGATACCTACGTCCCTCCGACCTGCTCCTCACTGTCAAGTCAGCTCCTGAGTGAAACGATCCTCGACCCAAACACCAACCCCTCTCCCCTGTCACTTCATATACAGTGACCCCTCCCCCCACCTCACCCTCACCAAAGACTGGGCAAGGCTGGTTCACCCCAGCCTAAAAAAAAAAAGAAAAAAAAAGAGTGGGGAGTGGGGGGCGTGGGAGCAACACAAAAAAACAGCTGCCAGTTCGGCCGTTGTCAATCAGTTCTGAGCCTTTTTTTCGGAGCTGGTGGCGACCAGATAAAAGCGGCGATATTTTGCCAGACAACAAGCCGTCAAAGGTTAGACCGCGGCTCATGTTGAAATTACCGTCAGACCCCGAGGGTTGTGTATTCTCCGCAGGGTGAGCGGAGTGGCGCAGCTCGGTGGAGACTCACTGAGCTGCTCGTAGCGCCGCCCCACAGCAGATTATAGGAATATTTGGTTGCATTGATGTACGTCTTTAGCACGGGAGGCAGGCCAGTGGATTCTCAAGGCTCCAAGCCTAGTTCATCAAGAATTCTTCTCCATAGAGCGTAGTGAGAGTGTGAGATCTAAGTCGTAATCTGTATAAGGTTCTCACTTCGCTCTATGGGAGAAGAATTCTTAACGAACTAGGCTTAAGGCCTTGAGAATCCACTGTCACACAGTATTCCCGCTAGGTGGCATCATTGAGATTATAGGAATCTTTGGTGTATGTCTTGAGCACAGGAGGCAGGCCAGTGGATTCTCAAGGCTCTAAGCCTAGTTCGTTAAGAATTCTTCTCCAGAGAGCGTAGTGAGAGTACACAATACGACCTAGAGACTGTGAAATCTCATGCTGGAGCAGCTCGCCGGCATTGAGTGTAGACGAGTCGGTGGCTGATGTGTATAATCTGCACGGCGCTGGAGGGGGGTCCTCCAGGGAGATGGGTCACAATGACACCTTACTCCAGGCGTTAGAGCAGCTCATGAGCCACTCGACATGCCTGATCTACAAGAAACCATTCACGGTTTTCTGGTCAACCTATACCTTGCCTGCATTGATATTATGGAGAAGCCATACAAGAGTTAGTTGTGTGCGAGGCGAAGCCGAGCCCAGTAATACGCCATCTTGCCAGAGTGCGATGAACAATATGATGGCTAACTCGAGTTTAGTTTAGAATTTATCCTACCCCTCCCGCCTAAATTACTTCTGCATTAACAAATGACATCATTTGTCAAGTGTATCCCACTAGAGCGATATTTTTCTGAACTCCAGACCAAATACAGTGACCCAATGTTAAGCCTATGGAGTTTTTTATTAGGGGTAGGATATATGCATCTACAGAGACATTACCAAACTGAATTGACACTACTTGGCCAAGCGCAGTGTCAAATGACCTGCCCACAATAAGGGTCCTATGATAACAAGTAATAACCATGTAGCTGTCAAGAGGCAAGTGGTTCCGAGGAACCGCACATGTATTGTGTGTCTGTTAACCCTTTCCCTGCAGCACCCAGTTACCCTGATCACCATTACAATGCAGGCATTGCCTGCATAAACGATCCTGCTACAGCAGGCACCTTTTTTGGAAAATAGCAATGTCACATGATGTTTCATGTGATTTGAGTAATTTACTTGGTAGCTGATGATATACCAAATCAAAGGTCAATATGCCGTTTTTACTATGTCAAAATTTCTTTCAATTCAAACAATTATTATTTTATTTATTGAATTTTGTATATAAGTATCAATGATGCTTCTATGATGCCTGGAGGCATCATGCTGCGGTAGCCAAGGGAATGCCTGGAGGCATCCTGCTGCTGTTAAAGGGATAAGCACCTACAATGTTTTTTGTGTATTGGATCGGTCCAAGGAAGAACGTCAATTTCTGACGATTGTAGTAAATCCAACTTACTGAATACAAAAAAGCACAAAAAAACTTACTTATGGCCTTTCCACCTTGGTACCAGAGTATAAATGACTGCAGGTAATATGTATATGCATGCATTTTCAAAGAGCTAAAGCAATACTTTTTTTCTGAAAAAAAATCGAGGAGTGGAAGTGTGATAATAAATTTGGAAAAAAAACACCATCTTGACCCCTGCGATATTTTTGTTAATCCCAACACTTCGAGGTACCAAGAGAAAACGTAGTTACGGAACCCGTAGCGATTGCCATTCGAGGTATTTTGTCCCTGGAGTCGAGACGTATTTGATGGGACAAAAGACCGAGAACAGATTCGCTTAGGGTGCACTAATTACGTTTTCTGATTATCATACCTCTAAAAGCCCCCACAAAATGTCATTTTATGTACTTGCAAAATACACTAGGGGTACAGTGCACCCGAACATTCACTATGTTTCAGTGTGCCCGAACATTAATTATGTGAAACCACAAGCAGCGGGTAGTTTTTCATGAACGTCTGGCCATAGGAGTACATGTGTATAATAAGATATTTCATATCTCCTATTATCTTTGTGTTTCTATCACCGCATGAAAAAAACAACACATTTGACGGCAAATAATACCAAGGTCTTATTAATGGCCTAAAGTGGGATTCACACGATGGCATTCATGTACCTCACAGGGTGTTTTCCTGAGACAAATCTTGCTGAGATTCTGTACTCGAATACAATTTCTTTGTCTAAATTAAAGGGATTCATTTCCCTGAGGCATGTTTTCTTCCCTGTAACTATTAAAGACACTTCCCCAAAAAGGAACAAAATCGCATGAGATTTTGAGCCATGTGACGTACATGTATCCCATCTTGTGAATGCCACTTAGCACAATAAGCCTTTCTACTAACCCGAGTATTCCCGACCGAGTTCCCTATACTGTTCCCTCTCACTTCGTCAATAAATTGGTGTTGTTGATAGCTGAAAATTGGATCTTTTCACTGCAAGGCTGGTATTATTGCCTCTACACGAACCCTGAATATCATCTGACACCAGGGCCTCAAAAGATGCACACAGGTCAATGTAGTCACCGTGTTTCCTTAGTGATGATATGTGGTTCGCCTTCTAATGCCTTCCCTGGTGGCGAAAGAAAACCGCCTCAAATTGATTTTAAAGACAGCAATCCTTCACTTGATCGCCTTTCAGCTCACAGCCTTTGGCCAGGAAGGCTGCCTGGCCCCTTCCCCACGGCACCTCCCCTGCCCCGGCCCCCCCCCCTCGCCCCCTCCCCCCGCCCTGGTCCCCCCACCCCGTCCCCGGCCCCGTCCCCTGCACTGGTTCTCCCGGTCCGTCCCTCCGCCCCGGTCCCCTCCCCCGGTCCCCCCGCCCGGTCCCCCCGCCCTGTCCCCCCGCCCCGGTCCCCCTGTCCCTTGCCTCGGTCCCCCCGCCCCGTCCCCCTGCCCTCGTCCCTCCGCCCCGGTCCCTCCGGCCCCCGTCCCTCCGCCCTCGTCCCTCTGCCCTCGTCCCCCTGCCCCGTCCCCCCGCCCTGTTCCCCTACCCCATCCCCCAACCCTGGTCCCCCCGCCCCGGTCCCCCTGCCCCGGTCCCTCCGCCCTCGTCCCTCTGCACTGGTCCCCCGCCACGGTCCCCTGCCCCGTTCCCCTACCCTGGTCCCCCGGCCCCATCCCTCTGCCCCCGTCCCCCCGCCCTGTTCCCCTACCCCGTCCCCCAACCCTGGTCCCCCGGCCCCGTCCCGCCGCCCCAGTCCCTCCGCCCCGGTCCTCCCGCCCCTGTCCACCCGCCCCGCCTCGCCCCGTCCCGCGACTGGTCCCTAACTCCACCTCATCCATCGCCGCCGTGGTAAAGCTTTGCGTCTTCCTGCGTCACACTGTGAGCACCCTGAGGGATGCTCTGTGCCTGTATGGCCCGTCTCCCCGCCTCCGCCAGCGCTATGTTACCCTCTCCTGTCAAGGCAGACACTTACACGTATATGTGCCGAATGTTTCTATAGAGAAAGTGTATCGTTGTTGAAAGTATATCGGACAATTTGGCTTGAAAATTAAAACCCATGTAAATTTTCTGAAGATTTAATACGTTGGTATCGTAAGCACATATATAACTAAAATTTCAGGGGTCCGCGTACTTGTTTTCGATTTAGAGATCAATGTTATGATTACATTACAAAGGAATATAGAGAAATATCAATAAGTTGATTTTTACAACCCAGGAATGCGTTTTCCAAATTTTCACTCTTAGATTCTAAAATCAAAGGCATACAATATAATTTTAAGGGAATTGAAGAAAACTCTATTTTCGGTGCATTTCCTATGTAAATCAATCAAATGTAAATTACCGATTGAACTATCGGTAAAACTCCAAGATGTTTTATATTTCACTCATTTGATTGTAGAATAAGTCAGAGGAACATGTCTCAGGGAAATGAAACCCTACCATTTAGACGAAGAGATTGTATTTGTGTACAGAATCTCACCAGGATTTGTCTCAGACAAACGCTGTGTGAGATCCATGAATCCCATCGTGTGAATCCCCTTATAGGCATATAGAGTCTTCAGGTGTGAAAAGCTTTAGGCCCGGCGTCCACCTACTACGATATGGCTCCGATATGGTCTACGATGCACCTCCCTATGCAAAATCAAAATCGCCTCGGAAGGTCACCTAATATCGGGGCAGTTGACCACGTTTCTGCGATTAGACACCGATATATACCCCATACAATGCGTAGTAGATTGGCATGTCTAGACATATGTCTACGATTTTGTACCTTCCCGATATGGCACCGATTTTGACATTTTGTATCGCTGCCTTATCGGGAGGTCTACGATTCTATCGTAGTAGGTGGACGCCGGGCCTTACACCTTCCATACAGACCCACCTGAATCAGTAACGCTCCCCTGCCAACTGGCCCAATCCTCCATCTACATCACCATCAAATTATCATGATTCTGTAACACGTGGGTCTGACCCCGGCTCTCCCGGCAGGGCAGAGGGCGACCGGCTGTGAAATTCCCGGTACTAGTCGTGGATGTGTTCGTGGTGTGAGGAATCCTTCCGCACGTTTTAACCTAGTCCGTGGCTGTACATACGCAATGCCAATGTTTAATTCTAGATACTCCATCTTTGCAAACGAGCAGTGGTCCTTAAAGGCATATCGGACAATTTGGCGTGAAAATTAAAACCCATGTCATTTTTCTGAAAATTTAAGACAATGATCTCTGAGTGTTATAGAGCACATATTTGACTTAAAAATCGGGGGTCACCGTGCTAGATTTTGATTTAGAGATCAATATTATGATCATTTTACATAAGAATATATTGAGAATCTAAAAACTTGTTTTCCACATAGTAAAACCCATGACATTTTCCTCAAACTTTCACAGAATATAGTAAATGTATAGTTCTACCTATTTAGGTTTTAAAAACCATAGGTCACCCTCCTTGTTTTTGAAAGAATTGAAGAAAACCATATTTTTCAGTACATTTCCTATATATAATTTAAGCATATAAAAAAGGGCTTATTTTACCTATTAGGTTAAATTAGACAAAACTCAAATTTAGCTTTTATGAGTTTTGCATATGTCACAAATTACCAATTTCGATGGATGAATGGGAATATTTAAAAATCACCAGGTGGCGCCACCGTGGATTGTATGATATGCCTTTAAAGACCGGTAGCGGGAGAGTCTTTTGATAATCAGTGGTAGAGGCACATGCAGTGGTTAATATATACTTGTAGCAAATAGTATCCTATCCCTAATAAAAAACTCCATAGGCTTAACATTGGCTGACTGTTTTCGGGAGGGTATGCAGAAAAATGAAATTTATTGCTCTAGTGGGATACATTTGTGAAATGACGTCATGTGAAAAATGTTTAATTGTTTAATTCTACATACTCCATCATTGCAAACGAGCAGTGGTCCTTAAAGACCGGTAGCGGGAGAGTCTTTTGATAATCAGTGATAGAGGCACACGGTTAATATATACTTGTAGCAAATATTATCCTACCCCTAATAAAAAACTCCATAGGCTTAACATTGGCTGACTGTATTCGGGAGGGTATGCAGAAAAATGAAATTTATTGCTCTAGTGGGATACATTTGTGAAATGACGTCATGTGAAAAATGTTTAATTGTTTAATTCTACATACTCCATCTTTGCAAACGAGCAGTGGTCCTTAAAGACCGGTAGCGGGAGAGTCTTTTGATAATCAGCGATAGAGGCACACGCAGTGGTTAATATATACTTGTAGCAAATATTATCCTACCCCTAATAAAAAACTCCATAGGCTTAACATTGGCTGACTGTATTCGGGAGGGTATGCAGAAAAATGAAATTTATTGCTCTAGTGGGATACATTTGTGAAATGACGTCATGTGAAAAATGTTTAACCCTTTAAGGGTGGATGATGCCTTAAGGCATCATCCGGCAGGGGGCGGGTGATGCCTTAAGGCATCAACCGGCCAGGGGCGGATGATGCCTTAAGGCATCCTTTGCTGGATATTTATAAAATTGTTTTTCAAAAGGAAATATTTTAACAATTAACTTGAAATTTTCACAGAATCTAGGTGTAATATAATATTTCTGAATTCTAAATAATAGGAATAGAATATTGATAATAGCATATTATATCACGTGATAAATCTTCGAATTTAGAGTTCACAGGAGAATGCCCCTGTCCCCTAGACCTATACATAGTCACTAGGAGCCGTCCCCAAGTGTGGAGTTCAGCCAAAGGCAGCCGTCCTTAAAGGGTTAATTGTTTAATTCTACATACTCCATCTTTGCAAACGAGCAGTGGTCCTTAAAGACCGGTAGCGGGAGAGTCTTTTGATAATCAGCGATAGAGGCACACGCAGTGGTTAATATATACTTGTAGCAAATATTATCCTACCCCTAATAAAAAACTCCATAGGCTTAACATTGGCTGACTGTATTCGGGAGGGTATGCAGAAAAATGAAATTTATTGCTCTAGTGGGATACATTTGTGAAATGACGTCATGTGAAAAATGACCAATAAGCGAGCAAGACATGAGGGATATCTAGAGTATCAACAAGTACACATTATGGTGTGTCACGGAACTTTCAGTAGATCTTGGTGAGTTTTATGTTATTTCTTATTATTCTGAAGTAATATAGACGGGGTAGGATAAATTCTAAACCAAACTTGAGGTAGTTGAGTCTTTTTTATCGCACTCTAGCAAGGTCTGTTCCTCACTGCACTCGGCTGCGCCTTGTGCAGTAATACACCACCTTGCCGTCGTGCAATAAACACCACTCGACTAACTCTCGTTAAGTTTCTCCTAAGTATGATCATCATTGATGAATCAGCATGCAATTATAAATAAATAACAATTAAAGGGTTTGGGTTACATTCAGTCAATGGATAATTTTCTGTAACTCACTTGCAACTGATGTTATAGTATAGAGACACTGTTATAACCATACAGACATCCCACAGACGCCTACCTTAAGCCTACAGGAGCCTACTCTGGCTGTTGCCTAGTGTCTGATTGTCTAGACACAAGTTTAATCGCCCCAAATACACACCCTAAACGAAGAATCAAGATAATCGGGAGTGTTGTTCCCTCACCGCCCAGCCATACTTGATGTCCCTCTGAGGGTCCATTGATATGGGGTTAAATGGATTTTTGTTCAGAAATTACTAACCTCTTAGGCGGGGTTTCCGCTTAGGCGGGGTTAGAATAAACATATAAGGCCTGGCCTCCACCTACTACGATAGAAATTTAGACCTACCGATATGGCTCCGATGCAAAAAGTAAATATCAGAGACATATCGGGATGGGGCAAAATCGTAGACACATGTCTAGACATGCCAATTCACCACGCATTGTATGTGTTTTTTATCGGTGTCTAATCGCAGAAATGTGGTCAACTGCCCCGATATTAAGTGACCTTCCGACGCGATTTTGATTTTTTATTGGGAGGTGCGTCGTAGACCATATCGGAGCCATATCGCACTAGGTGGACGGCGGGCCTTATAGACGGCAAAAATTCCCTTCCTAGTGTCAGTTAACGCGGGGTCACATTATACAAGTAAATATAATAAGCTATCGTAAACTAAGTAATCAAAATGTTTTTGTTACGAAACAGGGTATAATATTGTTTTGGCCATGGTTAAAAACCAAATGCAAATTTGAACTTATGATCAATATAAAAAGAGCTTGCACACGTTGAACCAACACATCCCCCCACCCAGTGTCATATTGAGAAACGGAGGTGCCTTGAGGTGTGCTGTATTTGCTCTGCATCTGAGTTCCCGTGCGTGCACCCCTTCTGTATGTTTACATCCTAAAGAACACCTCTGCTTGCACTCAAATATTAAAATCCTCTGCATCACGAAAAGTAATCCGTGTTGGCGGGTTGAGATATGCTAATCCTTTATCGCCAGGAGATTACCCGGCTCTCAGGATGAGAAATGTGAGGCCTTGTGTTATCGCCAGCACAGATTTGGGTCCTGCTTCTCTGCTCTTTGTGATCCATGAGATTCATGAGATAAGAATGTGCAAATGCCTTCATAGTCAGCCCTCGTCCAAAGCCCCACCTCCCAGCAGCTCCCTGAGGTACTGCCCCAGAATTATGACAAGCCAGAAGCAAGTTGTATCTCATGTTTCTGTGCCTGTTATCCCCAGACACCTTATCTCTCATTTTCTGGAGGATATTTCCCAGATTACATATGCAACTACCTACTTTAGGTACATAGGCATTTGCCTGGATGGTACATGTACTTTCGCAGAGCATTCTAAGGATGTAACTAAGTCAGTAAGAGCAAACATTTTCAAGCTTAGAAGAATTTGGCCATTCCTAAGTTATGAGGTGGCAAGGTTAATCTACACCACCAATATCAGACTGCTACTAGACTATTACTCATTGTCCTTCAGAGAGGCAACACTAGCAGACCAAAATAAATTGCAACATGTAGAGAATAGAGCATTAAGGGGCATTCTAAAAACATTTCATTCTCGTATGCCTATCGTGGAACTTTTTGTTAGATGTAAATTGTCTAACTTGGCGACTAGAAAGGATGAACACTTTCTGGTAAGGATGTATGAATTGTTTAAAGTTAGAGATTGGCCTTTCATGAAGACACAATCGTGCAAAGTTCAAGGAGGTGCATTTAAAAAAGGAGTTCTATAGGAAATCACCGTTTTGTAGGGGGCTAGTATTATGTAATGAATTGGCTACGGATACGCCAATAAGTGAAACTAAGAAATCATTCATAGAAATGCTTAGAGGCTAAAACGGAAGTGATAGGATAAGCCGCACCTACATGTATGACATAGACAATAATCGATGGTTTTGTGGACAGGCGGCCATAAACCACGAGAGGTTGACGCGTAGTAATACACGAGCGCTAGCGAGTGTATTACGACGTCAACCTCGAGTGGTTTACAGAGCCGCCAGTCCGCAAAACCATCGTTTGTTGTATTTATTATCCATCTTCTCCAATGAATTAAACCCAGTTATTGCCATATTAAAAGGTACAACAATAGGGACTCTTTCTTTGCTCTATAGCGCAAAGGGACTATTTTCCCCGTATACCATGGTTTTGAGGCCGTATAACACAGGTTTGAATCCGTATACCACAGTTATGGTATCTGACAGGTTTTCTATAATGGGTCATGGTTTACTGAGTCCCCATACATTTTTAATGTATACATTGTATACGATGGATAATAAATGAGTGGAATTTCCATCGTTTGTTTTATATACATGTACATAATCTATATTTTTTAGTAGTGTTCACCATCTTAATTTATACCCCACACCATAGTAAAAGCTTGGGTAATGTTCTCATGTTTCCCCATAGAAGAACTGCTTCCTCTGAAAATATTATGGAAAATAAGTCTGTTCTTAACTCATATAATTGACAAAGGTGGTTACATAGAGTCATTCGTTCGCTACTTGTTATCATCATCTTCATTGTTGAAATATCTATGAGAGGGAGCTAAACATCGGCATCTTAACTCGGTTTATTGTCCATCGTATAAAACGTTCCCACTGGAAATGGGTGATACTTGCACCCTGTGGACTCAGTAAGCCATTTACCATTACTGAAAAACTGTCAGATACCACAAGCATTGTATACTGTTTGTAACCCGTTTTATACCCCCACAAAGCCGTTGTCACATTGCATAATCTAAACAGAAAAAGTCGTGGCTCATTTCACGATTTGGGTCGTTTCCATTGACCGACTTTGTGTCAGCAGTGCCAGAAGTCCGTCAGTGGTTCCTGACTCTAGATCGGTGACGGAAGATCAGCGAATGGAAACGGGCCTATTTCCATTTCCTGAAGAAAAGGTTGAAGATCTTTTGAGTTACCCAGAAAATCTGTCGGTGGTGCCACTTACTGTGCGTCTATATAAAAGGGTAGTAGTTTTCACTCAGTGACCAACCTTTCACTCAGTGATGGGTGGTGCCATATTGCATAATCTAAGCAGAAAAAGTCATGGGTCATTTCATGAGCTGGGTCGTTTCCATTGACCGATTTTGGGTCAGCAGTGCCAAAAATCTATTGGTGGTTCCTGACAGTAGATCGGTGACGAGAAATCAGTCATTAGAAACGGGCCTATAAGTCTACAGGTGTTCTGTGGTATACAACCCGAAGTGAGTACTATTCCTTTCCATAGCTCCCATCCTTCCCTCTCAGATCTCAGACATCTACACACTACGACCACGCACTGAAGCAGCACCGCGCAAACCCGTCCGCCGCCGCCCGCTGTATCTGCCCAATCAGGCGTGACAATCTGGTTAAGGCCTCAGCCTACTTCAAAGGCCGATTACGTCAATTGGGCGTAACTCAAGCCTCATCAGCCAATCATCAGAAGTCGTGGTGCGGAGACGTGGGGAGGGGTGGGGTGGGCCCACGGTCTCCCCATAGACAATACCCGCCGCCTGTACCCACCCAACAGCAATTAACCATCACCCCTCTCCCCCCTACAGCATCTTTTTCGTGGGGATCCAGGGGTACTTTCCCCACCCCCATCACTGCCCACTGCCGAATGTGCGACTCATTCAAATGTAAATCCTGTGCAATTTTCACGATTCCATTCGCTTGAGTCGAATTTGATCACCGATGCAATTTTTCTTCCTCGTGGGAAAAAAGTCTGGGGGGTCGCAAAGGATGTAATTCTGGACTGATTAAGCCCTGATTATTCGACTAATGAAAAGCCCTACGATACTTCGCCGCGTTCCCCGATTGGAACCACGAATTTGTGTACGCTAACCTAGTCATCTGGAAAAATGGCTTTGTGGGGGAAATAACAGACGAACTGTAAAACAAATGATAAGGCCAACGGAAAGAACCGGACATGATGGGGGAAACCTTATTTACATGCACTTGATTTTCTTTTGGAAGTTTGAAAGAACTGGTAACAGTGACCAATATCCTCAGGGACAAGAAATTATCTTCTACTCTATTCCCACTTCTACCACTAGGGACAGGGCCAAAATGGTCCCATTGGCATCGCTTTCCTGAGTTCACACGAAACGACTTCATATTTTAAACATATAATTACGGATTAAAACATCATTAGAAACATATAATATTAGATGGAGTATGAGAACAAAAATACATTTTGTCACCAAATCCTTCGCAGTCAGTGGCTGTTGGCATCTCCAATCTTTTTGGATCACTCCCCTCACACAAATCATGTCCATGGACAAGCATCTGGTCACATTAGTGAGAGCGAATTACATTTTTTTTAAATGTGGTCATTAATCAATGCGATGTCATTAGTGGAGTGGTCGTATTAGCGAGTGTTGTGTAACCGTAAAAAAGATAATATAGTTTGGGACTAAATCAAAGTCTCTGGGTCATATTAGCGAATTGGTCATTAGTTGAAAGTTTATTTTTTATCCTACCCCTCATATGAATCTCCATAGATTAAACATGTACGCCACGGTTATGCCATATCATATTTATACGCCACACATGTCATACGAAGATAAAAACATGTCACGGTGTAGGATAAAATCTAAACATCTCTCAATTTCATATAATCATTTACATGCCATTCGTTGTCTTCCGCTACAGATATCACTCAACTCTGCTTCATGATATCATTCCGCCATCCACTCATGCCATATAAACAATCATATGACATTTCCTGACGTTTCTAGATAATACTTTGTTGCTGACAATGCAATTGACCTTCGATCTTCCCCCAAGACATAACTAGGATATCCTTTGGCTCGATCCCAAGAGCTGTGTCCAACTTGTGGACCAGGAATCACCCTGCCTCTCCATGCAGCTTGACCCCTTGTTTACAACCCCCCTGAGTCCGACCCCCTCCCGCCTCTCCACCCCCCCCCCCCCCGGAGCCACCCTCCAAGACGCATACCTCTCTCCTCCACGGCACCCCAGACGGTCCTCCAGGGCTTAAGAGAGCGTCTAATGGTATAACTATTACGCTAATGCACTCTCAGGCAAAGACATCAGGGTTGTGCGCCGCGCCTACCTTGATTGCGCGTTATTCAATTGAACGCCCGCCATAATGCGATTTCCCTGCCACGGCGGGGTGTGATAGCACTCACGGCATCGTGGTGCTGGGCCCAGGCTGGGCGGTGCGGGGGGGAAGTGTTTTGTTGTCTGTGTGTGTGTGTGTATTTTTTTTTTAGTCTGACAGGTTGACGGGAGTCTGGTGGACCGATACCTAAAGCCTGGTTCCCACAAAGCGATTTTGGGCATTCAGAGGGCACCCGTCGCCGACTATCAGCCAAAATTTCATGAGTCGCCAAGTGGGAATACAAAATGGCAAAATCGTCAGCGACTATTGCCCTATCTCCAGTTGTTTGGGCTTGAGTCTGCGACTGATTTCTCGCTTAAAAGGGCACCAATCTCTTGCGATTCCATTTCAAACATGTTTGAAATATATCGGGGCATAGTCACCAACCATGCCCTTCCACCCGCTGTGCGATTGCGGTTTATCGGCGATTATGCCCAGCCGTAGTCTTGGGGGCAGAGTCGGCGACGGATTTCTCGCTTAAAAGGGCACCAATCTCTTGTGATTTCATTTCAAACATGTTTGCAATATATGAGTCGCCAAGTGGGAATACAAAATGGCAAAATCGTCAGCGACTATTGCCCTATCTCCAGTTGTTTTGGCTTGAGTCGGCGACTGATTTCTTGCTTAAAAGGGCACCAATCTCTTGCGATTCCATTTCAAACATGTTTGAAATATATGAGGCATAGTCACCAACTATGCCCTCCCACCCGCTGTGCGACTGCGGTTTATCAATGATTATGCCCAGCCGTAGTCTTGGGGGCAGAGTCGGCGACGGATTTCTCGCTTAAAAGGGCACCAATCTCTTGTGATTTCATTTCAAACATGTTTGCAATATATGAGTCGCCAAGTGGGAATACAAAATGGCAAAATCGTTGGCGACTATTGCCCTCCAGTTGTTTGGGCTTGAGTCGGCGACTGATTTCTCGCTTAAAAGGGCATCAATCTCTTGCGATTCCATTTCAAACATGTTTGAAATATATCGGGGCATAGTCACCAACCATGCCCTCCCACGCGCTGTGCGATTGCGGTTTATCGGCGATTATGCCCGGCAGTAGTCTCAGGGGCAAAAATCGCCTAGTGGGAATGGGCCTTAACGTCAAGAGAAGAGGCTCTCTAGCCACCCGCAACTGTCTCCCAGACTTGATGTCTCCCACGGGGGCAGTTAGCGAGGGGGGAGGGAATAGAGTTGTGTGTGTGTGTGTAGGGGGGGAGGGGAGCTCCAATGTCTTGTTTGGAAACTGGGACCTGGGAGCTGTTTCAAAACGTGGGTTAAGTATATGGTTTAGAAACAGCTCCCAGTGCCTAAAACAAGGTTTCAGTGATATATATATATATATATATATATATATATATATATATATATATATATATATATATATATCCCACCACCTGATACAATTGCGAAGTATCTCTGTGTGTCTTTGAGAGATTACTCATTGGAGAACTGGGACCTGTTCCTGAAAATGATATTTCAAACTGCAGTGCATATATTTTGAAAATAAAAGATCTAAGCTTATTTGTCCCAAACATTCATACTCTGATAAAAAAATCTTGGTTTCATTCTTTTCTTATGGCAGAATAAATAATTGCCATGAATTAAAATGCGATTCATTCTAATTGGCCTACATTTTCAACGGTAGGAATTTAGAGATACGTGTGAAATCTGCTCCATTCCAGTCTGAGTTTAGGAGCCGACCCTGGCTAGTGTCTTTTCCTTGTCTTCCGACTGTTCTAGCACTTAACGTCCTGCCGGGGGTTCGGTAGACCACGGGCTCCTCAAGCCTACACCAGTTCAGTAGCACCATCCCGACCACTACAACTACTACAACGGCTACTCCTAACACTGCTACACCTCCTACCACTACTTCAGCCGCTGCTAACGCTGTTGTTCCCACGTTTGCCGAGTAACGTAAATGGCCCAAGAGTGTGAGGAGAGGGACAAAGACTTTTTTTTTTGCCATTACAGACGGTCTGGGCTAAATTCATCACTGGTGGGAACGGATAGAACTGTTTGTAGCAAATACAAATATAAAAAATGATAGAGGACGAAAGAAAACAAAAAGTTGGAGGCAAGAAAAGAGATAACATCAGAGAGGGAGAGAGATGGGGGAGAGAGGCGGGGGAGAGAGAAAAAGGCAGAGAGCGAGAGGAAAAGAGGCCAAAAGGGAGAGAGAGGGAGGGAGAGAGACAGGGAAAGAGATGGAGAGAGAGGAAAGGAGAGAGAGGAGGAAAGAGAGAGAGAGAGAAAGGGAGAGAGAGGGGGAGAGGGGGGGAGAGAGGAGAGAGAGGAGAGAGGGGGAGAGAGAGAAAGGGAGAAAGAAAGGGGAGAGAGAGGGAGAGAGAGAAAGAGAGAGAGAGGGAGAGAGAAAGAGAGGGAGGGAGAAGGACGGGAGAGAGGACAGAAAGAGAGGGCGAGAGAGGGAGAGAGAGATAGAGAGAGAGAGAGCGATAGAGAGAGAGAGAGAGAGAGAGAGAGAGAGAGAGAGGCAGGGCAGGAGAGAGGGAGAGAGGTGGGGGAGGCAGTGAGAGAAGCATACACATAGAGGCAGGTACACCAATAGAGCTTGATAATCACCGACGAGCTATCGGAGACCAGTGGTGGTGGCGGTAGAGCAGGGTAGAGACTGTGGGGAGACGTGGTTTAGATGACTTAACGTATCTCAGTGCGGGATCAGGCAGGAATTGGGCTCTGCTTTCCGCCACGCTTTCTTTTCTCTCCCCGTGAGAACCGCCCGCACGACGCAGCCTTTGATCACGGTGTGCAAGGAATTATCTCGACGGGCAATACGCCATGGGAGGACAAAAACACTCCGCTGCCTTTTTCACCAGGCTTCACTGGGCGGAGGGGGAAATAATCCTCCCCTGAGGACATAATAAAGACAACACGTTGTTGCAAAACAGTATCTCGGCGCTGCCAAAGTTACTGGCCATTTTTCTGTGTGTAGTACCGGTCTGCCTCTGAGTCCAATTGCTCCAACGATTTGGGAAGCCGGTGGGAAAAGGAAATACTGACAAATACTTTGCGGGAATGGCGGATCAACGCTGGTGGCGCTCCCTAGTGACGGACACGGGAGAAATTAGTTGTCGCCATAGGAGGCCTTCTACCCGTTCCTGCGTTCGATCCCGCTACTCACTCCCTTATTGACGGTCTCAATTACCTGGGGAGTCCCGCTAGCTCGAGGTAAGTATTTTCAGCAGTGGCTGATTAGACGGTGCTTCATTATTGCCGTGTCACGGCAGATGAATCAAGTGACGCACGGTGCCTGATATCAAGACAATAGCTTTGTCTGGGTAAAACTCAGCACATACAGGGTGTGTACTTAAAGCCCGGCGTCCACCTACTATGATATGGCTCCGATATGGTCTACGATGCACCTCCCGACAAAAAATCAAAATCGCGTCGGAAGGTCGCCTAAAATCCGGGCAGTTGACCACGTTTCTGCGATTAGGCACCGAAAAAAACCCATTAAGATGCATGGTTGATTGGCATGTCTAGACATATGTCTACGATTTTGCACCATTCCGTTATGTCTCCGATATTTGCTTTTTATATCAGTGCCATATCGGGAGGTCTAATTTTTCTATCGTAGTAGGTGGACGCCAAGCCTTATATAGCTTACCTGAATATATATGATCCTTTCGATATTGTTCAACTGAAAATCAGTATATATCCGTGTTCAGGTATATATTAAAGATTCCTATAGTGTTATGGCACTTGCGATGATTCTTCTCACATCTCCGCATACTCTCTCCATTTTGCATCCTATAATCTTGCATCCATACATACGTCTAGCTACTTCCATGGTCCTGATGCTCTCCTGAACCTATAATGAATCCCTTAAATCCCGGGTATTGCATGCTGTGTGTGTGTCACATCAAAGGCAGGTAGCACATCAGAGGAGAGATTTCACATCTAGTGACCAGGCACATTCCTAATGGTACAGATAATGTCAAAATGATCCTCCAAAATGGCCGAGAGCACGTTTTATCCTTCTTTATATTCCACATCAGATCTCTCTACTATGCACGCTTAAAGCACAGTGAGAGGGAACTACCTTTTATCGGGTCCCTCCCTTTATACGCCCGGCAGCCCTCGACCCAGTCTCCGAGGTGTCTGGGGTTTGTTTGGAGCTGGCCTACTCGAGTACGCCACTTGTAACCCGATAACGGTTCTCACCTGTCCCTGAAGTATGTACAGGTGTAAAACACCGGACACCACCCAGTCTCCTGGACGCTCCACCTTAAGGCCCGGCGTCCACCTACTATGATAGAAATTTAGACCTACCGATATGGCACCGATACAAAAAGCAAATATCGGAGACATATCGGGAAGGTGGAAAATCGTAGACATGTGTCTAGACATGCCAATCCACCATACATTGTATGGGGTTTTTATTGGTGTCTAATCGTAGAAACGTGGTCAACTGCCCCGATATTAGGGGACCTTCCGACGCGATTTTGATTTTTGATCGGGATGTGCATCGTAGACCATATCGGTGCCATATCGTAGTAGGTGGACGCTGGGCCTTACTCTAAAGGCTGAAGAGGAATGGATGACCAGTGATCTTATTTTTGCCCTGCCACACCCCTCCTGGGAGGTAGACAACACCATAGCACCCCCTACAACGCCATACTATGGATAAGAAAATGACTTTATCTCACCCCAGATATTTTTTCTCCATAGACTTGACATTGGGAACTCGTATCTAACACCTATTAGATATTTATGAAAAATATCCAATGGTGGATAATGTCACAAATGTTAGCCCATTAGTCAATATTAAGGGTGAGATAAATTCAGAAACCCATTCAAGTTTAGGGTCAGAGCTCGATCCCATCTCATTTGAATCACGTAGTAATTCACTCAGCTTCGCCTTGTGAATTACTATGTGATTCAAACTCGATGGGATACGGGCTCAGACCCTAAACTTTCATGGGTTTCCTCTATATTATCTCATCCCTGGTACAAGCTTCGCCATAGAAATAACATTTGGAAAAAATACTCAACGATCACCCCCGTAAAGTTAGGCCCGGCGTCCACCTACTACGATAGAATCGTAGACCTCCCGATATGGCACCGATACAAAATGTCAAAATCGGTGCCATATCGGGAAGGTGCAAAATCGTAGACATATGTCTAGACATGCCAATCCACCACGCATTGTATGGAGGTTTTATCGGTGTCTAATCGCAGAAACGTGGTCAACTGCCCCGATATTAGGTAACCTTCCGACGTGATTTTGTTTTTTTATCGGGAGGTGCATCGTAGAGCATATCGGTGCCATATCGTAGTAGGTGGACGCTGGGCCTAACAATACTACGCCACGGTCGTGGCGTAGTGAATTTGAGATGACGTCATATGGTATATTCGAGCTGTTCTGATATTCTGATACTATCTAACATCATAGAAATGGGTGAGATAAATCCAGAACCGCACTCGAATCGTAAAATAGTCAATATTCCACGAGTTTGGATGTGCCATAATCGTCACTCGGCTTCGCCTCGATGACGATGCAGGCACATCCAAACTCGTGGAGTATTGTCTATTTATACGATTCTCGATGCAGTTCTATATAAGTATTCTAGCCCCCCCCCCCCCCAACAAAAAAACAAAAAAAAGACTAAAAAAAAAGGAAAATGAGTCAGTGTGAAACCATTAGATTGTAGAAAGACCTGAACTGTACTGTGTTGTGTATTTTGTTTAATGTGCTTGTAATGTGTGGATTGATATATTGCTACCTGATAGAATCAGGACAAAATATGTAAATGATGATTACAACAGGTTCATCATAAAAGAGCACGAAGTTGATTGACCTCAATTCTAATTGAAAAGGTGAAGCAAAGTAGGTAACTCTAGATTAAAAATTAATTTGAGGTCGGGCGACCAAACTACTATAATTTGAAGAAATATTTGATAATCTTATAACGAACTGTTGGAACATGTTAAATGCTACATGATACCCCCTAAAGGTGGTGGTAGGTGGTGGTTTTTAGTTACTAGTTAATTGTATTCGATTTGGCTAGAACACGTTAATAACTATGTTGCATTTTGACCCAAGTGGAACTATTCAGTCGATACCGACGACAATTAAGCAGTATGTGGAACCGAGTAGAAAATCTGTCAACCGAGTGTTTTGTCCTACGTTTTTGACTGATTGTTGAAAATCTTGTTTTCTGTATATAAAAACCTTCTGTCAATAAAATATTTTCAAAAAAAAAAATTTGTATTATAGTCGTACGACTTTCCTTTGTAAAACACCTGATGGAGGTGAAAGAGATTGTCGAAAATAAAATTTATTTAAAAAAAAACAAAAAACAAAAAACAAGTGACACCTGCGGGAGGTATAGTGCCCAAGTGCCCCACATCCATGAGAACCGTGCAAAGAGTCCCCCAATTTCTGTTTATTGATTCTGTTTGAGAGGCCAGTACAGATATCACCAGTTATTGTGTGGTATGTGATCGTATCTGGTGTTCTAAGGTCATGACCTAGTTTATATTGACCTGTTTTATTGCAAGGTCACTGGACCTTGGAAGGACATATAGCTGAGGGTTAATAGCACCTCCAATAAATTCCCCCAGGGGTTGTTTACAGCGTCGTAGTATTTGATGTGGAACTTAAAAAGCCAGACTGAGAATAACAAATATAAGCTATATATATAGCTAGTAAATTTATCCGAGTATTTTTCCTGCATGAAAGGAAGGGAAGATTTGAATAGGTTTTCATTCACTTTCCAGAAACAGCGTGGAACATAAATTCTCCAGCGGACTGTTTGATAGTATTCATGCAGTGATTTACAGTTAGGGTCATTTACAGGGTTGCCCACTCCATAAAGTACAGTTAGTGAAAAACCATGTATCAATGACCTTTGAGAAATAAAAGTCCATAGTAGGGAAACCCTTCATTTCCCCCGAAATTTTATTTTCCTTTCATCTTTAAAAGGCTTGGCCTGCTCTAACCAAGCAGGAGGCCTTGATCTATGCGTCATGCTACCTGAACAAAGTAGATGGAACTACTACTGTGGGGATTGTGTGAATGCTACATTGATTTATACTAAACACCACCTCTATATGTGAATACATTTTTTTCTCAGCTAGAAGAAGTTTGATATATTTTCTAATCTGACATAGAGACCATGATTGCATTAATGAAAATAGAGTGGAAACAACACACAAAGCATTATTTGTAGTTACTTGGTATTGATATTTTAACTGAGGATACAATTGATATTATGCTTATTCAGGGGATGGTAATTATGCATGATTTTGAACAACTTATACATGTGCTTCTTTGACATCGTATAGTGATACTTTCTGATTGATTCACGTTTGACTTTAGGCAAGTAATATAGCGTTAAAGTGATAATCATTATATTTGATAATTGGTTAATTCGTATCGAAGAGACCATGATATGATTCATCTATATTACAATAATTAAATGTTTAGAAAATGTCGTTACCTTTATGTATAGATGCAAATATATGATGATGATAATAATAATAATAATAATAAGCGGAACATTGAATATTCACAGCTCATAAGAAGAATCCGTAATTCAATCTAAAATCATACGGATAGGGCCCTCACAGACTGCGGAATGCATTGAAGTCTTGGGGGGAAATATTATTCATTCCCAAAGACAAATGTATGATTCTTTGTTTAACTATTGAAAGATCCAGCATACATGTTGTTACATATACCATTTAAAAGGCAGTTGGTGATATTTCATCCGATAATCTTGAACATTTTCTTCAATCGAAGAATTCCAGTCACATTCTTCTCCTTTGTGTCAATATCTACAACTACACAGAAGGGTAAATAGGATCATGAACAAAATGGAACATACAGGTGGGTTATGGTTTCAAGGGTGGAACTAAAAACCCTTAAAAGAAATGTTTTATCTGGGGGGAGTGAGTGGTGGCCATAGTAAAACTCCCAGCACTCTCCCTGACAGTCCAACATAAAGCTGTGTGCTTCATGTGACAACCGATAGTGACATTTCCATGTCATTGCACTCAATGATATCTCCACCTTGTATCAAGCCTACTCACGGAACCTTTTAAGGAATTTTGTTCACTCCAAAGGTTAATTCCCCACCCCCCACCCCTACACCCCCCTCCTCTATGCACTCAGAGTACTACAGAAGGTCCTGTGGCGTGCTCAAGTCGGGGGAAGAGGGGGAAGATTGAGGGGGGAGAGTGAAAGTGCATTTACCATGCAGTCCCATGCTGGGATGCAGAGGTAGGCTTTGACATGGCTTGATGCCGGCTTTAATAGACATTCTAACTGAGATGTCTCCGTAAGCTCACGTGTCAACATGGAGGTCTGGCCCGAGGATGTTATTTCCTGGTGACCGAACGTAGAGTTCTCGGCTGAGTGTAACTTTGCGTGAATCGTGAACGGAATGCACGAGGAATGTTATCACAGTCGTAGCAGGCCACTGCAATATTCAAGGGATATCTGAGTATTTTTTGTAAATTTTTTTATATTTTTTTATATAGTTTATTAGTATCTCTCACCGAGGCGAGTTTTTCTGATACATTTTAAGGGGTTCAGATTACATCGTGATACAGTTTACATCACTTTGCAGATTTAGATTATTTTAGCTCGGACAGAATTCTTAATTTATTCATTCGGAATCGGAATGAATCTCAAGGAATTAATTTCGACTGATAAATGACAATTAAAAAGAAATCACCAGATGGCGTTACCGTGAGTAGTCGGATATGCCTTTAAGAGAATGAACATGAAAACATATGAAAATGTAAAAAAATATATAAATATTGAAAAAGAAGATATTATTCTCAATTATGATATAAACTGTAACTCTTACCAACAGTGAAAACTGTACCATGTGATCTATATTCCGTTGATTATACTCCACACTCCAATAACTATTTTACATATAAAGAGGAAATGTGGACAGTGTATTTTTCTGTAGAGAGATAAGGGGGGGGGGGGAATGGTGCCACCCCCACCCCCTCCCTCCCGATTACAAACATCCAATACGTGTAGAAAGCCCTTCACAATGGGTCACGCCACTGATCGATTGATTTTCGACAATGTAGACAAAAAAACCGCGGGTGCTTTCTGGTCCTAAATCTGACCGTATACAATTGGGCGGGTGGGTGGAGAGCTGGGAGGGGCTGCCTCAGAAGGCCTATCTGCTGCACATGTGTGTTGGGATTCGGATCAATAGAAGAACACCCCAAGCGAATTACAACCCGATTTCTTCAGAGCAACTATCGGCCGCCCAGTCCTATCATGGACATTGTGGGAACGTGGGCTGAGCCGGGGCCCCTTCCTTGTTGGTGAACAAGGCATTGATTTTAAAATGGCACCCCGACCTTGGCGATGGGGAATGCCCTCTATCATCTCTCCCCCCATTACCAGCAGCTCCCAATCTCCTCCTCTACTTGGGGCAGTTACTCTAGAGATTCTAGTCGTTCCCGATTGCAAGCCTCAAGTACATTACCGCTCTGTCATATTTACATTGAGAATTCACAGAGATACGGAAAAATCCATACCAGTTGAAGTTTAGAAAGCCAGAGTGAATGGACTGTGGATGCTTAAGGGGCTTCACAGATGTATGTATGTATTTATGTATGAATGTATGACTGTAGAGAATTAATTGGTTGAAACAGTTTCTGGTTACTTCAAGGCATTAGCGCACCGCCACAGGGGCCTGTTTAATAATGTAGGATCGTACATTAAGACCCCTTTCTGTACCTCGTACAACAGTTGTCGTTTGATGATATTCAAGTCTATTCGCTAAGACAAACTTAGCCGTCCAGAAGGTCATACATAAGTGTTGAATAAAGTCAACCCACATCGTCCTTGGGTCTCTATGGAGAAAGGGGTTGAAAAGGGATGTACGATCGTCAATTATTAAACGGGCCCCAGAGTCTCATAACGATATACCGAAGATGCTGCAAATATTCACTCCATATATAACATACCTTTAACCTATATGATGAAGCCTTTTTGTTTGTCTCTCTCTACTTATAAAGTGCTCAGAACTGCCACTCTTCCTGGCTCCACCCAGCCGTTCACACGTCTCTCCATTGTTGGCAGAGAAAATTTATATATATATATATAATACACACATATGTATAAGGCACATGGTGATTGCTAGTTCCGCCATCATCCGCCAGGAAAATGTAGTCGGGGTACAACCAGTAATATATGTTGTTGAAATGTACAGATATTCGTGAGATAAGGCTAACACCCATCTATGTTAGCCAAAAAAGAATTCTTGATAAAAACTGTTGATAACTTGGACCGCCACCTGGTGTTTTGTTTGACGACGGGGGCAAGATGGCTTTCTCCATAACAGAAAAGCTATGTACCCTATATATATATATATATATATATATATATATATATATATATATATATAGTATATATATATATAGTATATATATATATAGTTTTAATCTATCTTATCTAATCTACCCCCGCTGCTTGGTCTTAGCTGTTCCTAATAACATTTATATCTTTCTCTTCAATCTCTTTGTGGTATGATTCTCTAGTTCTTTAGAGGATGTTCTTCTCTCTAAAATACTGCATATATCACGGAATGACTCTGAGCAGCCCCTCCCCCCCCCCCCCCCCCAACCCTAACCCAACCCGCCCTGTCGTGTGCATATCGCACTGAGAGAGATATGCCCGTATCCTCTACACTGGCAACCAGAGCTACACAAAGTTAGCACTGGTCGGGTTAAACTGAACAAAGACCTACACATGGCGTGGTGACCGGTTGTTTATGCTATTTCACTTGGTATAGAAAGTTCATTTACACTATTTTAACGAATTCTTGGGAGCGGCGCCAACGTCACACAACGTAGTACCGGGTACGTCCGGCCGCAAAAACGGACACTGCGCTGCTCGGTTTTCTCGCTTTGCAGTTTGTTTTCCCGAAAGCTGTGCAGTGCACAAGGGACACAGGGGGATACCATATGTGCTTTAAGCCGACCAACCCCTATATCGTAGAAGGGGTTGGTTGCCAAACTACGTATCCTCCCGCTCTGCAGCGCCATCTAGCGGCATCCGGTGACGGAGACTGGGTATAATTGGCGTAACAAGGGTCGGAAACACGGCCATTGGGAGAGAGAAACAGCTGACCAGAGCGAGAGTCTTCATAATCAACATGCCGGCCGCTCTTAATCTTCTCAAATTACCTCCGAGAGCCGGAGAGTAATATGCCACGGGGCGCTATAGCATAACGAGTGGACCCGCTATCTAATTACAACCCAACTGAATCGATTATGGTAACGCCTTCATAAGAAGTGGTAGATCTCCATTAGGTCTATTCTGTGGTGAAGTGATTAATCAGAGCGTTGGAATCAACTATAGAAATAAGGTAATGGTTTTGTTGGTGCTTATTGATGTGGTCTCTAATTGCGGTGATTATGGTGTTAGTTATGATTTACCTCATAGCAAGTCGTAGAGACTCGTCAATATGTGATTATATAAAGTATATGGTGTTATATCGATACGAGAGGTTTATTTGATGATTGTATATCTATTTATTATCATATATGTATATATATATATATATATATATATATATATATATATATATATATATATATATATATATATATTTGTCTTTTTTTATTTGAATTTGCAATTTTGAATAATAAATACAATATAATGTGGTTTTAGATAAAAGCGGTCTTAATCCCATAAGGCTCGTTTTCCATTGGGCAACACCGATATGCAGTCAGGAACCACCGACGGACCTAACTATTGCTGAAACAGAGTGGAAATAGGCCATTTCATTTTGCTGATCTATACCCAGTAAAAATAAAAGTGACTGAAACCAAACAAAAATCCGTATTCCTTTGAGTTCATTACAAGCAATTTATAATATTCGTTTTCGAAGAGAAATGAAACCACGAGAGTGTTCTAAGCCGAGTGAGGCTGTATGAGAAGCTATATCAGGAATCTGTCACCTCCCATTGCCTCTCCTGCCGACTGTCTCTCCGGTCGATGCCCACATTGCGCCTGCAGTCGTGATATTCATCTCCGGACTTGAATTGAATCGCTCGTTTTATAGCGTGTTTGTTGATGGGTCAACAGCGATTCCTCGCTCTGTACCGCCCGTCTAGGTTCAGGTTCACGGAGCTGTCTAGACTAGACTTGACAATGTCAGGAGGGTGTGGGAGGAGCACTGGAGACTGGGGAGCGGAGGGGGGGGGGGGAGGAGGGACATATTTTATTATCCACCTAATACGGAGTCTCCATGCTAAAGCCTACAGATTGCTACTGAGTAGAATACGGACCTCCGGAATCTCCTAGGAGAAAACAGCTTTTTAGGCCCCCTGACGGGCATTATAGGAACTAATTCATTCATATAAACATACACGGCGCTTGGGTCGAATTTCTAATTATTTACAAAACTTTTATCCTTATAATTACTCGAAGGGTGAATACTAAATACAACATTACCATGATTTCGATCTGAGTGGCCGTATTCTCCATGTAGTTGACACTACATAATGCTCCTCGCTGTCGCTTGGAGGTTTACATCGCGTCAACTACGCGGAGAATACGGCCACTCAGATCGAAATCATGGTAATATTGTGTATTTAACTACCGCGTAGACTTGTTCAAGTCTTTGATTATGAACATTCATTAAATGATTAAACACAATCAGAATAAAGTTCATTATAGTATGTTCTCTTACTGGCCCATGAATAGGGTAGCCGTAGGATGCATGGACCGGAGCCAGTCTAACTCCTGCGAGCCTCGACTCTCTGGTCCTCCAGGGGCATGTTTCAGAAATTCCAGTTTCTTGAAATTAATGATAGAAATTCATACCGAAAGTACCAAGAAAATAGGAGAACGTATATCATAAAAATGTATTCAACTATGTTTAAACATAGAAATCAAACTGGTTTTAAGGGCCTGGAGTTCAAAATGTGGAGAGAGAGAATGAGGGATAGAGGGAATACAGTTTCTGTCGATGGTAGTTCCTGTCTCTACAGATGCACTGTTACTTGGCGTTTGAAGGTATTGAGATCTGGTGTAAAGAAAAGGGCACCTGAAGAACTTTGAATCTGAGAGTTGCTTATTGGTAAATAAGTGAGAAAAAGATACTAAGAAAGAAATTTTTGAGTTTTTGGTCTGTATCCTCATTCGCCATCCAGTTAGTAGTGTACCTCTCGCCAAGGATATTGGGTTACGGCTATGAATATGGATACGGTACGTGTCACTTTCGATATGAGAAAAGTATGTGCGGATGCTATGTACGTCGAGGATAATCATAAATGTAAACACTTTTGATCCTACTATGGTATCAGGGAACAGTATACTGAACTTATTAGGTTATGTATTAAATGTAGGAATAGTTTCGTTGCAGATACCGAGACAAGGTTCTTCAATTTTGTAGTGATTGTAAATTGTTGATGATTTAGCCGCCGTGCTGTGGTGGTATAATTGAACACCGACTTAGTCAGTTAGTCAAACAAATGTCCTAATTAGTTAATTGATTTATTCATCACGTCATCTACCTCCCTACGTCATTCCGTTTCCAGCACTTACCTTTGGGACACGGTTTTCTGAACGAATTATTTCTTTTATTACATGTATAACTGTTTTATGGTTTTACAGTTTTGATAAATACATTTTTAAGGCAGCGAGGCATCCAACTTAATTAGGTTCAATCTAGGTAGAACAAAAACGGGCCACGTGGAATCGAGTTAAGAGGCACTATTTCTTCTAGAGTCGACAGACATTTTTGAATATCACAAAAACAACACAAAATTCACATATAAATGAGGATTTGCCAGAAGCTAGAATAATCTAAATGAGATTTAAAAGTCTGGCAGGATCCTGCATCCTATCTAGTCTAGACCATCTGATAAAAGTAAAGGGGCACTAGTAGTATTACTTAATGTGTGCTAATATCGTATCCTTCTTTTCTCCGAGCAAATGAAATGAAAACGGACAAAAATCAAGGCATGAAAAGAAAAAGAACAAAAGACCCAATGGTCATTTACTAAATATCTATGCCATATATTCTGTAAATAAGCACTGTTTCGCCACATAACGGAAAAATACCGTACGGAACAGTTTTGCGGAACACTGTTCCGTACACGTTATTTAAAACACCTGTAAGAATATTAGTTATCAACCAAATTAAGTATTTTACTATAAATAGTATATATATAACGACCCACCATGCTTGTACATGACACAAACTCGATGATAACTTACGGTTCGTACGGAACTCGGCATAAATACCTAGTTCCGTGCAAACCAAAAATTATCATATCGTTTTGTAGCTTAAATACAGCATGAAGGGTCGTTTTATATAAATATTGATGCCATATGAACGAGGTGAGGCCTTTCTGTGAAGTTTCAGCTCTCTGGCCATTGAAATGGGGAAGCTAACTTGCAGGATGTATACCGGAAGGGAATGCTACAACGTTAAAGGTCAGACCTATAAAGGAAGGCCAGGGACAGGACCCACGAGATGGCGCTAGCTGCAAGGATTCATGCCCGGCCCCAGTATATAGGGCAC
The DNA here is from genome assembly GCA_950022655.1 of Alentia gelatinosa. Classification (NCBI taxonomy): domain Eukaryota; kingdom Metazoa; phylum Annelida; class Polychaeta; order Phyllodocida; family Polynoidae; genus Alentia; species Alentia gelatinosa. The sequence goes on along the minus strand of OX465586.1, from coordinate 60,539,144 downwards.
AGAGTGATTGCTAGTTCCGCCATCATCCGCCAGTAAACTCAACGATTGCGCCATTGTAGTCCGGGGGCAACCACTGCTATCAGTTTTTACAATCTAAAGATGATATTGAGAAGAGGCTTAAATTCCTCTATGGGAAGCCCTACACAATTATCTTTTTTAAATTCATTGATAATTGTTCACACAAGATGGCCACTTCCATAGCACAATAGCTATGACGTCCCCCTGAGTAGGTATTCTTCACTAACGGAGGTAAAAATGTAGGTGTTCTTCACTAATGGAGGTGCAAAAGAAGTGAGTGATAATTGGAAAGTGTCACGATTCTAGACTCACATATATGTATACAAAGTGTTCCATGTGTAAAACATCATGTCCCTGGTTAAGTCATTTTGTCATCCTGTTCTGCGATGGTTGTAGAGAGTCGAGGGAACCATGGTAAACATTGAAAAGCGGGTGAAAGAACAAAGAGCCAGAATACTTTTACATAACTGCATTGAGAATCGTATAAATAGACAATACTCCACGAGTTTGGATGGGTCACAATCGTCGTTGAGGTGAAGCCGAGTGATGATTATGGCACAGCCAAACAAGTGGATTATTGTCTATTTTACGATTCAAGTGCGGTTCTGGATTTATCTTACCCCTTTCTATGACATTAAATATCATCACAACTTCAGAATAATCAGAATATACTTAGCAAATTCACTACACCACGGCCATAGCGTAGTATTGTCACTTTACCAGGGTGATCGTTGGGTATATTTTTCTAGTGTTATTCCTATGGCTAAATTTGTACCAGGGGTGAGATAAAAGTTCTGTCCCCTGAAGGGGCCCACTATACTGCCAGCCACCTAGTGACTTCATGGATTAACAATGGCTCTGTCCCCTGTGGAGGAGGGACAACGATCCATGGGTGGAGCCATGACGTCCCCCTGAGTAGGTGTTCTTCACTAATGAAGGTCAAAAAGTAGGTGTTCTTCACTAATAGAGGTGCAAAAGAAGTGAGTGATAATTGGGAATGTTCACAACTCTAGCCTTGCTTACATTTGTATATTAAGTGTTCCATCATGTCCTGGGTTTAATCATTAAGTCATCCTGGTCTGGGATAGGTATAGAGAGTCAAGGGAACCATGGTAAACATCGAAAGGCTGTTGAATTTCGTAAGAACAAAGAGCCATAATACAAGTTCTGTCCCCCGAAGGGGCCCGCTATACTGCCAGCCACCTAGTGCCTGCTTCATTGATTAACAATAGCTCTGTCCACTATAGGGGACAGACCCATTGTTAGTTCTTGAAACAGTCACTAGGTGGTTGGGGGACAAAACCTGTATTCTGCCTCTTTGTTCTTACCAAATTCAACTGTCTTTCAATGTTTTACCATGGTTCTGTTGACTCTCTACACCCATTCCAGAGCAGAAAGATATAATGATAAAACCCAGGACATGATGTTTTTCCACATGAAATGCTTTATTTACATATGTGAGCAAGGCAAGAGTTGTGACATTTCCCAATTATCACTCACTCCTTTGGCACCTCCATTAATGAAGAACACCTACTTTTTCACCTCCATTAGTGAAGAACACCTACTCGGGGGGCGTCATGGCAGCCCCCATGGAACATAGGCTATATGTGGTATAGAGGAGGGACGGCGGCCTCCTACAGGAGGAGAGATAATCTGACGCCTGGAGGCGGTGGGCGGGCGGCTGACGGCGCTTGTCGGCCGTGGCGTCGGGCAGACCGGGGCGCCTCTAATATGAGCCGGGGTGGCGGCCCACTCCTCTCATCAAACCCCGGTCAAATGAATACCGTGAGGACGGTAACAACCAGGGACCCCAACCCTGCCAGCCTCCAATATAATCCCGTCTGGATTATCCTTATTAAAGCCCACTGGAGAAGTAGTGATAGACCCAGAGCCGCTCCCACCAAACCGTATGATAACCATCATCACTGCCGCCGTATATAGCTGGTAAATAACTCATGGGATGACGAATTTATCAGCATTGTTTTACCGGGGATTATTATGCACATCGCCCGCATCATGGCATATATTATACATGCAGATGGACCTTTTATGATCTAGAGATTAATGCTAGAAGTATCAATCATATATGGTAAATAGGGGGATTTGGAGGCATATTGTATGAGTTACCTCTTTAAAGGGGGCTTTTATACGTAACTGATATAATCCAATGTTAAAGGGGACACTCTTATGTTCGTTTATAATCCATTCTCCCATTATCTTGGGCTCATTATGATTATATTGCATTTAATCAAAAGGTATAGAACGTGGTTCTTATACTCGAGAATTTGTCAATAAAGCAAATAAAAAAAGAAAGGTAGCTCTCCCCAATACAATGATGAAAGCTGCATCAGAAATACACAATATCAGCATGATTTTTATTTGAATGGGCATATTCCTCGGGTAATTCACGTGTAGTAATATCTGAGCGAATACGAAGAAATTGCGTAGTGTCAACTACAAGAAGGATACAATGCAGATTAAAATCATGGTAAGCTTCTATTCATTATTATGCAAATGCAAATGCATTATGCAAATATGAACATGAAGTCGCTGCCGATATTCTCACGCATTATTTTGCATGCTGGGACTATTTTCTTCATATGCTATACTGAGTAGAATACGGCTTTCCGTATTCTACTCAGTAGCGATCTGTAGGCTCCATGCATTTAGTAGAGACACTCAATATTAGCTCTTAGTAATATGATATACCATAGGAGAAGGATACTTTCAAAGAGATTTTAGTATAGAATAACTAAGAGAATTCTGCATATACTAAGTGAGATCCGAAGGTTTCTTCTTCCGATGCAGTACTCTGCCTGTACATGTGATAGAACTTATTATCCACCTAATGCAAAGTGTCCATGAAAACACATAGGCAGCGTGTATGGACATACCCGGCCCATACGCATATGTTGTATGCTCCGGGTGGTGCATACGGAAAACTAGTACGTACGGAAAAATAGTGCATAACTAAAACGAACTGATATCAACATGCCACTTGTCCAGAAAAGGTGGATAATAAATACAATATAGACTGGTTTCAGATAAAAGCGGTTGTATACTCCTCGGAGTTGACTCTGCGCAATATCCTAGCATACTCTCGGATATTACTATGCGTCAACTCCTCGGAGCAGTCAATATTGTGTATGTATGCCTCAGGACGCCCCTCAGTTCAATTTATGCATCTTGTTATGAATTGTTCAGACATTGTACTGACTATTTGAATACCATCTGGAGACGTGTCCTCATTCAAATCTCAGGCTACATTTCTCCGAGATGAAAGGTTAAGAAGCTCCCAATTCCAGGCGGTGCAACAGCAGATAAGAATAGCTGAAGCACATTTAAATATTCAGCGAGCCCTTCTCAGATAACGTGCGACCAAATTCCTCCTGCCTTACCATCAGTTTTCAGGAGGGGATTACAGTAATACGATCGGAGTCATAGCAGAAGTTTGAAAGTAAGTGGAAGTCAATGCCCATTCTGTGAGTAATACGATTCGTTTATTTCATCCGTAATCATTCATCAAATCCTATCCGTATTAGTTCTTCAAACTTCCCCCATCTGAAGCACCTATAGTATTTCACTCGAAGGTCATTTGCATTTAAATACACACGGTATTTTCAGATCAGCATTCTAAGTAAATTAAGATTTCTGTCCGATTTATCCAAATCCAATAGGTAAAATAATCCAATTTACAAAGAAAATTTCGGATATGCCTTGAATATTAGGCCCGGCGTCCACCTACTACGATAGAAATTTAGACCTACCGATATGGTTCCGATACAAAAAGTCAATATCGGAGACATATCGGGGAGGTGCAAAATCATAGACATATGTCTAGACATGCCAATTCACCACGCATTGTATGGGTTTTTTATCAGTGTCTAATCACAGAAACGTGGTCAACTGCCCCAATATTAGGTAACCTACCGACGCGATTTTTGATTTTATATCGGGAGGTGCATCGTAGACCATATCGGAGCCATATCGTAGTAGGTGGACGTCAGGCCTTAATCTTGAGGACATGTTCTGTTATGTGACTATGATATGTGACTGAGTAAACCCATAGTGAACCAATAAGGGCTTCTATTAGGTGTGCTATACCTACCCTATGTTTTTGAGGTTTATTAGAACGTGCTTACACGCCCTATATACGTTGCCCATGTTGCCTCAAGATTAGAGTGGTCACATAGGGTACTGCAAAGATACTATCCCTTCACTATCTATGTGTTTCTCACTGTGATACTGGAAAAGGAACAGGGTGCCAGTGCTGTCGGGGCATGTCGGGAAGTGCACACTCCACCAAAATTAACTACCGTAGACTTCTGTGAAACGCTCCCAACACGCCATGACAATCCACGACAAAGGTCCAGTCATAGGAAAAATCGAACATGTTTGATTTTGTTGTAACCTTGTCGGAAGGCACCCGACAAGCTTCCAAGTCGCAGCATGTCGTGGCCTTGTCGTAGACTCTTGTCAGGAACTTGGGTCCACCAATCACGACAAGGCTACGACAAGTCCTCCAATGTCATTGTCGTTACCCTGTCGTGGTTGGTGGACACCCCCCTTAAAGCCTGGAAGCAACCAACGCTGACACATGAATTCACACCTTCCGATGCAACGTGACGCACATTCAATTAATGAATATGTGTGTCGTAGAGTGCATCATGAGGCGCGTTGGTGTGCATCGGAATCCCGATGTATTCGGCCCTTTTTAACCTATTATCCTACCCTTAATATAAAATCCCATAGGCTTAACATTGGGTTTCCGTATGCCATGCTGACTGGCATACTGAGTTTTATATGCCACTAGTGGCATACAGCATTGTTATCACGTAATATTCCAAAATCGAGGAGATAGGGTAGGATAAAATCAAAACCTATTTCGTTTTAATCTTGGCCACCGCATTCCACTCCTGAAGTTTTGGCTCCGGAGTTCACTCGGCTTCGCCTCATGAAGTCACTTTGCCAAACTCCAGTCGTGGAATACGGTTGACAAAATTAAACCTCATCCAGTTTTACGATAGTACCCACTAATACCGATGCATGAATTCATACCTTCCAATGCACCCCAATGCACCTTCAATTCCACACAATTATTACGGTGTGCATGGGAAGTCCAGCGGCTTTGGTCTTTTAATCATAAAGTCGAGAACCCACGAGGCTTCCAATGCAGAACTGACGCGCCTTACGACACACACTCAATTTTTCCGTTGGAAGGAGAGGGTGCTCTGTGACCCACACCGAAAATCGGAATCATAGAGCGTGTCGGTGTGCATCGGGAGGTGTGAATTATGCGTCAGCTTTGGTGAATGCCTGGCTTAATGGTTTATCAGTCACTAAGATCAGTCACAGCTGCCATCATTGATACAACTCTCTCTTTCTTTAGTAACCGTGACCCGCTGAGATGAGTAGAAACCGATATGGTTCCATTGTTTACTGTGGTTATACCACCCCTCTCATAAGATCTCACACTCTCTAAGTTTTATTCTGTACAAGCTTCTCACTTCGCTCTAACGGGGGAGAATTCTTGATGAACTAGGCTTAGAGCATTGAGAATCCACTGGCTCACAGTAATCCCGCTAGGTAGCATCATAATTATAGGAATCCTTTTGAGTTGCATTGATGTGTGTCTTTAGCAGAGGAGGCAGGTCAGTGATTTCTCAAGGCTCTAAGCCTAGTTCGTTAAGAATTCTTCTCCATAGAGTGTAGTGAGAGTACAGAATACGGCTTGGAGAGTGTGAGATCTTATGAGAGGGGTGCATACTCTGTCCACGATCATGTTGCTAAAAGACCCTTTTCCATTGGCTGATTGAAAAAAAAGGTGTAGATTTTCTGTGTTATCCTAATAGCCTATTTACATTCTGCATCAGCTGTGCTAAAGATCCGTAGGTGGTTCCTGACTGTATGGCCAATGGAAATAGGCCATTAGGAGAACACAAAAAGATACACTGTATCAGTCAGGACTATACATTTCATCGTAATACAGAAATGAATAAAGCTTAATTTAATTGACCGAAAAACTCATGTATATGAGATTGACAATACACTTTCACCAAAAGATAATTCCGAACCAATTGTCATATCATATTATCATAAAACTGGATGAGTTTTAATCTTGGCCACTATATGCGACGATTGGAGTTTGGCATAGTGATTTCACGAGGCGAAGCCGAGTGAAGTCTGGAGCCAAAACTCCAGGGGTGGAATGCGGTGGCCAAGATTAAAACGAATCAGGTTTTGATTTTATCCAACCCCGTCTCCTAGATTTTGGAATATCATTGATAAAATGATGATAAAAAGTTATGTAGTGGCATATAAAACTCAGTATGCCAGTCAGCGTGGCATACGAAAACTCATTGTTAAGCCTATGGAATTTAATATTAGGGGTAGGATAAATCATTCAACTAGACACCATACACTAAACATATCGGTTAATTGCCATTTACACCTTTTATTCCCACATCAAACGAATCCCAAACTCTGGTTTATAAGCTTCCCACCACTTTACAGGTGGAGTTGTTATTTTCAGGTAGTACGCTAAAAGTGTCACACGGAGCTGTTGCTGCGCTGACATGGGGTGCGTTTTGTCCCGCGTGGAAGTTACACGGCGCAGATCAAAGGCAAACAGTGCGGTAGGCTGAGTAGGTTCGATCGTGGGCCACGCCACAGGTGCTGAATGATGGAGTGGTCAGCGATCAATGGCCCTTATTACGAGCACGTACTACACACACGGCAATGATTCAATCACCATGCGGGCATATTTGTTCTGCTGAACTGCCAACGGAGAGGCTGACCCCATTCTATTGACCCGACACTGTGCACTGTACGAGGAGGGTTTTATTAGGAAGGAGTGTTAGTCTTTCAATAAAGAAACTAGGAGCCAATGGTATGTTCATTATTGATGATTGAGCGTGGGATTGTATAAAAAATAGCGATTAAAAGGTTTGGGTTTATTTACAATATCCTAGCATAGATCCTGCGCTCTTCCCCTGCAACTAATTTTGTATCTCTGCATTGACCTGCCTCTTTGGCCCATATGATATACACTCATTTATTAGAGCGTGCTTGCACGCGCTAAATGCATCATCTAGAGTTTAGAGTGGTCACATTGAACTTTCAGTGTGCTTCCAGAAAAGTATCCCTTCACTATCTGCGTGATGTTCAATGTGATAGTAACAACAGAGCAGGGAGCCAGTGTCTCAGGGTCTCAGAGCTGTACCCAGCTAACCATGACCACTCACTGAAAACCAAAATACCTCAACACGCACTGGTGCTTGATCTGTTTGGATCCTAGTTAGTCAGTTGCAGAAATAGCAAGTTGACTGGGTGCAAGTGGGTTAGAGAAAACTGTCCATAGACTGGATCTAATCCAAACCTTTTAATTGTTATTCATCTAGAATTGCACGCTCATTCATCTATGATGAACATACTATTTGCTGCTAGTGTTATTTGTTGTGTCAAATCATACATAGTCTAAGGGATTACTTTCTTCAGTGGGTAGCACCTCATTTGTTGCATGGTTTTGTTTGTCACCATAACGCATGTGCTCACCCGAACAGGCAGTCTAATCAACTGTGAATTCATATTATAAAGGGGTTTGAAGCTGAAAAAGAAACAGCAGGATAGTCTATGAAGCTCATTTAACAACTCATCATATATGAATCGTTTTCTGTAAACCAATTGCACACAGTCAGCATGCTTTTACAACATAATGTGCACGCCTCTAAGACCCAGAGATACTGGCTCTCTGTTCCTTTCCCAATACCTCAGTGAATAGCATGCAAATAGTGACGGGATGGATTTTTTGCAGCTAGCTCAAAGTCTATGTTACTACTCTTAAGTGGAATTCACATGGTTCGATTCATGTACAAGGTTCCACACTAAAATAACATGAAATTATGTTATACATTTATTACACATACAAAGATGTAGGATTTACATTGGTAATATGGTCTTACACTAATTCACATCTGGTAAACTGCCGCAATATGAACACAGCAAGACCACCATTTTATGGACCTCCAAAAGGTGGACCTAACTAGTTAATATGGATCTTTAGGCTGGATGATTTATAACCTCTATAGCTTCCGTGTAATTATTCAGTTTGATACTTTTATTTATCAGTATCATGTACACACGACGTGAACGTTGGCATGTTGTTAATCCTGTGCACCTCATATAATATTGACGACTCGTGAAGGATTCACACCCGCATCAAATACCAGTCTCCCATTACGAATACCGCAACATAAATATTTCAGGAACCAATTCGTTGTTGGCAGGCTCAATTTACCAGAAGCAGGGCCTTGTCGAATTTCAATTAGCCTCATGGTCTCAAATTCCCAGTTTAAAGATTAAAAGTTCGACTCCGCGTGGAGGTCAGAGGCTGTGTCCAAGTTAAACCGTGTCTCTTTATTAGGCCGGTGAATGGGAAGCTCTGGGGAGTCGGGTATCATACTCTAGGCCGTGCTACCATATTGGGGATTAAAAACTAGTTATTTCTTATCCGATACACACAGATTTTCATAACTTAGGCTGTTAAAAAGACACATTTTGTAAAAGGTAACATATGAAATCAGAGAATATGGGTTTTATTGTCACATTTATATTTGATTTATTAAGATAATTTATCTATTTTCATTTTTGATGTAGTTTCTCAGAAATCATTTTTTAAAGCTAGGCAAACTGTTTGACTTCAAGAATATGAGTGAAGATTCCATACAGTTCCATAAAGAGGCACAATTGAATCCCAGAATGAAGTAGAGATTTCTTTTACAATCATTTTGATACCTCAATCTTTGTTATGATCATAGCAGAAGTCAAAATAGACTGTTTCGTTTTCGAAATAGAAGACTGGTAAAAAGCCCCTTTTTTTGATAAGCAAATGCTTGCTTGAATTAGATATACGGCAAAGGTCAATCTATAAGATCTTTTGGGGAAACACCATTTGAATCCGGATCCTGCCATAGTCCCCAATATGCCTTCCTGGCCTATAAGAGATACAAAGAAATCACACCTGGACCGCTCATATACATGCGTTTTTTTACAAAGAGCAGCTCAACAGCATAACTAATAGCAAATGGTATGTTCAGCATTGAGCGTTTGATTATGTTTGAATAACAACTGCCATGTCTGCAACTGCCTGAGTCTAAGATCCTAGCAAATCAAGCATCAGTCGGTCTTGAAGCATACACGGAAACAGTTTGCCATATATGGTCATATTCAAAGTGGTTTGGTACTTAAAACAGGAGTGTAAACAAACTTTGAAAGAATATCTGTTTAAAAATTGGCAAACTTACTGTGGTCCCATCGCAAAACGTTTTATAATGAGCACTACAGACTTGCATATCTAGGTCGTGGAGCACAGCAATAGCTTCACATTTGATAATTTACATATGTTGCAGCCTGTGGTGGGGCATTATAGATGCAGCGCAGCCTTTGTGTAAATATCTGCACAGATATACTTCCATAATCAGCTTGTTTATGCTCCCAAAAATGAAACCCTGTTTCCGTGTATTTCTGTGTTAAGTAATTGGTCATGGTCTAGTGGGCATGCCTCAAAGACCTGGAGACACTGGCACCCTGCCCCCTTCTCAGTATCTCACTGACTAGAACGCAGATCTATAGTGAAGGTATAGTTTTTTGGGCAGCACGATATTTATCTAATTGCTGAAGACAACTTATTTTTGTGAACAATATATCGGCCACGTCGTCCCTTATATGCTACAAAAAGCTGCTATTTTACACTTTATTCTGAGGAATAAATACAAGAAAATTTGCCCATTAATACTTTTAGTAAAATGATAAATGGTATCTATTGATACAAATCCACGTTTCGCCTTGGAATCCTTACAGTATCCATGGTTACATGTACCACTGGAAATTTTAACAATGTTATTGGAGAACATATTTGCCGCCATGTTACTATTGAGGCCCACGCTGCTATAACCTTACCAAACCCTAGGTCCCAATAACAGTTAATCTGCAGGATGCCTTCACATGTCCTTCTTCTGGGTTTAATGTAATTGCGCTAAAAAGGCTGCGAACCACCTGACAGGTTTAATACCGGTACCACTAGCCCGTTACCATAAAGGCAAAGTAGACAATAAGGAAAGGACCGGCGGTCAGTGGCTTGGCCGGTCTCAATATGTCAATGGGATTTTATGCTTGGGTGGCACTATAAACACAGCCCAGCCTTTGGCACCGTCGGCGGCCGCGCCAGCTAATCTTATTGAATTACCATAATGCAGTTAATGCCGACCCAGACGAACGTCTACCGCAATAAATAAGGACACCAAAAGAGCCCCAGACATGGCGAATTGGCAGGCACCAGCACTGGGAGTGTGATGCAGGAGCGGGGGCCGTGATGCTACTAGCCTGGACGCCTCGTCTATGTGTGCGCTCACATATATAAGGCCTGTGAACGGCAGCCATTATTTTGGTGCATTATGGGTAACACCCGTCATTATTTGGTGCATCATTGGTAATACCCGTCATTTTTTGGTGCGTCATGGGTAATGTCCGCCATTTCTTTGGTGCGTCATTGGTAACACCCACCATTTTTTTGGTGTGTCATTGGTAACACCCGCCATTTTTTTGGTGCGTCATGGGTAATACCCGTCATTTTTTGGTGCATAATGGGTAATGTCCGCCATTTTTCTGATGCATCATGGGTAACACCTGCCATTTTGTGATGCATCATGGGTAATGCCTGCCATTTTTTGGTGCATCATGGGTAATGCCTGCCATTTTCCTGGTGCATCTTGGGTAATGCCCACCATTTTTCTGGTGCATCATGGGTAACACCTGCCATTTTGTGATACTCCTCACAGTGTCTAGAATTTATGATGCATGAAGAACTCGCAGATGGGACAGATTTCTTTCCCCCAAAAAGGCAGGTTGGTGCAGAGATACAAATTACCACAGGAAGTAGAGCTCAGGATCTCTGCTAGGAGAGTGCCACTATACCGCACGTCCCCGTGATTTGCCACCAGGGGACGCCACTGGATTGATGTCGCTGTAGGTCTCACACGCCAGAATCATGTATTATGTCCTATTACACAGAGCCTTTACGCAATACAAGCTTCACACCCAAAGGACCTCTCATCCTTTTGTACAAGCGATACTTAACTATGACCTGTATCTGATCGCTGATTGGCCATTGACAACCAGAAGATGCGCACGCACCTGCCTGAAGCATCGGCCATGATGGATTCTCGCAACCAGTTTACCATTCAGACGTATATTGTTGTCAGTCTGGGACGAGTTGGACTGGGGTTGGTTGTTGGTTGGGTGGGTGTTGGTTTGATTTAACGTCCAGTTAACCATTACCGCTTCCTACCAGACTTCCTCAAGGTTTGTTTATACCACAAGGGTAGTGATCGAATCTATGTGAAGAATTTAGGTATAAATCACACCCCTACACATTTACCGAGGTGAGAGTTCTTTTGAGTTCCCATGGTATGGTTTGACATGGTATGAGAACTGGACTAGGGTTTCCTCAACTTAAATGTATGGATATTTACATTAAGGCTGATTCAGTGTTCAACTTCGGTCTACGAATTGTTGAGAGCTATCGACAGGGAAGCTAACCTAAAAATTGCTAACATCACTCTGCCCTGTCTCCCCACCTTCTCGATCAACAGCTTGGGATAGATGGTATCTAAATGATCATAAACAATTCATAGAATTAAATACAAATAAACATATTTAGAGGCTCCTGGATATACTTTAAGCCTATAAGGAAAATTCCGCATAGAACAGAATGTATCACTCTTTGATTTAACTAAGAATACTTCTCAGATTTAGTTGTACGACATTATCCAATTCGATATATGCCATCAACAAGTTACTAGTTCGTTGACCGAATTATGAAGAAAGGCAATACATGGATATATTCGTAAACATATCATATTCCAATTATCTGTGTGCGGAAACAAATATGAGACTCATATCCAAGGCAGGAAAGTTATTGGAACTATCGAGTTACTACCATATTGATTAATACCCAGGTATCTATTCATATTTGGAACATCATATTAAAGGAAATCTTTACCTTGAGTAGTACAAAGGAAAAAAACTTGGTAAATTATTTTTTGATTAGCTTAGCGGATACTTTATAACAAGAAATAAGTCCTGCATTTGGAGTATCTAATGTCTTTGTTATTATTTTACTATATTTACTTTATTTTATTATACTATTTTACTAATGGTAGTATAAAATGCACCAATTGAGAATGTATGGGGACTCAGTTAACCACTATCCATTGTTTAAAAACTGTCAGATAGTGAGATACCATAGCCATGGTATACTGATTTAAAGCCATGGTATATGGCCTCAAAGATATTGTAAACGGAAAAAATAGTCCTTTTGAGCTATAGAGCAAAACGTGATCCCTATTGATATAACCTTGAATATAGAAATTCCTGTGTTTAGTTTACTGGAGAAAATAAAATGAATAATGAACACATCAATCAATGGTTTTGAGGACAGGTGGCCCTGTAGACAACTTTGAGTTGACGTCGTGTATTACTACGCGTTAACCTCTCATAGTTTACAGCCGCCCGTTAAACGATCGATTAATATTTTTTCATTGATTATATGAAGCCATATTCGGGTATGAATACCTTAAGAGTTTTCCTTGAGATAATTAATCCGACGTTTACACTAGACGATTCTGGCCAGCGATTCTTGCACTTTGCACCGCCTGACGACTTTCAGCAGACAAAGGCTAGAAATCGTCTATTGTAAACACCAAGTGCATGGTGACTGCAGATCATCTGGTTACATCAGATTATACAATAAGGTACCACCTGACGACTATAGGAGACGTTCTGACACCCATGACTATTTCAAGCCAGCTTGAATTAGTTGGCGAGATGGTGATTCTGTGAAAATTCTGATGCCCGCAACTATTTCAAGCTGGCTTGACTTAGTCGTCTACACAGGCGGCGATTCTATGAAAACTTACAGTCATCAGTGTAAACGCTCGGGTACATTCTGAGGTTGATGACTTTTGCAGTGGACATTGCGTTCACCTGACGACTTTTGGCTTGACAATCTACAGTCGCCAAATATTGAGTCGTCCCGTGTAAATGCCGGGATACACTTCCAGCACTTTTTTGTTTGTTTTTGGTACAATTCTTTAATGACTTTAAACAGTTTACAATGTATGTGTTATACTTCCTTTTAGAAACAGGGTGTTTCAGGCTTTCGAGATTCTTTGCGGAAAAGCGTACAACACCGGTTACAACAATATTCCATTTGTCAATAAAGTAGGCAGAGTTTCAGCCCTACATTAGGCTGGTTTTCTAAACTCGGCCCATTCCCCTGTCATCATCAAAATGTTCACTATCAATCAGGTTTCTACATCAAGAGTACTTATATAGAACGTCCTCACCATGCTGTACAATTCACAGAATGAGATGGTAATTTACGGTTTGTACGGAGGCATTTATGCCGCGTTCCATACAAACGGCAAATTATCATCAAGTTCTGTGACCTGTAGAAGCATGGTTGGACGTTATATATTTACTATATACCCAAAATTCTTTAAAAAATCATTAATTTAATTTTTATCAACCGATATGTTAATAAACGTGTATGGCAAGGTGGTCCGTATTTTAGTGTACGGACCAGCGGTCCGTACAGTATTTTTATGTCATATGCCGAAACGGTGCGTATTTACAGTATATACGGCATGGGTATATAGTAAATATTTTGTCGTCTTACTTTGTTGCTGTTGCTGTGTGTAGTGTTGTTATGAAGAAGCCGACACACAGGGGTACGATAAAGAATTAGATACACCACGAGAAGCGGTTAATCAGCTTTCGATTACCCGCCACAGCTATCCATCTCCGGGGAATTAATTGAGCATGATTAATTAGCGAGGAGACTCAGAACCGACTAACGAGTATTCGCTCTATGTGAGGTGTATAGTATACAGAGACATGGTTAATGTGCCTGAATCAAATCTGTTCCCAGTTGTTTTGGTCGGACATATTCACCAAGTTCGAAGATGTAATTCAGGAACACTCATTATGTCTGCTTGTTATCATATTCCTGGAAATCATTGAAAACGCCATTTAAAAACAGGTCACGTGGCACGGAGTGCATGAACTAATAGTTCGTGCACAGTGTGCAGAATGAAATCCGTATACCTGACCCATAATCGTGAGACATTCGCGTACTGATATATATTAATTAGAACAGCATGGATAGGTCCCTACAGAGCACATAGGTATTATGATATGGGGATGGGACCAATTATCAATGGGATTTTTTATTTATTTATTTTTATTTATTTTATTTGTTTATTTATTTATTTTTGTTTATACATACAATTTTTTTTTTGGGGGGGGGGGGGGGGCATGGAGGAGTTTTAGCCTGGTATTAATATCACTATAGATTTTAACAGCAGATAACAGTGGTTGTCCCTCGACTATAATGCTCTATCGTTCAATTTCCTGGCAGATGATGGCACAACAAGCAATCACTCTGTGCCTTATACATACAGCATCCCTGTCTTAATACACACTACATGGTAGAGCAGGGATCCCCAAACTTCCCATCACAGAAGGAACACAGGCGCTGCTCCATGTACACATGTTCAGCTTCCAGTCCCAGACACAATCCACTCCAGTCAGCACACTACTATACATACTGAAAAAAGCCGAAGTGGTGTGGCCCCTCGGCCAGCCTATGTTAATATTTGTGCTTTGGTCAGCAAGCCTAGGAGGACATGACTGGACAAGGCTCGGCACACTGCTTCCTTCATTGGTCGTATGAGGCAGGACTGAGTCGGCGGGGGTCGGAGTTGGGTGTGCACTCTCCTAGCAGATATCCTACGCTCTACTTCCTGCAGCCGCTTGTATCTCTGCACCGACCTGCCTTTTTGGGACAGAATCTGCCCCATCCGCCAGTTTTTCAAATATCCTAAATTTGTCATGGTTTGGGCAGTATTTGTATTCTACTTGTACATAGAGATACACATATTTATATGGTTAATGATTTACACTCACTTTTTGTGTTTCAAAACTTTTGACAGTTGCCTTGTTTTGAATCTGAAATTTTAGCTGGTTCCCCTGTCCTTATTTAGATACCAGGGAACCAGCGTTGGGTTGAGGCAGAGATTAGCAAGCGCTAGTGCCGCGAAAGATCTGGGAGGAGAGTGTTAGTGTGGTGTGGTGGGTTGGTGAGGGGTGGCTTGTCAGACAGGGTCTACAGGGACCCACACAGGGGCTGTCGGAAATCGGCTTATCTGGGATATGTCCCACCCCTTCTCCTGTGGTGGGCTGAGGAACAATGCCCACAAGCATCTGGTAACAGGACCCTGAGCAGGCTGACTTGATTACATAGTGAGAAGGTGAGCGGGGGAGGGCGATACTGTAGGCAGGGTGTGTGATGATTACTATCAAACGGCGTTTATACTAGATGACTGAATATGTGACGACTGTAGATCGCCCAGCCAATAGTCGTCAGGTGGTGTCCTAGCCTGGCATTTACACTAGACGATTAAATATGTGGTGACTGTAGATCGCCCAGCCAATAGTCGTCAGGTGGTGTCCTAGCCTGGCATTTACACTAGACGATTAAATATGTGACGACTGTAGATCGCCCAGCCAATAGTCGTCAGGTGGTGTCCTAGCCTGGCATTTACACTAGCGATTAAATATGTGGTGACTGTAGATTGCCCAGCCAATAGTCGTCAGGTGGTGTCCTAGCCTGGCATTTACACAAGACGACTAAATATGTGGTGACTGTAGATCGTCCAGCCAATAGTCATCAGTTGTGCCCTAACCCGGCGTTTACACCGGACGACTTAATATGTGACGACTGTAGATCATCCAGCCAATAGTCATCAAGTGGTACCCTAACCTGGCGTTTACACAAGACGACTAAATATGTGACGACTGTAGATCGTCCAGCCAATAGTCATCAAATGGTGCCCTAACCCGGCGTTTACACTAGACGACTTAATATGTGACGACTGTAGATCGTCCAGCCAATTGTCGTCAGGTGGTGCCCTAACCGAGGGTTTACACTAGATGACTAAATATGTGACGACTGTAGATCGTCAAGCCAATAGTTGTCAGGTGGTGCCCTAACCCGTCGTTTACACTGGACGACTAAATATGTGAAGACTGTAGATTATCCAGCCAATAGTAGTCAGGTGGTGCCCTAACCTGGTGTTTACACTAAATGACTAAATATGTGACGACTGTAGATCATCCAGCCAATAGTCGTCAAATGGTGCCCTAACCCGGCGTTTACACTAAATGACTAAATATGTGACAACTGTAGATGGTCTAGCCAATAGTCATTAGGTGGTGCCCTAACCTGGCATTTACACTAGATGACTAAATATGTGACAATTGTAGATCGTCAAGACAATAGTCATCAGGTGGTGCCCTATCCCGGTGTTTACAATAGAGGACTAAATATGTGATGACTGTAGATCGTCTGGCCAATAGTAGTCAGGTGGTGCCCTAACCTGGTGTTTACTTTAGACGACTAAATATGTGACGACTGTAGATCGTCCAGCCAATAGTCGTCAGGTGGTGCTCTAACTTGGCATTTAGACTAGACGACTAAAGATGTGACGACTGTAGATAGTCCAGCCAATAGTCATCAGGTGGTGCCCTAACCCAGCGTTACTATAAAAGATACCCCCGACGACCACTCTATAAGGACGGATGATTTCTCAAGGCAACACCCAAGCCAAGACCGATGATGCCTAAAGCATCATTTGCCCATTATTTAAACGACAGTTTTTCACAGAGAAATGATTGATCAACTTGAAATTTCCCCAGAATATAAATAGAAGTATAACATCCTTTTTTAAATTTTAGATTAAAAAAACATTAAGGGAGACTTATCATATCATGTGACGAACCTTCGAATTCATCTTGATCCCCGACGCTAAATAAAACACCAGATTGGTGGTCCAGTTATCAATGGATTCTTATAAAAAATAACGTTTTGGAGGTCTGCCATAAAAACAGGTTAGACTCATCCGATGATTATATATCAATTATTACAGGAGAAAATAGTGGTTATCCTCCGACTACAATGGCTCCGCATTACAATTTCCTAGCGGGTGATTGGCTATTTTATACCATATTATTTCATTATCTTTTTCTTTAACTCTTTCATCTTAACATATCTGTGACATCATTGATTATACAAGAGATACAGATTGTTGCAATCATTGTGGTCAATCGATGGCCCTTTTTATGAATTTCATAAAATAGGTAAGAGTTATTATTAAATACATATGGCCGAACGTCTATGAAATGCTACCCGCTACAAGGGATCTAGTATGAATAATGTTCGGGCTCACTTTGACGGTCATGCGCAGTTAATTGTTGACATGTCTTGTTTACATCCACTGATCTGGTGTCAGTATCCATTGGCCGATTTCCCGATCTACAGTCATAAAATACCGATGGACTTTTGGCACTGCTGACCCAAAATCGGTCAATGGAAACGACCCACCTCATGAAATGACCTACAACTTGTTCTGCTAAGATTATGCAATGTAGCACCACAGACCACTGAGTGAAAGCTTGGTCACTGAGTGATATCTACTACCCTCAGCGATTTTCGATACAGACGCACAGTCAGTGGCACCACCGACAGACTTTCTGGGTAACTCAGAAAATCTTTGCCGTTTTCGTCGGCCAATGGAAACGGGCCTTATAAGTGAAAAGCTTTTACTTTGGGTTTTCCCAGTGCGAGAAGAGGGAACAAAAGGCGAGGGTCGATCGACATCATCTTTATCACCCACCGTTAACCGTCTTCTCACTCTTTTAACCTCTCAGTCATGGCCAGATGCGTTCAGGGCCATTCCCAACAAGGGCCACTGTAGGGTTTTTTTGGGGTTCACACAAAGAAACTAATATACTAGAGACAGGTGTACCTCACACCTTTTTCCTAGTCTCAGACAATTCTCCTTTGGTACAAAATTTTCACTGCAATGTGGTTTCACCAGAATCAAGGGAAAATGGCGAATTTGATTCACCTGGTAAATGGTCTCCAGGTAATCCCACTTAATGAGCACACTGTTCTAATCCCTACTGAGAGACAGATCTGGATCTGGATTTATTCTACTCCTAGAATATGAATCATTCTTTAAACCTGGTATATTGTCCAAATGTTGAAATACAATTAAGGTATGTCTGTAGTGTTTAAGGTCATGTAGCCCTTTCAGTACACCTGGTCAGGAATTCCCAGTTGTTTTCCTACCGATGTGAATGGAAAGTAAAATACAACGACGTTTTTGAGGTAGATACAATCATGGGTAATCCCCAGACTGACGAAGGCCAGTGACAAAGAGAAATAACCAGAACAGAGCGGAGTATCCACCTCTCTGTATTTTTTGTGAAATCTATGCCCAATCCATGTATCACATCAACTTGATATTAGTGCAAAGGGGGAGACAACATTAAGGAAGATTACCAAAAAAGTTTATATGTACATTGACATTCTGACGATTGATTGGTGTCTCTTTTGTTTTTTATTTAGAAAAAAAACTAACTGTTCATGAAAAAAGAGAGACCAGGTGATTAAAACTACTTGATTTGTGGGCGTTAGATCAGACGAGGTACACAATCTCCTATCATCCTAGAAGAAGGTTCCCCACAATGCATCTGATTACCGAAGTATATAACAAAAACACATTATAACACTGCACACACTTTTAAGAAGGCATACAATGTTAAAAACGACACTCTCATGGAAGAATAAACATGAAACCAACAAGTTTTGATGAAAGTCGTTGTTCTCCATGAATATTTTTCTGATTTTATCTTAGCCTTGAAATATCTATCTGTTAATCTTCGTTGAGAATTAGTTACCGTACTCGCAAGCCTGTTGAGAACGTGTTCCCGATGTTAAGCCTATGAACATTTATTCCAGGCTAAGATAATAAAAAGAATTGAGTTAATGGGCAAAGCCTTGATACTGATATAGTTTGTACTCACATCTCATTGCTGTATCCCTAACATGTTCTTATCACTTCAATGCTCCTCCCATGGCCCGCCGATCTCTTTAAGCCACACCTGCCGGTAAACCGAGGCACAGTGTCCCGTACACAGAGTAATTCCCGCTGATCCGTCAGGCCTGGAGTCAGCACGGAGCCACTGGAGCAGCTCAGACCTGCTCCCGTAACGAGCGCATTGCATGCCGAGCTGCTCACCTTCCCTCTGTTTCCATCCCCTCTCCTCAGGACCGGGAATCTTCGTAGTCTCGCCTCTACTGCCTTCCTGTGTGCTCCCAGCAAGCCTTCTGCAGCTCAACCCACTGGCCTTACAAGTGCTACACTCCGTTTGGCCCATTAGGAACACAACTGTAGTGGGTCGTTTGATTTGGAAGATGTTGGGTATACATAGCCAGCAAGTTTTCTACTAGAATACACATACTGTTGGAGGTCTGTATATATATATAGTATAAATATATATATATATATATATATATATATATATATATATATGTGTGTACCCGTTCATCAATATATGTATACATGTATATGAAAACACTCTCACATATATGTTTTAAGGCTTCCATGGAGCCAGAAAGCTTATAAGCAACCAGGCAGAAATGAAGTGATTGTAGCAGCTTTTCCATGCATAGTCCCTCTGACATTGGCATTTAAATTCGCCAACCACCACCGGTTGTGTCATAATCCTATTCGACAACTTCGGTGTCAGGAATAACAAGCACCGTGGCGGTCTACAGGCACTAGTTGACTGAATTTTCTACTTTCTAGCAGGGAATTTAAGTACCGCTTTTCACACCGATACTGGACATTACCAGATCAATATACAAGACTCCTGATAAACATCAGGGAGCGATAATTTAAATGGTTCTTATATTGATCTCTTATTCTGATTATTTATGATCTCTACTATTCCCGAGGGCAGTTATGTGGATCGCTACTTATAGTTATAATTGCATTGACTGTGTGAAGAGTTAAGTCTACTTAATCCACTCGTTCATTTTATTAATACCTCCTGTTGACATTACTACTCTATATCTGAGCCTGGTAAGTCAGTCACATAACACGAATTCCTATTCCCATTCATTACCTTAGTCTTCGTGGTCCTAGATATCCTCTGGTTAAAAAAATAATTTCCAAACTCTGAAGCATGTCTCAATATTGAAATTGGTCCTAAATATTCTCTGCATAAAATGATAATTTCCAAACTCTGAAACATGTCTTCATATCTAAATTGTTCCTAGATATTATCTGGTTAAAATAATAATTTCCAAACTCTGAAACATATCTCAATATTGAAATTGGTCCTAGATATCCTCTGGTTAAAATAATAGTTTCTCAACTCTGAAACAAGTCTACATATTGGAATTGGCAGTCAATTGGAGCAATATTGTTATTGCTGTGTATATGTGATCTACACGATGATATGATTCCAAGGCAGCCAGATTTGATTAACAATTTGTAATATTTATACAGTACGAGATTATAAAGTATTTATTGATTTAAGCTAACCAGTGAAGTAAACCCGCTAGTTGGGTATGGATGAAATGAAGTATTCACTGAAGCTTATATTCAGTCTATGGGTCATTTTTATGTAACCCACTTCTACCTACCCCACCTTGGCATTTCTACAACTGCCTATCTGGCACCAGTAGGTTTTGAGATATTTCGGTCTGGCACTGAGACACTGAGACACTGAGACACTGAGACACTGGCACTCTGCTCCTTTCCCAATTTCACAGAGTTGTCACACAGATAGTAAAGCGTTATCTTTTTTGCAGCAAGCTGAAAGTCCATGTATAACCTCTACCCAACATAGGCAGCATAAATGAGCGTGTGGCCATGCTCAGTAAAAGCGATAAAAAAGGCCAATGCATATTCCCAATAATATCATGCCTGTTGTATATAATATAATACATGATCTATTTAGATTTTTTGACTTTTTCGCAGCAGGCGGAAAGTCCAAAAAGCTGATCGGCGGAAAGCCCAATGAAAGCGACAAAAAAGCAATTACATATCCCCTATGATAATATCCATGTTATATATGCATGATCTATTTATACTTTTATCCGTTTTTGCAGCATGATGAAAATCCGTATATAACCTCTCTCAAACATAGGCAGTGTATACGAGCATGTGGCCACGCTCAGTAAAATCGTTAAAAAGGCAAATGCATATTCCCAATGATATCATGCATGTTATAAATGATTGATTGATTTATATTTCTGTACGTGTTTGCAGCAAGCTGAAA
Organism: Alentia gelatinosa; assembly: GCA_950022655.1. Taxonomy (NCBI): domain Eukaryota; kingdom Metazoa; phylum Annelida; class Polychaeta; order Phyllodocida; family Polynoidae; genus Alentia; species Alentia gelatinosa. The sequence continues at coordinate 60,517,874 of OX465586.1, read as the reverse complement.
GTCCATGTATAATCTCTACCTAACATAGGCAGCGTATATGAACGTGTAGCTACGCTCAATGAAAGCGTTAAAAAGGCCAATGCATGTTCCCAATGATATCATCCCTGTGGTATATGCATGATCCATTCATATCTTCGTAATTTTTCTTAGCTGATCCTCATTTCTACTTAGAGAATGCCTCGACTCATTCTGCCGAGCAGCTCACATCTGCTCCTTCGCTTATATGAGCAGCTCTCTGTATGGAAACCTATGGGAGTACTATCGTAAAACCGGAAGAGTTTTAATCTGGGCTCCCGTATGCGATGACTGGAGATTGGGGTAGTGATATCAAGAGGAGGAGCCGAGTGATATCCGGAGCCAAAACTCCAGGAGTCGCATACGGGAGCCCAAATTAAAACGAATAAGGTTTTGATTTTATCCTACCCCCTGTGAACGATATTTTAATTTGAGGGTAATAACAAAAAACATGATAAAAACTTTCTGAAGTCCTCCATATAGCTCTCCTTGCTGCTCTGAAGGCGCTTGGAACTACTTTCAGCTGCTGATCTCTGATTGGTCCATTTTTTGTACGCTCCTAGGAGCGATTTTTTATCCCTATGCGACATACGGGCGCATACGGAAAGTCAATGTTAAGCCTATGGGATTTTATATTAGAGGTAGGATAAAGCGGTCTACCGGAGAGTTCTACGTGTGGCGGGGCGGCAGGTGGGTGAGCGGGGGACGGGGGCCAGATGAGTGCGAACTGAAAGTTTCCCTCCGTCAATCACAGCCGCTCCTGTCACACAGCCCGACAGGTTTCCCCGGGCTGCTTTTGTTGTTGTTGTTGTTGTTGTTGGCAGCAGGGAATGTGTGTGGGATGAGGGGAGGGGAGGATGGGGTGAGGGGACAATTAGTCCTGGCACTCATTAATGAGAATAAATGAAGCTTGTCCGTTTGATGGATGGAGAACGAGAGCCCTCAGGATCGGCCTCGTTTTGGGGAGCTGTCGCACGGTGGCTCCCCGTGGCGGTGGACACTGGTACTGGACAAAGCCCCTAGTGTGTGGGGAGTGGGGGAGAGGACATGAGGAGGGGGAGGGGGTCGCGAATTAAAGCGGCATGAAATCCTATTAACGAACCACTGCTGTGAAGTCCTGCCTGGCCTGAATGAGGCCTATCGCACATGCTTAATCGTGCCTGATGGTCGACAAGTGTCGCGGGACTTGGCTGCCACTTGGTCAGGCTGGAGGTGTGGAAAGGAGACTATGAATTTATACTGCACCCGTTAAAGGATTTAACTTTCCGTCCATAAGGTCACTTAATGATCAGCTGGGGTCTGTTCCTAAAAACTCAGTCTTCGGGATTTTCTCTACCGAATGTTAATTTCCTTAAAGGCATATCAGACAATTTGGCTTCAAAATTAAAAATCCAAGTCATTTTTCTGAAAATTGAATACAATGATCTCTTAGTATTGTAGGGCACATACAAATCGGGGGTCACCATGCTAGATTTTGATTTATAGATCAATATTATGATCATTTTATATTAGAATATATAGAGATTCTACAAAGTTGTTTTTCACATTGTAAAACCGATGTCATTTTCCTCAAACTTTCACAGAATATGGTATATGTATAGTACTACCTATCTGGTTTTAAAAATCATAGGTCACCGTCCTTGTTTTGAAAGGTTTCTCCGGATTCAATTTTGGGAACGGACCCCTGTTCCATCTACTAAAAGCTCGTTTCCATTGGCCGACGAAAATGGCAGCGATTATATTAGTTCTCATCAAAATCTGTCGATGGTGACACCTAGTGTTTGTCGGTATCGAATAATCAGTGAAGGTGAATTGTATGAACTGCTTTTACTGTAGTTTCCAGGTATATACCGCTTTAATTTTCACATGGAAACCTGAGAAAATCAAAATGGCTGTGAGAAATCTATACCAAATTATTCTGTGAGCAATCTCTACATGCCTCATTTGCATTCACTGATCTTGCCTTCGGTGGTTCCCGACTTCATATCGGTGCCTGAAAACCGGCCAATAGTAACAGGCTTTATGTACAATGAAAGCAAAATTGTGGAAACAATCCCTGTATAATCGCAATAAGTTTGACTTGAAGTAACAATATAGGCCCGTTTCCATTGGCCAACGAAAACGGTGTAGATTTTTTGTATTCTCCTAAAAGCCCATTTATATTGGCCATCACCAATATACAGTCAGGAACCACCGACGGACCTTTAGCACTGATGACACAAACTGTAAATAGGCTATTAGAAGAACACAGAAAATCTACACCGTTTTTTTGTCGGCCAATGGAAACGGGCCTATAGACTGACCAGTTGGTCTTGCAGGTAGCCGGGAAATGGGATTTGGATTTACATTAACATGTAGTCAGGGAAGGGCCGTCTAATTGCCGGCGTCACATCGCCTCGTTGATCCATGCTAAGAGGATCGAGTGACCGCGTGTTGCCTGACCCGGGCACCGCCACTGGTGACCCCTATTACCGCCAGCCACACCACCGCTATACTCTATCCACCACCTCCTGGCCACAGCATAGGTTAGGATTCTAGCAATGAGAGTTGTATAAGAACCTATTTAGAGCGCTCTTGCACAATCTAAATATATTGCCTTAGGGTTAGAGTGGTCCCGTATACTTTCAGCGTGCTTACATAAAACTATCCCTTCACTATCTGCGTGCTATTCACTGTGATAAAGGGAAAGGAGAAGGGTGTCCCAGGGTTTTAGAGGCATGCTCTGCTGACCATAACCAATCACTTGAGACCAAAATAGCTCATTGACCCACTGGAGGCTGATTAATTTGGATAGAAAAAACACGACAACATCTTGGCCTATGATCGTTCCCTGACAGATTCGATCCTGCCCTGGGAGGGTGGTTTCGGCCCACTCGATTCAGGTCAAGTAGAGACTGTCGAACCGGTCCGAGTCCCTATTAATACTATGTGAGGAGGTCAGGGTGAAGGTCGTGGTTTGCTTGGAATGCAGTCATTGGCTGCTGGTTGAAAGCACCATTCTATATTCCGCATATGGCAGTGAAGAGAGAGGGACAACTAGCTCCATGCTGCTGCATAAATGTTCCTACAACGTACACGGTCCACCTTTAATACCCCGTCCCTGATTACAAGTGGGTTAAAAGCGTTCATGCCTACCAGCAATAATTCATCCCCAGGGACTTAGAAAAAAATGGGGTGGGTTGGCAGGGGACTTGACCCAAACGAAACCCCCACGCACTTTTGATGAAAGTTGACCTCATTTAGGATGTTTTCTCCATGGGCTTGTGTAAAAATTCTCGGGGTAGTTCCTTCCATTTTTCGTCGACATTTCTGGAGGTTTCTTCGCTGAAGTCATCTCATATGGAGCGTAGTGAACGACCGGCTGTGTTCATCAGATTCTACTTAATATCCAGGTGCAATTGTCCACATTTACATCAATCTACTTCCAACCTATCCTGGGGAAAATGAAACAGCAACAATGTCAATCTTAGCGTGGTCTTTGTTAGCTTCTCGTATTGTTAAATGACTAATTTCTATGAAAGACAGTCTCACAAGAAGGTCATGGGAGTATATTCAGTTCGAGTACATCATCCATAGACCTATCATGCCTACATGATCGGTCTCATTCGAAGACATCCCTAAAGAAGTGTTGCACCAGTACTTTAATTACAAGAAATATAACATTTTCTCTTAGCCTAGCTTAGTGGGGCTACCTGAAGTGTATGTGGATTACATTATCATATTTTCCTTGACTACCATGTATTACTGAGGTACAAGGAAGGCTTATTTGTAAAATGTTAATGCGCTCTCCTCCACTAGGATTTTCCCTCCACTAGGATTATCTCTGATCTTTGACCAAGGTAATCCTACTGGAGGAGAGGCACTTAGGCCACACCTGCACATTTTGAACTGATCCTCAAGGAGCATAGTTCCAGTTTGACAGCTGAACTTTCCAATCACTGACAGGGCTAGTTAGCATGTACCAAGCTGCTGTAAATTGTCACCCTGCTCTTTTCTCTTAATAGGGTACGCATGAATAGTTCCGAAAAATGGGAATGGATCCCACTTCACCTCCTCCATGGAATAGTAAGAAAGGAACTGATGAGTGTTTGGTCTGTCCCCCCTATTCCCCATCGAGTTTAGAGCACGCAATAATATGAACAAGGCGGCAGCCAAGTGAATATTCTGAGGCGCTCCAAACGACATGGCGAACGGGAACACACCAAACGAGAATATGTTTCTGATTGTTATATTAGCCTGGAAATATTTATCTGTTGATCACTCATTGAGTATGAGTTAGTGACCTCGCAAGCCTGCTGAATACTTAAGAAGAAAGCAACTAGCTTTGGTTAAAGTCGTCGTTCTCTACGAGTTTGATGCGGAGTGATATAAACAAGGCGTCAGCCGAGTAAATATCATATAGCATTCACAAACACTTTGACCAAAACAAGTTATTTTCTCTATTTATCTCACGCCTGTACACACTAAATGAATGGACAACTAAAAGAATATAGACCATGGAGAATGTACTGCAATACTCATAGAAGCATGGAGAAGGAGCTTCGAATATTAAGCCTGTGGGAGAAAAGTACCAGCTCTTAATATTAAGCATATGGATGTTTATACCAAGCTGAAATAAAGTCAAATACCCACGCGCATGGCACGCGTACGTGGTTCATCTACTAACGGACTGACGTGTGCCTGCCGTCCTCTCTCTCTCCTCTCTCCCTCCCTCTCTCTGGCTGGAATTGGCCACCAGTCAGTGCTGTTTGTACCACGCTGCCAACAGCGTTCTTTTGAAGTCTCCATGGTGACGGATTCTCCATCTCTGTCAGCACCCCGCCCTTCACCCCCCGCCCCCCCGCCCCCGCCCCGCCGCCTAACGCACCCCTCCCCTCCCCACCCGTCTGACAATCTTGACCACCTCCAGGGGGTGCCGCCATTTACCCGCCCTGGCGGAATTAGGTCAGGGCTGCGCGAGCACCTCCGAGCTGCTCCATCGGGTGACTCTCCAAGCAGAGGTTGGGTTTTCATCCTGCCTCCAATGTTACGGTGATTCTGGATGGAGAGTATGTGTGGCAGTTACCATGTGGCCATGCCTGGAGTGGGATCCGTAGAACCCGCAGCTGCCTTATCCGGCTTCTTATGGTGCGGGAGGGGATGACCTGGTACCTGGTCAACGTGCCAATACCAAATCATCCAAGGAGGGAAGATAATAAAGGCGAAATAGCCATACCACTAGGAGCAAATAGCACACCCCTCTCATAAGATCTCACACTCACTAAGTGGTATTCTCTATTCCAGTCCAAATAAAGCCAAATAAAGCACACAGTATTACCGCTAGGCGGAATCATTGAGATTATAGGAATCTTTGTGTTGCATTGGTGTACGTGTTTAGCATGGGAGGCAGTCCAGTGGATTCTCAAGGCTCTACGCCTAGTTTGTTAAGAATTATTCTCACGTGGAGCGTAGTGAGAACCTTGTACAGAATACCACTTAGAGAGTGTGAGATCTTATGAGAGGGGTGCACTATCATGATCATCACTGATGAATGAGCATGCAATATGAATGAATAACAATTGAAAGGTTTAGGTTATATTCAGTATATGGATCATTTTCTGTAACCTACTTGCACCCAGTCAACTTTGCCATTTCTTCAACTGCCTGAGTCTAGGATCCAAATATGTCAAGCAGCAGTAGGTCAATGAGATATGTTGGTCTTGAGTGATTAGTCATGGCCAGTTAGGCACGTTTCTAAGACCCTGAGACACTGGCACCCTGCTCCTTCCCCAGTATCACAGCACGCTGATAGTGAAGGGATATATTTATTGCAGTACGCTGGAAGCCTATATGTGACCACTTTAACCTTTAGGCAAAGCACTCTCTAAGAAGTACCTCCACTGACCAATCTCCGCCAACGACTAGCAACGGATTGGCGACCTGATGGATTCAGAAGAAGGGCCACCTTAACCATGTCTAGTTTAAGGAACCACTGTGAGAAGAGTGGACAGGGATATATGAGAAAGGTTGGCGTTAGGATTTGGACGTCCATGCAGCTCCAGTAAAAACAGTATTGGAAGGAAATGATACATGAGGAACGGCAGGGAAGTCGTGGGGATGATTGAGGCAGTGACATTTCAGAGCAAGTACTTAAACTTGAAGGAGTGGGTGTAGGCAGGTTATAGGGGAAGAACAAGAATCATGGGAAACGGATTTTGTAGGACATACTGGGGAAGGGGAGGTAGAATATGTAAGGCGCTGAACTCCAAGGCACAGCGGCTATGTAACTAAGCACCCAGCATTGAGTAACCCCTGCTTGCCTGTGTCACTAACTACTCACCCCTAACTAGCCACAGCCGGTGTCACTTACCACCCAACCCTAAAAGGCGTATCCCACTATCACGATTTGAGCCTCCGACACACTACGATAGCCTTACGACAAGCGTTCCGATGAAAAAATGAAATTTTTATCGGAAGGAACGGGTCCATCGTGAAAGCTAGACTCGTTCCTTCCGATAAACATTTCACTTTTTTCATCGGAACGCTTGACGTAAGGCTATCGTAGTGTGTCGGAGGCTCAAATCGTGATAGTGGGATACGCCTTTTACTGTCCACAGCCTGCCTGTATCACTATTTAGCCCTGGCCCGATGTTTACATTAGACAACTGAATATGTGGCGACTATAGATCGTCAAGCCAGTAGTCGTCAGGTGGTGGCAATGTCCACTGTAAAAGTCATTAACCCCAGAATGTACATGAGCGTTTACACTGACGACTAGGTTTTCACAGAATCGCAGCCCAGATAGATGACTAATTCAAACCGGCTTGAAATAGTCGCCGGCATTTGAGCCTGTCCAATAGTCATCAGGTGGTGCTGAATTGAGTAATCTGCCATAATCAGAAACTCTATGGTAGCCCCAAGCTTGGCGTTTACATTCGGCAATTCTTATCATTTTACTGCTGAACATCGTCAGGAGCTGCAAAATACCAGAAACGCCAGCGAGAATCGTCTAGTGTAAACAACGGGTAACTGACCGCTGCCTGACTGTGTCACTACTTACCCACCCTTAACAGACCCCTTCCTGTCTGTGACACTAAGCACCCACCACTAACTGGCCACAGCCTGCCTGTGATACTACTGACCTACCCTTCACAAACCCCCGCCTGTCTGTGACACTACTGACCTACCCATAACAAACCCCTGCCTGCCTGTGTCACTAGCCACCCACCCCTACCTGACCACTGCCTGCCTGTGACACTACCTACCCACCCCTACCTGACCACTGTCTGCCTGTGACACTACCTACCCACCCCTACCTGACCACTGTCTGCCTGTGACACTACCTACCCACCCCTACCTGACCACTGCCTGCCTGTGACACTACCTACCCACCCCTACCTGACCACTGTCTGCCTGTGACACTACCTACCCACCCCTACCTGACCACTGTCTGCCTGTGACACTACCTACCCACCCCTACCTGACCACTGCCTGCCTGTGACACTACCTACCCACCCCTACCTGACCACTGTCTGCCTGTGACACTACCTACTCACCCCTACCTGACCACTGTCTGCCTGTGACACTACCTACCCACCCCTACCTGACCACTGTCTGCCTGTGACACTACCTACCCACCCCTACCTGACCACTGTCTGCCTGTGACACTAACCACCCACCCCTACCTGACCACTGTCTGCCTGTGACACTACCTACCCACCCCTACCTGACCACTGTCTGCCTGTGACACTACTTATCCACCCCTACCTGACCACTGTCTGCCTGTGACACTACCTACCCACCCCTACCTGACCACTGTCTGCCTGTGACACTACCAACCCACCCCTACCTGACCACTGTCTGCCTGTGACACTACCTACCCACCCCTACCTGACCACTGTCTGCCTGTGACACTACCTACCCACCCCTACCTGACCACTGTCTGCCTGTGACACTACCTACCCACCCCTACCTGACCACTGTCTGCCTGTGACACTACCTACCCCCCCTACCTGACCACTGTCTGCCTGTGACACTACCTACCCCCCCTACCTGACCACTGTCTGCCTGTGACACTACCTACCCACCCCTACCTGACCACTGTCTCCTGTGACACTACCTACCCACCCCTACCTGACCACTGTCTGCCTGTGACACTACCTACCCACCCCTACCTGACCACTGTCTGCCTGTGACACTACCTACCCACCCCTACCTGACCACTGTCTGCCTGTGACACTACTTACCCACCCCTAACAGACCCTGCCTCACTGTGTCACAAACCAGCCGTCCCTAACTGACCACTGCCTGTGTCACTGACAGCTTAACTCTAATTGACCTTGTGTCCTAACTGTGTCACTTACCACCCACTCCTGACTCACCACTGTCTGACTGTGTTACTACTTACCTACCCCTAACAGACCCCTGCCTGCCTGTGACACTTACCACCCACCCCTGACAGACCACGACCTTACTGTTACACTACTTACCCACCCCTGACTGCCCACTGCCTGTCTGTGTCACTAACCATCCACCCCTAACAGACCACGACCTTACTGCTACACTACTTACCCACCCCTAACTGCCCACTGTCTGTCTGTGTCACTAACCACCCACCCCTGACAGACCACGACCTTACTGTTACACTACTTACCCACCCCTAACTGCCCACTGTCTGTGACACAAACCACCCACCCCTGACAGACCACGACCTTACTGTTACACTACTTACCCACCCCTAACTGACCACTGCTTCACTGTGTCACTTCTCACCCACCCCTCACAGACCCCGCCCGCCTACCCGCTGCTCACCATCTCATCCAGCCCCCGTGGAGTCCATTGACTGCTCCAGGGTCAGCCCGCAGCCTCCACCAGACGTCGCCACTCGCGGGATCAGTTATAGAAATTCAATTGTCATAGTACGCTGCGGGCAAGAGATTGCAAAAGCTGCTTTTTGTTTGTTTTGCTTCCCCTGCCGCCATAATAGGGTATTTCCAGCGAGCTAATCCACGATTTTCCTGCTGCCTCCGGGCAATGCGACGTGCCATGCAGGCACAGCATGTGTGTTATTCACATGCCTTCGTTTGTGATCAACGCTTTAAATGCTTTGGATAATAACTACACAGTTAATTTCTATGCTATGGAAGGACGTAGCTAGGACTGTATTGCATGTGAATCATACGGTTCTGGGGGCTGTTGAATAAAGTTCGTTCGTTTCTGGTGCTGGTGCTGGATGATACGATAACCTCAATGAAAACAACATCCTGGACGAATCTTTCCATTCAGTGTTGTAAAACCAAACAGTAGAAATCTTCTAAGGGAACGTATTTGTAAACAACACCTTGTAAGACCTTCAGGATACTCCTATTGTCAAAATATCTTATGCTTACAAAACTTGATTTTACAGAACACTATGGCCCCAAGGACAATTCTAAGATACATTTTTTGTCGTTCGAAGTTTATTTAACAGCCCCCTGGTATGTCCCCCTCTGTACTTTTGGCAGCAGCATTTAATACATTATATCACGCCATGATCCCGCACAGACGATTGCTTCACAGAACCAAATTAAACATACACAGTATATATTGCAGCAATACCATACCCTGTATGATCTATTTCTTGCTGATACCGAATTATTCGATAATATTTGCATTGAATTGTGCATAATTATCCTAATATTACCATACCTAGAATAAGAAATAATAATTCTTAATTATAGAATAACATCAGCTCCGTACCGTATGTTATCACAGAGGAAATTTATGAAAGTTTAGGGTCAGAGCTTGTATCCCATGCATGAATTACTACGGGGTTCAAACAAGATGGGATTGAGCTCTGACAGTAAACTTGGTTTCTAAATTTATCTCACCCTTCACATTGACTAATGGGCTTATCTGTATGACAAAATCCCCCATTAAGTATTTGTTCTAAATACTCCATGGGAGTTGGATACAAGTTCCCGATGTAATATCCATGGGGAGAACTACCAGGTGTGAGATAGCAGCACTAGATACAGAGTAGCAGCGGGCAGCTCAGGGTAGGTGTCTATATTAGTCACCCTGTAGAGGGGCCAATCGCAGCACCCGTCACTGGAGGAGCCTAGACCGGTCACGTACCGTGGGCGCTAGGGGCAGCCTCCAGACGGGCCCTGGAGGAGTCGTGATGAGCCTAATGATCGTCGTGACACATGTGTGCCACATACAGCGGCCGAGCTGCTCAGTGAGGTGGTCTGTGAGGTGGTCTGTGAGCTGCTCTTTGAGCTGCTCTGTGAGCTGGTCTGTGGGCTAGTCTGTGAGCTGTACTGTGAGGTGCTCTGTGAGGCCTCTGTGAGGTGCTCTGTGGGCTGCTCTGTGGGCTGCTCTGTGGGCTGCTCTGTGGGCTGCTCTGTGGGCTGCTCTGTGAGTTGCTCTTTGAGCTGATCTGTGAGCTGATCTGTGAGCTGCTCTAAGAGCTGGTCTGTGATCTGCTCTGTAAGTTGCTCTTTGATCTGCTCTGTGAGCTGTACTGTGAGCTGATCTGTGAGCTGTACTGTGAGCTGTACTGTGAGCTGTACTGTGAGCTGCTTTGTGTGCATGTGTACATGTGTGCCATATACGGCGGCCGAGCTGTTCAGTGGGCTGCTCTGTGAGCTGTACTGTGTGCTCCTTCGTGAGCTGCTTTGTGTACTGCTATTTATACTACCCTGTGAGTTGCTCAGTGAACTGCCCAACGCGCCGCTGGAGGTGCTCTTTTCTGTGTCTGGAGCTGGACAGAGAGAACGGATGCCCGCCTCGTCAGTAGAGTACACGAAAACGGCACCAACACTAGATGGGCGCTGAATGATAGGCCAATGGAAAATGGTTTTAACCAGAGGGTGAAAGCATTTTGGCCGGTGATAGCTCCAGAAACATCTGAGATTGATGTGCGGTACTGGGACACTGAGAAGGCCACAAGTGATCACAATTATCACCGATTAATTGTTACGAAATATCACCCTGAAAGCCCGTTTCCATTGGCTGACGAAAAGGGTGTAGATTTTTGTGTTTTCCTAATAGCCCCTTTCCACTAACCATCACCAATATACAGTCAGGAACCACCGACAGATCTTTAGCACTGCTGACGCAAAATGTAAATAGGCTTTTAGGAGAACATAAAATACCTACATCATTTTTGTCTGCAAATGGAAACGGGCCTCGAGAGAAAAGAGAAGGACCATGCCAGTCCTATGAAGAAAGGTTACATTTCAAAAGATGATTCCGGAAAAGCACACGATATTTTAGGCCCTAAATCGGAGTCAATCCAGTGCAGCAACATTTCCAGCATCTAGAATCTAATTCTCATGCTGAATAAGTTCAGTTTAATTTATGGTATCAGGGGAACACGTGATGAAATGTCATCACTGTCTGTCATCACCCGAAAACAGACCAGTAAATGATGCCTTCAACATTAGAACGGTCGATACTAATTAAAAGGGATTGTCCAAAAGTGAAAAAGGACCATAATAAAATGCATCTTAACTGCCGTTTCCATACAACCCCCCCCCTTATTTATCAGGAGCTTTTATCTCAATTACTAACACGATTCTACAGAAAGCGTTTTGAAAGTCAGTTGGAAATTCTCGAAATTACTACCTCCGCTTCTCGTAAAAAGGATCTGAAAGCGTGCACCGATTTTGGGGCAGATTGAGGAAATGGGGTAAAAAGTTTCGGCACTGTGGGGAACATCCTGTTTTGTTTTGTTCCAGCGCTCGACTGCCATGGCACAATGATTCAAACCTGGGCCTGTGATCACAAAGCATTGCATTGCCACTCCAGATTAGGAATAAAAACCGCAAACCATCGCTAACCCCTCTCTCCCTCCGTTCCGGGGTGCTTTAGTGGGGCAGGGGTAGATGAGTAATCTTCAGTGGGCGAGCGGGGTTGCTCTCAATTCATTTAATTACCGAACAAATTCAGGTGAAATATTTCGCTAATTATTGACGTTTGCTTCCTGTAGTTCTTCCCGGCAAATTTCTGGTACGGAATTCAGGTTTTCCATTGAGTCATTTCCTGGAGATTCCGCTAAATGGATCATTCGGTCCCAACAAAGAGAGCCGTGACACTAAGGGCATTGAACTGCCCAGTATGACCTTCAGTCGTTATTGTTTGCAATCTGCACTGTATACAAAGGGCAGTTGGAACACAGGAGCCAAATAGGAAACATTATCTTTGTTATTCATCGCATGAACTTCACAGAGTATTGTTAAGATTAAATTAACCGCAACAGACACGAAACAAATATCAGGTAAGATGAATGTGTTGAAGTGAATTTGACGCTGCAACTTGAGCAGAACAACATGACATTCAAAGTATCAGAAACTGTTTACAGGATGTGTTGATATATTGAGCATCATTGTCTTTCATTATGTTTCTATCCATAACTGTATAATATGAGACAATGACCATAACCATGTTCTCTTGTATTTGCAAAACAGTTGCTTATGAAGGAAGACGTCTATGCCCAATATTCATCTTCACATATAATATGCCTAATTCGTTTATTTGAAATAGGGCTATTATATGCTGAAATGACTTAGGAAGTAGGCTAATAGCTTGCTGATACATCTATTTGTCTGGGCGGTGGATTATCTCACAAAGTTACCCGTAGGTCACAAGTCATAGGTCATAAGTCACAAGTTTAGCCATAGGAGTAAGATCAACCAATTATATATAGCTATCACCAAGTGACAATATATGCCATGGTCATGCTGGAGTGATGTGAGATGATATTATAAGCGATTGGCCAATCAGCAACCAGGTTACGAGAAAGGAGACAAGACATCAACATAGAGATTTATATGTTCCTCACTGGATTTGCATAAGTAATTGTACTTATTCTGATATTGTAACGCTATTCAATGTCCATGAAAGGAGTGAGATAAATCTAGAACTGTACTCGAATCGTAAAGAATATAGACAATACTCCACTCATTTTGATGTGCTGTGATAACCACCCTACTCTGCCTCGATGATGTTCAGATGCATCCAAACTCATGGAGTATCGTCTATTTATATGATTCTCTATGCAGTTCTTTATAATTGTTTATGATCTAACATATGCTTTGTCCATATTGACAATAAATATTCCAGTCACATGTCGAGGCAAACTTGGAAATAAATAACATTTATCATTATCAAATGATAGATGAATGATAAATTGAACTAATACAAATAAATACATTTGAAATTGTAGAGTTGTATAATATTGATAATAGGTTTGTAGTAATAAAATAATTTTGATAATACAATCGAATTAATGATACCCTGGACCCAACGGCACACAATCTATTACTGTGATATTATTGATGGATGCCATATTTTCAGCATCCATATTGTAAGATACTTAATGTTTCCCGATCTGCTGTGATACACACAAGAGGATCACTACGAGATATATAACGTAGCTCTGATAATTTCTGTCGTTCATATTAAGTTGGGATAACTAACTAATCACCTGCCATAATGGAATTTCATGTGATACGATCCTGATAGATACATAAGCTAATAAGATATTCGATTGCACATGAAGACTTTATGCAGGGAGTGGTGGGAGGATTTCTCTTAGCACTCGAGGATTTCTGGCTTCAGCCACTCCAAACTGCAGAATGTAAAAGTACCACCTTGTCCTGGTACTTTTGAACCTTACTAATCATATCCGATACCTGCGCCAATTCCCAAACCCCTCTCACCGGCCCTACTATGTCATATCGGCGTAAGGCGCTCACACATTCTCTGATGGAAGAACAATACATTATGTAGTTTAATTTGCAACTCCATGTAACCCCCTCTCCCCTTCTCCCCACACACACACACTCCATTTCTGCCGCCCACTCAAAAAATAACAAATAAAAATTGAAAAGCTAGCTGGAATGGCGTCGCCCAGAATCCGTCTTAAGTCACACGGAATACTGTAATGGTTTAGCAATCCACGCCGGGCTGGGCCATCAAGCGGATAAATGGGGCGTCGACACTTGAGTGATGGTGGCCCGAGTGATGGGCCTACTCGGCATTGCCATTATGGTTTTACCCATCCGTCTTGCAACAATCTGTGAGGTGGTAGAGCACTCGCCGCGCCAGCAGTGCTGGGGGAAAATGACGCAAGGCAGCGGGTTGTTGGGCATGCGGCCGCCCAATTATAGACAGCATCTTTCTGTAACAGGCGACTGGACCCCTTCAGCCTTTAGTGTTGGGTGTTTGCCAACGACAACTCCTCAGTGCTACATCTATGGGCCGTGACGTCGGCGATGACTAAATGACTCAATTATTTTATCCTGTCGTCTAAAGATGGTGGTTCTGGTGCTGAGAGAAACTCACAGCTTCCGAGGCGCAGTTCCGCCCCTACCTCCCCCCCCCTCTCTCTCTCTCTCTCTCTCTCTCTCTCTCTCTCTCTCTCTCTCTCTCTCTCTCTCTCCCGCCCGCCGTACACACGCACTCCTTGTACGGGCTCGTTATAACTGAGCCAGTTTCTGGATAATTAAAATGCATGGGTTTGAGTTATAATGGGCGCCGAACATGACAACATGCAAATCTTTCATTTCCAAACAGCGAGGAATGGTATGGTGTGTTAGTGCGGGTAAGAGAACTTTCCCTGGATTGACATGCTCTACGATCACCTGTCATGTGTCTACGGAACTGAAGTACATAATATCTCTCATTATTTTAAATATAAAAATAATTTGCAGTCTTCATGGATTATTATGAATATAATATGTGGCTGAAAACGTGAAATTCTATTGGGTCTGGCAGCGGGTCACAATCTGCAAAGTTAAGCCTATGGTTCATATCTTATTTATGGTATCATAGGGAGAGATTTTCAGTATGACTGAATTGAATCTGTTCTCATTTGATTTGTGTTAAAAATATATACCGAGCTCGATGAACGAGGGGAATATTCCCAACCAAATCAAGAAGAAACAGATGTTATTCCGACACATTCGCTATGTCTATCTTTTATCGTATAGCTTGAAATCATTAAAAACGTCGATTTATAAGAAGTCACATGGTACGGAGTGCACGAACTATTAGTTCATTTACAGTGTGTAGAACGGAATCCTGGCAGCTGGCCAGTAAGTGTGAGACATTCGTACACAGGTTTATAATAATGAAGCGCCTTCCCCACCTGTCATCTTGAGCTATAGATTTAAATTCTTTGACATTTCCTACAATACTACAAACCACATATCGATTGAATACGCAAATGTTCCCCACTATTATCATGCCACAGCCAAAGAGCCTTTCTTATGTACTACTAACACTGTACCCTGATGAAAATCCTCTTGTCGTATACTACTTTCAACCTAGAGATACGCTGGATATTGGGAATGTTTGATCCCGGGCCTCGCGTTGACATGGTTTGGAGTAAAGGTACGTCTCCTGCTTAAGCCCTGTCTCCACTGTGCGATTCTAGGTACATAGGTACGTCCAGTCTCAGACTGGGCGTACCTCCAGGATCGCAACTCGGCAAAACGCACAATGGATACAGCAAGTTACCCTCCAGTCTGAGACTGGGCGTACCGGTACCCCGGCTCGCATGTACCCCGGCTTGCAAGGGTTTTTAAATATCAAACATGTTTGATATTTGGTACGCCCAGTCTGAGACTAGGCGTACCCTATCCCTACCCTAGAATCGCAAGCCCTCCAGTCACAAGCGAGGGTGTCTCCACACAAAATCGATGATACCTTGCGATCCGAGGTACATACGGTACGCCAAGCCGGTACCTCCAGTCTGAGACTGGAGGTACAGGATCGCACGCCCCCCCCCCCCCCAGTCGCAGAGTGGAGACAGGCCTTAAGGCTGCGAGATTGACACAATGAACCCAGTAGAGACATGGTGGAGACACATCGGTCCAGAAGACTTCGGGTCCTCCCCCGATAACCCAGTCTTAATTTGTAAAGCTGGCTCGTATACATAAAACTTAGCTAGAGTATTGCATGTTAATTTCCTGGCCTGGAGCCACTTGGAAAAAGGCAAATCCTGCATAAGTTGGCTAGTAAAATACTAGTTGTCTAGTAATTTACAAGAGCCTTGTAGCGGTACTACGCAGTACTAAGCGGGGAATTCGGCCATGCAGATCAAAATCATGGTGATATTGTGTTGGTACTACATACTGCCATTTTCCATTGGCCGACTATTCGCTACCAATCTGCAGTCGGGAACCACCGACGCCAGATCGGTGATTGGAAACAGACATACTACCATGAAACATCACGAAATTTCATATGATTGTTTATATGGCATGAGTTGTCTTCGCGGAATAATATCACGAAGCGGAGCTGAGTGATATCTGTAGCGGAAGACAACGAATGGCATGTAAACAATTATATGAAATTGAGTGATGTTTAGATTTTATCCTACCCTGTCATATGTTTTTAACTTCATATGTCACCAGTGGCATATAAATATTTTATGGCATAACCGTGTCATACAGGCCCACCATGTTAAGTCTATGGAGATCTATATATGGGGTAGAATAAAGAGAAGTGCTCACCGATTAATGGTACATAGATTATGCAATGAGGCCACCACCAAACTACCTCAGTGAAATGCAGTAGAAACAAAGAATAAACTGCATCCTTACTGATTTTTAGACACCGACGTGCAGTGGAGTGGGAGAACTCAATAAATCGGAGCCGTTTTCGTCGGCCAGTGGAAGATGGCTTTGAGAGAACAGCTGCGGTTTATACGTTAAACGCATGGCTGCAATACGAGTCCTACTCAGCCTTGCATATTGCATTTCCCTCTGTCACTCCCCATCTCATAGATTCAATATCGCCCTAGAATGATTCTGACAGTTCTATAGTGTAAAGCATTATCAACCTGTCCAACACAAGCCCGGTGACACTGAGGCATAGTGATCCCATTGAGTGTCCACTGAACAACATTGCTTTTCTGTCATCAACATATCATACATTTATGTCGCAATATTATGAATATTTCTACACAAGGATCCAGCAACCATTTTATTATATACCTGTGCACGAATATATCACGCTTACTGTACAGCTGAATGGATTCCGTTCTGCATACTGTGCATGAACTAATAATTCTTAACGTCCGTACCAAGTGACTTGTTTTAAAATGGCGTTTATAATTATTTCGGAATAGGTAATAAAAGGGAGACATAGTGAGTGTGTTTGAATTGCATTTGTTCTTTGTTGATTTTAGGCGGAAATATTCACGGCAGAGTTGGCTCTGCGCAACGCTCGGATATTACTACGCATTTATCTCACCCCTGGTACAAGCTTCGCCATAGAAATAACATTAGGAAAAAATACTCAACGATCACCCCCGTAAAGTGACGGCCGTGGCGTAGTGAATTTGAGATAACGTCATATGGATTCGCTAGGTATATTCGAGCTGTTCTGATATTCTGATACTATCTAACATCATAGAAATGGGTGAGATAAATCCAGAACCGCACTTGAATCGTGAAATACTCAATATTCCACTCTTTTGGATGTGCCATAGTCGTCAATCGTCATAATCGTCACATCGTCGATCGGCTTCGCCTCGATGACGATGCAGGCACATCCAAACTCGTGGAGTATTGTCTATTTATATGATTCTCGATGCAGTTCTATATACGAACTCCACGGAGCATACGACCGCTTGTATCTGAAACCAGTCAATATTGTGTATTTATGGAATACTCCCAGTAGTTAGGTAAATACGCATTTGCATTCAACGACACCACAACAGTCACACACACGCCCCTTTCGGAGCCAACATGATTTACAAAATTTGTATATTCAGATTTTACCATGCAAAATATGTTGGTTATGATTGAATAGCTGCTAATGGGAGTTCTATTGTTGGCTCGCCGGTAGACTCAGCCCGGAGACCGACGCTCCATCACCATTTTTACCTGTGTGTCAGCACCACAGCGGTCCACTTACTCATACACTGTATCCCCTCTCTATTAATCTCCGCATTACATCGCCAGTATCGGATTTCGCCCGATGATTTAATGACCAACACCACGTAATATAGCAGTAATATGGATCGGCCAACGCAGGTCAAGTTAAATTAGCATCATTTGTGGAGTGCCCGTATGACCATACAGATAGCAAAGACTTGCTCTCCGGCTAGCCCCGATTATTTATTTATAGCAATCGGTTTATGTGCACCCCTCTCATAAGATCTCACACTTTCTAAATGGTATTCTGTACTCTCACTACCATCGAACTAGGCTTAAAGCCTTGAGAATCCACTGGCCTGCCTCCCACGCTAAAGACGTCCATCAGTGCGACCCAAAGATTCCTATAATCTCAATGATGACACCTAGCGGGAATGCTGTGTGTCAGTGGATTCTCAAGGCCTAGAATCGTTAAGAATTCTTCTCCCATAGACAGTCTTAGCCGTCTACAAGGTCGTCCATAAGTGTTGAATTACGTTAACCCACTTCGTCCCTTGGTCTCCATGGCATACAGAAGAAGGGCATACATTAACCATCCTAGATTATTAAACGCCAGGGTAATACAAGTTCCATCTTATGGTAAGACAGCTGTAATGAAACATGCAATCTGAACACTGTAAACAGCACCTAAATCATAAGTGAATATTGGGTACATCTAGCGGGAATCAGACAGCTACTGGACACACAGAGTCAGATATGTATTAGTAGCTATAAGGTTAGATAACATTAATTACAGAAAAGCCCTATTCCCACCAAGCGACTTAGCCATCTAGTCGCAGGGAGGTACGTCTATATTCGCCGGGTAGGTACGTCTAGTTGCTTGGTGGAAATAGGGCTTACCCGACGTTTACACTAGACGATTATAGCTGATGATTCTTAAAGCTGACGACTTTTAGCCATGAAAGTCTAGAAATCGTCTAATATAAACGCCAAGAGCGTGACAACTGCAGGTCATCTGATTATGTCTGATTACACAATTTGGCACCACCTGGCGACTACTGGTCACGCTCTGACGCCGGCGACTATTTCAAGCCGTCTTGATTAAGTCGTCTAGATGGGCGGCGACTCTGGGAAAACTCAAAAGTCGTCAGTGTGAACGCTCAGCTACACGCTGAGGTCGACGACTTTTGCGGTGGACATTGCCACCGCCTGGCGACTATTGGCTGACGATCTACAGTCGCCACGTATTTAGTAGTCTAGTGCAAACGCCAGGTTAGGGTACAAAGTGATGTACAGCATGCTATTCACAGCCTGTAACATCATTCGGCATCGGCAATACATTTGTATATTTCTCATCATAAGCAGCTTCCAGGCTATGCTGCTAGTTTGTCATTGTGCTTGCGAATGGTTTGATGGATTTGTTCGGAAGAACGATGAATGAATCATCGAACACGAACTTGACCGAAATAAAAAAAATAAATCTAAAGTTTAGAGTGCCAGAGTTGTTCTGTATGTAGAATAGTTAACCAACGAGGTAGCTATCAGGTAAAGCATAAGAATAACAATAAAGAATGACTATACATTTCCTTCATTCATGGAGGTAGAATGTGGTCATATTACACAATAAGTGAAATTCATTTTAGTCTGACCCAATTTTCAATCAAGTTTTTTCGTTGTGTTTTTTTGTTATTTGTCGAATTCTGGAACACTCCAGTTCTTCCGTTTGACAAAAGAGGGGCAAACCCAATGACCTCCGAGATGAGCGCGCATCATAGAATTTTGGGAAATTAAATAAAATCACGGACAATTTACCGCCTTGGAAATGAAATAAAATAAAAATTTTACAACCTTGACCCTTTCCGGACCCCAAATGCGTCCAGACATTGTGCTTGAAAAAGCAGCTTAATGCCTCGATGGACTTTCCCCCTTTCATAATTAAAACTCCATTGTCGCCTTGCTCTTTGATTAACCCTGCCCCTGGGTCAAATGCCTGCAGGTCTTTACAGGCAAACACCCCATCGGTGCCCGGAGGCATTTCTGAGAGAATACCCCTTTTTACCATCCATGCTTATTCAGTTATTTCCTTATCTTCCAGTATCAAATGGGAAAATAACCAGTCAGTAAAGTTTGGTTAATTTATATTGTAACGAGGTATATGGTTTAGAAAGAGTATTTTCGGTTAATTTCTTTGTAAAAGAAAATCTTCGAAGATGATGTGTTGCACGGGGTATCTTGCCATTATCTGTGCTGTGAAATATGACATATCATGATTGATTGTTGATCATCTCAACTACACCAAGTAATATGGAGAAACCAAACAAGAGTTAGTCGTGTTGTTGTTTATCGCACGACGGCAAGATCACATATTACTGCGCGAGGCAAAGCCGAGAGCAGTAATACGCGATCTTGCCGGAGTGCGATGAACGATAACACGACTAACTCGAGTTTGGTTTAGAATTTATCCTACCCCGCCTGTCTAAATTACTTCTACATTAACAAATGACGTCATTTGTCAAGTCTATCCCACTAGAGCGATATTTTTCATTTTTCTGAACTCCAGACCGAATACAGTGACCCAATCTTAAGCCTATGGAGTTTTTATTAGGGGTAGGATAATTAGAATTATTGCACCATTGTGTCTAACCTGTACATACAGATATGAAGTCATCTTAATTCATTTAGTGTCTTTTTCCAATTGGAAACACAGCATATATTTAATGTTGATAATTCTGTTTAACCTTGTAGGGATTGTCCAATTTTTTTTTAATTTTTTTAATTTTTTTTTATTAGGTTAGATTCGCCAGTACAAGACTTCGATCTTCCATCCACCTTGTGACATATAGCTCTCTACAATGTCTGTTTACTCTAAACTGTTTTCGTCCATAGTAGGCTCTTAACCTTATTACATAATAGCATCCCACTTAATACATAATACCAATCCCACTCCTAACGTGAATAGTTATACCCCCAAAACATTAAACTATCAACCTGGATGGTATTGCCTGCCTGTACTTACAAGCATCCTGAGTGGTTTTATTGTATAATAATCCTTCAGTCTCTTTTTATCTATAACCTGAAAATTAACACCCCTCTCATAGGATCTTACACTCTCTAAGTGGTATTCTGTACTCTCACTACGCTGTATGGGATATAAATTCTTAGTGAACTAGGCTTAGAGCCTTGAGAATCCACTGGCCTGCCTCCCGTGCTAAACACGTACACCAGATTCCTATAATGATGGCACATAGCGGGAATACTGTGTACTTGGCGCCATAGTGGCTTTATTTGGACTGAAATACAGAATACCACTTAGAGAGTGAGAGATCTTATGAGAGGGGTGCAAATTAAACCATCATGCATTCCTGTTCTGGTCTTGTTCCTACAACACCTCTACGTTTCCTTCTTTAACGTAGAAATAGACCCTTTGGGTGAATATTGTTGGGTGCAAGTTGAAATACATAGAGGAGCAGTGGGAATATTTACAGAGGGTTGAGAATATTGTGGCAGTGGAAGGGAAAGCGGCCGTCGCTGCCTCGGGAGGGAATATTTCTTCAAAATAAAATATTTCCATTCATAGCCTCCCGCGTTAGTCATTGTGCGCTCAGATTGTAATGAAAATATTTATCAGCTCGGTTTGCAATAAGATGCAAAAGCAAAGAAAACTCCCCGATGAAACACACGAAAGTGTACGAGGCTAAGAAGCAAAGATATTGTTTTAGATCCTTTTATTTATCCTGGAGATGAAAAAGGCAAGTATGCCTGTTTACATTTAATCCCAGCTCGTGGTACTTCAGTTCGTTTAACCATATACACCTTTTCGACTAGCATTTTTTTTCTTTCTTTTTTTAAACAATTTTTTATTTTACAATTTTCACTTCCATCGATGCATCAGCTCAACTATGCACATCTACCGTTTTCCAATAAACTGACAAACCGTCAGCCTTTCGGCTGGTTTTCATCGGCTGTCAGGGAAATAACCGTATCGGTTGTATGTGTTGCATTTGTATGAATAACAGGTGTATTATCAATCAATCAAAGTAAAGTAAAGGATACTAGATCTTGCTCAGTATACAATAACTCTTACATTGTTACAATAATAATCACTACATATTGGGCTTACAATTAAGTACAATTAGTTCATGTAAATACGGTAGAGTACAGGCTAGAGTGCAGGCTAAGCTTACTTAATCTAGTGTGATATACATACAACACAAGGGTCAACAAACCATTATATCCAAGGCTGTGAGTCATAAATATACAAGATAAACAAATACCATCACAGTTGAATTGATCTCTAGTACAGAATATATATCTAGCTAATAGTACAATATAAATAAAAGGCTGTCAAAGATGTATTGATAAAAATTATATTTTCGGATAGAGACCGGGTGCACGTCTATTTTGGATCATGCCATGTGAGATAGATCCCAGGCCTGGATCAGGCATAGTATGGACTGGAAGATCAAACAGAAGCTGAGACAGTCTCCCTGCAGGATCCATATTGCCACACACAGTATAATCAGGCTAGACCAACAAACCCAGCCGGCAACCACCACCCAAATGTCCCCCCCCCCCCCTCTCCTCGCTTCGCCCTGCCAACGCTAGAACCAAGTATTACCGGTTTTTTTAGCACAAACTCTCACTTATTACGCACATTTTATGTTTGCTTTTATCCAAGAGGAGCGCCAGTTTATTAGGCCTGATATGAAGTAAGAGCAGTATAAAGGATGTTTGTTAGGGGAGAAAAAGGCTGTTTTAATCAGGAGTACATATTGATTCTAAGAAAGAAAGATGGACTTCCAGTATTGCGTGCAAGGCAATCTAAGATGTGGACTTATCTGTCTATACATCGTTAGTATCTCTATGTAAATAATTAAAGCCGCTTCTTAGTGCTTTGAACTATCTTTTTTTGGCTCGATAAGTCCCCATTTTATGTAATGGAAACATGTGAATGCCGACAAAAGGGCTGCAATAATCAAACAAAAACAGTGGAAGATCTCCCACTGGCAGACCTGCTTTTTTGTCAAATAAAAAAACAAAAACAACAAAACAATCTCTAAGCACAATCTCCGTTATAACTACACTGTGAGCCATACTCCATAAAGGATCCTTCTTGAGGATACTGTCTATTGGTGGCGGTTTCTATGTAGTATTCATTTAAACTAATTTCATCATCTATAGATATATGTGAATTGGCTGAGGGATACGCTCAAAACGGTCTTGTATCGATGTATCCCCCAGGATAAATAAAGTACTTAAAAAAAATAAAAAAAATCTAACTAAATCTCCACCTAACAACTCCAGTTTGTATCTAAATCATAATAGATATGTGTCCGCTAGTTTGAATCAATGAATAAGCTTTTATTTGTTATTTTGAATCACCCACGATACCCCTAGGGGTGTCGCCCGCCAGGAGAGCTGAAGGAGACTCTGGACGAGGTCTCCTGACCCGACGGTACATAATAATAACGTAAATAGACGAGACCTCGTGGATCGTCAGCTACAACTCTCCTTCCCCACGACAATTCAAATAATCAAACCCAAACCCTAGTGGGACTTTCCCTCGGGCCTCACACTCTCGTTGGCGTAGAAAATGAAGCGAGCCTAAGGACTCTATAACAGTAAGCAAATAGTGTATATCATATGATACGCATCAACATATACCCATGCCGTATATACTGTAAATACGCACCGTTTTAGCATATGACGTAAAAGTATTGTACGGACCACTGGTCCGTACACTAAAATACGGACCACCTAGCCATACACATTTATTAAAATTTTGGTTGTTAAGAAAAGTGAAATTGATTTTTTTTTTAATTTCGGGTATATAGTAAATATATAACGTCCTGACCATGCTGTACAAGTCACAGAACGAGATGCTAATTTACGGAACTCGGCATAAATGCCTCGGTCCGTATAAACGGTAAATTAGCATCTCGTTCTGTGACTTGTACAGCATGGTCAGAACGTTCTATATAAGTACCTTCGTAGTTGTTATTCCTATACACTTCACAGGAACCTAAATACAAATTTTCCGTATGGTGGACCCCCTCCCTCCCTATCCCCAACCTACAGCCCCCTTACTCCACCCTCAATGGCTGCCCAGTTGGGGAATGCACTTCTTACAGCTCCTGCCAATCCTTACAAGTGAAAGCTTATCCTCACTCTGCAGGGGAAGCCAACCCTCAATGAATAATACAAATACAAGCCGTAGCTGCTGGGCCTTGTTAGCCCTCAGTCACAGGACACCTCAGTATGTCCTTAGAGCTCTGTGTTTGTATCTGCGGAGTGGGGGAAGGTCGGGGTGCACCCCTCTCATACGCCTCGGTCCGTACAAACGGTAAATTAGCATCTCATTCTGTGACTTCTACAGCATGGTCAGGACGTTCTATATAATCACTCTCACTAGGCTCTATGGAGAAGAGTTCTTAACAAACTAGGCTTAGAGCCTTGAGAATCCACTGGCCAGCTAAAGAAGTTCATCGATGCAACCCAAAGATTGGTTAAAATGTCAATGATGCCACCTAGTGGGAATACAGTGTGCGAGTGGGTTCTCAAGGCTCTAAGCCCAGTTCGTTAAGAATTCCTCTCCCATAGAGTGCAGTGAGAACCTTGTACAGAATACGGCTTAGAGAGTGTGAAATCTTATGAGAAGGGTGCACCGAGAGGGTGGCAGGAAGGTTAGGGAAGGTGTCAGTCACTCAGGGGTCAGCACGAAGGTAGACACTGCTGCTGGGGAAACTACAGGTTTTTTTAGATGGAGACTTTAAATTGTTCAGCATATGGAGATTAAGGGGAGCCTGTAGGTTCCGGTACTTCCGTGGCTGCAGTACAGGCTGAAATGTCGAACCTGCAAAGGTTAAATAAGAGTGATTCGACACGAGTCCCTAAGAAGAGGGCTTTCACAATTAACCTTTTCATTCAAAATTCAGAGCTAACGAAATGCCCCTTGAATGTGCCATCAAGCATTTCCTTAGCAAGTAATAGAAAGGATGGTTTCCTCTGGATAGCCGTCATTTGATTTCGCGAATCTTTATAGCAGTGGTAAATTATTCAGCGTAATAGAATCCATAGCATACGATCATCACAAAGGGAATACTGTTACTTCAGAACCTCTTTTTCAGAACCCTTTCAATGTGAGAAAGCTAAAGTTTAAATTATTGTAATGTGTCCCGTAGTGCTCTCACTAAGCTTTTCTTTATTAGATTATTTTATTTTGACTTGACTGAAATAATCTAAAGCGATTAGCCGGTATTACTGTTTTTTTTCTTCAATATTACCCTCGTATAATTATAATTATGATTTCTTATAAAATATAAAAAATAAGCCGTCTCGTGATTATTGTGATTATACAAAAGGAGTCCGTAATAAATACTTCAGAGTTCATGGTCATACATACCTGGCATACACCCTGTTAGGTTATCTGCGTTACCCGCCGTTTACACTGGACGATTCTGGCCATCTGGAGATTCTGTCATTTTGCACCTCCTGATGACTTTCAGCAGTAAAATTATAGAAATTGTCTACTGTAAACACCAAGTGCATGGCGACTGCAGATTGTCTGATTACGTCAGATCACTCAATTTGGCACCACCTGACGGCTATTGGACACACTCTAATTCCGGCAACTATTTCAAGCTAGTTTGAATTAGCCGTCTAGATTCTGTGAAAACTTAGTCATCAGTGTAAACGCTCAAGTATATTCTAAGGTTGATGACTTTTGCGTTGGACATTGCCACCACCTGACGACTACTGGCTTGACGATCTACAGTCACCACACACTTAGTCGTCTAACCCAGCGTTTATACTAGACGACTAAATATGTGGCGACTGTAGATCGTCACTCCAATAGTTGCCAAATGGGGGAATGTCCACTGCAAAAGTCGTCAAGCTCAGGATGTACCCGAGCGTTCACACTGACAACTTTAAGTTAAGTCACCGCCAGTGTAGATGACTAATTCAAGGCCGTTTGAAATAGTCATGGGCATCAGAGCGTGTCCAATAGTCGTCAGATGGTGCCAAATGAATAATCTTGTGTAACCAGACGATCTGCAGCCGCCACACGCTTGGCGTTTACATTAGACGATTTCTAGCATTTTACTGCTGAAAGTCGTCAGGCCGTGCAAAATGCAAGAATCTCTGACCAATATCATCTAGTGTAAACGCCGGGTTAGAGTCAAACTACTAGATGACCTTCAGAGCCCCACAGGGTTTGCCCACGACTTGGTGATTTGCATTGTGACCTCTGCACTGGCTCCTGCAGCAGTG
This sequence comes from Alentia gelatinosa, assembly GCA_950022655.1. Taxonomy (NCBI): domain Eukaryota; kingdom Metazoa; phylum Annelida; class Polychaeta; order Phyllodocida; family Polynoidae; genus Alentia; species Alentia gelatinosa. Next base: position 60,491,736 of record OX465586.1, on the reverse strand, counting down.
ATACGGTATTTCTGGGTGAGCGCTTTGTACACTGGAGAGCAGCTCCAAATACAGAAACACCGATAGGCAGAGGCTTTTAGACTGGTAGGAGGTCTTCCTGCCACTTTGAGATAAGAGTTATTTCTGCTGGGGACAAGGCCCACACAAACCGCCAGGAGACTGGCGCACTCATTGATAGGTGGAAGCGCAGGGGAATATTATGATGCTGGCATATCTTTCACTCATGAAATAAGAAAATCGGAAACTAAAGCGGGAGAACTGGAGAGATTAGGGTTGGGTGGGGGGGGGGGGCGAGCGGGATGAGAGACACAAAGGTATGGACTAAATAAGTGAGGTAATATATTAAGATATGTTGGTTAGACGTAGCGGGTAGGATGTAGCGACCACGAGTGTCCCCTGTAGGTTTTATCTACTCGGAAATCGGCTTTTGGATAAAATCGGGGCCCCGATTTCCCAAATTTTTATTTTTGATAAAATCGGGGACCGATTGACACAAATCGGGGTACCGATTTATGCCAGAAAAGTTCCCACACATAATATATTAAGATAGTTCTACATATAAAAAATGAAAGGTTCATATATGTTAATGGATTCATGATTCGCTGAAGTCTATGTTGGGATACCAAGAAACATAGAACTTCCTTTCTCATTTCTACACAAGGGGTTGATTTAAACGTTCGATGACAATGTAGACACACAATCTCTGCAATGAAACATTTTTGTGTAGACAGTTTCACTAATTTCCATGATAGGCAATGGGTTTTAGTTTGATATGTCCGTAACCATCATGATACCAGGTTGGATGGTTCTTCCATCTTACCCCTGGTACAGCTATGGCCATAGGAATAACGTAATAAAAAATACTCACTGATCACACCTGTAAAGTGACAGTACTACGCCATGGTCGTGGTGGATTGAATGCGAGATGATGTCATACGCTATTGACCAACCAAATTTGTGAAGTAATTCGAATTATTCTGATATTGTGATACTATTTTATGTTATTGAATGGGGTGAGATAAATCCTGAACTGCGCTCGAATCGTAAAAGACACAATACTCTACTCGTTTGGATATGCCGTACTCATCACTCGGCTTTGCAGCGATTATTGCAGCACATCCAAACTCTTGAAGTATTGTGAATATATGCAATTCTCAATCCAGTTCTATTTAAGTATTAGCCTTCTCGTTCTGATACTCTGACATTACCCTGTCCCAAGATTTGACCAGAATTATTCTTTCTGTGGTCAACAGCTGAGTGTAGCTGTTTTTACTGTACCTTCTCATAGTTCATCAGTATTGCTTCTTAATATACTGTCCCGTTAGCAACGTACAAATGTATGTGAAAGGAAATGGGCATATTTGTAAGGGTGGAATAGGGATGCCTTGGTAAAAAATTCCTTCCCAATGTCCCGATACTCTTTGGATCCAAAACACACTCGTTTACAAAATAGAAATCGATAAGACCATGTATTAATTCCTGCAGCAAGAAAATTGGTTTTGAGGAATCGAGGAACAATGTTCAAATAATAAATCATTTTTGAAATAAATTTGAATGGAATTCTGTTTTGAAGGGGTTCGGATGTCCATATCAATGCGCATAATCGTGATGACTTCATACAAATTATTTCATTAAATAGAAATAATGACCTGAATTAATTGATAATGCACCCAATAATTGTTGACGCTTTCCTTATTGACCCGAATAAGCACAATTCAATTTTTCTCTGGGAGAAGCATTTCTTCTGGACTTCATAAATTCATTAATTCGAGCTGAATTTGTGTTGATTTTTTTTAATCAGTCCCACAAAGAGCGCTAGTATTGAGAGTCACGAGCCCAGACGTTGTCGAGGATTGCAATATCACACTGCTTGTGGCAGAAGCTCGCTGTCAGTGTCAGCTGAGGAAATTGGATGGTCTGGAGCAGTTAAAAACTGCTCATATGTGCTCCCGGTCAATTACAAGCACCAATCCTGTTCCATCTCCTACCTCCTCCCCCTCACCAAGTGGGTGTTGACCGTGGAGCATAGCGGGGTGGCAAGGTGGTTGGATACCCTGCATACAAGTATACCCTCTCTCCGCTGTGCCTATCTAAACCCTGTGAACACGCTCCTATCAATATCCCTTTGCCCGTGACCATTGGGCATGCGGGGGATCGCTTGTATTATCGCTCACACGTTGTGTCTATATGCGGCGCTGGTTCCCGGCGTGAGCCTGTCAACCACAAACACCTCCGAGCCGCTCTACTCTGGGTACCAGCGCGGGTCGTTCCTTCTCCATTAATACTGCCGGGCCAATTTGCCTTACATATCCTAGTTTGATTAATATTTGAATGATCGAGGGGGCTCTGTGGGGCAAAGGCTCTGTAGTATCGGTCGAAGAGGATCAGCCTGGGGTGGGGCGGGCTCCAGGGCAGCATACTAATGGGCATAACGCACAGCCGGGCTACACTAAAGCTTAGCCCGGCGCTATAGGCACCCTACTTTACCATCTGGGTCGGTCTATATAGGCCAACAACACACATAGTACATTCTTTGTAATGGCCTTATTGTTAAATATTTATGTAGATGTCCAGAGTGTAATGGGGGTAATAATCTCGTGATTACCCCCCGGCTGTTGGGAAGTCACAAGCCTAAAGCGTTAAAACTTAGCACTATTTCACTATATAACAAGATGATGAACATTACCTCACCCCTCGTATTTCCCCCCATAGACATAGCGTTGGGAACTCGTATCTAACGCCCATGGAGTATTCAGATAAAAATAGTCAATGGGGATTCTTTTTATATTTTCTTTTTTATTTACCAATAGAGTATCTCTCGCCTGTGCGAGCTTTTAAGAAAATCATGTCATAAAGGATAGTATAATAGTCAATGGGAAGGGGGAGATAAATCCAGAAACCTATTTAAATTTAGGGGCACGATCCCATCTCGTTTAAATCACTACGTAATTCACCATTTGGTTTTGCCTTGTGAATTACTATGCAATTTCAACTCAATGGGATACGAGCTCTGAGGTTCCCTCTATAATATCAACTCAGTGTCTTTTCACAGTAACAGCATTAATAGTCCTGTTAACAGAAATACCAAAGTGAATTTCCCAGAGGTGTGAAAAACGCCACCTGATACTATGTTAACACAATTTGCGTAAAATACTTTTCTTGTGAAATGTTAAAATCCATTTCACCTTCTCTATTGTCTTACCTTGATTACTTAAGCTGTTTCCAGGCAGCAGTTATTTACATTTGCTCTGTTCAGATAGTAAATATTCATACGGTTTTATCAAGGGGTGGTATGCAGAAAATAGCCTTCAAATAAAATCGAGGTATGTCATAATTGGGAGAAATTTTATGATTCCTATAATTATATGATAGTTTGTGCATCCTAGAATGTAACGTTTCCGAGATATTTCTTTTATTTAGAAAAAAACATATTTCGTTAGCTTTTCAATTTTTTTTCTCGCATTATTTTTGTACATTCGCATTTGTACATCATTTCTCATGCCATACATACACCTGTCTCTTCGTTCATACAGAATTCTGCATTCATTCAATTTGATGTAAACTATATTAATACATAAATCGTATTTTTAACCATAGCTGTTTCTTTTTTTCCTTTTTCCTAGTTATACATATAATTTATTTTACCATTACGGTTATCATATGTTTGATGCATGGCTAGGTCTGTATTCTAAGAAAAAGAAAAGTAGTCATAATAGCATTCTGTTGCCTTCTCTAATCTAGATTTTTTAATTTTTTTCTTTATTATTTTTTCTGTACTTTACCTAATATTGTCTATGTAATCTACTCAGTGACTATACTTGAACCACTGGAGTAAGCAATCATACCGGCTAATCGCTGATGCTTGTTTCAGTTAAATAAACCAATTAAAAAATAAATTATAGCATAGAGGTACCTTGTTCAACCAGATAACGAAATATCGTGATTATTTCAACAACAACAAACTTTAGAATTATGCGAGTGCAAATGAATACTTAGATTTGACCTCAAGCCGAGTCCTTCCTTTCATATATTTCGTAAGCTTTTCAATTTATTTCCGCATTATTTTTTTACATTCGCATTTGTACATCATTTTTCGTGCCAAACAATCCTTCAATTTTATGTAAACTATATTGATAAATAAATCGTATTCTTAGACTTAGCTTTTTCTCTTTTTCCCTGTTCCTGCTTAAAGATATAATTAATTCTACCATTATAGATATGATATGTTTGGTACGTGACTAGGTCTGTATTCTAAGATAGCAAAAGAAAGAAATTATATTTATTATAGCTAATATAATTCAGTTGCCTTCCCTAATCTAATTACACGTATAGCATATAAGTACCTTATAACTTTAACCACAAAAACTTCAGGATATATGCGATTGCAAATGAATACTTAGATATGACTTCAAGTCGAGTCATTCCTGGTGCCAATTCCCTCTCTTATACAGCTATGAGTGGTGCGATGTAGTTTGGTATTAGATCCATTGCCTAAAAGGCTGAGATATAGGAGGCTAGTAGTATAGGAATATTGGGTCTGTCTCGGGCAGCCTCAGTGTAACATATCAACGAGCTGGCCTAGTTTCTAAAAATAAACCAACATCATCGCGCCATCCCCACCAACGAGCCGCTCTCCCCCCGGATTCTCCGCCCTCCTCGGCTCTGATAAAGTATCTGGGGGGAGCGTGAGGGGGTGGCCGGGTTGAGCCCACCGACATCGGATGCGATGGTTTATTAGGCGGTGCAGCGAAAACGTAGATCTAATTAGGAAAAAAGATAGGCCAAGAAATGTGACGGAAGCGGAATAGCACCAAGTGGTGACGTTGCGCCTTGGCGACTGAATGGTTCCTTTCGGCTGGCTTTATGGCTACCTGGGTAGATCATAACGATTAGTGCGCCCATAAAGCCTTGGCCAGTCCCAACCTGGCTGTAGAAATAGCTGTAAACATGTCTCCCAGGGCACATATAAGGAAGGCTCCGAAAATACTCCCCTCAATCTGGGCATTCCCGGAAAAACCGGCGGCGATTATACCATTATAACCCCGCTAGTATAATCGATCTAGACCTCATGTTATATGATGGAAATGTGTCGCTCAGGGATGGTTCACATTCCTATTTGCACAATAAGAATGTGCTTGGAAAACCATGGAGTATTTGAAAGGTGTTCTCCTTTTAGAAACTCATGGTGTTTATTCTAGTCTGATCAACATTTGAACATTCAAACCCATACAAATTGTAACTTGAGGGGAGTTCTTATGCTAAACTAGAAAATTGTATCATTACATATATATGCAGATCTATAAATTTACATATAGATAGATACGTACAAAATCCAATTAATGCAAACATTTGGATCCCACCATTCTTGGACACACTCAATATCGCCAGCCAAGGAAAGATAAAACAAACAAGATGAAGCAATCTAAGTAGCGGAGGCTCCTTAAAAAGACACGGTAGAAGCTAGACATGACCTCATACATGCTGCCCTTCCCTCTTCATTCCAGAGGTCATGTGTGAGGTTTTAAACTCTACATGCCAATGCCTTATCTATGGAAAACACACACACAATAATCAATGGTTTTGTGTATGAGTGGCCGTAATCTTTGAGTCGTTGACGCGTAGTAACATCCGAACGACAGCGAGGATGTTAAATCGTCAACTACTCAGAGATTACGGTCATACTATATTATCCTAGCCCTAATACCCCATAGGCTCAACATTGAGTTTCCGTATGCCACGCTGACTTGCATACAGAGTTTTATATGTCACTAGTGGCATACAGAATTGTTATCATGTAATATTCCAAAATCGAAGAGACGGGGTAGGATAAATTCAAAACCTGATTCGTTTTAATCTTGGCCACCGCATTCCACTCCTGGAGTTTTGGCTCCAGACTTCACTCGGCTTCGCCTCATGAAATCACTATACCAAACTCCAGTCGTGGCATACGGTGGCCAAGATTAAAACTCATCCAGTTTCACGATAATACCTTTAATTCGGGATAATGAATGAAATCGATATCATTCATTTTAATTAATCAACATCAAAATAACTTTCCAGACATAGTCATTAAGTTTGATTTTAGTTTTCCTCACAATCTCAAGACTTTATTTCTACGGAATCTCCGCCTGAAGATTATAAATGCCAGAATCTCCGGGTGGTGAGTTTCAGATACCTTTAGCCGTAGGCGCATGGAGCTAAGTAGGATATAATCTTACATGCATTATACAGGAGTAGCAGCAGAGCTGAACACGAGATGGGTTAATATACGCGTGGATGCTCGGTGGTCGAGCTGCCGTTCATGGAATACATTGAGCTGCTCATTGAGTCATTTTCTCTTACACCTTTTATTTACATTGATATGCTCGTCTAGTGTTCGTCAACAACCTGAAGTAAGTGTCCGCTAGATCTTAGTATTATACTAACAAATAACAATAAAAAAATTGTATTACTTCTCTGATACTGGACGCGTTCCGAATCTAGATGCTCTCTGTCCCTTCATATTAGATTCCTATCAGATCATGAAATGATTTAAATAATCATTCTTGATTATTGGCACGTAGGATTAATTTAATATAAAAGAGGATTATTCATAAAATCCCTTAAGTCTCTCGGTAACTCTGGATATATACGCCACCAATCTGGCGGTTGGATAATCTACGGTGAAGGTACCCTTACACTCTAACACCTGCTCACCATAAAACCCTCCGCCGCCATCGATATAGACCACATAGCTATTGTGTTATGGACGCGGCCATCTTGCAAAAGCCAACGCAAAATAAACCTCCAGGTGGCGGGTCGAGTTTTCAATGGAATTTATTAAAAATATCTTATTACAGTTTGCTAGAAAAAGGTCTAGCCTCAACTTGAGATTATCTATAGATTATTACTAAAGTGGTGGTTGTCCCCGACTGCAATGGTGCAATATTACAATTCAGTGATGCATGATAGTGGAACTAGCAATCACTCTGTGCCCTATAGATTATGATAATAGAAAAAGTAGAGTTTGTCTCTTGACTACAGTGATGCTATATTACAGTTTCCTGGTGGATGATAGTGGAATCAGCTATCACTCTGTGCTCTATAGATTATGACAGTAGGTAGTAGTGTTTGTCCCCCGGCTACAGTGGTGCTATGTTACAAGTTCCCGGCGGATGATGGTGGAATCAGCAATCACTCTGTGCTCTATAGATTACGACAGTAGGTAGTAGTGTTTGTCCCTGGACTACAGTGGTGCTATGTTACAACTTCCCGATGGATATCACGATCACGGAACTAGCACTCACTCTGTACTGTGCCCTATCCATCCCTCCCTTGCCCGTCCTCTCACCACGCTCAGACCGTCCACAATGGGTAACTGCTCGTTCTCGTATTATATTGATCTGCTCATTGTGACGGAGCAGCTCGGCGGGAGCTGCTCGCGTGCAGGCGGCGCGGTCTGGGGTCTTCTGCCGGCGCCTGACGTCCTGAGCTGCCGGCATAACGTCCTCCTAACACCCCGGGGCCGGGAGGTGCGGGCCCAGCACGCTCAGTGACACCACGCAGGTCTCCTCAGTGTTAAAGGCACGTCGGACGATCTACTCAGATCATCGGCGATTTATCAGCACTTGAGTAGGATGATCTCCAAGTGTTACAGGATATATAGATGGTATTAGAAATTTTGGGTCACAGTGATAGTTTCTGATTTAGATATATATATTGTGATGATATTATGAATGAATATATCTAAAGATTCTAAAAAATAGATTTTCACATTTTCCTAAGGCTTTTACGGAATATAGTAAATGTATAGTAGTAGCAGTAGTAGTAGTAATAGTAGTAGTAAGAGAAGTACACAGCCACAAACTCTGAGCCTCCTCACTAACACTGCACAAACACCATCATTTTACTTATGAATGCGCCCGGCGTATATAAGTAGGTATTTTGCGCATACAAGGTAAACCTATTCCCCGTGTGTATACGCCTCATCTGTCGGCGTATATAAGCGTGGCGGGAGGTGGCGGGGGGATGGGTGGGGCGGCAGGGGGAGGGTTTCCCATTGAGGACACCTATACTTCTACCAACACAAACGGGCGGGAGGCGGCGGGGGGAGAGGATATTTCCTCTCATATACGCTGGGTGTGAAATACAGCCAAGATGCGTCCGTATATATAAACACTGGGCGTATATAAATGAAAACAAGTCAATATTCAGCCAATAAATGTACTTCCCCGATGGCGTATGAATAAAATGGTGGTTTTCGTGCAGTGTCAGATGATCTAAAGATCTAAAGTTTCTCACATTTTCCTCAGTCTTTCACAGAATATAGTATATGTGTAGTAGTAGTAGTAGTAGTAGTAGTAGTAGTAGTTCTAGTGGTAGTACACAGGCACAAACTCTGAGCCCCCTGATTTTGGCATCTTTGCAATCTGGTAAGAGATTTGCAATTTGAGTTATTGTAGAGTATATCCCCATACTCCAGGTAGGGGAGTACTTTAGTTTTACATATACCTATGGGTTGTTTCTCGATAATGTATTTCCTGATATACTTCAACATGGTGATCTCGTGTGATGCCCGCTGCTGACTTGTGGGCAGCACCTCCACATTAAGGCTTTTCTTTTTATATATTGCATCTGCGCCATTAAGAAATACATCTAAATATTGATTTTTATATCGCTAAAGTAAAATATACGCAGAAAATTGATGAATAGTCCCCACGATGTAAGTCCAATATATGATATTGATGTTCTCCCTAAGTCCGTAGTCTCCACAATCCACTCATTTAACGTAGATTCTATGAACCTCTTGGTCCTGTATCCTCTCCTGGATATATCCTATTGCTATCGGAAAGCTGATCGTATGGGATCGTGTGTAATGTGTGCGAATATCACACGCGATCGAGATGTTAATATCTGCCAACAAGATCCGTCTAGAAGGAAAACATACCTCCTAACCCTCTCCAACTCGGTGTTAAAGGCATATTCTATAATTCACAGTGGCACCATCTGGTGAGTTTGAAAAGATGTCAATTATTAGCCAAAATTGGTTTCTTGGGATTCATCCCAATTCTAGATGGGTAGATTTAATGTTTTTTACAGTTTATCCAATCTTAGTAGGACAATTTACATTTGCTTGATTCGCATAAGAAATATACAAAAAAATGTAGTTTTCTACATATCTTTCAAGAAACAAGGATGGTGACCTATGATTTCCAAAGGCTAAATAGGTAGTACCATACGTGTACTATATTCTGTGATGGTTTGAGGAAAATGACTTGGGTTTTACTATGTGAAAAACAACCTTTTAGATCCTCTATATGTTCTAATATAAAAATATCATGATATTGATCTCTAATCAAGGGATATTGATCTCTAATCAAAAATAAAATAAAATAAGAAAACTAGCACAGTGACCCCCGATTTTCAAGTGAGATATGTGCTCTACAATACTTGCCGATTATCGGTAAAATTTTCATAAAAATGACATGGGTTTAAATTTTCAGGCTAAATTGTCCGATATGCCTTTAACCGAACTCCACACGTCTATGGTATATTATGGCCCATCCCCAGAGCCAGTGATCACTGCATTAATTAATACCAATCATCGGTGTTAAAGCCAGGGACAGACGTGTAGTGGCATGTTAATCCGGGATTAAATCCAGCCGAGAAAAAGCAAACCCTCTCCACGTGGCGAAAGATGAGCAGTTCAGAAGGCGCTCAGAGCAGATAGTGAGCGCTGTCGAGTTAATGATGGATCGCCTTCATAAATCTCTCACCGCGCGCCAGTTGAGAGCATCTATTGTCCATCTGTGCCACTCCTCCAGTGAGAACACTCCCACGGTCCAACGAGGGTTAATTTCTTGGAAAAACGTTAGAGTGACAGAGCAATTTCAATCGCTGCTGCTTTGAAAGTACGCATAGAGGAGGGAGAGAATAATATCAGGAATGGATGGTGGATTTCGTGCGGTAATCGCCAGATTTGCATAGCGGTCGACAGTGGGAGGTAATGGTGAGCTATTAACGGGATTTAAACACATAATATATGGTTGATTTAAGCACGTTTGGAGACGATTTGCTAATGAGTGAATTGTTTGGTTATACAGTATCAATATTACTAGCTTTAATAGCAAGGCAGAGGCTGAAAGCTTGTCTCATGAAGAACGTGTGCCACATAGGGATTCGGTAACAGCCAGCTAAAGACAGTGACCCAGTTTCCAATGCGCCAGTCGCACTTGGTGTATCCCCCCTCACCCTGTTCCCTGTTCCAAGGTTTCACTCTTGCACCTGTTTAATCTAAACCCTTTTGCATCCTTCTCTCCCACAGCCTATAGCAGTTTACCATCCCCCCCCAAACACACACACACACACACACCCACACCCACACACCCACACCTACACACACACACACACACACACACACACACACACACACACACACACACACACCAACCAGTCCCTCAGCAGTCCCTCAGTCCTTTCTTCCCTTTTTATGCCAGTCCTCTTGCCTCCAATTTCTCCCAATCTCCTTATTGTATTTCAAATAAACTCAGGACCGATCGCCCTTACCTAATTCCTTTATTATCGGCCATTATCTCCTACCCTTACATATTTCTTTAATTCTTTCAATTTCCTTCTATCTATATGAGGATTATTGCCATTTTCATTCCCCTTCCACCTCCATTTTCACCATTTCCCTCAATTTACAGTTTTAACCAACTTTTATCTTCTCAATCCCTGCTTCGCTCACTTCGATCCTCCTGTACAAAGCAATCTCTAAATTCTACTGTCCTGGTACCTATACACCTAAATCACATATAAAGTACTTTCACTTGATGCCTCCACATATACATCCTTCTCCTTCCAGGGTCCCTGTAAATTTCTCAATTCCTTAAGATGCCCTCTTCTCATCCCAGGGAGCCTTCCATAAAAAACATACGCACTGAGGGGGTATGTGTGTGTGTGTGTGGGGGGGGGGGGGGGAGGGGGTCAGAAATTTTGTGTATTCTCCCTCTTTGTTCTATTGCGAACAAGATCGGAAGGGCTGTTGGAGGGGGTCAAAAATTTTCAAAATTCTGCGTCCGTACTTTCTGAATAACCCCCAGCCTGTTATTGGTTCCTATATACCCGGGCCGCAGTTGTCATGGCGGAGGGAGGACGGGGACAGGGAGGCTGACATGCTGCAGCAAACGTTTCCTCGTGCCGCTATTGACTGGCTGGTTTGTCACGGGCGCACCGAGCCCGCAGCCCCGGCGGTCCTGATGCGCCAGCTCCCCCGCTGAATAGACAAATATGCGCCCGCTGATGTCTGACTAAACTAGGAACTGTCATTATAGCCACAGGAGACGGGCGGATGTGGGGACGATTGCTGTCCCCCTGGCGGCCTGGTGCGGCGGGAGGGGCTTATAGCTGGGTTGGGGATGGAGCAAGGGACTTTTATTGGGAAACCCAGGAGGCCATCACCGGGCGTTAGTTACCGATTCTCGTTTTTCAATCTAGATTGGTTTTGGGGGTGGACTATATATATCCAGCGGTTTGTTCCCTTCGCGGCCGCAGGGAGCGCGGTCGTCGGTCTGGGGCGGGTCGATGCTTATAGTGTTGAGTGTCATTGATTCGGTCCAGAATTAGGTTGGATTGGAATCAAGTTCCCACAGGCGTCCGAACTCTAGCTCTCCGCCACACATCCCCCGCGCCTCCACGCCCGCCGCCACCCCGGCCGATCCGGGCTGGATTGGCGAGCAGATTTACTGCAGCCATTTCCCCGACTCCACACACCCTGAATTACTCCCCGTCTCCAAACAAACTGTTTCACTCACTCTTTCTCGGTCTCTCTCTCTCTCGGTCTCTCTCTCTCTCTCTCTCTCTCTCTCTCTCTCTCTCTATCTATCTCTCTCTCTCTCTCTCTCTCTCTCGGTCTCTCTCTCTCCCTCTCCCTCCCCCCCTCTCTCTCTTTCTCTCTCTCTCCTTCTCTCTGTATCTCTCTCTAACTCTCTCTCTGTCTCTCTCTGTCTCTCATTCTGTATCTCCCTCTGTCTCTCATTCTGTATCTCCCTCTGTCTCTCCCTCTGTCTCCCTCTATCTCTCTCTGTCTCTCTCCCTCTCTCCTTCTCTCTCTCCTTCTCCCTCTCTCCCTCTCTCTCCCTCTCTCTCCCTCTCTCTCCCTCTCTCTCCCTCTCTCCCCCTCTACCATCTCTCGTTCTGTCTCTCTCCCTCTCTCCCTCTCTCTCCTCTTTCCCCCTCTACCCTCTCTCTCTGTCTCTCTCCCTCTCTCCTTCTTTCTTTCCTTCTCCCTCTCCCTCTCTCTCTCGCTCTCCCTCTCTCTCTCTTTCTTTTATTCATCCTTGAGGATCTACAAAGAATCAAGTCCCTGTTTTCGGTAGGCTCCAGTGGCCACATAAGGTTTCAAGTTCCTGATAATAATTCTGTTCCTTTCTGCCTCACTTCTCCCTATGCCTCTGTATCTATCTCTGAATCTCTCTATTTCCGTCTGTCTATGTCCTTCGTCGGCCTCTCCTTCCCCCTGCCCTGTATATAATGGCCGGCCTGTGTGTGGAGAAGAGGAGGGGCGGTGGAAGCGAGGATCTTACACCAAACCGAGCAGGACAAAAGACAGCGAGCCTCACGCCTCTGGCTGTGGTTTGTAGATCAGGCTTGCTACAGACCACATTGGATCCCATGTCAGTCGTTCCTATGATCCAACCCCGCCATTTCTCTTCTCCCTTTTTTTTTATTGCCTTCATGGGTGCGACACAAGCGGTCACCGCCGCCCCCTCTCACCCCGGTCGCGCTGTCCCTTCATCCTCCAAGGCGCCCTTATGATTGACTCCTAGTTGGGTGTGCGACATGAAGGGACCTTCCTACCCAACGACTGCCTTTCTCATCTCGTCCCAGCCCGCCTCTCTCCATGGTGGTCGTGTGTGGTGGTGGTGGTGGGGCTCTGGGTACAGACTGCAGGGGGTAGGGGGAGGGAGGGGTGGATCAGCACAAGCCCAGCGCTGACTCCCCGCATGGATTAGCTGGCTCTGATCTGGATCGTGGCTGAGGTTTAAAGAAATCCCGATGTGAGGAAATGCGTATGTGTTGTCCGCCTGGGCAGCAATGTAACATGACAGTGGGAGTTTGCCGGTGGATTTGGCATAACGTAGCCTTAGTAGAGGTAATAAGAAAGAAGCTTATGAGTGTTTGGACCGTGTCCCCGTATGCCATCGAGTTTTGAAAGCTCAGGGATATGAACGAGGCGTTAACCGAGTGAATTTTCTAAAGCGCTTCAAATGAGATGGCTATCGGGGACACAGACGAATATGTTTCTAATCTTATCTTATCCTGGGTATAGTTATCTGTTTATCACCGAATGAGTATGAGGTGCGGTACTCACATACCTGTTTAGAACGGGTCCCTAATGTTAAGCCTATGGACATTTATACCAGGCGAAGATAAAGGTCCCTATTTGTGGTGGTAAGAATGGGGGAAGATGTTGCTAAGTGGCGGGGATTTCTTGTGTTGGAAGTATGATCGTGACGATGGCCCGTTTTCGTTTGCCGATTTCCCGTCACTGATCTACAGTTAGGAACCACCAACAGACTTTTGGCACCTCTGACCCAAAATCGGTCAATGGAAACGACCCAGCTCGTGAAATTACCCATGACTTTTTTTCTGCTTAGGTTATGCAATGTGGCACCACCCACCACTTAGTGAAAGCTTGGTTACTGAGTAAAATCTACAACCCTCACTGACTTTTTAATACCAATGCACAATCGGTGACACCACCAAAAGAACTAAAAAAACCTCCGCCGTTTTCGTCGGACAATGAAAACGGGCCCTTAGTGCGTTCTTTTTGAATTATCACATTTGGCAATTTCAGGGAAGAAATAGATATATTGGTGATAGAAATAAGGACAGTGCAATTATGATTCTGTTTGTTTTCGTTATAAAATTGGTGACAGTAGAGGAGATGTCAGTGATGTATACAGAACATAATTGAGGTTAGTAAAGAAGTATAATAATACTAAAAATGCTAACCACTCGTGAATTATATGACTGCAAAACGCAATACCAATTACCAATAAGAACCGTCCTGATGCACTATTAATATGTAAGGAGGTCAGGGTTGAGGTCGTGGTTGCTGAAAATGCAGTCATTGGTTGCTGATTCAAAGCACGCCTACAATACTCCTTATATGGCAGTGAATGGAGGGGGACAACACCATGCTGTAGCTGAACCCCATCTCCTACAAGCCATGGTAAACAAGTCTTTCACCCATCTGTAGAATGTGAATAGTACCTCAGAAGGAACCTCAGCTTTCTCGTCTACATCATAACCTAGACCCCTCTTGTTAAGTACAGTTCCATCATGATAAAAAGGAAAACAACTTGCTGTGGATCTTTTTTTTTGTAATTTTTTTTTTTTTTTTTTTTCAATCTTTATACTACATGAAAATCAGTCAATGATAGACTGGTTTTAGTGTCCATGCAGTGGACAAATCTGAGTATTTGGTACAATCTTTGTTTCAGTCAATCATCCCTGGTAACCTTAACAGGTGAGGTTACCTTACAGTAAGCTACAGTAACATTCCGCAATTATGATACGGTTGGTAGTGTGCAAGCCTTAACGGCTTAATCCCTTTTCATCAGTTATCCCCACAGTGATATCACCGATAGACACTTGTTTAAGAACATGATTGATTGAGTATAGATGTAGATTAGCCATTAGCGACATAGCTGGCTTATGTGCTCTAGCTCAACTAGTATCAGTACATATCAAAGACAGGATTGAGCATCAACTTAAGGTTTTCAAGACAGAAGTCACTGTGTCATTCATCCCAAACACCATTCCGACAGTCCCATAACCTTTTTACCCACTAAATCAATTCAGCGACTGCAAATCGCAAATCGCAAGCACATAAACTCTGCAGATGCTTTTGACAGGAAATAGTTGTCATTAATAAAGCACACAAAACCAGAAAAACCTGATCTCATGGATGGAAACTCGATTCCGTGGAGGATATGGATGGATGGGAATTGGGCTCGGATGAGAGATTTTAGGCTTCCATGTTCAGAGCCCCAAGTCTGATAGGAGTAAATGAGGGTCTGCTCTTAGGTGGAGTACCCCTCACTTCCTCTTCCATGCGATTCTAATTCTGGAGTATCTCCTGTGGACAGTTCCCAAGGGTCGGGCCTTCATTACCTTCGTGGACTCTGGGAGATTTGTCATGGAACATGGAGGCGATGCATTAGCGCCGTCTGCTGCATATATGAGGGAAGATTTACGGGAGGCGAACCGAACAGGATTTACTTATTACCAACAACACAATGCCCCCATAGGAGTTCCCCAATGGACAGTTTCTCCAAGCATTCCTTAATACATATATAATCATTCCTAATGATACATACATAATGATATATATATAGTATGTATGTATATATATATATGTATATATATATATATATATATATATATATATATATATAAATATATATATATACACACATATATACACACATTATATATATATATATATACATATATATATATATATAAATATATATATATATATATATTTATTTATTACCCACCTAATACGGAGTCTCCATAGGAAATGTATAGAGTGCCTGGAATCGGCTACCCGGAGATTCCGGAAAAATAGTCCTGTCAATAATGGGGTCAAATCATCATGTACTTCGAAATAAGATTCTTGAATGTTCATTCAATGTTAATTATCTAGAAGCAATCATGATAATCTCATTTACCATCAGAAATCATTGTAATAAGACACTTTGCATGCAAAAAGTACAGGTTAATGGAGAACTATATTATTGGTGTAAGTCTACACCAAATTCCTGCCACACTCAACAGTGCTTTGGTGTCTGGAACTAAATGTACTACAGAAACATTTTTATTGCAATAGATTTGTTATTAATCTTGTAGGTGGGTAATAAATACAATAACGACTGGTTTTGTATACGAGTATACGAGTCTTTATATAATCGAGAAACACATAATCGCTGTTATTATACATGGTTTCATTTGCATTCACAAATTACTTTCACCAGCAATGTGAATTATCCTTGATGATGTGGAAAATATTCATTCTATAAGAATCAAATCTAGCCTCTTCCAACTATTTCAAATTATGTTGATTAATGAGTGGCACTGTTAGATCGATTCCGGTAATCGAGGTCCCATATTAAATGAAAATGGAAACTACAATTCCTCATAATCTCATTAATAGTTTGAAGAATGACCTTCCCATGAGACCCATTTTTCCTCACCACTTTATACTCACCATATCGACTGCTAGGATTGAGCTCGGTTTCTCTCACTCCCCCAGTCCATGTGCAACACAGATAGCTCTTGTCTGGCGCTTATCTAGGACGTAGATTCGACGTAAAATAGCATTGATGAAAGCCACGGTGTACCTAATGCAAAAGATGATCCATCCTATAGTGTTATTGATACCCCGAGCAGGCAGTGGTCGGGGGATATTGTGTGTAATATCATAGCCCTGGCGGGATGGGGATCCAAGCATCGACGTTCAGCCTTCACCGGCCTTCCCTGGCCTTCCCTGGCCTTCCCTGGCTCTCTCGTTAGATACAGCTCAGATAGCACCCCTCCCGCCAGGGGATCAACACCCGCCAGTTATGAAGGCATTAGACAAAGTAATATAACTGGGCGCTGTATGGATCCACCCCTAGCGAGAGCTACCACCAGGAGGGCGAATAGACCCCTAGTCCTAAGCTGCACCCTGTATCCTCAGCATTAAATCTCCCAGCCAGAGTCCCATATAATTGACATACACCACCGTCCTCCCACACACGTACCTACGCTACAACTCCAGGGGGCAGGTTGTGAGGTAAAAAAGAACCGGGATGAGTGATAAGAGGAGTGGTGATCTCCAGTAACCAATCGCTACCGGTCACCCCGCCGGCCCGCCCCGTCCCCGGCCGCCCCCGTCCCCGCCCGGCCGGTCCGCTACCCCGCCCGGCATGGACCCCTCTGGTCGCCGCCTGCCTCCGCGCTCAGTCGGCGACAATGACAAATAGCAGGGTCCATTTCGAGCCATTGAACTGATGATCGGCCTCCGCGGCAGTCGTGTGGCTTTGCTGTGGGGGATATAAAGTTGGGAAGGGAGATCGAGAGTGGGGTGGTGAGAGGGAGGGGAGAGGATAAGAGGAATAGGGGAGGCAGGAGAGGACGATAGTAAGAGAGAAAGAGAGAGAGAGGGGTGGTGAGAGGGAGGGGAGAGGAAAAGAGGAATAGGGGAGGCAGAAGAGGACGATAGTAAGAGAGTGAGAGAGAGAGAGAGAGGGAGAAAGAGAGAGAGAGAGTGGGGTGGTGAGAGGGAGGGGAGAGGATAAGAGGAATAGGGGAGGCAGAAGAGGACGATAGGCAGAGAGAGTGAGAGAGAGGAGAAAGAGAGAGAGATAGTGGGGTGGTGAGAGGGAGGGGAGAGGATAAGAGGAATAGGGGAGACAGAAGAGGACGATAGTAAGAGAGAGGGAGGGAGAGAGAGAGAGGGAGAAAGAGAGGGAGAGAGAGAGGGAGAGAGAAAGGGAGAGGGAGAGAGAGGGAGAGAGAGGGAGAGAGAGGGAGAGAAAGGGAGAGAGAGGAAGAGAGAGAGGGAAGGAGAGAGAGAGGAGGGGAGAGAGAGAGGGAGACAGAGAGGTAGACAGAGAGAGGAGGGGAGAGAGAGAGAGGGAGACAGAGAGGTAGACAGAGAGAGGAGGGGAGAGAGAGGGAGACAGAGAGAGAGGGAGGCAGAGGGAGAGAGAGAGAGCGAGGGAGACAGAGAGGGAGGGAGACAGAGAGAGGAAGAGAGAGAGAGAAAGAGAGAAAGAGAGAAAGAGAGAGGTGGGGAAATACATGAGCAAGAACAGAATGAGTTGGGAAAGGTTTGGGACAAGCTTGAGGGAGACAAAATAAGAGAAAATACTGCTAGAGAGAGGAATGGGAAAGATAAAAGAGTATGTGGGTGCTTAGGAGGTTGGGTTGTGGGCAAAGAGGAGGGGGAGAGATGGCGGAGATGATGGCAAGAGAAAAATAAAGGTAAAGATATACTGTCAAGGTTATCGGAATGAGTATTCAAACATATGCTGGAGTATTGTTTTTGTTATGATTCAAGTGCGGTTCTGGCTTTATCTCACATAGTTCAGAAATGTAAATTTAAGTTTCTAAACTATATGAAGGGAAATCAACATAATCATATGAATATATTTCGCTGGTTGCTTTATCTAGATAGAAAGGGAATATTTATTCGGGGATTTCTCTGTGAAGTAGAGAAGTGAGAATTATTAGCCCAAATATGTCACCATGGACTACACTCAGCTATACTCAGGTACAGTTAATCATGTATATTTCTTTTTTGTCATAGGCCACATTACTTTCCTTAAATTCCACCTCAGCTGGAGAAAAGTCAACATACATTAGTGTCAACACCACACACTGGCAGAATGGTGTGGTCCAATCCAATTGCCAAAATTAACAAAATTTGGATAACTGCAGTGAAAAAAAGATCAGCCAATCATAGCCTGAATGACATTAATAATAATTGAAAGTGCTGGTTTGGTAAATTTGGTAAATAAACCAACTTTACAGAAGTACAGAAAATTGACAAAAACTACTGCCTGCCAGACGTAAGTAAACCTTAACATTTCTACGGTTTTATACTTAAGAAATCTAACTGTGAGCCATGTACATTTACGTCTTGTGTTTACTGGGAGGGATGAGATAAAGGGCGTGGTATCGCTATCGTGAGGCCGTCGTAAAGAAGAGCTAAACCTGTCCTTCAGACTCCCGGGCATCGTTGACCCGCGTGTCCCCAGAAAGCACCCCTCTGATAGGTCGTTAGAATCGCCGCTCCTCATTGGATAACGCTCTCTACAGAACGCTCTAGCCTGCCCCGTCCTGCCAAGTGGTGGCGCCACCGGATATGGAGCCGGAAGTGAGGCCAATGTGATTGTGAGCATGCGCAATGGTCGAGACACCAAATGCGTTTTGTAATCAATAAAGATGGCCGCCGTGTGGGGTTGCTGGGTCCCGGCGTGGACGCCAACTTCATACTGTCGCTGGTTCTATAAACTCGCTTACCAAGCAGCCCTACGTCTAACTTGTAAACCTCGACGTCCTCTGCTAGTTCTTATACACCTGCCTCCCCCACCCCACACTCTCGGAAAAATAGGAAATTTACCTAACCTTCGATGTATATAGGGCCTAGAATATAGACGATTTTCAAATGAACGACGAAAACGGCACCAATTATTTGGAGTCCCCTTAAAGCCCGTTTTCATTGGCTGATCATTCAGCACAGCCAGGAAGGTTGATTATTGTACGGTAAAGCTGTAGCAGTAGAATTGAGTAAGGATTATGTCACTACATATGTTATATATTTAAATTGGCTCACGCGATTTAGCTCTGGAATATACCTTAAGGTCACCCGAGTTGCCCTTGTACGATGAAGCAATAAGGTTAGATAGATATATTTCATTAGTGAGTATATTGTTCAATTCAGGATAGGGAAAGCATATGCTCAAAGAAAATTATCTAAAGTCATTTCTGCCATATGTTTTTCTTCTGCTAGCGTAGAGGGGGGCGTCCACCAACCACGACAAGGCTACGACAATGGGTTCCCGACGAGGTCCATGATTGGCCTACAATTGTAGGCCTTGTCGTGGCTGGTGGACCCCAGTTCCCGCCAAGAGTGTACGACAAGGCCACGACAAGGCCACGATTGGAAGCTTGTCAGGAACCTTCCGACAAGGCGATGACAACATCAAGCATGTTCGATTTTTCCCAAGACTGGACCCTTGTCGTGGAGTGTCATGGTATTTTAGGAGCAAGTCACAGAGGTCTATGATAGGAAATGTCTTGTCAGCGCTTGTCTTAGCCTTGTCGTGGTTGGTGGACACTTGCCTTAACATTATGGTAAGCTTGTTGTCCTGACTTGACAAAATTGCAATTTATCTTATTTAAGCAGTTTTGTTTTTTTTTAATTTCATTTATTGATCATTCGTAAATACAATTCAAGATGTTTTGACAATTGTTCGATTCTTAGGTTCCTCAATAAAGAGGGCTTGTGACAATCAGCTATTGTACTGGTATAGCTGGTTTTCATTGTCTTGCCCCGAATACCCCAACTTAGTGGTTGTTATTAACTGTTCTTCCCTTAACTTCTTAAAGAAGCAGTATCATCAATATCTCACTGTAAGTGAATTTTCTTGATGTCAATAAACACTACTAGTAAAATATTAGTTTCATAACAATTCATGGTAAATTTTCTTCAGTAATACATCGAAATAAGAGAAAGGGTCTCGATCTAAGCCTGAAACCCCCGAGTCATCCTCCCCTTCCTCACACCGTCTCCCTCATCACCCCCCCCCCCCCCCCACTCCTCCTATACACCCCGTCCCTACCCCCACCTCACCGGTATACCACCCCATCACCTTCTTACCGCGCAAGTGGCACTCACGCTCTAGTGACCCCACGAAACCACACCCCTCAAGTCTGCACCCTGTGAGTAAGACGTCCCGCGATAGGCACCCTAACAGAAAAAGATGGGATAAAAAGGATCACCTCGCCCCGATGTGCCCGAGGCCGGTGAAGCGCACTGGGAGGCCGATAATGGGCAGGGTGGGGCTGCCTCGCCGAGGGCGAGAGACCAGTGGGCCTGCTCACTGGGCAGGGGACCAGTCAGACTGCTCACTGGACAGGGGACCAGTCAGACTGCTCAGTGGGCAGGGGACCAGTCACACTGCCCATCAGACAGGGGACCAGTCAGACCGCCCATCAGACAGGGGACCAGTCAGACTGCTCACCAGACAGGGGACCAGTCAGACTGCCCATCAGACAGGGGACCAGTCAGACTGCCCATCAGACAGGGGACCAGTCAGACTGCTCACTGGACAGGAGACCAGTCAGACTGCCCATCAGACAGGGGACCAGTCAGACTGCTCATCAGACAGGGGACCAGTCAGACTGCCCATCAGACAGGGGACCAGTCAGACTGCCCATCAGACAGGGGACCAGTCAGACTGCTCACCAGACAGGGGACCAGTCAGACTGCCCATCAGACAGGGGACCAGTCAGACTGCCCATCAGACAGGGGACCAGTCAGACTGCTCACTGGACAGGAGACCAGTCAGACTGCCCATCAGACAGGGGACCAGTCAGACTGCTCATCAGACAGGGGACCAGTCAGACTGCTCATCAGACAGGGGACCAGTCAGACTGCTCATCAGACAGGGGACCAGTCAGACTGCTCATCAGACAGGGGACCAGTCAGACAGAGGACCAGTTGTTTATATCCAACATTTTGAGTTTCTTTCTGTAGTCTATTCGTGTAAATCGGGAGCTTATTTGACGGAAGATTTGCCTTATGTGCAAAATACTTGTCGAAAAAAAAAGAGATCTTGGAGGTATTCCGCATTGAAATATATAATCGCTATAAATATGATACTATTTTGAGAAAGTCTGAAAATAATAATTCTGTCTGAGATTTACATTGACACACTCATTACATCGTGATGCAGTCATTTTATTCTGTCCCAACCAGCTGTTTTGATGCGCTATGGTACTCGCTGATTGTTGGCCTAATTTATTGGAGAAGATGGATGATACATACAACGATGTTTTATGGACAGGCGGTTTTTTAAACCGCTCGAGGTTGACGTCGTAATACACTCATGGACGCTCGTACATTACTCCGCACCAACCGCTCGTGGTTTACAGTTGCCTGTCTTAAAAACCATTGCTTTGTGTCTATATATTTAAATCTGCTACAGTTAGATCTCTAGGGAGCATGTCTTACACATCAATACTATTCAGTCGTTTCTCTGTGGGAATCAAGTACGAGCAATTCCACATCCCCATAGAGAAAAGAAAAGACAGTAAAGTTAGATCAAAATGACTCATTTGTTATTTTGTATTTAGACTTCCAAGACGCCGATATTGTATTTAAGGAATGGCGGAATAAAGGCCTCTGGATTGTCTGAAATGGAGTCCGCGTACGAATACTGAAGCGAAATGAAATTATGCTCAGAGCAGTAATTTGATCTTCGTAGGAATCAGTGATAGAAAATTCAGAATTGACAATGGCATGGAAACATTACTTGTCTAATGAGAAGGAAATTCAGGCTGTGCTAATTGTGAATGGTGGTACATAAAACATTAATAAGAATTGATTCAATCCACCACAAATTTATTTGTGCTTCTTTGCTGAACACACTGAACAAATACTTCATCGATGAAAAATAAACATTGTATTGAAAATTAGTTTTCGGGCATTTTATTCAACAAGCTGGTACTTGATGAATTGTGATATAATTTTGGGAGGCATTGCGAGCGGCCTCTGAGTGAATCAAGAACAAATTGAGAGCAAATTGCATCAAACACGTGGTCATGACCTACATTTCTCTGAGTTTCTAAAGGGGACAGAATGGATGGTCTGTCAGAAAAACGATTCCTTCAAGAATTCCTCACGGAGAGATTTAAGTTATCTCAGCCTGCTATTTTTCACCATGGGCCTAACAGTAGGATCCCATACTCCATGGCCATGAAGGTATTATCCCCAATACTCAATGGCTCATTGGGTGAGTTATTTTATTGATAAATAATGTTTCTAGACATGTATTAGTGCTGAAATAAAATCAGAAACTCACTCGATGAAGATAGTTTGGTCCGAACTCTACTTTATTTGACTGCTATGTAATTCACTCAGTTTCGCTTTGTTAACTTTTCCCTTGTCAAACTCAGTGGAGTACGGACCAAGTTATTTTTATCTCATGAGTTTCCTTCTGATTATTACGCCTGCATAACTGCTCACATAGTAGGAAGTCCATACTGTTTGTTTTGAGTTCATATTAAAACTTGAGTAGAGTATCTCGTATCACACAAATGTCTATTTTTAACATTTCCTGTGAAAATCCTTTTGGGAAATGTTTTCAATGGAAGAAAACCAAGTATGACTACGAAGGAAATAGGCCCGGCGTCCACCTACTAGTAAGTGGACGCCTGGCCATAGACTACCATTTATATCCATTTAATACGGAGTCTCCATACTAAGCCTATGGAGCCTATAGATATATACTACACTACGCAATATTCCTCGCTATCACTCGAGTACTACTACGCATCAAGTACGCGGAGAATACTACCACGCAATTCCAAAACATGGTAATATTATGTATGTATTTCAATTACACATGACAGAGTTCGGTTCCCGCGCTTTCTACTGCCTAAGTACGTCACGTGACGGATTGTCGTCTGCCTGTGGTTCCCCTAAGCTCCGTTTGGTGGCGCGTCCAGCGACATTTGCAGCGTCTCCTTCTATGTGCCGATGAAAAGCAATTGATGTTTCTCGGCGCTACTTTGCCCTCTTGATCTCCTTTCGGTGAGGAAAACCACGCGATTTGTCTGGATTTGAAGCAGGGTGTTTACGAATAGCTCCTGCTTCTAGCAAGCTGATGGATCCGCCTGATTTACGCACAACATTCACGGAATCCCAGCGATGATATTGCAAGTGGCACAGCTAAATTAGACGGCGCCGGACCTTTTCTATGGAGTCGGTGGCAAATGGGATTTCTTTCACTTTTCTCGCGGCCCTACTCTTTGAGAGTCTTTGAGGAGGAACTTTTATATCTCTTATTTTTCTTGGTTCCTCTTTATCATTTTAGTTACATGCACTCCCCCGTCTGGGAGTGTCACTGCCCTAACACTTCTCACACTTCTCACACAACCCCACTCCGTATTTATCACTGGGCACTTCCAAGCCTTTGAACTGATGTGTAGCTCTCCGACTGTGAATTTCTACAAAGGGCTGCATTTTTATTTCAGGAAGATGACCATTCTAAGGCCTGGCGTCCACCTACTACGATAAAAAATTAAACCTACCGATATGGTAGCGATATAAAAGGTCAATATCCGAGACATATTGGGAAGGTGCAAAATCGTAGACATATGTCTAGGCATCCCACTTCGCCATGCATCGCAAGGGTTTTTTCAGTGCCTAATCGCAGAAACGTGCTCAATTGCCCCGATATTAGGTGATCTATTGACGCGATTTTGATTTTTTATCGGGAGGTGCATTGTAGACCATATCGGAGCCATATGGTAGTAGGTGAACGCCAAGCCTATGTTCAATAAATAAGGATTTTATCCTAGCCTGTCTCCTCGATTTTGGAATATTACGTGATGACAATTCTGTATGCCACTAGTGGCATATAAAGCTCTGTATGCCAGTCAGCGTGGCATACGGAAACTCAATGTTAAGCCAACGGGATTTTATATTAGGGGTAGGATAATAGAGAGAAACTATGTCTCGGTGGGAATAAGTCAAAGTTACGAGGTAAGGCTTGGGAAAATTTGCCGCGGGCACTAATCTTTCCAAGCCTTACCGAGCTATCAGTATAAATAAAGGAATAAAAAAATATTTTTGAAAATCCCACCGCCACGTCGTTTCCCTATTCCTATAAACCTGCACTTGTTGGCTAATATTCATAAAAACCGAACGTCTCTGAACGTCAACCTGGGCAGTAAACGTCAACCTGGGCAGTAAACATCAACCTTGGCAGTAAACATCAACCTGGGCAGTAAACAAAAGTTATTCCACCCCCGGCAGCTTTAGGTAATCATAGCTTGTGCCTTCATAGGTATACAGGAATACCGTACGCTGCCCGCCCAGCCTCTGTATGTATACGTGTGTGTGGTAGAGACTCACCAAAGACCTCCTGCGACACTCACACTCACAGATACCTCAAAGCGCCGTCTGGATGGAGCTGCTCACCCGCGGACAGGAGGCTTGTAGAGGCGGGGATTAGGGGCCGTTATGGGCGCCTCTCGTGGGTGCGGTAAACATTCAGCTGCCGCTTGGGAGGTGTCGGGGGGTTAGATGCTTCAGTATTTAATGTATTGGTGTTTATGAGATGATTTGAAGGGAATGCGATAAATTATATTCTAACATTCTATTGTACAATTGGGATATATGCATGTATATATTAACATTCTTGTATTGCTCAACTGGGATACATATATATATATTAGGTTCATCTGTATACATTTCCGCAAAGGTCCAAGCTAAAAACTTATACTTTTTACACAGAAATACCAAGCGAATTATAAAGGTGATCTCCCCTGTCTCTCTTTCTCTTTGTTTCTCTCTCTCTCTCTCTCCCTTTCTCTTTCTCCTTCCCTTTCTCTTTCTCTCTCTGTGCAAATTACGTGACGTAAAATTTATACCTGATTCGGGTCCCTCTTTCCAGCTGAGTTTCGAATTTACGTTTTAACCTTCTTTGATGATTAATTTGCAGTTAGTAGGTGGGGTATTCCGATGGTTAAACCATGCCGTGGGGGGCTTGCAAGTGGGTACCTCTAGTCTAAGGCTAGAGGTACCGCACTTGAAACTAGAAGTACCGCACTTGAAACTTGATGTACGTCTTGTCGCAAGGTACGCTCAAATTGTATGTGTGAACCACCTCCCTTGTGACTGGAAAGCTTGCAACTGGAGATACCTAGTTATACCCAGTCTGAGACTAGTGGTACCAAATATAAAACATATTTTGTATTGAAACTGGGAGTACTAGGCCTGGTACGCCCAGTCTCAGACTGGCAGGAATCGTGCAGTTTACACTGTACGTTTTGAGATAAATAGGTACGCCCTGTCTCACACAAGCGTACATATATACCTTAAAACGCACAGTGTGAACTGCCCATTAGTCATTTACATCTGCATTCAAAGCCCAGTACTGCTCATACTGGGCTTGCCATTGATGTTGCCCACTTTTTCAATCTCTTTTTTCACAGCCACTTGCTTTTTGTGTCCCGTTTTTATACTGTGTCCCTTCCATTCATCCATTCGATGACTACAACGGGAAAAAACAGCATTTAGCAAATCTGCCATTTAACGCCAAGACAGGCAATTTGCAAAGCATTGTACCTTGTCCTGACTAATGTGTCGCTCCGCTTACGACTAATACGATACGCTTTGAGAGCCAAATCAATCTCCGTTTGGAAAATATCGCGAATTGGCCAACGATACACAAAACATCAGCCGTTACAGTCAAAAGGGCCAGGAATGAGTATTTAGCTCACCCCTGGTATGTTTTGTTCCATTGGGAACTCGTATCTAATGCCCATTGGATATTTAGGAAAAATATCCTATGGGGGATTTAGTCACGAATGTTAGCCAATTAGGTAATGTGAGGGATGAGATAAATTCAGAAAACTATGAAAGTTTAGGGTCAGAGCTCGATCCCATCTCGTTTGAATCGCTACATGATTCACGCGGCTACGCCTTGTGAATTACTACGCGATTCAAACTCGATGGGATACGAGCTGTGCCCCTAAACATTCATGGATTTCCTCCATACTATCTATTCGTAGCTAAAAGCAATGTACTCTCACTACGCTCTATTGAGAATAATTCTTAACAATCTAGGCTTAGAGCCTTGAGAATCCACTGGCCTGCCTCCCTTTCTAAAGACGTACATCAATGCAACCCATACATTCCTACAATCTCAATGATGCCACCTAGCGGGAATACTGTGTGCCAGTGGATTCTCAAGGCTCTAAGCCTAGTTCGTTAAGAATTCTTCTCCCATAGAGCGCAGTGAGAACCTTGTACAGAATACGATTTAGAGAGTATGAGATCTTATGAGAGGGGTGCGTATTCACAGATAAAGGCCAGGCCCCAGTATAAGGACATTGCAAACGAAACATTACAGTCAAATGGCCAGGAATGGGTATTTATCTCACCTCTTGTATTTTTTCTTCATATACTTAACATTGGAAACTTGTATCCAACGCCCATTGGATATTTAGGAAAAATATCCATGGGAGATTTTGTCACGAATGTTAGGCAATAAGTCAATGTGAGGGGTGATATAAATTCAGATACCAATTCAAGTTTAGGGTCGAGATTCAATCTCGTTACATGATTCACGCGGTTTCGCCTTGTGAATTACTACGCGAATCAAACTCGAAGGGATACGAGCTATGCCCCTAAACTTTCATAGTTTTCCTCCATACTATCTAATACATAACTAAAGGCAATGCACGGGCGTATTCAGAGATAAAGGCCAGGCCCCTGTATAAGGACATTGCAAACGAGACCTTGTGACCTACTTGACCCCGATCTGACTCCGCGTCCGGCCTCTCGTCCACAGCCGCGCGCGGATCTATTTTAAGGTCAACTGATCAATGGCGATTCCACCGATAAGGTCGTCGCCCTGTATTATCAACTAAACAGGGCACACTTGGATTGGCATGCACCCCCGCCTGGGTATCTTGTCCCCACTGTTTGGTCACTGGGGCATTTATTGGCCAGTGGTAAGGGCCCCGGGAAGGAGGGAGTGGTAAGGGCGGGGGGTACCGGTGGGGGATCCGTGTCTTAATGATAGCACGGTAGAGCAGGCACGGGATGAGGTGAGGTAGGGTGGAGCTAACCGAAACGACAGCACCGGGGAAGATTGGAGAGGGCTTCCCCCATGCTTTTATCTTAATGGCCCTTTCCAATATCTCTCTGCAAGCTACAAGCTGATTCCACGGTGGAATTAGATTTGGTTCCACTGCAATGTTTCTTTGTATAGATAATTACTTCGTGGTATTTGGATTTCTTGATGGGATCCCGATGTATACATGTTTTACCTTTAGCGGAAATTTCTTGTTGTTTTTTTTTCGAATTAAAATGTATGTCAGGGGCCACTGCTGAACTTTGTGGGTTCAGAGCGAAATGTTTAAGAGCCAAGTGGACCAAGATGTAGCCTTGTCGGAGATTGGAGATTGCATCACCCAAACATCGGGGGAAGTACCAAAGATCATTAGCACAGTAATCTTTACTTACTTGGCGGCAGCCTGGCTCAGTCTGTAGGGTACTGGACTCCTTGTAACTACAGCTTTCACTGTGTCACTAATTCCGCATTATCTTCGCCTCATAAAAGATGACTTATGTTTGCCATAGTTTGTCATACAAAGTTCCCATTGAAGATGTATAGAGACTCAGTTAACCGGTACCCATTGTTTTAAACTGTTAAATGCCATAACCATTGTATACTGATTGAAGTCCATTGTGTACGGCCTTAAAGCCATTGTATACGAGAATCTATTCCCTTTGTTCTATACAGCGAAGGGAATAATTATTGTTAATATACACGTCAACTTCTCGTGGTTTCCGGCCGCCTCCCACAAAACAATAGGTTATTGTTTATTTATCCCACACTAAACCATTAACACTAAAACCATTAGCATCAGACATAAGCCTATGTATTTGGCTCCTTATTTACTTGGCTTCTATACACCAATTTCTGTTCAATGGCCCATCATAGATGTTCAATTTGACAAATCACTTCATGTCTATGTGAGATTACTATTATTTGCTAGAAATTTTCTTTTAATGCCTCCAATATGTACAGAGTCAGCGTAATTCATCGCAAGCTTTTGTCTATCTTTTATATATTTTATTAGGAAATACAGTGCATAGCTAAGACAACGGACAGTACATTGTACCATGCAGAATGCGTGTTATATTGTACAATGTGAATCCCAAAGCTATTGTTTCATTCATCTGAGATGCATTAGCTACATTAGAATAAAGAACATATTCACTACGAGAAGAGAGAGAGAGAGAGAGAGAACCTTCTAGGCTCGTTGAGTCAGGAATGATAAAAACAAGGACAGACAAAATAGTGCTTTGAGATATGCGGTCCCTGCTCGAGTGCAGAGATTAGTGGCTAGTATTCATCACTGACGATAAGGGGAATGGGCGGCCGAAGCCATGAATCAAGGCGTATAAACTCATCATGCAGGGCCTGCTCTAGAATTGGCTTCGCTAAAAGGGACCCGAGGAGAAACAGACACCGGTGTATTGCTATTCCTCACTATACCGTCTCGGGTCCCCTCAAAACATATACCCCGTGAGGCAGTAACTGGACTATGCTGCATGGATGTCCTTTGTCGGGTCGTTCGGAAACATGCGTGCGTTCGACAATTGCACATAAAGGCCCGTTTCCATTGGCCGACAAAAATGGTGTAGATTTTTTTGTGTACTACTAAAAGCCTATTTTCACTGGCCATCACCGATATACAGTCAGGAACCACAAATGGACCATTAGCACTGCTGACGCAAAATGTAAATAGGCTTTTAGGAAAACACAGAAAATCTACAGCATTTTTGTCCGCCAATGGAAAAGGGCCTTATGCTGGATTTCCTTTGTCTGGTCATTCGGAAACCCACCTGCATTCAAGAATTGCATATTATCGTAAAACCTGATGAGGTTTAATCTTGTCCACCGTATTCCACGACTGGAGTTTGGCAAAGTGACTTCATGAGGCGAAGCCGAGTGAAGTCCGGAGCCAAAACTTCAGGAGTGGAATGCAGTGGCCAGGATTTAAACGAATCAGGTTTTGATTTTATCCTACCCCGTCTCCTCGATTTTGAAATATTACGTGATAACAATGCTGTATGCCACTAGCGGCATATAAAACTCCGTATGCCAGTCAGCGTGGCATACGGAAACCAAATGTTAAGCCTATGGGATTTTATATTAGGGGTAGGATAAAAGGCTATGTTACTATCCCTCGAGAAAGGAACAGGAGTTCATAGAGGTTTGGTATTACCGTCTTGTCTTTTGTAATGGCAGATATCGATGTATAAGCCATTTTCCACTGGCTGACTATTCACCACTTATTATCTGTGGTCGGGAATCACCCACTCCAGATTTATGAATGACAAAAACATACAAAGAAATGTTAACTGATCAATTTTGCACAATCTATGCACAATCTTAGGGCACCCCCTACTGACTTTGACAACGACTAACAGAATCAATGGGGCTCAAAATCATCGGTGATGGTCATTGCGTTTGTAGGACAGTTATATAGTGGCTGAATTCGAGGAGAGCTGAGGAAATCCCATATATATAAGTTTTTCTTTGTTTCTACGTACGTGGAAGAACGCTCATTCCAATGAATGAATGTACATCGTCTTTATTTGAATGAATACACAATATTGACTGGTTCCAGATGCATACGGCCGTATGCTCCGAGGAGTTGACGCGTAGTTATATCCGAGGAGCATACAACCGCTTTTATCTGAAACCAGTCTATATTGTATTTATTATCCACCTTTTCTGGGCAAGTGGCATGCAGAAATCAGTTCATTTTAATTATGCACTATTTTTCCGTACGCACTATTTTTCCGTATGCGTCACCCGGAGCATACAACATATCCGTATGCGCCGGAAATGTCCATACAAATTCCCTAGGTGTTTTCTACGGACACTTTGTATTAAGTGGACAATTATATAGAACGACCTTACCATGCTGTACATGGTACAAAACGAAATGGGGAATTGTTGCTTTTAACTGAACGAGGCCCCAGGCCGAGTTCTGAAAAAAAAACATCAATTCCCATCGAGTTTTGTAGCATGCACAAGCATGCTGGGTCGTTCTATATTTATTATATACTCAAAATCAATCAAATCTTACCATATATTGGCATAGAAGACATGTCTATGTGAAAGCCCACACACTGCTAAGGTCTCAACGTGTTCAGTATAACAGTGTACTGCACAGGGTTCAGTACACAATTTATACTGCACAGGGAGCAGCAGTACGTAATTATCAAATATACTGCATGGGTATATAATAATAATTTTAAAAAAAGTGTAACTTCTTACCTGTGTGCTACTCTAGCTTCACCACCACGAAGGTGATTCTCGCCGAGTAAAGAGGCAGAATATCGCTGGGCAATCCGCCTCCGTTATGTCCCTAGAGTTATACGTAAATACTCCATGTGGCGCCAGGACGTCTCGTGTATAGACGGGCACCTGGAAGCGATAAACGAGCCACATGAGTCCACTACAACGTTCAACAAACAGCTGGTACAATGAGCCTATCTCTGTGTCACCGCATAAAACAGTGAGGCTGAAAATTAAAATATACCTTCCACAGACAGTTTAAAAACTTACTCCACTCTATCATGGGGTGTCTTGGGACTAGGAGACCCTCATTTTAAGTGACAGGGAATCACTCAAAACTAAGCTTAAGGACCTCGATTTAAATATAATTTTGGGGATTTAAATCGCTGATCTGATAATTGTGTACACCAGACATTGACCTGAAACGATATTGTGCAATCTGTTAATAGCGGTTTTTTTTGTTTTGTTTTTTAAATTATTTTTATTAGGGTAGCAACTTCGCAAGTTTGTCCAGGTACGGCATCGGCCGATCTGCCATTTGGCCCCTCTGGGGATTGCGAGGAATAACATCATTTCAGTGTATATGCAGAGGTCGATTCATATAAGTTAAAAATGAATCAAATTCTAGGTTACTGATATAGAGATTCTACTAGGATGAGATGAAGGAGGGTGGTTGCGGCCCACTAGATCCTAGGTCAACTCTCGACTGTAGAACCGTCCCAAGGCGCGATTAATATTATGTAAGGAGGTCAGGGTGAAGGTCGGGGTTTGCTGCGAATGCAGTCATTGGCTACTGGGTTTACTCTATTCCTTATATGGCAGTGAGTGTAATGGGACAACTCCATGCAGAAGATGATGTTAAAACACAACATGTTATCGGATTTATACTAGATTAATCATCAGTCTGTATATACGTACTTAGGTAGACCTTCCCGACTCAAAAAAGAAAAAGAAAAGATATTATAATAGCAAAAAGAAAAAGAAAAGATATTGTAAAGGCATTCATTCATGCATATAAAAACCTATTGTCATATTATGTTCCGATGCCACATCAATGGAGAGGTGCATGCATGGGGAAGGTAACCTAGTATCTCGTTCGGTTATCTTGTCAAATGGTATTATTTCGTGAATGAGAACATCAATACAGACTTCCAATGCCTTTCTTTACATTGTAGTCCCGCATTGTTTTGTTGAGAGTCTGCATAGGTTTCTTTATGTTAAGAGAGTGTTCATAATGGTCTATTCATTGTATATCGCTTTTTTGATGTCATCAGGTACGAATCTATTGACAATGACTCGCACAATCACTCTGAAGGCGTACACGGATGTTGTGTTATACGCCGTGGGAAGGTAAAGGTGTACACCCACCATAAGCAGCTATCCTCCTTTATCTTACCCCTGGTATTTTTGTCCCATAAGGCCTATTTCCATTGGCCGACGAAAATGGCACAGACTTTTTTAGTTACTCAGAAAGTCTGTCGGTGGTGCCACTGACTGTGCGTCTATATAGAAGGGTAGTAGATTTCACTCAGTGACCAAGCTTTCACTCAGTGGTAGGTGGTGCCCATTGCATAATCTAAGCAGAAGAAGTCGTGGGGCATTTCACAACCTTGCTTTCCATTGACCGATATTGCGTCCACAGTGCCAAAAGTCCGTCAGTGGTTTCTGACTGTAGATTGGTGACGGGAAATCGGCCAATGGAAACGGGCCTAGTGGTTCCTGACAGTAGATCGGTGATGGGAAATCGGCCAATGGAAACGGGCCTTATGTAGAAGGGTAGTAGTTTTCACTCAGTGACCTAGCCTTCACTCAGTGATGAGTGGTGCCGCATTGCATAATCTAAGCAGAAGAAGTCGCGGGGCATTTCACGACCTTGCTTGTTTCCATTGACCGATACTGCGTCCACGGTGCCAAAAGTCCGTCAGTGGTTCCTGACTGTAGATCGGTGACGGGAAATCGGCCAATGGAAACGGGCCTTATAATCCCTCCCTCACTAGGCGCATTGGTGTTTGGTAGTGGGCACATTTGCTGGCCTTGAATAGCGCCCGGCGCCCTGGTAGTAGTGTAGCAGGGGACGTAATGGTCGCCTGTGAGGACGGGGAGTGGTCGGGAGGAGGAGGAGGAGGGCAGGGGCAGGAGGCGCGCGTTGACAGGCCTCCGTTTGAAGTCGCGCTCCCTGGAGGCGTGGCACGGTAGCAGCCACAGGAGAAGGTCATCTGATGGAGAAAGGCGCGGGCATCCAGCAGGGAGGCCCGCAGACGTACCCTCCTGGGTGTGGTGTGGTGGGGAGTGGGTGTGGGTGGGGTGTAGGGTACAGGAGGGGTGTAATATTGGTGATAGCCGTGCGCGGATCGCGGCCGTGGAGGAGGGATGTGGGGACTTTCCATGGGTATAGGCTTTACCAATGGGACCGTGGAGGACCGGTACCCCGTCGTATCACCAGCACGCCGTCAGGTCCCTCGCCCCTTTTATCAGAACGTGCAGACCAGGGTTAGGGAGCAGGAGGGGCGGCGGGGAGGGGCGGGGGGGGGGGGGGGTGTAACAGTACAGGGGTAGAGGGAGGGGGTGCTTGTAGCTCTAGGACAGGTTGGGGTCCTGCAGTGCGTTACTGGGTAGTAGTGCGTGTCCTGTGGAGTGGAATTGTCACTCTATATAGTGTTAATACTTATCTTATCTTATCTTATATAAGGCATGGCTTTCGCTCCGTCAAAATTTTACTATTTGTGTCTCTTGGAAAAATGTTTTTAAAATGCATCTTGACTGAAATAAACACATATATGAGTCGAGGAGGGGTGTAGGTGTATGGGTCTCTACATCCCTTTATCATTATACACAGTTCTGTGTACATTGTGCTTATTCTTATTGCTCTCTATATCGTAAACTCATGTACGGCCTATTATCTCACCTCTGGTACAAGTGTAGCCATAGGAATAATATTAAGAAAATATACTCAACGATCACCCTGGTAAAGTGACAATACTACGCCAGGGCCATGGTATAGTGAATTTGCTAAGTATATTCTGCTTATCCTGAAGTTGTGATGATATCTAATGTCATAGAAAGGGGTAAGATAAATCCAGAACGGCACTCGAATCGATGATGATTGCGGCCCAGCCAAACTCATGGAGTATTGTCTTTTTATACGATTCTTGATGCAGTTCTATATAACTATGCCATATGGTGTTATACAGACCAGTTCTGATTGCCCAAACTAGACTTCACATGGTTGTGTAGGTGGACGAAGCGTATCTGTTTCACTACTCACTCCCACCGCTTGCTTGAAATCTTTTTCCTAACATAGAAGCAACGCCTTCAGCGGAACGGAGAAAATTATCAAAATAGACTTCAAATGGTGATTAAAGGTAAATTCTTATGAATTTGAAATATTTCAAGGTGTATAATAAGGAAAAACCGCCCAGGCGTTTAATCTGTGTAGTGTTACTTACTCATGGACTAACGGTATATCTGCAGGTCTGCGAGTTTGTAACGATTCAATAGATTAAACGCCCAGTCAGTTTCCCCATGATACATGTGTCTCGGTAAGCTTGTGCATACGAGTAGGGTTGTTAGAGGGGGCGTCCACCAACCACGACAGGGCTGCGACACGCGCCGACAAGAAAGTTCCGATCGGTGCCTTGTCGCAGTATTGTCGTGAGGAGGGGAGCTGTCGTGACCCCTTGTCGCAGCCTGTCGGGAAGTGCAAGCTCCACCTAAATATTCTATCATAGACCTCTGCGACAACCTCCCGACACGCCACGACACGCCACAACACGGCTCAAAAATCGAACATGTTCAATTTTGTCGTAACCTTTTCGGAAGGCCCCCGACAGGCCCCCGACAAGCTTCATGTCACAGCCTGTTGTGGCCTTGTCGTAGCCTCTTGTCGGGAACTGTGGTCCACCAACCACGACAAGGCTATGACAAGGCTTCCAATCGTAGAGCTGTCGTGGACCTTGTCGGAAAGCCGTTGTCGCAGCCTTGTCGTGGTTGGTGGACGCCCCCTCTTAGGGAAGAACAGGGAATGTGGATGTGAATACTAACCGCCACACATGGTCAGATAGAAACGGCTACCCTGAATACTGAATGGGTTCCTACTACCACTCCCTGAAGAACTCTCGAGGGGAGTGAACGTAATTTATATTGAAATTCGCCTTTTCACTGCTTAAAAAACATCACCGAGGCACTAATTATGCATCAGAATCCATTCGCAAATATTACTGTTCAAAGATAATTCCTGGCCAGAATTGCACGTATTTAATCCCAAGACTGAGTGGAAAAAATATTCTAGCATGCATCGCGTGTGTAACGGAATTGGGGGTAGGGGACATGCTCCCACTGGACCATACTAGGCGCCGAGTGGGCACTGTATCGGTGTATGTGGGGTTAGTCCCGAGGTTACCCCACTATCAAACCACGAGGGGTAGGGGTAGGAGTAGACTTGCCCAAGTCTATGATTCTGATGATTTTATAATTAAAAAACATTTGGTTTGCAATGTTTGGACTTCCCCTACCAGCCACTGCCAGGCACAGGAATCAAACCTGAGTCCTGGTTAGGAGGGGTGGGGTAGGAGGAGGGGTAGGCATAGGATGTAGGGACTGAGGCCTGGTGAGGAGGGGTTGGGTAGGTGGAGGGGTAGGCATAGGATGCAGGGACTGAGGCCTGAGTCTTGGTGAGGAGGACTAGGGCAGGTGGAGGGGTAGGTATCGGATGTAGGGACTGAGGCCTGGGTCCTGGTGAGGAAGGGTGGGACAGGTGGAGGGGTAGACATAGGATGCAGGGGCTGAGGCCTGGGTCCTGGCGAGGAGGGGTGGGGCAGGTGGATGGGTAGACATAGGATGAAGGGACTGAGGCCTTGGTCCTGGTGAGGAGGGGTGGGGCAGGTGGATGGGTAGGCATAGGGTGAAGGGACTGAGGCCTTGGTCCTGCTAAAGGGGGGTGTTGTAGGTCTAAGGGTAGGCAAGGGATACAGGGACTGAGGCCTGGTGAGGAGGGGTGGGGTAGGTGTAAGGGTAGACGTAGGATGCAGGGAGTGAGACTTGGGTCCTGGTGAGGAGGGGAGGGGTAGATGGAACGGTAAACATGGGATGCAGGGACTAAAGCCAGTCTAGGTTGGCAGTAGTAAACCGATGCATGGAGGGAGGGTGGGTGTAGACGTGGAGGGTGGGGACGGGGTCAGGGAAGGGAGGGTGTGTGGGGAATGGGAGGGTGTGTGGGGACGGGGGAGGGTGTGGGTGTAGACGTGGAGGGTGGGGACGGGGTCAGGGAAGGGAGGGTGTGTGGGGAATGGGAGGGTGTGTGGGGACGGGGGAGGGTGTGGGTGTAGACGTGGAGGGTGGGGACGGGGTCAGGGAAGGGAGGGTGTGTGGGGAATGGGAGGGTGTGTGGGGACGGGGGAGGGTGTGGGTGTAGACGTAGAGGGTGTGGAGGGGGGCGGGTGGTGGTGTAGACGGCGGGGCTGCGGAAGCCGCCCGGCTTCTGACCCGTCACGAGCCGTACCCTGCTTCCCGGGGAATATACGTCCCTCCTGCCGGGCGCGCCCTGGCCTCGCGCCGGCCTTATCTCGTGTTGCACCGTGCACCGGGCTTTGGGCGGCCCGGGCTGATGTGTGGGGAAATCCGCACTAGCCTCGTAACGGCCAGGGCCCTCGTGCATAGACATGGCACGGACAGCGCAGGTAATTCTGTTCCTGGCGGCAACCAATTGCCTGGACTCCCAACGACAGTTCACTGTGCTTGTCTTGTTTGAAAGTATGTGTGTGTTTACAGGATGGGGGTGGGGGGTGGCAGGGTAATTGCAAATTTGCTAATTTGCCCTCTTCTGTGGATACAAAGGTTTGAGTGTTAACAATGAAAGACTGAAAATTATAGCCTAGATCTAAATAGATTTTACACCCGTAATGGGTCTGGTACAATTTCATGATATGACAACAAAATTATCAATGAATGGTCACCTCAAAATGCAGTTCCACGGCCCACCTTTCTCTGGGCGTGTGTGTCTAGGTGTTTCTGTGTGCCATCAACCACCCGCACACCTAACACATCAATTCACAGGCCACGGTCAAGGCCATGTAAGCATAAGTCGAGGAGAGTGGAAATAATTAGAAAGAACTGAATCTAGGAAGATATCAATATAGAAATACGAGGCGAGCCAGGTGACGATTACCACCCAAATTAGTGAGATTTCTGCATTTATCTCACCTCTCTTACAGAAATTAAATAGCATCACAATATCAGACAAATTGAAATCGCCTAGTGGCCATCCATAAATTATGTAAGCAGAATTTCTGAAATCTTTTGACTACTCTCCCCCTTCTAATGTACGCAATAGAACAAAGAAGGAGCATACGTAAAATTTCAGAATTTTTCGACCACTCACCACCACCCCTTCAGTACGTACGTACTTTATGGATAGTCCTTTACGCAAATCAGTTATGAACGTAAATCTCCTTGTTGATGTCTTTCTCAAATCCGGACTGCTGATTGGCCAGTTAATTATTCATCTACAAGTAATACGCGACGACCATGGCATGGTATTAGCACTTTACTGGGTCATCGCTGCATTTATTTTTTAAATGTTTTTCAAATGGCAAAACTTGTGAGATTGTATAAAAAAACCTATTGAAGTTCAGGGTCAGAGCTCGTACCCCAACGAGTTTAAATCGTATAGTAATTCACAAGGCAAAGCCGGGTAAATTACGTTGCGATTCAAGCTCGATGGGCTCTAGCTCTGACCCTAAACTTGAATAGGTTTCTGAATTTATCTCACATACCCGTCACATTGACTAAAGGGCTATACCTTGTGACATAATCCCCTTTTAAGTATTTTTCCTAAATACTCACTGGGTGTTGGATACGAGTTCCGAATGTCAAGCTTAAGGGGAAAAAACCAGGGGGTGAGATAAAGGAGTGTATGGGATTAAAGAAGAAACCAGCAAGTTTGGATGAAGGTTATCGTTCTCTACGAGTTTGATGCAGAGTTGTACGAACGAGGCGACAGCAGAGTTCATATCATGTAGCATTCAAAGAGTAAAGCCCGGCGTCCACCTACTATAATGGAATCGTAGACCTCCCGATATGGCAGCGATACAAAATGTCAAAATTGGTGACATATCGGGAAGGTGCAAAATTGTAGACATGTGTCTAGACATGCCAATCCACCACACATTGTATGGGGTTTTTATTGGTGTCTAATCACAGAAACATGGTCAACTGCCCCAATATCAGGTGACCTTCCGACACGATTTTGATTTTTTATCGGGAGGTGCATCGTAGACCATATCGAAGCCATATCATAGAAGGTGGACGCCAGATCTTAGAGAACAACAACATTAACCAAAACGAGTTGTTTTCTGTATTTACCTCAACCCTGTACACACTAAAGAAATGGATGTTATGGGAGATATAGAACATAGACAACGGATTGCAATACTCGTAGAGGCATGGAGAACGGGTTCACAATGACAAGCCAATGGAACAAAAATACTATGAGATAATAAAAAAGAAACCAACAAGTTTTGGTCAAAGTCGTCGTTTTCCGCGAGTTTGATGCGGAGTGATATGAACGAGGCGACAGCCGAGTGAATATAACGTAGCATTCAAACGAGTTGCAGAATGACTTCTTTGACCAAAACGAGTTGCTTTCTGTATTTATCTCACCCCTATACACATTAAAAGAATGGATGATACACAGGATATAGACCATGGAGAACGGAGTGCAATACTCGTAGGGGCATGGAGAACGAGTTCCCAATGTTAAGTCTATGGACATTTATTCCAGGGGTGAGATAAAGAGTAGGGCGCTGGGAGGTGAAGGCGGATCTCCTATTCTGGAAGCATCCCTCTGTGTCCACCACGTGTGAGTGAGTAAATGCGAACTACACCAGCCCCACAAGCCTCTACGGGAATCGCGGGACACAACGAGCACTTGTGAGCTGCTCCCCACTTGACGCGTGAATATGTCGGACAGCTTGCCGGTCAGGGCGGGGCGGGCACCCTCGGAGAGGTGACGAGGAAGACGGTGTTAATAATTCATGGGGCCGGGCGGAGGTGGGTGCTGACAAGGCAGGCAGGATGGCGCCCCCCGCCGTTAGCATACAATGGGAGATGGATGGGGGCTTGATATTGGCAGTGACCGCCGTCTGGGGGGGTGTGTAGAGTGGTGAGCAGCTCCGTGTTCAGCTCACTGCGACTCACAACTCACAGATCAAGTCACTCACTCTCACTGTCACTCACTCACCCCGCATTGACTCATTCGGTGACTTGTGAACCCAGTGGTTAGTTCAATGAAGGAGACCGACCCAGTCCTTGGTCTATAGGGCACATAGCTATTGTGCTATTGAGACGGCCATCTTGCCCCCAACGCCATCCAAAACACCAGCTGGCAGGACCAATCATCAATGGAATTTATTAAAGAAATATTATGGAGGGCTTGCCATGGAGGGATATATTAACTAAAGAGAAATATTGACTTTCGACTATTGACTGAAACTGACTTAGTGGCAATTTTAATGACTCAGGCACTGAGCGAGTAGTCAGGGCTAACTCCATGACTCATATAGTGTCTCATAATCCTGGCTACTAGCTGGCTAACAAGGACTGTTACAGTGACTAACTGACTGACTCATATAATGTCTTATAATCTTAGCCATTAGTTGGCTCATTCAGAATGTCACAGTTACTCACTTACTGACTGACTGACTCATATAGTGTCTCAGAAAGTTAGCCACTAGTTATATCACTCATTGACTCAATTACTCATATAGTATCTCATAGACTTAGCCACTAGCTGTTTAACCTGTTTAACCTAGAATGTTTCAGTGACTCACGGTGTTCAGCGACGTATGTTTGAGAGCAAGGTATGTATAGTGAATCCCTCACTGACTCAATTACTCATATATTACCTCATAGACTTAGCCATTGGTTGTCTTACCTAGATTGTTTCAGGGACTCACTCACTGGCTCACTGACTAATATAGTATCTCATAGACTTAGCCATTCAATAACTCACTAACTCACAGCCTTGGACCGATCCACTCTATGACCCGTTTGATAGATTTTAGACTCAGGCCTGAAGCTCTACAATGCAGATGCAGAAACTTAGACCTTCCGATGCATCGCGACGTCCATTCAATTCAATCCTAGTTGTGCATCGGACCCCGGTGGGTTCGGCGTTTAAGTTTACCATTACTTAAATCAGCATTACATAGTCAGGCTTCCTCGCCAGCTCGATTCAGTGATGTATTCAGTGACCGATGAATTGGTCAGCTGTCTCACTGACATGACCTGACTCATTGACCTATTCAGTGACCCGTACATTCATCACAGAATCAATAATGTCAACTCATGTTGACTCTCTTCCCATCTATTGATTTTCCTTTATTTTCTTATTGATTAACACATATATCTAGTAAGTTACTGACCTTGATATAAAGGCTTAGCGATTCCTGTACACAGTTAATAGCCCTATCATTTTTGAAGATTCAACTCAGTAGTAGACTGTTATCTGCAAACCTGACCTGGATATTGATTACTAAAGCCCTTATTTATGGCTATGGACAACTATCAACTAAAAGCTCGAGGCTCACTCAAGAAATCATGGACTAAAGGATAGCTGATTAGTTTGAGGAGTGAGTGATACACGGACCATGAGTTTTGCCTCACACTCTCCAAGTAAGGCCTGGCGTCCACCTACTACGATAGAAAATTAGACCTACCGATATGACACCGATACAAAAACCAAATATCGGAGACATATCGGAAAGGTGCAGAATCGCAGACATATGTCTAGACATGCCAATCCACCATGCATTGTATAGGGATTTTGTCGGTGCCTAATCGCAGAAACGTGGTCAACTGCCCAGATATTAGGTAACCTTCCGACGCGATTTTTAATTTTTATCGGAAGGTCCATCGTAGATCATATCGGAGCCATATCATAGTAGGTGGGCGCCGGGCCTAAAGCCGAGCCCCCACCTACCACGATTCTGGTCCCGATTGGCCGTACGACGGCCCTCCCGATATCATTCCGATTCTATCGTGAGGTCAGCCAAAATTGTGGCAGGTGGAACTGGTTTCTGCGATTCCGTCTACGACAGCTCAGATAGATTCATTCAATATTTCCAAATTTATAATATATTTCAATATTAAAACTCATCAACATTGATACACTGATTGAATCGTGACCATGGTTTATATTTTTGGTCCTCCAAAAGCGTTTCTACGCTCTAGGATTTAAAACCATGTCCACGATTTGGAACTATCGGGGACCTCCCGATAGGTCACGATTTAGGCATTTCAAATCGTACCCATTAGGAAGTATGTCATAGACCATCGTGGTAGGTGGGGGCCAGGCCTAAGAGGGGACCCCCACCTACCACGATAGGCCACGACATACTTCCCGATCGCTACGATTTGAAATGGGGAAATCGTGACCTATCGGGAGGTCCCCGATTGGACCAACAGTCATAGAATCATAGAGTGTGGCAACGCCTTGGGAGGACCAATAACATAAACTATGTTCACGATAGCTCCACAACGAAACCAGCGGCTGCTACGATACCCTACGACAAACTACGAAATTTCCAACATGTTGGAAATTATCGGGACCTCTACGATTGGCGTTTTTATCACAGCCTATCGTGAGCTGTCGTAGACGGAATCGCAGAAACCTGTTCCACCTACCACGATTTTGCCAGACCTCATGCTACAATCGGAATGGTGTCGGGAAGGCCGTCGTAAGGCCAATCGGGACCAGAATCGTGGTAGGTGGGGGCCAGGCTTTAACTCACTCCTCCATTCACCACCTCAGTATGAGCCCCTCCTTACCTCCCCATCCCACACTCACTTACGGATTTCATTGAACACATTCCTGTCTCAGGGACATGCCAAGCGGCTATTATGTGTTTTAAGGACAGACTTGAGCATTCCAATTAAAAGATCCATCATTACAATCTAGTACCGCGTAGAACGTGCGTAGAAATGAGGAGCACGATGCTCAGGGCTTTTTCTCTAACCAGAAATATTTGTTTGACAGACGTGTGAAGAATTCCGAGCGGCTAACCACACAGACTATTCATGTTAGTGTTGTGGGTTACTACTTTTTGTGTGAGATTCTAGTTAAAATTGCAGCTGGATGGTGAATATTGGCATAGCTTCGTGAGTAAGTAGCCTGATGGTAATTCGCATTTGTCTCTACTACTCACGTTCTAATATCCGAGTACTTGCCTTGATGTCATTGATTTAGCATTCCCGACCGACACAATCTATTCAGCAAGTTAGTCTACTAGTCTAACACTCTTTTAAAATGAATGGAGCTAGTGAATAGCGAATGCTCTGCTTATATTTATTCGTACAGGTAATTGAATGCCTGGCATCATTAAATGAATATTGATCGATCAATCATAAAGGGAACCAAGTTGCTAGAAATGCTAGATGTGCTAGATTCAGCCAGTTGTTTGAAGCTTTTACTCTCCGCATTTCTTGTCTATTACGAGGCTAAACCGTTCATGCTATTACGCAATTGTATTTTATATAAACTTGAAAGATATAGATAAGTGCATCAGTATGTAATAGGGTGTAAACATAACATATTCAATATCACGAGAATCTTATCGAACCTTAATTAAAGGCATATCCTACAATTTACTGTTGCGCCATCTGGTTTAGTTCTACAATTCACTTCCTTTGACTTATTTTGATACCAATTTAGTGATTTATATGTATGATATAGCTTGACCTAACCCAATATGTTATATTTACATTTGACTGATTTACATAGGAAATGCACTTTGGATTTCACTATGGAAACAACAACGTTTTAGAATTTCTATATACTCTTGTTTAATATTATCATAATGTCGATCCCTAATTCGAAAACTTGACGGTGAACCCCGATTCTAAAGTTAGCTATGTGTTCTAAAAAAACTTCTATAATCTAATCATATTTAGATTTTCAGGAAAATGTCTTGGGTTTTATCTTGTTAAGGTAGATTGTCCAATGTCCCTTTAATATGCAAAGGAGTTAAACAAATACTTTACTTAAGATGATTCCAGAATTGTTTATTTCAAAAAGATACCATCCCTTGACCTTGACCTTGACCGTGTTTATCCACAGGAGACACTTGACCTGGCCCCTCCAGGGTCCCAGCAGGACGTCGTCCGATCCGACCACGATCCCCTGGAGGAGTGTAAGTGTCAAAGGTCATGAGGTCACCCTCGTCCATCGCCTCCTCCCTGCTCTGTGTGTTTGTCTCCAGCGACCCCCACCACCCTACCCTGTGCCATACCGGACACGCCCCCACTTCTCCCTCCTCCAGTGTACGACCCATTGTAATAAGGGTATTAATCCTGCCCGCCAACAA
Source organism: Alentia gelatinosa (assembly GCA_950022655.1). Classification (NCBI taxonomy): domain Eukaryota; kingdom Metazoa; phylum Annelida; class Polychaeta; order Phyllodocida; family Polynoidae; genus Alentia; species Alentia gelatinosa. Next base: position 60,448,721 of record OX465586.1, on the reverse strand, counting down.
CACCCATCCCCCATCTAATCAAATCTCCCCACCAGGGTGTGGTGGGCAAATACTCCACACCGGCCGAGCGGGGGGAACTCAAACAGCCTTGTACTGAGCGGGTGGTGTGGGTGAGTAGGGGGAGTGGAGGGGTGTGGCGAGCCGCAGGCACGACTAATGATACAGCACCCATCGGCCGGATTTCCTTTCAACAGATTAGTAAAGGGGGGAGTGTGTACACATGCAGCACGGTCTGCTGATTGGCAGCCCCAGCAGGCTCCCATTACAGCAGGTCGTCAGGTCCTGTGTGTTTTGGTGTGTACTACATTCACTGCACGAAAACCATCATTTTACATATGAACGCGCCGGGCGTATATGAGTAGGTATTTTGCGTCTACAAGGTCGTCTTAATCCCCATGTGTATACACCTCATCTGTGGGCGTATATATAAGCGTCCTGTGAACAAGGCTTCGTTCTCCACAAGTTTGATGCGGAGTGATATGAACAAGGCAACAGCCAAGTGAATATCATGTAACATTAAAACGAGTTGGAGAATGACTTGTTTGACCAATACAAGTTGCTTTCTGTTTTTATCTCACCCCTGTACATACTAAGAGAATGGGCAACACATAGGATATAGACCATGGAGAACGGAATGCAATACTCGAACTGCATACTCAATATTAAGCCTATGGGACAATAATACCAAGGGTCACATAAAGTATTATAGATGTGGATGAAGTGTCGTGTGTGTTCAAGGTGTTACCATCTACATTAATCGTGAATTATAGGAATGGGCTGATATGCCTTATTTCTGAACTTAGTATGTTAACAGAAGAGAGTAGAGAAGGGAGGGTTAGGAGGGAGGTATGGTATGTCTGTGAGCTTGTATGTGTGGTACTATGTCTATGTTTGTGCTGTTATCGGTATTCAATGGAGGAACGCTGCGTAACGCGGCGAATTGTATGTCGTTATATGTGTGTTATCAAATAAAAGAAAACACACAAAAAAAACTCATGCCGCAGATAAACGGAAACATAGCGAAAAATAAAACAGCATGTATGACCTGTTAACTAAGAATGAATATCTAATTCAAATTCCAACTATGTCTTATCATCTAACCTGTTCCAAATTTCCAAGGTCAAATCGTAATTCTATCGTCACTCTAAATGACGAAATAAGCTCCATCTGTCCTGCTTTGGGAGCTCTCAGGTCAATACTTTTACGAGTAGATGTGGATATAGATGTCTATGTTCTAAGTTTCCCTAGAGGTGCGAAACGTAGAGACAGTCTTACTTATCAATTCTAAATCCTGAGAGCATTGCGTGCCATTAGGCAATCTTATAACTTTCCAGCAGCCCTTCTCTCTGAGGTATAGCTCTGCCTGTTTTATTCCAGGCCCGAGTATTACCTTTTATGATCTACACTGATTCTTGGCACTGATATATAGGATTAGAGGAACTACTTTTATTGTACGATTCAATAATTGTCATCAATACACCTTCAATGAAGGTGTTGTACGAAGAGTATATTATACATCTCAGGGTGAGTGGGTACAAATCTACGTTTTTGCATGCCAGCATTTTCGTTAATCAAAGGTAATTTCTTTTAGGAGATGATATACCTGTTTAAGATGCCGAGAGAGACAGTACCTAAAGCAAATGACATTCCATTGTACCGGTAATTGTAAAGTCAAGTGATTTCAAAATCATGGCAACTTGTAGTATTTTATAAATCAAAGCAAAGCTTATATTTTGTTTTGTAAATTCATTCCTGATGGTGTGAGATGCGTTCCCCTGGGGGTGTGCTCTTAAATTCCATGCAGTGGAAAAAAATTGCTAAGCCGATCGAACGTCTTCATATTCAAAGATTATATTTTCTCCAAGTGTTAAAGAATTCTTACAACTCTTTCTGCACATTTCAAAACTGGAATATTTATGTTTAAGCTTCACTACGCGTCAACTACGCAAACTCCAGTATAAATAAAAAGCTTAAAAAAACACATAAAAAACCCACAATATTACCACAATTTGATCTCAGTGGCCGTATTCAGTATTGCATCGTATCGAATATAAGGAGAATATGGTCACTCAGATCAAAATCATGGTAATCTTGTATTTACAACTCACCCTTCAAGTAATCACTTAAACAAAATCCTGTAAATTTTTGGAAATTCGATGTAAGTATTGTGCATGTCTCATGAATTATTTCATATAGAACCCGTCAGGTGCCAGAAAGATCCGTATTCTACTGAGTATATACCGGCTTTCCAGAATGTACTCAGTAACGATCTGCAGACTCCTTAGGTTTAGTATGGAATATCAGTATAACGTTATCAATAAATCATAATCTTTACAAAATTGCAGCTGGTATAAACGTGTTCACAACAGTCTTCTCCTTGTCAGGGATAAATCTAGTCTGAGTCGAAGACGAGTAAATGTCCTGCACGTATAACCTACCCACGTGCCTCTTGTTCATCAAGCATGTGACCTACTCCGTAATGAAGCACCCGGCCGGTGGTGGCGCTGGTGTCGGCAGATTAAACGTCAGCGTTACGGAGACGTAATTTGCATAATGTTACCCCACGTGACCTACCGCTTCATGCTATGGGTGTTCAGCGTTCAACCGCATCAGTGAAGGTCAATTTCACGCCCCAGTGGTTTATGTGACGCGAGAGGGAGAGCATGGGGGAGAGGATAAGAAAGAGAGGGAGAGAAAAGGGGAGAAAGAAACGGAAAGTGGGAGAAGGGGGCTTTCCTTAAAGCTTAAATCTTAAATTTTCATATGGTGCAAAATGTTATGAGATCATGTTTTATGTCATGAGGAGATGAATAATTGAACCTGCTCTTTAAAACAATGAAAAAAAAAGGTTTTATGACAGCCTATTGCAGAATCAACATGCTATTATGTTCTTAGTATGGTACTAATGATGTTCAAAGCCGCAATAGACCAAAACAACGATGCCCTTGACAATTCAAATTAGATCTTACAGTAAGAAAAACCCTCATTTGATTTCCTCTGGAAAAAAGCTCTTTAGCTGAAATGGAATGATCTTATCGGCTCAAGAAAGACTGTCAACCTTTTTTAATGGGTCTATTCAATTTCAGAATGTTGTTTCTCCGATCTCTAGTGTTTTGCTGCTGATTCTATGTAAAAAACACTTATTTTATACCTAATACATTTAGAGAGAGAGAGTAAAATAGGAGCTTGTAAATATGAAGCCTTCATGTTCTCTTGATTGTGCTCAGATTTGAATCGGTGTTTCGGTGCACCCCTCTCATAGGATCTCACTCTCTAAGTCGCATTCTGTACTCTCACTATGGAGAATAATTCTTAACAAACTAGGCTTAGAGCCTTAAGAATCCACTGGCCTGCCTCCCGTGCTAAATACATACATCAATGCAACCAAAGATTCCTATAATCTCAATGATGCCACCTAGCGGGAATACTGTGTTCCAGTGGATTCTCAAGGCTCTAAGCTAGTTACACTCAGTAACACTCACAATATATACTTATTATCATATAACCGGAAATTTCAAGTGGTCAAGTGGTACGAAGGATGTATGAGTGTTCTTCCCGCCACTCAGGGTCTGTTCTTCAAATCAGTAAAAGCAAGACATTCACACATAGGTAAAAAATATGCAAGCAATGGTATGCTTGTACTAAAGAAGAAACCAACAGGTTTTTGACATAGTCGTCATTCTCCACGAGTTTGTTGTGAGGTGATATGAATGAGGTGCCAGCCAAGTGAATATCACATAGCATTCAACGAATCAGATCAAATCTCTATATCCATCTCACCCCTATACGCACTAACAGAATGTACACAGGATATAGAACATTGGGAACAGACTGCAATACTTGTAGGGGCATGGAGAACGAGTTCCCAATGTTAAGCCTACGAGACAGATATACCAGGGGTGAGATGATAGCTTCTATCCTGCTGTCCGCCCATCAGCCAATAGAGGCGGACATGGGATGCCACCCGTTAGTGTCTGTGAACGTGGAGTAGGTGCAGCAGGTCAAATGGGAGGGTGAATAATTCACCATCTCGTGTGAGACTGTGGGTCTGAATAAGTTAGGTCTGTGTATAATGTATACGTCGGTGTGATAAGTGTCAGGCGTGGGCTGACCCTGTACCAGGTCGCCGCTCACTGCTGATGTGCCCGGCAGATGCACGTATCACGGGGCCTGGGCGCCACGCGGGGGCTCTCAGCCATCTCGCCACTTCCCATGTAGAAGTAGATTGAACGTCAAAGCAGGCGTCAAGTCGTCTCCCGGAGACACTTCGTCCACACCCCGTGGCAGTTGTGATTCCCCTAATGGTGTGCTTGTATTGGGAGCTGCTCGGAGCAGCTCGAAATCATTCAAGGTTCCCCGAATAATCTTGAACTGCTCCGAGCCACTCAGGACAGTTCGAGTTTCCAGAATAATCTTGTGCTGCTCCTAGCCACTGGGTACAGTTGGAGGCTTCCCGAATAATGTAAAACTGCTCAGAGCCATTCAAAACATTTTGAGGTTCCCCGAATAATCTCGAGCTACTTTGAGCCCCTTGGGACAGTTCAAGATTCTCAAATAATCTCACACTGCTCTGAGCCCTTTGGGATAGTTTGAGGTTCCCTGAATAATTCTGAGCTACTCCAAGCTAGTTGGGACAGTTGAAGGTTCCCTGAATAATCTCAAGCTGCTCTGAGCCACTCTGGACAGTTCGAGGTTCCCCGAATAACCTCAAACTTCTTCGAGCCACTCAGGACTGTTTGAGGTTCCCCATATAATCTCAAGCTGCTCCGAGACACTCAGTACAGATTAAGGTGCCTCAAATAATCTCAAACTGCTCTGAACCACTCGGAACAGTTTGAGATTTGCCGTATCTTCTCAAGCTGCTCTGAGCCTCTCCGGACGGTTCAAGGTTCCCCATATAATCTCAAGCTGCTCCGAGCCATTCAGTACAGATTGAGGTGCCTCAAATAATCTCAAACTGCTCTGAGCCACTTGGGACCGTTCAAGGATAACCGAATAATCTGAAACTGTTCTGAGCCACCCGGGACAGTTTGAGGTTCCCTGAATAATCTTGTGCTGCTCTGAGCAACTCTGGACAGTTTGAGGTTCCCAAATAATTTCGAACTCTTCGAGCCACTCGGAACTGTTTGAGGTTCCACGAATAATCTCGAGCTGCTCCGAGCCACTCAGGGCAGTTCCTCTGATCAGCTCAGGATTGAACATAACCATTCAAACCAGCTCAGGATCGGTGTGATTAGTTCGGAGCGACTCGGGATCGCTCGGAGTGCTTCGGAACTGCTCAGTATCCCAGTGTCCGCATGGTGTCGCTTATAGAACAGCTCCGAGTGGATGTGAGCAGCTCAGAGTTCCGCCTACTACACATGAAGAGTAGCTCGGGGCAGTGTAGGGTTCACTGTTTGAACACACTATTCCCCAGTCTGTGTTTGCATGGCGGACCCGCTAGCTGTACGATTGGCCCCTATGTGGGAGCTATGCTATATCGCCTTGTATTTACACAGCATGAGATGCCATCACTGAATTCAATAAGCATCATAGATTGATTGAATCACGTCATAACAATTCCCCTTAATTCAATAGGGTTGTGTACATGGAGGCACTATGTAAGGACTGGAAATGTCTTCCTACGTTAAGCTTATTGTCTAACAAGGATTACAAGTATGTGCATGAATACGAAATCCCCAGATTTGTTTTCCTATAGGCCTGTAGGAAACTGGGCACCTAATTGGTGAAAAAGAAATATAAATGACGATCAGTAGGCTGGAGATTTTTCGTTTTACCCCATGGCTTTGATATGCATGCAGGGGGCTCGAATAAATCCGCTTAGAATTTATTAGGGTGTTAGCAGGAATTGATGCCGTATTTTCACGAATGACGATTTCAAAGGATTTTACTAGAATTGCCTGCGATATTTTGCAGGGGTGGAGGAGCCACCGGAAAATATCCCATTCCCAAGATGTGAGCCAGAAAAAAAATTCGTACGGGTAATAAATAACTTTGGCTTTAATTATGTTTTCTTGTCATGCGATCGCTTAGTTCCAGACTAAAGTTGTGTAAAAACAAATTACAAACAAATATCGATCACTTTCACACCTCGTATCTTTTTTTGTCCCGGTTAGCAGTCCTAACAGGCCCCAGCGAGTAGAGACAGACATGAGACCGTTACATAATGATAGCATGTATCTGCCTCGCCAATCTGGCAGGAGCATTAGGGGGAGGGTGGGGGAGGTTATAGGGATTATTCACGCACTCATCAACCATTCACACTAAGCCATGTTAATACGCCAAGATAAGCCGTTCCATATTCCAGGTATTTAAGATAACACCGGGTGCCTGGTAGAATACCGTATTAACATTTACAGGCACCCTTCTATGTGTGGTATCTTATGAATGGACACCCTCCCCATGGATGTGCCTATGCATCCTAGTGACAGTGACAGCATTCCTGTCACCCTCACAGCACCCAGTGGTGCATCCTAATGTCTATACAGCATCCCCGACAGCGTTAAACACTAGGTGGAGTAGTGACATGGACATGCCACAATATATAATATGTATAATATTCTCCCACCGAGGATGACTGCAGCCAGTTATCATGAAACGAAGTAAATCCACTGAGGATTGAACCATATTCAGAGGGGGATAATTCACACACTATATACAAAATGTGGCTTGAAATTCACAGCACAACGGCCTTGATTTAGCCTTATTTATTTGTAATGCGCAACGTATGTGACACGCATTATTTTCAAATTGAAGGGACTTGCAGCCACAAACAGATTTGAAATTGCCTTTCGATATATTAGAGCAAAGACTTTTTATATGTATATGACCATTTATAGGTTTAAACCAGCAGTGAATTTTACACAAAGTTCCGGCTATCATAGCAGCCTTTGTCAAGTCATGTATATATATATATATAAATATATATATATATATTTATATATATGTATATATATTGTTTTTGGACAATTTGTTTATTGATGGTAAGGTTTCATATACACAACACAGTTTTCAACCTTGGGGCTGTTGAATAATCTAGGATCTTGCATAAAAACACTTTCATAGGTGTTGAATAAAGTTGACCCATAACGTCCCTGACTGCCTATGGCATACAGAAATAGGGTCCCTATGTAGGACCCTAGATTATTCAACGGGGCCTCATCCGTTCAACATTACCTTCAATGGATAATTGTGGCAGTCAGGCTTATGGCTTCCGAGGCTTATGTTCGGTCCACATCATTGCCTCGGAGTGCGAGGAATAATCCGGCATTCTTAAACCAGGTCAGACGAGCCTGCCTCACACCGTCATCTGTACACCACTACCGTGCCTGACGATGCATATTCCTGCTGGCACCTGGACCCTTCACACTGCTTTTACTAACGAGTCGGTGACCATCGTGACCCCTTAAAGCCCACTACACATCTACCGATTAAGGGTTGAACGATTAGTTTCCAAATCGTATAGGAGTCGGTGAACATGTCGCAGGCAAATTATGTAACTCTTCGCTCGATCGGTGGACATTGAGGAGATGGGGTGGTGGATATTAGTCCTAAGCAAATCAGTCTACTAATCGGTGGCTCCCCCTTGCCTACCTGTCCTACATCTACCGACTAAGGCCGACTCCGGATGCCTTGGCTGAGACAAATTACCGTCCGTTTGTCGCCGACAAAGGTACATGAATGTTTGAAATCGGTATATGGGCATTGGGCTTAAAGCCCACACACATCTACCGGTAGATGTAGGACAGCTAGGCAAGGGTGAGCCACCGATTAGTAGACTGATTCACTTAGGAATAATACCCACCAACCCCTCTCTTCGATGTCCGCCGGTCAAGAGAAGGGTTACGTAATTTGCCTGCGACAAGTTCACCGACTCTTATACAATTTGCGAGCTAATCGTTCAACCCTTAATCGTTTATACATACAGCACAGGTAAAGGATGGTTCCCCTCGTAAAATCTTTTCCCCTGAAGGGATGAACGTGAAAGTAGTCCCACATCAAGCTGTATTCATACACGTACCATTTTGCAAATGAATCCTGACATGTTTAAGATACCATCAAGCCTGACAAGAGCCAACCAGGCCCCGATCCTTTACTCTGAACTGCCAATATGTGCTTCTTAAGCCCAATACACACCTCCCGATTCAGGGGTGAACGATTAGTTCCCAAATCATATAGGAGTCGGTGCACTTGTTGCATGCAAATTACGTAACCCCTAGGCCTGTGTCGGCCACCCAATCAGGGGCCATTTACCAGCATTCTGCTGGTGAGCGATTTAGGAACATCAAACAACAACTGATAAGCGATAAAAGATCATCTCAAGGTTGGGGATTCAACTCCACCAACTGGGGCAGACTCCCTTTGGATACCTTGCCTGAGACAAATTACCATTCCTTTTGTCGGTACTACCGAAATCGGTAGATGTGTAATGGGCTTCATAAAATAAATACAAGATATTCGGAGCGCTCATGTGGAATAAACTCTCACCGGCATTACATGATATAGAAACACTTGAAAACTCATAAGAGCATCCTGAGAGGCTCCATTCCATAGGCTGCTATGTCATGGAGGGACATTCAATATTGTGTATAAATCTGCACTTGGATTTCATTTTCCCGCTATCACACTCAACAGGATCTCATCGAACCCTCTACACGTGCCCCTCCGTACTATCCCCATCTCATTAAGCCCTCTGGGTGCCCCCACCTCTACTCCCCGATTCCTCCATACACACCCTTTTTTTTTCTTTTTTTTTTTAATTTGTGCAAGTCTTTTATTAATCTCTGGACATTATCATACAGCTTACAACTTTCAGCTTTGCCAAACAATTCTCCTACATTCAGTGTTACCTTGTGGTCATTTCCATTGCTCCCTTATTTTTTTAATACCAGTTAACTATATAAAACCAAAACTACCTGAACATCATTTAGACTATTCTGAAACTAAACCTCTCATCTCATGAGTGTCCTGTACTTATTACATGGTTGCCACCCCTGTAGTGTTGTCTCTAACAATTCTGATTATTCCTATTCCTTTCCCTAGAAATCCACACACACCCTCATGAAGTCCGCATGGCCCGGCCCCTGTTTAGCAATTCACTGGGAGGGCGTTCGACAACTCTCCCCGACCAAAAAAGACCGGGTGGAAATAATGATGCATGTGTCCCCGGAGTGAATGGTGTTAACGCTGAGTTGGCCCACCTCCTGCCAATGATTAAGAGCCTGTAGCGGGCGGATCATCGCTCGACGGTAGGAGGGCCACCTCCACCTCGTTCTTTTTACCATAAATCCGAATCACTGCGGTCATTAATTCTCATGCGGCCCCCTCCAGTCCGCCCTCGCCCCGCACCCTGCCGCCCGCCCGCCCGCCCGCCCGCCCGCCCCCGCTCGTCGGGGTTCTACGGGAGGGGTGTGGTCCGATCCCGCCCCTCGCTCCGTCCTCCAGTCCGTCCCTCCGCTCATCCCTCTGAAAAGAGCCGCTCGTCCTACCTCCTCGGTCTCTGTATGAGCCGATGCCGTGCCCGCTTGGCCAGTTTTTGTACAGTACTATCCATGGGCGCCTTATGCTTGGAAGGAGGTATGTGCGTATGAATATATATAAATTGATACAAGGGATAACGTTAGAAAAAACAACCTCAACTATCACCCCCGTTAAGTGACAGTATTACGCCACAGTCGTGGTGGAGTGACTATGAGATGACGTCATATGCTATTAACCAACTGGATTTGCGAAGTAATTTCAACTATTCTTATATTGTGATGCTATTCAATGTCTGGGTGCACCCCTCTCATAAGATCTCACACCCCATAAGTCGTATTATGTACAAGGTTCTCAGTGCGCTCTATGGGAGAAGAATTCTTCGCGAACTAGGCTTAGAGCCTTGATAATCCACTGACACAGTATTCCCGCTGGGTGGCATCATTGAGACTATAGGAATGTATGGGTTGCATTGATGTATGTCTTTAGCACGGGAGGCTGGCCAGTGGATTCTCAAAGCTCAAGAACCACACTTGAATCATATTGTATGTATATATATATATATATAAATGTGTGTTTGTGTGTGGGTGCGTGTGTGTGTTCAGTTGTGAATCTATGACCAATAAGATAATATATAAGATAAATAACAATGTATGTTCAATCATATGTATGGAAATGAGCAATGAGCATATCATTATATTACATGTTAGCGACTGAACCGAATGACAGACAAGGGTTTGATATTTTCCTTGCCTTACAAATTGTATATTCATAAGACCTGGCTTAAAGCTGCCTTATTTTCTCACTGACTCTGCATCTCAGTGATATTGAATTAACATACTGCAACCATTTTGGTAATGTTATATAGGGGGACATGCTTAGACTGGATGAACAAAATCGGTTCTGCGTTGTTTTGTTTCAAAAATATTCATCGAGTTCAAAGAACGAGGTGAGGTTTTCTGGCAAAAGGAACAGATGCAATTCACTAATTGAAAATGATATCATCGATTTCAAATGAGTTCTGTTCAAAGTCCACATCTCTTGTTTGTATTTAATTTTGATTTGTTCTGTCTCAGCTTCAATGGTTGGCTGGTTTTATTTTCTTATTTCACAGTGCTCATTTATTTTGTATAGAAGAGAGTGTTTTTACCCTATGTTTAAAGCAAACTTTAGTCGAAGCTTCTTCTACTCCGTCTACTGACAATTCAACAATTATATGGAGAAACCAAACAAGAGTTAGTCGTGTTGTTGTTTATCGCACTACGGCAAGATCGTGTATTACTGCGCAAGGTGAAGCCGAGAGCAGTAATACACGATCTTGCTGAAGTGTGATGAACAATAACACGACTAACTCAAATTTAGTTTAGAATTTGTCCTACCCCACACGTCTAAATTACTTCTACATTAACAAATGACATCATTTGTCAAGTGTATCCCACTAGAGTGATATTTTTCATTTTTCTGAACTCCAGACCGAATACAGTGACCCAATATTAAGCCTATGGAGTTTTTTATTAGGGGTAGGATAAGAAGCTGAAATGTACGTTTATTGATTCATGGTACATTTTCAGTTGATGTGAGGCTTCATCCATCAACAATTTAGTAGAAACCGAACGAGAGTTAGACTTGACAATGTTTATGCCACGACGGGAAGGTCGCGTATTACTACATGAGGCGTAGCTGAGTGTAGTGAGGAGCAGACCTGACCATAGTGGCATAGACATTGACAAGTCTAACTCGAGCTCGGTTTTGTATTTATCCTACCTCGTCTATGCTTTTGTATTACTAAAAGATAAATATTGAGTCAATGACCAACAGAACTTTTTTTCATAGTAGCTGACATTCTGCTCTCTGATTGGTCAATATTGCTATTACTCTAGTGGCATAAAAAACACTTTATGTCACGGCCTGCCACATAAAATTTCCCTATGTTAAGTCTATGGCGGTTTTTTATTAGGAGTAGGATAAAACATTATATAGACTCCCTTACTCGTCTGAATCTTTAGCCCAGTGGCTCTACATTCATCTGATAATGCTCTTTCAATGCCTTCTTCCTCTTTTGAGCTTCATTTAGTGTAAATACCCGACGTGTATGGCCATCTCATCTCACACTGATTAGATCAGTATGGTTCTATTAACAACTGGGCCGTATTTCAGCGACCATGAAGTGGGCGGAGGGGTAAGAAGTATCACCCCCTCCTAGGCATGGACGTGACAAGGCCAGTCGGCGGTCTTTACATACCATTCTGTCCCCTGAGAGACGGCGTCGTCGACCAGATTTCTCCGCTGGGTTTTATCCTCATCCATCTCTGTCAGACGAACATACTCAGCCATTCTCACACGGCAAATCCCGACACCTCTCCACGTCACGGCGTGTTCCCACTGCCTGCCTTCTCACACCCTGACACTGACAGCCCCTTCACCACCACTACAACCCACCATCACCACCTTACACCAGTCAACAACAAGCCGTCAACGCCCTAAGACATCGCAACTCTTCTTTTTTACTCCAAAACAAGTCAGTCTAGACCTCAGCTAAACTCTCTCAGATGTCTAAGTTGCGTAAGTATCTGATGAATATCATGGTAGGGGGTATCTTTAGTTATTCTGGTGTAAATCCCACCGTTTGCTCTTCTTTTGATATAGTTCTATCAACAACAAGAAATGTATAAGCAGAATTTAGATAACAGTTTATTAAAGGGCGCCTGTTCTATTGCTATCCGATGTGGACAACGTAACCTTGGGAATAAAAGGACGTAAAGACCTTTGGGATTTAACCTATCATCACATCTTGTTACGGGAGCCAAGATTAAAACTCATTTGCTTTTTACGATAGTATCCTGTCAGCAAACATTTGAATGAGTGCTTTGAGTGCATCCGGATATTTTTTCACAGTAGCTAAATTTCTGGTCGCAGATTTTGGGTCACATGATAACAATTCCGTATGCCGCTAGTTGCATATAAAGCTTTGATGCCAGTCGGCGTGGCATATGGAAACTCAATGTTAAGCCTATGGGACTTTATATTAGGGGTGGGATGAACTTATAGTCTCCGTTTAGGCCCTTTTCCATTGGTCGATTTCCCGTCACCGATCTACAGTCAGGAACCACCGATGGACTTTTGGCACTGCTGACCCAAAATCGGTCAATGGAAACGACCCAGCTCGTGAAATAACCCACGACTTTTTCTGCTAAGATTATGCAATATGGCACCACTCACCACTAAGTGAAAGCTTAGTCACTGAGTGGAATCTACTACTCCTCTTTATCTACGTACAGTCAGTGGCACCACCCACAGACTTTCTGGGTAACTAAAAAAATCCACACCTTTTCCGTCGGCCAATGGAAATAGGTCTTATCAATGCTTGGCACTTCCTTTGTTTGGGACGTAGGGACCTTGTTAATCAAAATATGTGTGCATAGAAATAGAGAATATTGGAACTGCAATGTTTTACCAACCACTTGTCTACATCAAGACGCAAAGAAGAAGCCTCCGAGAAAATATCAATATTTATAATGAGAAAAAGAAGTTCAATAAACATAGGAGAAATTGCTGTCCATCCTTCAGCTGCCGAAACCTAAAAATAGCCATTCACTTCATGAACATATTCCCAATCATACACCACAATTTCCCCACCTTCCTCCCATCCCCATTCCTCCACTGACTTCCTCCTATCTCCCATTTCCTACCTAGATACCTCCCCCAGCCCCCTCTCCCTCTCCTTCCTGCCCCCGCCCTGGAGGCAGTTCCGGTTTGCACTCCCCGTGCCGGCGGCCATCTTTGATTCGTGCGCACTGACATGGGCGCCGCTGACGCCATCTGGTGGTAGTGGGGGCCGTCACTCACCGGCCCCGCGGACATGATTGACAAGGCCACTGGTCTCCGCCCCAGAAGCCGTCAGAAACAATCTATGCGGAACAGAAATAGATGCCCTTCTCGGCCCAGGGTCTCAGGAAATAACCCGGGGCTGCATCTAGGAACTAGAGCCTGGGTCAATGTCCATAACAGGCTTCAACTTCTGGGACATATCGACTTTTATATATAATATGTCATAAATATATGAGTTATATATGTATTACCTATATCTTTTACATAGGTGCTATATATATATAAAATGTCAAGTATATTTTATGTATAGTATCTATATATATCATATATATAATAATGATGACTATAATAATAATAAAAATGATGAAAATAACAATAATAATAACAATGATAACGATAATAATGATAATAATGATGATAATAATAATAATAATAGTAATGATAATAAAAAATAATGATGATGATAATAATAATCAAAATAATAATACTAATAATAACAACAACAACAACAATGATTGACCACTATGAACGTGGGTCGTAGCACTCATGGTTGAGGGACATACTCAATAGCGAAGACAGTCAATTAGATCCGAGGCAGATCGTAATATGCTGGTATTCAGGATGAAGCCGAAAGGAATGAAATGAATGTAAATGTAATGCATGGTACGACTACTGCTTCAATTATTCATCCGGCTCTATCGTAGGAAGCATAGTAACTGAGGGTGATGATTTTGTACCGGAGGTAAGTTCGAGAGTCGTTTTTGTTACTTAATAATACCTTGTGATGTCGTTCTTGATGACAGTATTTGCAGCAAACGTTTATAAAATGGAGATATTATCATGAAATATCACGAAATTTCATATGATTGTTTATATGGCATAAGTTGTCATCGCAGAATGATATCATGAAGAGGAGTTGAGTGATATCTGTAGCGGAAGACAATGAATGGCATATAAACAGTTATCTGAAATTGAGTGATGTTTAGATTTTATCCTACCCTGTCACACGTTTTTAATTTTATATGTCACCAGTGGCATATAGATATTTTATGGCATAACCATGGCATACAGGCCCGCCATGTTAAGTCTATGGAGATTTATATGCGGTGTAGGATAAGTAATGTTACCCTACAATGACCTGACTTTATCATGAAATCCTCTCAGAAACTGCAAGGCACTACCTCATTAAAAAAAACCACATATTCACGTACACACATACAGACATCAAACTTCCTGATCTGGCTTCATTGACATCACAAACGATAGGAGTTCCGACCGATTGGCGCTCTATGAATATGTAGTCCTCTATCTCATCTCTATATGTATGACGTGTGGATGTAGAGATATGCCACTTCACTGCTGTCCCAGGACTTCAAATGTATATCAGCGCCCTTGTCAGTTCTGTATTCCGCGTGTATATCTCTCGACGTCTATCCGTCCTTCAATGAGACTGTTATCTCTGGTACGGAGTCGTAGAGCCGTGCCTAATGTTCACGTTCTCATATTTAATCTGGAAACTTCTCGGGGGACGGCTTTATGCAGCACCCCTCTCATAAGATCTCACTCTCTCTAAGTGGTATTCTGTACGAGTATATATAAAGGTTCTCACTATGCACCCCTCTCATAAGATCTCGCACTCTCTAAGTGGTATTCTGTACGAGGTTCTCACTGCGCACCCCTCTCATAAGATCTCACACTCTCTAAGTGGTGTTCTGTACAATGTTCTCACTACGAACCCCTCTCATAAGATCTCACACTCTCTAAATAGTATTCTGTACGAGGTTCTCACTGCGCACCCCTCTCATAAGATCTCACACTCTCTAAGTGGTATACTGTACGAGGTTCTCACTACGCTCTATGGGGGAAGAATTCTTAACGAACTAGGCTTAGAGCCTTGAGAATCCACTGGCACACAGTATTTCTACTAGGTGGGATCATTGAGATTATAGGAATCTTTGGGTTGCATTGATGTACGTCTTTAGCACGGAAGGCAGTCCAGTGGATTCTCAAGGCTCTAAGCCTAGTTTTATAAGAATTCTTCTCCCATAGAGCGTAGTGAGAGTACTATCAAAAGAGTTTGAGTCTGAGTTTATTTATGCCACGCATAAGACGAGTGACATTATGGAGCCAACAAAATGCGTGGCATAAATAAGCTCAAACTCAAACGAGTGGCGCCTAGATTTTATCCTACCCCGTTTCCATATTTTTTCAGTATCAGAAAGTAGTGGCATAAACAACACTTTATGTCACTAGCCGTGACATAAACAAATCCCATGTTAAGCCTATGGCGTTTTATATTAGGGGTAGGATAAAGAATACCACTTCGAGAGTGTGAGATCTTATGAGCGGGGTGCACCCAGTCCCTCCTCGCAGACTCGTCAACGCCCACTCACACCGTACCTTCTAGTGGGTGAATAGAGCCTCCAGCTTTAAAGATGGACTTTTTTTGGGCCTTGTTCAGGTGAGGAATGGACCATCAACAACGTAGGCCTATCCTCGAGTTCCCTCGCTGGCCCCGTCACTATCTCTTTCTGTATCTTAGCCTGGTATAAATGTCCACAGGTTTAACATTAGGAACTCGTATTCAACAGGCTTGGGAGTACGGTGAGTCATACTCAACGGGTGATAACAGATGAATATTTCAAGGTTAAGATAAAAAAAAAGAAAAATATTCGTCCCCATTCTCGATCTCGTTTGGAGTGCTTCCGAATATTCACTCAGCTGTCGCCTCGTCAATATTACTGCGCATTCCAAACTCGATGGCAAATGATGACACAACCAAACACTCAACAATGTCTCTATTAATCTACAACCTTTTCCCTGTAGTTCCTCCACAGCTCCTAAAGCCGAGAAACGTAGCGATTTCCAGAATCACCAACACAACATGACATCCTCAGCCCGTCCCCGCTCCGTCCATCCCCGCCCTTTTCCGGCTCTCCCCCGCCCTTAGCCCCTCCCGCCCCGTATACCCGCCCCGCCCCCAGCCCCACCTTCCCTGCCCATCTTCAGCAAGCCCCTTCCCCGCTCTGCCCCGCCCGCAGCCAGCCCCTCCCTCCCCACCCTCCCCACCCTCAGCAAGCCAATTCCCCGACTCTTCCCCCGTCCTTACCCCGTCCCCACCCCGCCCCTACCTCCCGGCCCCTTCCCCGCCCTCAGCAAGCCCCTTCCCCGGCTCCCCCCCGTCCCAAGCCCGTCGCTCCCTCCCAGCCCCTTCGCCGGCCCTTCCTACGTTTTTACCCTATCCCCTTCCCTGCCCTCAGCCTGCACCTCCCTCCCGGCCCTCCCGGCCCCTTCCCTGCCCTCAGCAAGCCCCTGCCCCAGCTCTCCCTCTTCCTCAGCCAATTCCCACCCCGCCGCAAGCCCGCCCCTTCCTTCCGGCCCCTTCCCCGTCCCTTCCTCGTCCTTATCCTATCCCCGCCCCATCTCCTTCCCTGCACTTAGCCACCCCTTCCAAGGCTTTCACCGCCCTCCCCACCCTTTCCCCGCCCTCAGCAAGCCCCTTCCCTAGCTCTCCCCCGTCCTTACCCCGTCCCCTCCCTCCCCGCCCTCCCCGCCCTCAGCAAGCCCCTCCCCCTACTCTCCCCCGTCCTTACCCTATCCCCGCCCATTCCCCGCCCTCAGCAAGCCCCTCCTCAGCTCCCCCCCGTCCTTACCCCGTCCCCGCCCCGCCCCTCCCTCCCCGCCCCTTCCCCGCCCTCAGCAGGCCCCTCCCCAGGCTCCCCCCCCCCCCGTCCTTACCCCGTCCCCGCCCCGCCCCGCCCCTCCCGGCCCCTCCAGTGATCAGAGACGGGCATCCGTTGCAATCTGGCGGCTAGAGACAGTGGCGCGTTAATGAAGCGTAAGAAGTCAATCACTCAGCGATCACACGGCACAGTAATGCAATCGACTCGCCTCGGAGGCCCTGTGCTTACTGAGTTAGCGATCAACAGCGCACTCCTACTCTCTCTCTCTCTCTCTCTCTCCGCCTCTGTCCACACCCGCCCACCCACGCGCCCTACTCCCTGCTGCTCACAAACACCGCCCACACTCTCCCAGTCACTTGCCCAGAAAGGCAGTCACCATCCACGCTAACCTGTGTGCCCAAACAATTGCCTCATGCGATACCACACACTTTGTAGCAATGCCTCATCCAGACTGCTCTAAGTGGGTTGTAGGAGGTGGTTTATGATGCTTTTACTCCTTGGAGTGTTTGGCTCAATGAGGACCAGCAAGTAGGTCACATTTCCCGGCTTTTGTGAGGTTAATAAAGTCAATTTGGATTCTCGGAATCTTTTGTAACACTGCACAAAAACCATCATTTTACATATGAATGCGCCGGGCGTATATGAGTAGGTATTTTGCGTCTACAAGGTCGTCTTAATCCCCATGTGTAAACACCTCATCTGTGGGCGTATATATAAGCGTCCTGTGAACAGGGCTTAACTGAGAGCGGGCGGGGGGAGGTTGTGGGGGGTGGGAGGGGAAGGGCTTCCTACTGAGGACACTACTTGTACTTCTACCAACACAAAGGGGCGGGAGGGGGCGGGGGCAGACGGTATTTTCTCTCATATACGCCGGGTGTGAAATACAGCCAAGACGCGTCTGTCGTATATAAAGCCTGGGCGTAAATACATGACAACGAGTCAATATTCAGCCAATACATGCACTTCCGTGATGGCGTATATATGAATAAACCGTTGGTTTTCGTGCAGTGTAACCGACTGAGATGCTCTCGGTGAACCTTTGCGCTACGATCCCCAGACCCACATTTTCCAAAGTTTATTCAGCGCTTGAATAATGTGTAGTGGTTTTGAATCAGCGATGTTTTATTCACTAGGGCCAGATCAGGATCCACGGATAGACCGATAAGGAGAGCATTATTTATTCTGGCCTGATTTTATATGCGTAAAGCCGGAGCCACACCAAGCGAGAAATGTAGAGATTGCCGAAATCGCCCCCAAAGAAATGGCTTGTATATGTAAAGCCGGAGACACACCAAGCAAGTCAAGGTGGCGATCTCTGGAATCGCCAATACAAAATAACATATATCTGAGATAATTTGTCATCGTAATATCTCCCACCCATAATATAGCGTATCAGAAGCAATAATCAAGGGAAATATGAAATAATAGCTCACATACACGCTATTTTGTGTCGGCGATTCCAGAAATCGCTGCCTTTCTCCCTTGATCATGGTTTCTAAGAGTCTAGATTTCTGTTTGGAGATATCATTCTGAAATGATATTTTACATACATGCAATTTTATGTCGGCGATTACAGAGATGGCTGGCGTTTCTCTCTTGGTATGTCTCCGGCTTTAGTAAAGCGAGATTTAACCATATAATGTCCTTTTGTTCATTCCATCCCTCATAATTATATTTCGAAGATATGACCTCTTTGGCTTAAACATAATACGATACGGATATACACTGAGTGAATAGATAATTTTGTATACAGCAACATGATAATGGCGATAATGGATGAATACACTGCATCTTTACCCCACATCATTCTTAGACAGGCTCCAGTTCCTGCATCCTATGGCTACCCTCCTCGCTGGGATACAGGAGACTGGCTCCAGTCCCTGCATCCTATGGCTACCCTCCTCGCTGCGATACAGAGACTTGGATACATACTAAAACAAACTTTATTCTGATTGTGATTAATCATTTAATGAATGTTCATAATCAAAGACTTGAGCAAGTCTACATCATTCTATACCTCGGAGCATCATCATCCCAGCACAGCACTTACCATATGGATTGTATACATCAACATAACAATACGCCAAGTGCAATGAGAAACAGGTACCCCGTCACTCTCCAGGCGGTAGGTAAATGAGGACCAGATTCATCCTGGTGCCTGCGCCCATCCCACTGACACTCACGCCTCCTGGCGGCAGAAGCGCTATGACAGGGCCGACCTTTACGTCACGTGGTACTCCCATCATCACCACTAGGGGCCGCCACTAAAGGCAATTGCCTGCCGCAATCAGTCGGAAGGAATTCATTATTTGTCGCTTTGTTCTGACGTTTGAGGCTGATCCACGGGAATAAACCCATTACTGATTGCATTATGCAACGTCTTGGGGGCAGGAGGGGATAATCAAGTCGGAATCAGGACCAATCATAACGCGGCAGACATGCAGCGTGAGAGTTCCGGGCGTGGGAAAAAAAGTAGGCCTTTCGTTACGCTACGAGCAACTCATGAGCAGATCCAGCGCGGATAGGTCTCGCCACTCACTCACCAGGAAATCTCCATATAGGGAAAGAGAAACTTAGAGGGAGAAAAAGTGACCTACATAGTATTTACCGGAACAGCAAATTGAACCAATTTAAGTCAATTTACTTTTGGAATTTGAGAATATATAGGTAAATTGAAGTATTTATACAGAACGTCCTGACCATGCTGTACAAGGTACAAAACGATTTGATAATTTACTTTTTGTACGGAACGAGGCGGAATATTTACGTTATCTGGCGAGACTCTGCGTATTTACAGTATATACGATATGGGTATGTAGTATAGTCAAATACAGTATCGCTCCCCAGATTTTGAATGATGTGACAGTATCAAAACACGTAGCTAAAATTCTTATGGTCATAAGCAGGCGCTTCATCGTTGTATCCATATTACAGTAAACTATTTAGAGGTAATTCAAAATTACTTTAATTACTATATACCCATGCCGTATATACTGTAAATTCACACCATTTCGCCACATAACGTAAAAATACCGTACGGGACAGTGTTCGGTACAGGAAAATACGCAACACATCTTTTAAGATATTAGTTAGAATATTAGTTATTAGCCAAATTAAGTTGATTATTTTATTGATTTTCGGTATATAGTAAACGTAAAACGACCCACCATGCTTGTACAAGCTAAAAACTCTATGATGTTTTGCAATTAGTAGAAAACTCGGCATAAATGCCTCGTTCCGTACGAACCGTAACTTAGCATTTCATTTTGTAGCTTGTACAACATGGTCAGGTCGTTTTATATAAATACTAGTATATCTTTCTCTACACCAGATGGGTATGAACATATGAAAGCTAATTCCAAAAATGAAAGACACAGAATCGGGAAGGTCCACACAATGAATTTTTTACCCGGTATTTCGTTGCATGTGTTATACAAGAGACCCCGCTGAGCTAGTCACAGGGTAGGTATTTGGAGGGTTGCTATCGGATCAGTCTCATGGGCATTAAGCGAGCTATCTGACATAGTTCTCTGCCATTACCCACTGCCGTGGTCTCATATTGATTTGATGTATCGTGCATACCATCTGCGAACCAACATATTATCGTAAAACTGGATGAGTTTTAATCTTGGTCACCGTATGCCACGACTGGAGTTTGGCATAGTGACTTTATGAGGCGAAGCCGAGTGAAGTCCGTAGCCAAAACTCCAGAAGTAGCATGCGGTGGCCAAGATTAAAACGAATCGAGTTTTGATTTTATCCTACCCTTCTCCTCGATTTTGGAATATTACGTGATAACAATGCTGTATGCCACTAGTGGCATATAAAACTCTGTATGCCAGTCAGCGTGGCATACGGAAACTCAATGTTAAGCCTATGGGATTTTATATTAGGAGTAGGATAATATCATATTCAGTTGGTCTACGTAATGGTGTTATCCGTGTATATGTCTAGAAGGACTGCTCTGAATCACAGATTTAGAAGAAAAGCCTGCAGGGTAACCAGAAGATTGAATAATTTAGGCTCTTACATAAAGCTATGTGGCTCAACTTTATGCAACACTTTTGGATGACCTTTGGTCAGGTAGGACAGACATAGCGAATGAGCTTGAACATTAATAAACGATAACCCTCTTATAACGTACCCTTGTAGCCTGTACTTTCGTAGCCATATTTTGTTCAACAGATCCTAGGCCACAAAGAGCGAAAGCTAAATGAAAACATTGAATAGATCATGGCAATCTACCTTATGCCTCATCGTAGTGCCGATTCACCACATGTTTTCTTTTCCAATAGTTGCCTTCCTTTTTTAACACCCTGTATTTCCCGATGCCGTTGCTAAAACGCGTTTTCTACTATTGTTGTAGCTTTTCATATATACACACATATATAGTTTAAAGCGTTAGAATTGAATTTAACCTGGTCACCTAGGGTCTGTTTAATAATCTAATAGACTTAAATATATTATTGAACGATAACCCTTGTCCGAGGTACAGAAAAGGGTCTTCATGTACGATCCTAGATTAATCAACGAGGACCTGGTTACCTTATATTTGTTTCATCCCATCGTATCTCTTTTTTTTTACCAATACAAACGGTGAAAAGTCAGATCGCACCTGGTAAGGAATTAGCCTTGAAGACCAATTGAGCGAATGTTATGCAGTTAATCAAATACACCTCAAATTTGATATTTTGTAAATGAGGTTAGCTCTTTCTTTTAATAATATATGCTGTAGTTTGTTCTGCTACATCACAATATATTCATCCAAATCCAATACCGTTGGACTGGTTAGAAGAAAACATCAACCTTATCAAAAACATCAAACACCGATAAATATAATCATTTTCACCTTCATCGGTGGCGCAATTCCATTCTTACTCGTTTTCGTCCATGACATTAAGCAAAGGAGACATATAAACCTGGCCCAAACATTCAAAGGATGCAACAACATTTTAAAACTCTTTGGTTCAAAACTTACATAACCACCTACCTTTGTGGCATTCATATGATATGAGCTGCATGTGTTTAGATGTTTTTCTTCTTTACCAATGAGATTATATTGTTAGTAAAGCGAAACCTCCGTTTTTATCCTACCTTGGTGATTATCTGTCTCATCAGCTACACATAGAGTTACCTGATTCCCCCCTCCCCGTGTAGCGCCAAATAATCAGCTAAGAAGTGTTTCCTTGTCAGCTCCCTAATCAGCTCAACCAATCAGGTCTCAGCTCTCAGCTGAGCCAATCAGCGAGCAGCTCTCAGCGCTCTTCTGGCACACACCTCCTCGGAGCGGCTCTGACATATTCAGGGGAACAGATGAACGGCGCGCGGGGCACAGTGGGATGAGCAATAGCGTGAGCAGGTGGAACAATTTGGAGCCTGCTCCCTCACCCGACTGGATCGATGTAAATGTCACAACTATTGGCGTGAATGAGTGAGCAGGTGGGTGACTGGTTGGTGATATAACTGCGATAACGGCGGCCAAGGGAGGGGAGATACAAAAACTGCTGTTTCTTATTAGTGATCCGAGATGTATGATGTCGGATGTTAAGATGGAGGTGAAATAATCTCTACTTCTCCTTCTGAAGAAATTCGATTTATGTTGTTGGAAATGATCTTTGATAAAAGAAGGTTCCCGGAACATAATTGCATGAAATGTGTCATTACTGAAATCCTACAAAATGAATTAAGTAAATATCTCCAAATGACATAAATATTTTTAGACAATCGGGGAACTTGTTTTGAATAGAAAAGGAAAAATAACTATGAAAGTTTCTAGACAATAATAGGGTTTTTGGCGAGGTGGCCTTAAACCATGAGAGGTTGACGCGTAGTGGTATTACAATATCAACCTCAAGATTTTTTACAGAGACGCATGCCCACAAAACCATTATTTATTGTATTTATTATCCATCTTCTCGAATAAACTGAACTCAGGAATTTCCGTATACAAGGGTATATGAATAGGGACTATGTTTTTGCTCTTTAGCACAAAGGAACTATCTTCCAATATGCAATATCTGTATACAGTGACCATTGTATATGACAGTCGTTACATGATACACATTCCCCATACATTTCAGATGGGAACTTTGCATACATTGGATAATTTTCTTTTCTTTATTCCGAAAAAGTTTCCCGATCGTTTAAAAATTGTATGTCTGTTGGAGATATTTATTAGATTTATTTTGAAAGATATCCCGATTGTCTAGAAATATTTATGTCAGTTGGAGATATTTACTCCAAAAACTTAAATGTATGTATACATCATATGGATACATACTTGAATAAACAACTCGGATAAATTCGGTCCGGGAGAAATGAAATATATATGTAAAATCTTATAATGCATATAAAAATGAATATGGATATAAATATGGAGTGTTCGTGTACTCGATATACCATCCTCTACAAGCGTCGGCGGGGTAATAAATGCTTTTGTGCTGCCTACATTTGCACGCAA
Organism: Alentia gelatinosa; assembly: GCA_950022655.1. Lineage (NCBI taxonomy): Eukaryota > Metazoa > Annelida > Polychaeta > Phyllodocida > Polynoidae > Alentia > Alentia gelatinosa. The sequence goes on along the minus strand of OX465586.1, from coordinate 60,425,273 downwards.
GCCGCTAACAAAGCGTATTACTCTGCTATCGTATTCATGGTTCATTAGACATTTGAGCGTCATCGTAATAATGCCAGCACCATCACATCGGATCTCTACAAATACCATGAAACATTCATCAGAAAAAGCAGACGCCGCCTCATAACTTTGTCTCGTTAGGGACCACCATCTAATGGTAGGCAACATGAGATCCTGGAAGAAATACAGTTTCCTCGCCGAGTCGAAAGTATTATGTGTTCTAGTGTTGCTTTCTATGAAGAAACATCATTCGATGTTGAGTTGATGGAAGAATTTATAGCAGTACCACGAAATGAACCTGAAGCATTGGGAGATGTTTATGTCAGTTGGATCCTCGAACAGGAAGGGTGATCGATTTTTATCTGTTTGTTTACCCTGTATAAGTTTTTAAGTGCAAACTGATTTGCTTTGATTTTACAGCCATATATTACATGAGATTTGCCTTTAAGGGCAAAATCCACCAGGTCGATTTCTCACCCTATCAATTGTTCCTAGGCCCTTAAGAGGAAGCTCACGTATTGTAATTTATTCAATTCTGATAATAATAGTTTAATAAATGACCATTTTCGAAGATTTGAGAAATTCTAAGGCATCCGATAATAATTGGCGATTTTCTGGCTACGGAATCGGCTACCGTCGGTCCAGTGGAACACCCCCTTAACCAGATCTTCTTCCTCATATACTCTTGAATCCTATTTACTTAAGTTCAATTATATCATCCGATCAATATCTGGTTATAATAGTATTTACGCTTAGCACACGAAGAGCCATTTTCCACTTGCCGACTATTCGCCACCGATCTGCAGTCGGGAACCATTCGGTGAATGGAAACAGTCATGAGGCCCGTTTCCATTGGCTGACGAAAACGATGTAGATTTTATGAGTTTCCCAACAGTAGATCGGTGACGACCAATGGAAATAGGCCATTATGAGAAGTCAAATAATCTACACAGTTTTTGTCAGCCACTGGAAATGGGCCTATGCGGAGAAATGACCCCCGATTAATTGTGCATGGATTATGGAATAAGGCCACCACCGACTGACTTGATCAACAGCCGACAGAATCAAAGGGTTTGAAATTGTCGGTGATGGTCATGTGTTTGGAGGACAGTTCAGTCAGTATGGACCTGTTAAATGCAGCAAAATCAAGGTTTACCCAGTACCCTCGTCAATTTGTATATCCTGACTTACAATCGTTGGCTACTACTAACCGAATTTTAGAAGAACTCAATTAGTCAATGCCGTATTTGTCAGCCAGTGGAAAATGGCTTATGGGTTGTTCACCTGCTCAGTAGTCGCTACCAACGCAACATATTCTTTCAATATCTAGTAATGAGTCTGGATCTTTCAATGGGCTAGATCACCCACTGACTTTACACGCATGGTTATCACAAATCATTTCATGCCATAATTTTACTGGCAAGTGGAATATGGGATCTCATCTCCCTCCTGGTAGTTTATTTCCAGATACACTTAACATTGAGAACTCGTACTCAACGCCCATAGAGTATCGTAGAAAACATACTCAATGGGTGATGATGTCACAAACGTTAGCCAATTAGCCAGTAGGAGTGAGATAAAGTCTGAAATGCACTCGATCCATAGCCATTGAAAATATGCTATTCGTTTTGGTATTCTACATAATTTCACTCGACTTTGCCTCGTGAGATTACTCTTCAACCAAAAGTCATGGTATATTTTCAACAGCTATGGATCTCGACGCAGTTCCTTATTAAAATCTAAAAGCTTCTATCGTACCTTTCCTGAGGTCACCACTCGTATCTATGGGAAGATAGTTTTTTTGTTTTTTTCATTTCATGTTGATAGATACAAGACAGTCTGCTAAGGTAGCAGGTTTTGTATGCCTTCTGTTGGCGATATAACATAGTTTTATACAGGAACAATTCAATCCAAACAGCGAATGATACATATATTACAATGTACAGTTGATGAAGTAATGGTATGAGATGGGTTTTGATCTAGAAATATTCGGCCTGGGTAAATACGGTCGTTTATTATTGGTAGTTCTTTCTGTCTCTTTCTTCCCCTTTCTGTATCTCTCTTGCCGCTTTGTGCATATATGTATAAACATATGAGATATAATAGCACAGGCTTCCTGCCTATATGTTAATGAAATTAAATTAGGAAAGGAAAATCTAACGATGTCTTAAGGTACGTTCCCTTAATGAGATTTCAAGGAATATCTTAAGATATAGATGACCATTGCGTAGCCCGCTAGCCCTTCCTATCTGCATTCTAATTATGGAGGAGTACACCCATCGGGAGTCCTCACGGAAATGAATAGGACCATGCCAATTAGACGATGATGACAATGGTATGTCTCGAGAGGCTTTTCATTACCCAAACTAATTGTCTTTCTTCTTCGGAGTAAGGCTGGCGTCATAGGCCTCAGCTTGAGTCTACTCTGTGGGTTTTTACTTCATTGTACCTTTGATCACTCGAATAATCAGCGAAGGGAAGATGTTTTTTAAGACTGTGATATTGGACACCATCCCTGTTGGTGCACAGTATAAAAGGACATATAATGTTTCACACGAGAGAGAGAGAGAGAGAGAGAGAGAGAGAGAGAGAGGGAGAGAGAGAGAGAGAGAGAGAGAGAGAGAGAGAGAGAGAGAGAGAGAGAGAGAGAGAGAGAGAGAGAGAGAGAGAGGGATTACTTGGGTTTGGACAGTTTAGATGTCAGTAACAGAGTCGGGTATCTTAATAATCAGGTATTTTACACAATAATGTCAATCTGATTGATGATTATATGACCACTGAAAAGCATTTGTTTTACATTGGTAGATTATAAGAGAAGTAGAAGGAAACTAATGAGATGTAAATAACTTGGACCGTATTCCACTGAGTTTGACCACAAAGTAATTCACGAAGCAAAGCTGAGTGAATTACCTAGCGGTCAAACGAGGTGGAGTGCGGACCCATTTATTTTCATCGAGGGGGTTTCTGATTTTATTTCACCCCTTACAATATCATTAATTGAAAAAAATAAACCACCCAATTAGCCATGGACTATTGGGTTCAATACCTTCATGGCCGTGGAGTATGAGTTCCTAGTGTTAAGCCTATGGAGAAAGATACCGGGGTGTGATAAGGCGTTTCTACTTCATGGACTAATTACCCCTTAAACGGCCATGTGCTTTAAGTTCAGAAAGGTGAACATTTAGAGGTTAATGGTATTCCTAACAAGACACACTATGATACATTTTATTTGTTTTCTTTTCGACTAAAATCAACCTTTTAAACAAGATGTGCCAACTGTGGATTTAGGAACAAATCAGGGGCCCCTTTGGTGATATAGGATCCTACATCTATATGTACGTTTTCCTTTATGCTATAGAGACCCAGGGACGATATGGGTCAGCTTTATTCAATCCTTATGGACGACCTTATGGGCGACTAATAATGTCTTAGCGAACAGACTTGAATATCAGGGATCCAACTGTAACATAGTCGTGCGACTGTTACTTTGTAAAACACCTCGCGGTGAAAGAAATAGTCGATAAATAAAAAAAAAAATTAAATTAAACAATAATCCTTGTACGAGGTACAGAAAAGGGTCTTCATGTATAATCCTAGATTGTTAAACGGGCCCCAGAATATCTTCATTTTGATTCTAATGGAATGCTATAGATTAAAGATATTCTGCTAATTATTGCCAATTACGTCAACCAATACAGTACTTTGTATCCTTGATATCATTAAGATAAGATGAAGCCCCCTCCATTACTGATTGCCTGTGATTACCTGGCAACTGCACTGTACGCTCCATAGTCGTATGTTACTAGAATATCGATAACGGATTCTGGCACTCGGCAAAGGAAACCGACTTGCCAAGACCATTAATCTGCTAGGTTTACAACACAGAATGTGCCCTGCTCATACACCAGCACCTATTTTCATTGCTTAATGGATCGCTTGAATGCCGGCCAAGTCTGGCCCCTTCAAATACAGTAAGGCGAACAAAGCGCTAGTTTCCCCCCAGAGAATTCCCCAAGCCGCAGCCCTGTGTTGCAAACGATGTTCTATTATATCAGATAAGAAAAGGGATTCTTTAGTGAGATGTTTGTATGCAAATGTACGCACTTACAACCGAACATGAAAATGTAACTGCTCGATCTTTAAGACAAAATCTTTCCATAAACCAGTACAGACTTGTTATTATGTATAGTTCCTAAGCTCCCAGCTTCAAATATATTATGTTTCTCACACAGAACCTCCCCATCCCTGATAGTGCACATATTCCTTGCGGGGCCCAGTCGCCATACATATTTAAGCCAGACAACGGAGCCGTACAATCTATAGCTTTAATTATTGTAGACATTAATCCCCTCACTATCCCGGAGCCTATCGCCTTGTGGCTTCAGCTCGAGGAACACACAATGATTTCCATTTCGCGGAGAAAATGCATCAGTGTTTATTTTCCTTCGACGTTACTATGGACACTAATGGCCTTTGTGGAATCTAGCCATAGACAAATGACCACCTTACCGAGATAATTTATTCAGTAATTATTGTTGTCAGATTCTCACAGGGAGATTTGTAGTGCAGTTTGTTTGGCGTTACATTACATGTGTAAGACAATGGATTCAACACGTACACTCTGTTCTATCAAATATGTCAACGCGCCAGGGGCCCGTTTAATAATCTAGGCTCGTACATGTAGACCATTTTCTGTACCTCGTACAAGTGTTATCATTTAATAATATTGAAGTCTGTTCCCTAAGGCAATATTAGCCGTCCATGAGGTTGTCCATGAGTGTTCAATAAAGTATCGTCCATTGGTCTCTATAGCATACAGAAAAACGCCTATATGTAGGATTCTTGATTATTAAACATCCCCTAGATTTCGGGTCCCCTTGTGTTACAGAATAGGGGGTTCATGTACAATACTAGATTATTCAATGGACCCCAGGAATATGATTTATCATCGCAAACACATAATCCACATACTGTGGCTATATGGATAAATATGCGGTAATATTGACGATAAAATGAACCGATGACGAAGGCAGAGGTTCATTTTATCGTATGCCTGTTTTTGTTTTATCATATACCTTAAAATATCCAATTTTTACCTTTGCTTCTGGGCACGTTTTTGGATTTTGCCGCCATACATGCACCGCACGCCACACAGATACCCCATACGTCACCTAGGTGTCGTACGGATAAAAATACGACATAGGTAGCCGTATGTGTAGGATATACTACCACTGGTATATAATTATATGACAAGCAAGGGTTTTTCTTAGAGTATTAACATTCAACGAACAGCATGGAAATAAACCTGTCCCTAAAATAATTCTTAAAGAAAGGGCGTAAATTTCATGTACCAAGAAGGAATAAGAATCTCATGACATCACACCATCGTCAGTCAGTATATTTCATTAGCCGTCCAGCATACTTAATATATGAGCAGAACCTTACTTTACTATATATCCTCGCCGTATATACTGTAAATACGCACCGTTTAAAAAAAACGTACGGGGAAATACGGAACACCTTCCAATACACGTTTATCAAAATATTGATTGTTAATCCAAATGATATTAATGATTTTTCTTGATCTCGGGTATATAGTAAATGTAGAACGACCTACCATGCTTGTACAAGCCACAAAACTAGATAATAATTCACTCCTCGTTCCGTACGAACCGTAAAATATCATTTGGTTTTGTAGCTTATACAGCATGGTCCAGACTTTCTATATTAACACAAGAGAAAAGAATTTCATTGGAGAAAATTCCCAAGACAAGCTTTTAGGAACCGGCCCCATATTTTTTCTCCAAATCTCGGACACAGAGGACTGAACTTAGTCAAGTTATCATGGTCGTGTCCATTTAAGGAGGGACGCGGGAATGGGGTTGATATTAAAACTGTTTGCGCATGTCAGATCAGTCGTGTTTCCGGTCGCTATACCGTGTTTCCCTGAGGGAGCCAGTACCCCACAGGGGGGCGCTTTGGTTCTCGATTATCCCTCGTTCATTTTGCGGGCTTTGTGAATTTATGCAAACATAAATCAGAGCAGCTGGAGACCGGAGCTATTTGGCCACCTCCCGGTCAGATTGCCGGGTCCTCAGGGGCCCCAGTGGCCGTTATTTACTGCACACACCGACCGTGTTGGGGCAGTGGGTGCCATGTGAGGAGGGTGTTCGGTGATTGGAGGGTCGGGTGGTTGACCGGGTATAGGCCCGTTTCCATTGGCTGATGAAAACGGCGAAGATTTTTTGAGTTACCCAGAAAGGCTGTCGGTTGGTGCCACTGGTTGTGCGTCGGTATCGAAAAATCTGTAAGGGTAGTAGATTTCACTCAGTGACCAAGCTTTTGCTTAGTGGTGGGTGGTGCCATATTGCAGGATCTAAGCAGAAAAAGTCGTGGGTCATTTCACGAGCTGCGTCGTTTCCATTGACGGATTTCGGGTTAGCAGTGTCTGTTTGTGGTTCCTGACTGTAGATCGGTGACTGGAAATCGGCCAATGGAAACAGGTCTTCAGCCGTATATACAAGGAGGAGGGTTTTATTGGAGATGTAGAATGGAGGGTTATTAATCGGCGAGTGTTGTGTGCATGTTTTATGGCCTGTTTGTGTTGAGCCTCTCATTCTGGGCCTAAAATCATTAAGTATTTGATCATAACTCATGTAGGAACTAAATCTGATATTCCACGGTTTTTTAAAATACAGTAAAACACTGCTTCTGGGATTTATCGCTTAAGGGGACACCCCGCTTAAGGAGACACTTTGCTCGGCACGGAGAGTGTTCCCTTAAGCGGGGTTTGTTCTGTACATGTTCGACATATTACAGCTTTATGAGTCTATAAGTTGTTTTTAAGAGATAATGAACGACAAGAACAAAAGTTTATGGTGCAAACATTCTAATCAAATTCTTGCTTACAGATTAGACGTCAAGTACATCGGGAAGGTTCAAATGATCAGAATACATATCGTTTTTCTTTACATGAAGAATGATATCAATAAATATTCTTGGGGAAGAGGGTAATGTTTTAATTATAGAGGGACCTACTTGCAGATCGCTAAGGCTAAAGGTGCAGCGAGATCTATAGGAAAAGGGTGTGCCATCATCGCCACATCTACTTATTCTCAAATTGATTATTGATAAACCACTTCCTTATTCATTGGGCAAATATATCTTAAGAAGATAGGTTATTGCTCCGCAGTTCTTCATCTATTGAAACCTGTAGTGTTTCACTTCAGGTTATACATATGATAAAGACAATATTTGAACTGTTTTATTTTTGAAAATTTTCTTTATTGTTCCAGTTATATTTTAAAGCATTTTAGTTGACTGTTGTTTGTATACAACAGTCACTGTAAACTACCGAGAAAAATCTAACTTTATGCCTTTGAAATAAACGCTTATGAAAAAAGAAACCCATAAAGTCTTAACTAAAACATAGGCTATTCCTGAAAACAAGATCAGAAAGTCCATGAAGACAGATCTCAGCTATTCGACAATAATAAACATCCCCACTGCCAGTCACAAATACTTAAGGACATATCATATGAAATATGTTATTATGAAATAACTCTATAGTATGTCAAATATAATCACAGAGAATCACAGGCTTTGGGTCTTCAGACGGGAGTATAATCTGGGATCGTAGTTGTAAAGATCTAATGAAGAAAAAAAAAGAAAGGAGAGACAATATCAGATATCACAACTTCACTTAACCAATATGTAATTAAACAAGGAAATCTTAATCTATACCGATGTGGTTAAATTTTTTTATTCGGGTTAGTGCGTAAAGATGCATTTCACCCGTCAAAAATTCTATTTTTATCCATACCAATTTAGAAATAAATAAAATCCTTTTAAACAATAAAAAAGAGAAAAAAATAAAGACTGATTTTTAGAAACAGGCCCCTGGTGTAGCAGTCAACAGGCAACATAGTAGACCGTGGGTAATAGAGAGTTGAGGCCGGGCCGCCCCTCCCTCACACCCGGCACCGGGCACCCAATTAGGCGGCCCTTTAGCGGCGCCAGGCCCGCACTGTACTTGTTCCTCTTAGATTTATGACACGGTGAATGTCAGATGCCTCAGTGCAGCCAGCGGAAAGTTCACCCGTGTCAGAGTAATGCTAGTCGTGCTGAAGCCTATTGGATAACACAGGGAAGCCAGCCTGGGACCTGCATGCAGCCCCCCCACCACCCGCCCACCTCTCCATGATACGCGCCCCACACGCTGCGGCCTGCCTTAACGGCCGCATGTATCTGTATGTGTAGTGTGCCCATCAACTCACCACAGTGTGATATAGGCGCTCGTATTACACTGGAGGGTGATAATGTTACCAAGGCACGCCCATGGTAATTGAGGCATTAATCCATGCCCGGATGGCTTCGACCAATAAAGGAGAGCGCGCCAGCAGGGCGACAAATTATAAGGTTCTGTGCTGTGTTCACTATGGTGTTTGTTGTTTAGCCGCCATTTCCCTCTACTATATTCACGTTTGACATTTTCTCACCATTTCCCTATGCTACTCATGTTTGACCACATTTTACCATTTCCCTATGCTACTCATGATTGACCATGTTTTACCATTTCCCTCTACTACTCATGTTTGACCACATTTCACTTTTTCCCTATGCTACTCATGGTTGACCATATTTTACTATTTCCCTATACTACTCATGTTTGGCCACATTTCACTTTTTCCCTATACTACTCATGTTTGGCCACATTTCACTTTTTCCCTATACTACACATATTTGGCCTAATTCTACCATTTCCCTATACAACTTATGTTTGGCATCACTCCACCAATTCTCTATACTACTCATGTTTAGCTTCATTCAACCATTGACCCGGTCCGTTACCATTTCCCTATGCTTAAAAGCTTCATGTCTTTCAGTTTCAATGTTTCAGTTGGAAGTTTATGCCTACACTACTTCAATTATGATATTCAGAGTTACCTAAAGAATAACGTAAATCATCATTATATGTTTTACTATACCAGTAGTCTATCACATACTTTGGCATAGCCAAGAAAACCAGTTGATTGCAACTGAGGCTAGTTGCCACATTATTGAATCCAATTGTAAGAAAAAACAGGGAACTATGCTGAATAAACAATGCAACAGGATTCAATAAAGAAATTCTACACAAAAATGCTTGTTCAGCTTTGCACCCCGTTTCCCTACAAGTGTGACCACTACACTATACTATGTCATGTATAAGATTTACCCATAGCTTTTAAGACGTATGTAAACTGTGCTATGCGTTTTAGTTGTGGAGTAATCTCATGAGGCAAAGGCGAGTGACAACAATCGTTCCGACACAGAATCACGTTTTCTGATGTAGGGACGGGTTTATCGCAGCATAGGACCTGGTGCCCCGACACGGCTTCTGATACTCTGAAACACTCTGACATGGTTCTGATAAAAGCACTGTGTCGCAGGCCTTCCCACCAAATCAATCAAGATTCACTTTTTATGGAGCCCAGTCTGTGTCGGAGTGTGTCAGGAGTATTGTCTCCTATGTGTATGCTGAGCAAAAGGCCAATCCTTCTCATACCATGTCTATGTGGTGAGGAAAGTAAAAGAACTTTCACCTTGGTAAATGTGTAGGGATGAGATTTCTACCTGAATACCCATAGATTTGCTAACCACCCTCGTGGTGTAAAAGAACCTCGAGAAAGTCTGGTAAAGACCTACGTTGGTTGACTTGACATCAAATCAAACCAAACAGACAGAAAAAGTAAGCCAAGCACCCTTCATCCTGACACACATATACACCCCCATGTCACTTGCATTGGTGCAAATCTTATGTCGTGGCTTGTGTCGATACAATGGGCACCTTTTTATTTCCACAGAACCCGTTTCAACATACTACAACACTACAACAAGGGCTACAATTTTAAAGTTTATGCCGTAGCCCTATCGTACCCATGTCGTAATATATGGAGACATGGTTAGTGTGCCTGAATGGAATCTGTTCAGAGGTATTATGGTCGGAAATATTCACTGAGTGTGAAGGACAAGGTGAATCATTTCCGACGAAAATATTGAGGATTGGATGGAAATTGGGTAGTATGGATAATTGGAGGTGTGATGGAATTCAGGTAGACTTATGACTATGTCTCAATATCATATACCAGTAAATCATTTAAAAAAAACACATTTTACAGTGGTCACGTGGTACGGAGGGATGTATGAATATTATTTCTCACTCAGTGACGAACGGAATCTGTACTCTTGGTCAGTAAAAGTGAGACATTCGCCCATAGGTATGTAATGATATATCGGAAGCAGCGGGTGCCCGGCCTAAGTATCAATGATACCCCCAGAGCGAACAGTGCTGCTGAGAAAATTAAAAATATTCGAGGACGGCTACCGACATTAAAAACGTCAGCCATGCTCAAGGTCTTATACTTTCAAGGCTGTCGTTGCATGGCAATTCATCAACAATAAGCTGGCATCATATTGCATCCCCAGCCGAAGAATTGCAAAGCCTGAAGCCGCACATTTTAATTACGCCAGATCTATCAAAATCACCCGCCAATGATGTACAGCTGGGGCCTGGTATCGCCTTCCACTGCAGGGCTCATTGTATTCGCCCCCGAGTACGGATCGCCGCCCTGATGCTGTATCATTCTGTCGCATTGCATATCGTGATCGCGCGGGGTTCCCCTACATTCCTGCCCGGCTCCCTGATGGCTACACTCTCCCAGCAGATATCCTGCGCTCTACTTCCTGTGGTCGCTTTGTATCCCTGCCCCAACCTGCCTGTTTGGGCTCAAATCTGGCCCATACGCCAGTTTTTCAATTATCCTAAATTCTAAGAGATTTGCAGGGTGTTTTGTGTTCTACATGTAAATAGAGATGCACATATTTATATGGTAAATAAAATACTCTTATTTCTATTACTATTTATTTCAAACCAGACACAGCCTCTGGGATTACTTTCTACAGTGGAAAGCACCTCATGTGTTGCAGGGTTTTGTTTTGTCGACAATGCCATGTGCTTCTCTGAAGGAGCAGTCTAATCAACTGTGAATTCCCATTATAAAATGGTTTAAGTCTGAAAACGAAACAGCTGGATTGTCTGTGAAGCTCCTTTAACAAATTCAATATTTCCATATCCATGATATGTGGGTTGTTTGACTTGTATGCCTTTTGACAGCTGCCTTTTTTTGAATCTGAAATGTTTGCTGGTTCCCCCTGTACTTAGAGGATACCCTGAGAACCAGCGTATGACTGGGTTGGGGCAGAGATTAAGCCAGCGCTAGCGCCACGAAAGATCTGGGGGGGAGAGTGTGATGGCTGGAGGGGTGTTGCGGGGTGGATGGCTAGCTTGAAGCTGATTGGTTGAGGCATACGGACAGCTACTGTTACACCTTGCTGACTCAGCATAACCCAGCGGCATTCCGTCGGCGAGATCACTCTCACCCTTCTTCTCCCTGACCCAGAGGCAATTAATACTAGCTAATTAATGCACCTACCCTCCTCCGTGGAGCTGGCCCGCCGGGGCACCGTCTCCCTTATATCACAGGCACCGAGAGGGCTATAATGTGGAGAACGAGGCCTAAGCTGGGATTACAATAAGGAATACGTTTGTCTGAGGTCCTACAGACACCCCCTACCTCTCAACATCATCCCCCCCCCCCGCCCTAACCTTGACTTGCTATCAATACACGTTCGGCCCAGTTTAGCAATATTTTCCCATTATCTATCCATCCCCACACCCCCACCCCCACACCGACCCTCCCATTACAGATATTACCATACCGGTGTTGAATATTCATGTTCCCTCCCTTGGCTAATGGAACACGATAGCCTCTAAGTGGGCGAAATAACTTTCTAACCCAGAGCTCGGGGCCCGCATGCAGAGGGTCAGTGCCCACCGCAGGCTGTTCCAGGGAGAGGCGTTACTCCCCCCGCCCCGCCGCCTCCAGCACTCTCTTGTGGGTACTTTTTGAACGAAGTGTGGTGGGATTAATATCTCATTGTTTTAGAGGGGTGTCCTATCAGGCTTAGTGGACTAGGGTGGGTCCAGGCCTCGGGGCAAGCAGACTTCACTCAGGCTTCAAGAGTCCAGGGACCTGTTTCAATAGTCTCGTGACATTTGGCCTAGACAGACATCAACAGCAGCACCAACAGTGCAAGCAACAGCGGAAAAAGACTAGCAAATATCAGAAGATCGAAGTGGCCAATCTTCCTCATATTTGGAACGATTATAGATTAGATGTATCTCCTACACATGTTAAAGTGTCATCGTTTAATTCCTACGAGAAGTGAGTGAAACTCCGCGTGTCATCGATTGCAATCTTGTGATCTGTCCATATGGTGTCACAGACGCCATCTAGACATGTCACGAAACTACTGAAACAGGTCCCTGATGATTATTTTCACCACCGCTATCCACTACTTCATTTAGGATGCTAACACCCGTTAACCCTTTCAGGGCAAATGATGCCTTGAGCAATCATCTCTCGAAAATTTACAAAATAATTGTTTACAAAATATAATAGAGAAACATTGATGAAATTTTCACAGAATGTATGTATAATACCATGATTAGTATTTCCATTCAAAAAATAAGATATTTAAGATTATATGTCATATCACATGATTAAACAATTGAATTGTGTCTTTTATGACTGTGTGCCCGTCCCCTAGTAGTATAAGGTCCCACCAGCACCCGTCCTCCAGGCAGTAGCTTGGCCACAGACACATCCTCCTTAAAGGGTCAATAAATAGCGATCAGATGGCATGCTAACGAGTACCCCCACACCCCACCCCTCTCTCCAAGCGGTTCACGGATGTCTCGGCCCCTTTGGCATCTCGGACCCCCCACGGCACCTCGGACCCATCGGCACCTCGGCCCCCCGCTTTCACAGCTTTCACGCCATAATGCCCGCCTGTATTATGTTATTTTGTCTATTATCCACAATAAAGAATCTTGCAGAACAAGAGCATATCTTACAAAACATGTGTGATAACCATATCCAAAACTTTAAACTTAACCCTAACCCTAACCCTATCCCTATCCCTAACCCTATCCCTAACCCTATCACTATCCCTATCCCTATCCCTATCCCTAACCCTATCCCTATCCCTAAGCCTATCCCAAACCTCAACCCTAACCCTAACCCTATCCCTATCCCTATCCTTAACCCTATCCAAAACCTTAACGCTAACCCTAACCCTATCTCTAACATTAACCCTATCATTAACCGGCGAAAGCGGGAGTGCGAAACGCGGCCGCGAGGGGGCCGAGGTGACCGCACAAAAAGGGGTCCGAGATGCCGATAGGGCCGAGATGACCGTGTACCCTCCAAGCAATAGCGGAGACAAAGAGGGAAAACAAAGTTGGACAAAGCAAACATTCTCGTATCCACACAATGATAATCCATCCTTAAACTGAGAAAAAACTGTTTATCATATCTGAGCCCTTTCAGGAAATCGTGAATGGGATGATTAAGTGTCAGGAAGAATGGTTCAGTTTGCAGAGTTCCATAAACGGGTTTCATTATATTGGATTAGATCATTGTTTAAATACTATTGGATTAGGATTTTAATCTCTTGTTGGTACTGCATTACGGAGAACACGCCTTTCACGGATAATACAACGAATCCCTCCTCCTTCCCCAAAAAACTCAGACCCACCATGAAAGGCAGACCCTCTCATCAATTCACAATTACATCCTCTTCTGCTGTGAATTATGACGTTGGTTGAAAAAGAGTAGGACCCATACAGGGATGTTATTGTATGGCATATGTGCGGCTGATGTGTACATACACAATATTGACTGGTTTCAGATACAAGCGGCCGTATGCTCCAAGGAGTTGACGCATAGTAATATCTGAGCGTATGCGAGGATATTGCACTCCGAGGAGCATACGGCCGCTTTTATCTGAAACCAGTCTATATTGTATTTATTATCCACCTTTCCTGGACAAGTGGCATGTCGATAACAGTTCGTTTTAGTTATGCACTATTTTTCTATACGCACTATTTTTCCGTATACTTGCGCCATCCGGAGCATACAACATATCTGTATGCGCCGGGTATGTGTTTTCTATGGACACTTTGTATTAGGTGGATAATAGATATATTTATCCTACCCCTCATGTAAATCCCCATACACTTATCATGGTGAGACTGTATGCCACGGTTATGGAATAAAATATCTATATGCCACAGGTGACATATGCAATCAAATATGCATGATGGGGTAGGATAAGATCTAAACATCACTTAATTTCATATCATTGTTTACATGGCGTTCATTGTCTTCCGCTACAGATATCACTCAGCTCCGCTTCGTGATATCATTCCACAAAGTCAACTCACGCCATATAAACAATCATATGAAATTTCGTGACGTTTCTTGATAATATACTTGGTAAGTATGGATGGCATATAAAAGCATCATAAAAGCGAAGCCAGGATGAGTGAGACAGAAACCACCTGCTTTCTGCACACAGTGCCACGACCTGACATAAGCCGGGGCTATTTGTATGTAGAACTCAAGGCAGGTGGCTCCTGTGCAGACCTTGATTGATATTACCAATTAGTCCCTTATTCCTTCCCTGCACTTGATAATGTTAATTAGCCCGATAAGTAGACTCACATGCACGCTCATGGGACGGTAGTGTGCTCTGCCCTTTGGAGAAGAAAGTCTCCAACCCCTGCTAGTGACTGCGGGTTTTATCATTGTGTTTCATTCATGAATTATTCCCGTCGCTGGCTGTCTGATATCACGGTAACAGACGAGTGGCAGATGATAAGAAAGAAACTGATGAGTGTTTGGTCTGTGTCCTCGTTCTCCATCGAGTTTAGAGTGCGCGGTAATATGAACGAGGTAATACCCGAGTGAATATTCTGAAACACTCCAAATGTGATGGCGAATGGGGACTCAGACCAAGCATGAAAGTGTTTTATCTTAGCCTGGAAATATCTATCTGTTTATCACCCATTGAGAATGAGTTACCATATTCGCTTGCTTGTTGAGAACGAGTTCCTAGTGTTAAGCCTATGGACTTTTTTTTCTCCAAGTTAAGAAATATAAATAGAACTGCATCGAGAATCATGTAAATACACAAAACTCCATGAGTTTGGATGCAATGCAATCATTATCGAGGCGAAGCCGAGTGACGATTATTGTCCATCCAAATGAGTGGAGTATTGTTTATTTTACGATTCGAGGGCGGTTCTGGATTCATCTCACCCAGTCACTGTTAGGGACATTTATATCTCTTGTCTTGTCTTCTCTCTGAAATCCTGGCTGCTGATTGGTCAATCACCTATGACATCATCTCGTGTTCACTACGCCACAACCATGGCATAGTTTTGTCACTTTACCGGGGTGATCATCGAGTATTTTTTCTAACGTTATTCCTATGGCTAAACTTGTACCAGGGGTGAGATAAATATCCTGGAGGCAGTATAAATAAATACGCGCCGTCCGTGCTTGTTGACTCCATGATGGCCTATGGACTGTCAGGAATGGACTTCAAACAATATACGAATCCAGGTTAATGAGCGGTCAATTAATGATCCTTGGCATTTTACTTCTGAGAATTTCTAACGCATGAGAATTCAAGTACTTTTGAATTAATTTATTGACTCTTGACCTTATATATGGGAATATGGATTGTAAAACGAGGCGTGTGTCTAAAAAAAAAAAAAAAAATTATATATGGGAATATACCACAGCATTATAATGCCTCATTATTAGAGTGGGTGTATAGTTTCTCTCATTTCCTAACATTTAATAGAGAAAGGCCACTATTCTGTAGTTTTTACTGTCACTAAATGTTATAATGGTCTTTCATCTCTTAGCTAAGCTCAATATTTCATTTAAGATGCCGTTCAAAGACATGAAGAGCTCGATTATTTTGTTTGAATTAGTTGGAATCTTTTGCAAAAAAAAACCAACATAGAATCTTAATAGAAATCTTAATAAGAATTTCGTTGAATTTACCAAATACAGATCAGTCCAGAACATTCACATTTCTCCCCATTCTTTTGCCATTCTATCCAAGCCAACTAAGTAGGACAATGTGCTTTCCTCTGCTTTTGCTTCAGGGTTTCACTCTAGAAGCTCTAGCAAAATATTTAGGTTATCCTTCAATGTGTCTGGTTTGCACCGTCATGAGTATTATACTATTTCTTGGAAGATCGCCCATTGGTATTGGTGAAAGAATTACGTCAATAAAATCTTTAGAAAAAAAAAAAAAAAATGATAAAGGCCATGCCTATCAATAGTGATTTCTACATCTCTTACTTTATCGCTCAATGAGGGTGGGGACTAGCAAAACACCGCTCAGAAAAAAAACCATGTTAAGATTCAAAACACCTGACGGAAGCACATGATCGTATATCCATACAGCGTCTATATTCCAATAAATACCATTTTATTGGGGCTGAGATGGGGAGATGTCAGCTCTGAGGTATGTATACGAGCCAGTTAAAGGCCTACTACGGGGCTGTTGTATAGATGCTGCAGTGCTATAAAAGTCTGCACACGCTGGCACTCTATGTAAAGATATAGGCCCTTTTCCATTTGCCGACAAAAACGGTGTAGATTTTTGTTCTCCTAATAGCCTATTTATATTTTTGTGTCAGCAGTGCTAAAGGTCCGTCTGTGGTTCCTGACTGTATATCGGTGATGGCCAATGGAAATAGGCTTTTAGGAGAACACAAAAAATCTACACCATTTTCGTCGGCCAATGGAAACAGGCCCTTAGGGTTGATGACAATATTCTTTTGGGGGCGAACTTCTAAATATCAGACATCAGTGTGTTTATATATATTGTATAACCATAAATGATGGAATTTCACAAAAACATATGGTATTAATCATAATTCAGTCCATGTTGACACTCCAACGATAATGTCACATTGTCAACACACAGTGGTATCTATTAGTATTTCAATGTGCTCAATACAAGTAGCAACGTTTAGGTAACGTGTTCAGTATGTATAGCAACATATGGTCAACGTGTTCAGTACACATAGCAACATGTGCAGTACACAAAGTAATGTGTGGTCAATGTGTACAGTACGCTGTGGTACAGAACCCTATTCAATATAATCGTTTACGTTATATGGCAAAATGATGTTTATTTACGATATATAGGGGACAGATCCATTGTTAGTTCATGAAGCAGTCATTAGGTGGCCAGCAGTATGGCAGGTCCCCTGGGGGGACAGAACCTGTATCACGGCTCTTTGTTCTTACAAAATTCAGCTGCCTTTCAATATTTTACCATGGTTCCCTTGATTCTCTACACCCATCCCAGCAGGATGACATAATGATCAAACCCAGGAAATAATGTTTTTCACTTGGAACAGCGTATAAACATATGTCAGCAAGTTGTAACACTTCCCAATTATCACTCACTTCTTTTGCACCTCCTTTAGTGAAGAATGCCTACTTTTTCACCTCCATTAGTGAAGAACACCTACTCGGGGGGCGTCATGGCAGCCCCCATGGATCATAGGCTATATGCCCTATACGTCATGGGTATATAATTGTAGTGATCAGCCGGTTCTAGAGTGCTTACTTCACTACCTGAGATTGGTCTATCTCTCAGAGTGAGACCTATGAGGTTTCCCGCATAGGTTCGTTCGAAGTCTACTCAGTAGGTAAAAGGAGATGCGGGATCTACTACTTTCCACTAACCTGAGAACACAAAACCAGACTTGGCACAGTTCAGGAATAACTGTCTTCATTTATACCTGCGTATACAGTCGCCTAGCACGGAATGTGCTAGGTAGCGTAAGGTGAGGGGATGTGTTCCCTCAACCACTGCAAGGCTTGATGGAGAAACCTTACCAGTCTGTGAGATTCAGAGTAGTTCACTCTACGCAGAGGAACATACAAGCAACCTGTCGACCTGCTGCGGACTCACCCTATATATACTGACAGAGTTATGAGGGCGGCCCCGTGGTATTTGCATACACGGGTCCGCCGGCTTTACCGCACAGCAGGGATCAGCACTCGCTGCACCTAGCATGAAGTAAACAAACCACTGACTCGACTACCCTGACCCCTACATAATAAGTACCTAGAGTGTTCAGCATATCTATGATTATCCTACCCCTAATAAAAAACACCATAGGCTCAACATGGGATTTGTTTATGTCACGGGTGTTGTTTATGCCACTACTTTCTGTTACTGAAAAAATGTGAAAACGGGGTAGGATAAAATTTAGACGCCACTCGTTTGAGTTTGAGCTTATTTATGCCACTCATTTTGTTGGCTCTGTAATGTCACTCGTCTGTGTCTCGTGAAATTACGGAGCCAACAAAATGTGTGGCATAAATAAACTCAGACTCAAACTCGTGACGTCTCTTCATAATCTCTATGCTGGGTAGATTCTCTCGCACCATCAGAAGTTAAAATGAAGTTTATATATGAAACATAATTCATTCAAAATTCAATTCAATCAAGAAGGTAGTTCACAACCTCCTCAGCCTTGGATGGAAACCTCATTAACTTAACACTCTAAGCAGAGATGGTTAAAATGAAGTGGAGTGAGGATCGAGTTGATGTGGGTGGTGACATATTGAGCCTGGTAACTGATGGTAATGCGCTCTGGTGACTGACGGGGTGTGGGAGGCCGGTTGTGGGTGGTGTCAGGGAGTTGGACGATGGATAGTTGTAGTGGAGCAGGAAGGTGTCATGCTGGCGGTGGGAATGGGGAAGGTGGTGTTCCCGGGTGGCGGTGTACGTCGGATGATGAAGGTGAGGGGGTTTAGTGGGTGCAGGTCTTTGTGAAGGTGTCAATGTGCTTGGTGCTGCCTTTCAGCTGCTCCAAGTCAGTGGTTCACCTGGGTGCTTAGGTATAAGGATATTATACGGAAACTGGCTTACTATCTTCGTACGTCAAAAATACGCGGTGAAATTATTGATCACATACATCCCGATGCCGGAGGCAGAGGGATGTATTTGATCAATAATTTTACCAAGTATTTTGATGTACGAAGATAGTCAGCCCGTTTTCGTATTATTATTATATACCTAAAAATGGCGATACTTTATCTAGTCACGTGATCACATACCCCGTACGGCACACTGTGCCGTATGGGTATAAATACGCCATGGGTAGGAGCGGGCAGTATATGCACTTGATAAAGCCATAGGTATATAATAATATCTCTACCCTGGTATTTTTCCCCATAGACTTAACATTGGGAACTCGTTTTTAGAAAAAATACTCAATGGGGGATTATGTCATAAAGGTTTGCCCATTAGTCCAGTGTGAAGGGTGAGATTAATTCAGAAACCTATTCAAGTTTATGGTCTGAGCTTATATTCATCTTGTTTGAATCGCTACATAATTCACACGGCTTCCTATTACTATGTGTGCTCAAGTATAAGGATATTATCTCACAACTGGTATTTTTCCCCCATAGACTTGACATTGTGAACCTGTATCTAACGCTCATTGAGTATTTAGAAAAAAGATGCTCAATGGGGGATTATGTCATAAAGGTTAGCCCCTTAGTCAATGTGAAGGGTGAGATAAATTCAGAAACCTATTCAAGTTTATGGTCAGAGCTCATATTCATCCAGTTTGAATTGCTACGTAATTCACACAGCTTCCTATTACTATGTGTGCAGGTATATGGATATTATCTCGCCCCTGGTATTTTTTCCCATAGACTTAACATTGGGAACTTGTATCCATGGCGCATTGAGTATTAAGAAAAAAGTACTCAATGGGATCATGTCATAAAGGTTAGCCCGTTAGTCAATGTGAAGGGTGAGATAAATTAAGAAACTTATTCAAGTTTACGGTCAGAGCTAAAATTCATCTAGTTTGAATCGCTACGTAATTCATGCAGCTTTGCCTTGTGAATTACTACATGTGGTTAGGTATATGGATATTATCTTGCCCGTGGTATTTTTCCCCCATAGACTTAACATCGGGAACTTGTATCCATCGCGCATTGAGTATTAAGAAAAAAAGTACTCAATGGGGATCATGTCATAAAGGTTAGCCCATTAGTCAATGTGAAGGGTGAGATAAATTCAGAAACCTATTCAAGTTTATGGTCAGAGCTCAAATTCAATTGTTTGGATTGCTCGTACGAATTCACCCGGCTTCGCTTTGTGAATTACTATATATGTGCTTGGGTATATGGATATTATCTCCCCCCTGGTATTTTTCCCCCCATGGACTTAACATCGGGAACTTGTATCCATCGTGCATTGAATATTAAGAAAAAAAGTACTCAATGGGGGATCTCGCCCCTGGTATTTTTTTCCCCGTAGACTTAACATTGGGAACTTGTATCCATCGCGCATTGAGTATTAAGAAAAAAAGTACTCAATGGGATCATGTCATAAAGGTTAGCCCGTTAGTCAATGTGAAGGGTGAGATAAATTCAAAAACCTATTCAAGTTTACAGTCTGAGCTAAAATTCATCTTGTTTGAATCGCTACGTAATTCACACGGCTTTGCCTTGTGAATTACTACATGTGGTTAGGTATATGGATATTATCTCGCCCCTGCGACACATAATTTTCACTGATTGACTCAGCTAGGATTCTTTAATTTTTATCTGTAACCATGTTGGAGTGTATCGGGGCTCAGTAGTTTCAAACCGTAAGGCCCGGAACCCAGTGAGCTCCCGAGATGCTACAACAAGTGTTCAGACACATTACACAATCACCAAATTCTCTAACTCACGCCCTAGCCCCCTACTCCTTACCCTAATGGCAGGTGTTAAGTTGAATGGGCAGTAGATACCATTTTTGTGTAAGTCTTTGATATGACCTGACTGGGGTTTGAACTCCTGATCTCCCATGCTTGAGGGGAACACCCCTACCACTTAACCACTGAGCCTGACTCTGCCATTTATGAAACCGAATTGTTCATCATTCTGGCAAGGTTATGATGCAGAATTTTGACTTTGATTTTGATTCATAGCCATGTCATAGCCGCTGTCGCTATGTTATTCACTCTGCTTCACCTTGTGAACTACTACACATTCAAACTCAATGGAATATGAGGTCTGGCCCTGAACCTTCCTGAAGGTTTCCTCTATAGCAGTACAGAGTGTCACTGCTCGTCATTGCCTGCAAATCATTATTTATGGCTTGGGGGGCATAGTCTTAGCGTCATGAATCGGTCAGAAATAAAAAGTTGGCTTCCCCCATGTAAATACCAAAGAACTCCCCTCCCTTGGAGCACCCCCCCAAAATATAAACCCCCCTAAAAAAAAAAAAAAATGTGCCCCCCCCCCACCCATAAATAATGAGATCTCCCTTTCTGAGCCCCAGACCTGCAGGCGCCTTCCTCACCCGTCTCCGGAGCGTTTCCCTGGGCCTGCCGTGACGCAGGTGGCATTCCGTCCTCCATGGTGAGCCCGCTCTCGTGCCGCATATCCCCGCACAGCCCCCGGCAGCGTACCCGGCCCGACACGGCCTGCCGCGTGTCGCGCCGTGCGTGCTGCACGTGTCCTCGGTGTGTGTCCCTCACACCCATCATCAGTCACACCAACCCCACACTGGTACCCAGCCACGGGATTAACCCAGTTCTACGTGCCACTGGTACCCTGCCCGGCACACCACCAAGTACCATATCTGGGCCACTGCTTCGTGCCCCAACAGGTACCGCGCCAAAGACCTCACCTGGGGACTGTTGCTCCTAGAAATGTGGGAAAAGCGTTGCTCCAGTAATATTGGATCATGCCGTTCGGTGACATTAGTTTCACGTTGTATAGCTACTTATTACAACACATTTTCAAACGTTCTGAAATTTAGCGGATCGCTTCGTAATCTCATCGCCTCGCAAAATGCGGCATTTGGCGATTATTTTTACGCGCTCCTACACACCATGGCAGATCGTATCGCTGTAGGATACCCAGCATTAACCAGGTGCCCCTTTCTGTATCCAAACAGAAAACCCCTCCCAGTGCCCCCCCCCCCCTACTTCCCCGCCCCCATCCTCTCCTCCGGCGCCCCTCCCCCTCCTCCCTCTGCCCCTCCCCCTCCTCCCACTGTCCCACCCCTTCCTCCCACTGCCCCTCCCCCTCCTCCCACTGCCCCACCCCCTCCTCCCGGAGCCCCTCACCCTCCCCCCGCTGCCCCTTCCCCCTCCTCTCGATGCCCCTCCCTCTCCTCCCGTGCCCCTCCCTTTCCTCCCAGTGCCCCACCCCCACCTCCAACTGCCCCTCCCCCTCCTCCAACTGCCCCTCCCCTCCTCCAACTGCCCCTCCCCCTCCTCCAACTGCCCCTCCCCCTCCTCCAACTGCCCAACCCCCACCTCCTCGGCCCCCTCCCCTCCTCCAACTGCCCCTCCCCCTCCTCCAACTGCCCAACCCCCACCTCCTCGGCCCCCTCCCCTCCTCCAACTGCCCCTCCCCCTCCATCCGGTGCCCCTCCCCCTCCTCCTGCTGCCCTTCCCCCTCCTCCCACTGCCCCTCCCCCTCCTCCCACTGCCCCTCCCCCTCCTCCTGCTGCCCTTCCCCCTCCTCCCACTGCCCCTCCCCCTCCTCCCACTGCCCCTCCCCCTCCTCACACTGCCCCTCCCCCTCCTCCCACTGCCCCTCCCTCTCCTCCCACTGCCCAACCCCCACCTTCTGCTGCCCCTGCCCTCCTCACACTGCCCCACCCCCATTTCCCGCTGCCCCTCCCCCTCCTCCCTTCCCCTCCCCCTCCATCCGGTGTCCCTGCCCTTCCTCCTCGGCCCCCCTCCCTCTCCTCCCACTGCCCCTCCCTCTCCTCCAGCTGCCCCTCCCCCTCCTCCCCCTCCCCCTCCCCCTCCTGCCCCGCCCCCTCCTCCCCGCCCCTCCCCTCCTCCCCCTCCCCCTCCCCCTCCTGCCCCGCCCCCTCCTCCCCGCCCCTCCCCTCCTCCCACTGCCCCCTATCCCTCCTCCCCCCCCCCCGCCCCCTCCCCTCCTGCCGACGCCGGCCACACGTCGGCCGGTCAGTGGCTTTGTCCCCGCCGTATGCTGCGGCCAATTAGTGGAAATTCATGCGAGTCACTCATAAATCGAGGCGGGCCGTGCGCAGTGGGTCACCGCGGTACTCAGTATGCGGGACCGGCCACTCGGCCAGGAGTGTGGCCCTATTCACCGCTCTCTCCTACTGAGTGTCCCATAAACTGTGTGCTAGTTATGTCAGTAGCATACGCAGGGCAATACAAATATCAACTAACCTTTCCCTACATAGCACCACTTGTCATTACAGCTGTTTTATTTTCTGTGCAAGCCTCATTGCAGGGCATTCATTATCACAATGTATACTAATTGATAATGTGGAAGTACTATCGGTAATCTGCATTAGGTCGTATCGTGGAAGTTACATATACGATAACACCACCAATTTGATCCGCGTGGCCGTAATCTCTTCCAAGTTGACGCTTAGTAATATTCAAGCGATAGCGAAGATATTGCATAGTGCCAACAACGAACAGAATACGACCACACAAACCAAAATCTCGGTAATATATCTATCAGACTAATATATCTATTAGACAATATTCCAAATATAAGTTATCAAAGGAAAGAAAAAGATGGAAGCCGATCTTCTCACCCACTGCTTATACCACGCCGGGACCTTTTTTTGTATCCTAATGAGTACGATACGGCTTTCCGTATTCTGCTCTGTAGTGATTCCGTATTAGGTTGATAATAATTGATAGTTCTCGTATTGTTTTGGGGACATCTGCTGACACACTTGCAATACGAAATTACTTCCAAGGTGTAAAATATTTAATAAGGGCGTTATAGACAATAAATAATCACTATATTAGGTGAATGTGTTTCAGAATAACAAGTGCCGTTCTATGCCAGCGCTTACTACTGATTCAATAATACAGGAAAACAGAGAATAGGTTCCATCATGAGGAATCAATTACAGTTCTCCGCAATAACTACCGATTTATTGCCGTTGTTTTAGCATCCTTTATTATCTTAGCCTGGTATAAATGTCCATAGGACTCATTCCCAAACGGGCTTGCGAGTACGCTAACTCATACTCAATGGGTAATAAACAGATCTCTCTCTCTCTCTCTCTCTCTCTCTCTCTCTCTCTCTCTCTCTCTCTCTCTATATATATATATATATATATATATATATATATATATATATATATATAATTCAGGCTAAGCTAAAATCAGAAACATGTTCGCGCTTGCTCTGAATCCCCGTTGCCATCTCATTAAAAGCGCTTCAGAATATTCACTCGGCTCGTTCATATTACTGCGCCCTCCAAACTTGTTGGCAAACGGGTACTCAGACCAAAAACTCATTTATTCCTCTATTAATATTTAATGCACCATACATTGGCTTCAAAGGAGCATAACACCAACGAGCATCCAATAAGGTCCGCGTCCGTTCAGAGTCGTGCCATAGAGTAATCAATTAGCAACCTCTGAAACAATTGCTCCTTTGGCAATTCATTTGCGTGAGACCTACGTTTCCCCACTGGAAGCTCAGCCAAGCCAGGGATTGGTTGTCCCCTGGTACTCCATGCTGGGAACGATCCACTCTGATCCCACAGGCCCTAAGGACAAACTCCCCCCCTTTTGCCCACTGTGGCGGCCATTATTGCCCGTTATATCATCAATTATTCTCTCAGTACAGAAGAAACGGGTGTCTAACTGACTGTAAACATACGCCCCTCTATAGTAATAGCGAGGACCCTCACCCTCATCTTGGTCAGTACAGACGGGTCTAATTTCCTCTATTCACAAATTGGACTCCGACTCTGCCTCTCCTTTTCTTTACTGTTACCCATAACAACCCCTCCGGGCGGTGGGGGTGGTGGTAGGGGTCGGGAGGGGGTTCTTCAGGGGGGCCACTCATTGTCCAAAGCAATTACTCCTAGTGGCTATTAATTCTCTTAGAGCACAAACGCCACACGCCTACCGAGATTTCACAGATTAACACCCGAGATTTATTTATTTTATCAATCAAATCCCGTAATCGCGGGGACCTTGGTCAAATCACGCAGACAGAGGGGGATTCTCGGATGTGTCCCATCCGCATTCTCCTCTTGGGGAATTACGGCACACCACATTCTCCCACCGCTCATGAATAAAATGCGAGCTTGGGTTTATGTGTAGGTGGGGTTTGTGGGTGTGGATAGGTTCTTTAGGCCAGTTTCTATTGGCTGATTTCCCGTCACTGATCTACAGTTAGGAACCACCGACGGACTTTTGGCACTACTGACCCCAAATGGACCAATGGAAACGACCCAGCTTATGAAATAACACACAACTTTTTCTGCTTAGATCATGCAATGTGGCACAACCGAACACTGACTGAAAGCTTGGTTACTGAGTTAAATCTACTACCCTCACCGATTTTTCGATACTGAAGCACCGTCGGTGGTGCGACCGACAGACTTTTTTGGTAACTCCTAAAATCTCCGCTGTTTTCGTTGGTCAATTGAAATGAGCCATTTAGGCCTGGCGTCCACCTACTACGATATGGCTCTGATATTGTCTACTAGGCACCTCCCCATAAAAAATAAAAATTGCGTCGGAAGGTCAATTAATATCGGGGTAGTTGACCAAGTTTCTGAAATAAGGCACCGGAAGAAAACCATTACAATGCATGGTGGATTGGCATGTCTAGACATACGTCTCCGATTTTTCACCTCTCCGATATGTCCCCGATATTGACTTTTTGTATCGGTGCCATATCTGTAGGTCTAACTTTCTATCGTAGTAGGTGGCCACCAGGCCTGATTAAAGGAGGGGGTGAGAGGGAAACTGTGCCAGCCATGCCATGATTAGCAACACAGAGGATTATTATAAAATATGGTTAGGCGTTAGGAGCAGATGGCCGGGCCAAGTGTGTACGTGTAAATAGGGGATTATTCACCATGAGCTGCTCAGTGGGTGGGGTGTGTGTGTGTGGCGGGAGATGATCGAGTAGGGCCGGGCTGAAGTGTGTAAATCTGCCCCCCGCGTCAACATAACCAATCAGTAAGGCCACTCAACAAAAAAACTTGTTTCTCATCACCGCGCGCATCAGAAAACACGATTTTAGGCCACTCAAAAAAAACAACTTGTTTCTCATCACCGTGCGCATCAGAAAACACGATTTTAGGCCTCTCCAAAAATACAACTTGTTTGGCCTGGCGTCCACCTACTACGATAGAATCGTAGACCTCCCGATATGGCACCGATACAAAATGTCATAATCGGTGCCATATCAGGAAGGAGCAAAGTCGTAGACATATATATGTCTAGACATGCTAATCCACCACGCATTGTATGGGGTTTTTATCGGTGTCTAATCGCAGAAACGTGGTCAACTGCCCCGATATTAGGTAACCTTTCGATGCGATTTTGATTTTTTTATCAGGAGGTGCATCGTAGACCATATCAGAGCCATGTTGCAGTAGGTGGACGCCGGACCTTACTCATCACTGCGCATAAGAAAAATATATTTTAGAAGATTTTTAAAATTTTATTTTTTTGATAAGATGAACATTGATAGAAATTATGAAAGGTATGTGTATTTAGTATCAAATTAAACCTCCTGATGTCAAGGATGCATTAAACGTTTAACCAGTAAAAATCTGAGAGAAAAAACGCGTAAGCTGACACCTCGGGAAAGTGGTCACTTTGGCTCGGATCAGAGGGTGTCTGCTTATGCGGGGTTTTACTGTATGTCTGAAGCCACTTTATGACACCTCAAAAGCCATCTTTGATCTAGCAAAAAAAAAAAAAAAAAATGCCATCGTCATATGTTTCATGGCTTGGTGATGAGAAACAACTTTTTTTTAGTGGCCTAAAAAAGTGGCAAAAAAGAAACGTCATATTTTTCATTGCTTGGTGATTAGAAACAATTTTCTTTTTTTGAGCGGCCTAACTCGACCATAGCGGGCGGGGCGGAGGGTATAAGGGGTGGGATATTGGTGTAGGCAGGGCTAGATGGTACAACTGGTGTTAATGTGACGGGGAATGACAGTCACTGACAGCAGTGACTGAGGGCTAAATAGGGTATCACTCCCGCCCTGTCATACCTGATAATGGGAGGGTGAGTCGGTTTACTCCTAAGAGTAGCTCACCATGCGCTGACCGCCGCAGCCCATTTGTCATCGTGCCACGTTAACCCCGGGATCGCCCACAGAGGGCGGTGCTCCATGGAGAGTAGCGAGCTGCTCATAGAATGGCCAGTGAGCAGGTCGCATCAGGTACCACACGAGCGAATTCCACTCAATAACAGGAACACAAACCCTGAGACCCAGTTACTACTAGATCCAGGGTTTATGAAGCTAGGGCCTTTAGTTTATAATTATAATGAAAATAAAACCCCCCTCAAAACAAACAATGATGTTTTGTAGGCAGGTGGTCGTAAACCACGAGAGGTTGACGCACAGTAATACACGAACGTCAGTGAATGTATGACGATGTCGATCTCGAGTGGTTTGCAGAGCTGCTTGTCCAGAAAGCAATGATATGTTGCATTATCTATCCATTTTCTCCAGTAAATTAAACCCAGGATTTGCTATATTATAGACCAAATCAATAGGGATTATTTCTTTGCTCTATAGTGCAAAGGGACTAATTTTCCCGTATACCATGGTTTTTACGGCCGTACAGTATGGAGGTTAATCTGTATACCACAGTTATGGTATCTGACAGGTTTTATATACCGGGTCTTGGTTTACCGAGTCCCCATACATTGTCAATGGGAACTTTGTATACGATGGATGATAAAATCAAATACAGCCTTCTTTTAGGTCAGGATTCATCGTATAATAATGCTTATAGATGGCTTTTCCATTTTCACTATTTTTTGTATTGTTTTAAAGCGAATTCTTTTATATTTGATTCTCTAGAGTTTGCAATTAATTTAGATTTTCCTTGAATGTCTGATTATATTGCAACATGATGTCTTGGTCATACTATGTATACATACTCCAACCCGAATGTGCAACGATATGCAATATTAACGAATATAGATTAACAATGGCAGTTAATTAACTATCTAACACTCTCTGCTTCTAGGGCTAAAGGAAAAAGGAAACGTCGATTAATCATAACGTTGCAGATAACCATGATTAAACCTGGGGAGATTTATGAAGTGAGATAATCCTTACGCCAGATTAAAACCGACATTTCCATACACTACTCACACCCGAACACATTCAACAGACAATGGCACACTTTACCCTGGAGGCAGAATACGACCAGAAAGATTCCAGCCTGGGGATTATGATGATGGTGCATTGACTTTTCTACCTCGACAGTGACCTTTGAGATCAATACATTTCTCCACGAAATGTTTTAGTGTTGAGCATGTAAAATGCAGCAGCGGCAACGCTTCACAAAGCCGGGATTACACCCAGGAGTGGGCCACTATGAAAACTAAGGACATTATCGCCCACTTATGGCACTTCTTGCTGGAAGCCGCGTTATGTACGCGAATAAAATTTACAACACGTGGAAGACAAAGGACAAGCCCATAACCCTTCAGAGGAGAGCCCACATGGGCATATTCCCGTCGCCCGACCATCTAGCCTGCAAAATGAATGGCCCATTCGAGGAGCACCAAGTAATCAAACGTAGACATAGGCCGATAGACATTAAAAAGAGGGGCGTCAGTCCCACACGGGCTATTTAGTACGTTTTTTGGACTTGCCTTTGGCGGTGGGTGCATGGAGGGTAAGGCAGTGGGTTGCTATTATGTCGCTTTGGAACATAGACTGGGGAGGATAGGTCTATTGACATGAGGACTTCAGCTGGAGAGGGTTAACAGGAGGCCAGTCCAGCCCCATCTGATTTCCCATGAGGCGAGGGGTAAAATGGCAACCAAAGAGGGCCTATCGTATACTATGGGCGCTCTCTGGAAGCCTAGTGGTCCCCCAGGAGGCAGATTCTCCAGTCGAATGTGCCTAGATTGCTAACCCTTCCCACTCCATGGTCAAGTGTATGTGGGGAGTTTGGGAGGTCGAGTCCTCCTGAGTTTTCTCATTGAACGCGTGAGGGGTGAAAGTAACTGGTCGTCAAAGCCCATAACGCCTCGTCTGCAAGTCAGCCTGCTGCAGCGCTCTCCAGTTCTACACGGGGCTTAAGCTCCTCGAAAACCAATTACCAGGCTAGCGGTGAGTTGGTTATGTGGGTGGGGCCGCGTAGAAAGTAGGAACTTAACGCTCCAATTGAACCTTGACGCTTCGCCATGCTGCATACAATTAACATGATGTTATCTAGGAGAGACATGGGGACTCTGAAAGTCAGGCCCGGCATCCACCTACTACGATAGAATCGTAGACCTCCCGATATGGCACCGATGCAAAATGTTAAAATCGGTGCCATATCGGGAAGGTGCAAAATCGTAGACATATGTCTAGACAAGCCAATCCACCATGCATTGTATGGGGTTTTTATCGGTGTCTAATCGCAGAAACGTGGTCAACTGCCCCGATATCAGGTAACCTTCAGACGCGATTTTGATTTTTTATCGGGAGGTGCATCGTAGGCCATATCGGTGCCATATCATAGTAGGTGGACGCCGGGCCTAATGGTCAACGAAGTGTAGATTGTATTCTGCAGCTGCTAACTTTATAACAGATGATACGGTGATACAACTTTAATGGAGACTGGTTAGATATCCTTAATAGGGGTTCTAAATGCTGTCTTTGTCTCTTGCTGTCTTTGTTACTTTTTTTATAACTGATTGGTAGGTCGGCAATAAATACAGTGTTCAGTAATCTATTAGCAGGCCAATATGGACATTTATAGATCCTAACTGTTGACTTTAAGTTATATTGGAAACTCTGTAATATTGGATAACCTGTTTCGTAGAAAGTTATATTAGAAGTTAATGTTCAATATCTGGATTCTTAATTCATAATGGCAGTTCTTAACAATTCTCATATTTCTTGCGCAATTACATTGTGCCTTTACAGTGTGAATGAAAGACCTTGAGGGTTTTTGATATACCTTCCTTCATTGGGTGCCTTTAATCATATCGAAGTACATTGCTCATCACAGGAGACCAACTCTATGTAATTTAGTTTCCATGCCACTACATCCCATAACCCTCCTTATGAAACTTCACTATAGGAAGTTCCCATCCTCTTCTACTTCCACCTCGCTTGAGGAGAATCTGAATTTGAACTTGATCAGAAGAAGGCAAATAAGAAATGGAGAAATGGAAGCGTGGGTGGCCATTGTGGGAGATTCCCATGGGAACTATCTGCCGGAGACTACCCTACAGTGAGTGAACTAATCACATCTTCACCTCCCCGCC
This sequence comes from Alentia gelatinosa, assembly GCA_950022655.1. Lineage (NCBI taxonomy): Eukaryota > Metazoa > Annelida > Polychaeta > Phyllodocida > Polynoidae > Alentia > Alentia gelatinosa. The sequence goes on along the minus strand of OX465586.1, from coordinate 60,395,043 downwards.
AATAAAATCTAACTACCTCCTGGAATCACCCGGCTGAACGTTGACGATCTCAATAAGGTACCAATAAACCATTGATAAATACAGACTGCCCAGTCAGGACTGCCCAGTGTCGAGGACTGCTCAATATTGCCATTGTGCCCAGTAACGACTGCGATGTGCCCTGCACGGTCGTTTCTCGCCACCATTAAGGGGGGCGTCCACCAACCACACATGGCTACGACAAGCGCCGACTAGAAAGTTCCAATCGGCGCTTGTCGCAGCCTTGCTGTAAAAAGGGGGGCTTTACGACAGTGTTGACAGGATGTGTTGGGAAGTGCACGCTCCACCAAAATTTCCTATTTTAGACCTCTGCGACACGCTCCCAACACGCCATGACACTCCATGACAAGGGTCCAGTTGTGGGGAAAATCGAACATGTTTGATATTGTCATAGCCTTGTCGGAAGGCTCCAGACAAGTTCCAATCATGGCCTTGTCGTGGCCTTGCCGTTGACTCTCTTCGGGAACTGGGGTCCATCAACCATGACAAGGCCTCCAGTCGTAGGCCAGTCATGGGCCTTGCTGGGAAGCCATTGTTGTAGCCTTGTCTTGGTCCGTGGACGCCCCCCTTTAGTAAGTGGGCTCTTGTTTGTGGACTTTTCTTGCCTGCAGCAATATACCTCGCTCCCTCTAACTTGGTGTATGCTAGTCCCGGGCCTATATAAAATTGGGACTTGTACGCAGGAGCTATTATCACATGAACATGGAATTAGAAGAATATTTGAAGATAATTTGATTCAGAGTAAAATTATCAGTAGATTAATTATCTAAAGTGAATTCAAACGTATTTCTAAGCAATGTACATGCGTGATACTATCCCGAAATATTAAACTACCCTATCAAGAAGATACTATAATGAGTGTATAACAGGTGAACATGGCCTTCTCAATTTACTTCGTTATGCTTTGATAGCAATTGATCTCGTCAATAAAGAACAATTTCAAAGTTGCACGGTAAAAGTCACTCTTAGGGAAAGGAGGTCAGATGGGTCCCCTTGCCGATAACCTTCCTTTGACATTGATCCTTCCTCTAAGCTTTGCTCCGGGACGTCCACAATATTGAAGCTCTGCCTTCTGCCTTAAAATGTATGATTAATCTGTTCTTTTGTAACTCCCCGCATCTTTTGTCTCTCATAACTATTCATGACTGTAAAATGTAATATGTGCTTCAATCACAGAACGGCTGCTATTTTCCCGCAGTGGAGATCAATACCATTATAGTTGAGTGGCTTTTCAATGGCGGAAACATGTGGCTCGCTAACTGGGTGACTTCTTAATGTTCCCTCAAAGTCGAGCTATCAAAGGCCCCTGAAGAGGCAGTACCAGATAGTGCAGGGTTCTAAATCAATACAGAGACTGGGGTTTGGCCTTGCCCTGCATGCTTCACTGACCCTTTATATTGCATGATATCATAGGTTATCATTGGGGCCTCTGAGCTAGTTCGTCTCTTCGGGGTCCTGCGGGGAATGCGATGGGTGGATGGGTTGGCGCTGTCAGCTTGAACCATAACGGTCACTTTTCTCGTCAGCTTCATTATGCACGACATCTTTGGCGAGGCTTAGAACTGAAAGGCGGCCGCACGAATCGCATGAGTTGTGAAGAGGAAAAATTGAAGGTTTCCCTTTCAGGCAGGCCGAGGCTGACTGACACTGGGTTTTGGTCTTAATGGTATCCTTTTTGTCAGATGTAGCTGCAGCCTAGGGTGGCCTAATACCGACAAAGTTGTGCTGACAGCAACTGTCACAGGGGTAGAAGCAGAAATCCCTCCTGCCATCGAGAGATGATGGTGGGGTACTGGAGGGCGAGGGGGGCGCACTGGAAGAATCAATCAATTTTCCCTATTACTGACTCGCCAGTTATATCAAAGTGCATTTCAACGATCTCCTCAAACAGTATTGGGTTTTGAAATGGAAAGAGAAATAACAAGAGCGATGCGGATTTAAATTACAATGTTGTGCTTGATTGTGTTGTGCTTGATAGGACAGCGATTCAAATGAGTGTTTCATGTCTCAATTAACATGTGAATTTTTAAAAAGATTTGTATTGCTCATAAATCATCTACAGAAATATCGTTCCTATATGGTTATATGATATGAAGAAATGACAGTTGCTCTCTATACAGTAATTAAATCATTCTACCCTATATAAATGATAGTAACGCACCCATACGAAATACAATGAAAGAAACTGATGAGTGTTTGGTCTGTGTCCCTGTATGCCATCGAGTTTGGAGTGCGCAGGAATATGAACGAGGCGAGAGTCCATTGAATATTCTGAATCTCTTCAAGCCTGAATATAGTTATCTGCTTATCGCCCATTGAGTATGAGATACCGTACTCGCATGCCTGTTGAGAACGGGCCTAATATTAAGCCTATGGGCATTCATACCAGTCTAAGATAATAACATATATCCTTCATTACTGGGTCGTAACTTTGATAAATATGTGCCGGCTCTATTCTTGGATTTTCTACGAATCGTTTACCAACAGCTATCAAGTAAGGCCTGGCGTCCATCTACTACGATAGAAATTTAGACCTCCCGATATGGCACTAATACAAAAAGCAAATATCGGAGACATATCGGGAAGGTGCAAAATCGTAGACATATGTCTAGACATGCCAATCAACCATGCATCTTAATGGGTTTTTTTGGTGCCTAATCGCAGAAACGTGGTCAACTGCCCCAATTATAGGTGACCTTCAGACGCGATTTTGTTTCTTATCGGGAGATGCATCGTAGACTATATCCTTTATAAACGCTACTATCAAGAAAAATCTGCTTCCAAGTTTCTACTATATGATCCAATAATCACTCTGTATTATTCAATACATCCGAGGTTATCCTAATTCAACTGGACCTAGACTCCGATATTTCCCATATTTATGGGTGGGACGTTGAGAAATCGGTCGCCGTATAGACATGTCACTCCTCAAGAAGAGATGTGTGCTTGGAGAGTGTAGAGCTGACAGTAGGAGATATCGGACTGGTCCCCTGACAGCACTTTATTACGGAGGATGAATCGATTGTGCCAAAGCACCTTGTTAAAAATGGAGACGATCCCATAAGAAATCAGCCGAAGCTACACTAACATAATGGCGGAATTGTGTTGCGTCAGCGCATGTAGTCCACTTATTTATGTTGTTTACAGGAGACGGGTGGCGCTCTCAGGCGAAGGAGGCGAGAAATACGAGTATAATCTAAGCAATCACAGACGCAGTCTTAATAAATGGAGCTGAGGATGTGGTCCAGATAAAAAGAGTCGTCAAATGATACATATCTAAAGAGGCATGTCAAAAGCATACCTTGGTAAATCTAGTGTACGGTTGTGTTCTTATATTTAGTGCACAATTGACTATCACGCCCTTGGGAGGTTATAGTCTTGTACAGGTTAAAGCCTGAGGGAACTATGATAAACCTAAGTTAATTCATGAAAATTAACTAAAGTGAGAAGTGATATAAGGAAAGGATCTTACTGTAGACGAAACGTATCTTCTTCAAGGTCAGTCGTCGATTTTAAACTGCATTCCGCCTACGGCGTCGGGCAGTACAGAATCAACGACTGACCTCGAACAAGAAACGTTTCGTCCACAGTAAGGACGTTTACTTATTATTGTATACTTCAAATCGGTAAAATAAAAACGCCATGTTAATGACTTATTAAGTCACATTCATAGCGGGCACAAACATTATTATTACTGCACCCCTAGCAGTGGGCAGGATTTCATAGACATTCGCACACAGGTATAAAATAATATAAGGAAAGGACCTTACCGTTGATGAAACGGTACCCGTTCGTGGTTTGTCGTCAAGTCTATGCAGACTGATATCAGACTGTCGAGATTTGATGACAGACTGAGGACGGAGAACATTTTGTGAAAGTCAGTCTGTTTCCTTAGTGATGTATGCTTGAAATCATGGAAAAAGCCATGTCAATAGCTTACATACTAGTAGTCAATTACTACGGCCAGGGGGCCGAAAATTATTAATAATTCACCCCTAGCAACGGGTAGGATTTCATAAATGTTGGACTAAAGGTATATGATAATATCAACAAAATATATATTGTCATCATATCCATAGGCTTAACATGGGATTTGTTTATGTCACGGGTAGTGACATAAAGTGTTGTTTATGCCACTACTTTCTGATACTGAAAAAATATGGAAACGGGGTAGGATAAAATCTAGACGCCACGAGTTTGAGTTTGAGCTTATTTATGCCACTCATTTTGTTGGCTCTGTAATGTTACTCGTCTTCGACTCGTGAAATTATGGAGCCAACAAAATGCGTGGCATAAATAAACTCAGACTCAAACTCGTGACGTTTCTTGATAGTATCAGTGATCGCAGTTACCGCGTAGGTCATGGTTTTTCACATCAAATATTAACATGGAAGTATACATGCAGTTATAGTAACAAGTTGGCTTTGCATAATTAGTGAGGCATGTAAAGTGCTCAGATAACAACCAGGAAATTGTTATCGGGACCAGTATCAAAGGTGGGCGGACGTCTTCTGGGGGCCAATCATAGCCCCAAGACTGCACAGGTGTCCCCTGGAGTTGTGAGTGCACGGCGAGGTGCGTCTCTACACCTAATTAGTGCTCACTCAATAGGTGGAGGGGATGAAGGGAGCAGGCGGGGGGTGGGACGGAGGTACTGGATGGTACAGGTGTGTCTTCTCAGATTAAGGTCTTTGGGGATCTATTTCTGCAAGGAGCAACACTCACATTGATTTAGCATCACTTTTTTTTCTTTATTCAGCCTATTTTTAACATGGATATGTATATTCCAGGGACCTTTGGGGCCCCATAAGTTAAAAAATGAATTAATTTGTCGTGAAATAGTAACAGAATTAACTTCTAGCTGTAATACGCTCCACTATTGAAATAGCAATAATGGGACATCATACATCATACTCTAGATGACAAAGACTCCATTGGAAATGTATGAGGATTCAGTAAACCACGACCCATTATATAAAACCTGTCAAATATCATAGCTGTGGTATACAGATTCAAATCTGGGGTTTACGGCCTCAAAACCATGGTATACGGGAGAAATAGTCCCTATTTGCTCTAGAGCAAAGAAATAGTCCCTATGGTTATACAATTTAATATGGCAATTACTGAGTTTGATTTCTTTGAAAAACTGGATAATAAATTCATGATTTTCTGGACAGGCGGCTCTTTAAACCGCTTGAGGTTGACGTCGTAATACAATCCCTAGCCCTCGTGTATTACTGCGCGTCAACCTCTCGTGGCTTACCACCGCCTTGCCCACAAAACCATCGATTATTGTCTATATAATACCATAGGTAGTGGATAAGGTGTGGCAATGCACTATATGAAGGGGGTACAATTAGGGAAGGGGATAGGCAGGTACTGATCCTGGAGGGGGTAAGAGGGTGATGTGTGTGGAACAGAACGTGGAGGAGTGTGGGGGACTGTGCTGTCACTGTTGTAAACACAGGAGAAGTAGCACTCCCACAGCTTGAAGTGTTCTGGCCATAGCTGCCTGCCTACAGCGCCACTGCCTGCTACACTCACACAAGACGAGTGGTGAAATTGCATGCATATATGCATGGCTCGTACGCGTGCTGGCGCCTCTACCGTTCCCCTTGTCTTTGTTCCATAGACAAGGGGAAGATAGAGCGCAGTGACGCTTAAACAGGCGCCTGTTTCCCTACAAGCGCCACCATGCATCAGCTGCCAGGCCATAGCCAGCCTCCTCTAGCGTCAGTTTTTACAGGTATACTTTGACAGGGGAGCTCATGTATCAAGCTACCTCTAGCGCAGAGAAAAGCGATCTTTTCCTCAATTTGGATCGGTATAGAAAGGTACTAGATACTGGCACAACAGCGCTGGGCACCGTTGCTCCACTTTTTGTGGTATCGCTAGCCATAATCGGATAGCAATTTTAATTTTATGATTACTTTAGCGATCCGACTAAAAAAGCATTGCTCCAGTAACATCGGAGTGTATCCCTATATTTAGTGGTATCGCTAATTTTTACGATGCGATAGCGATACAACAATTCAGGGGCACATATTGAATGGGACAGGGGAAGATTCATTAGTTTTGTTTAATCAAATACAGAAGGCACCATAGTTAAATCTGACACCCTGTGGATTGCTATTTCATATAAGAACAAGGGGTGCGGGGGGGGGGGGGGGGTGGGGGTGGTAGTGCCACCATGGATTGTTATTGAGAATATCAGACAAGGCAATTTCTAACCAAAGTAACGCGATTCACAGATGATCTGCCCTGGTGCAAGGGTCCGTGTAAAAAGTATCATTTAAACCATTGTCCTTCACAGGTTTATTCACTGCGGGACCTCTCTTGTTATTAAGCATCACGTAATATTTTCCAGGTATATATATATATGTATATAAACATATGCATATATATACACACATGTACATTTGTTTATTTCTTTATACACACAGATACATTTAGTTACAACACTAGCACACTGAGTCCTATCCTTCTCTTCTCCATCACTTCCATCAACAACACCAAGAACTCTCTTCCCCAGCTTCCCTCCTCATTGACAACGTATCCGCACCCTACTTCGCAGTCAAGAGGCGATGAGCCTATGCGATTATGACACGATCTGCAAAATTTCAGGAGCAACTTTTAGGCCCTCAGATCGCTATTCTGCGATCCACTGCTCTATCATGAACATGGAGCAACGGGGCCCTGGTGCGAATTTCTCTGTAGCTGTTGATTGTAGATAAAAAGGAAAAAAAAAATAGGAAGGGTCCTCTATGAGGAAGCCACTCAGGGTTCGTGGCGATAAGCTCTAAATTCTCTGATAGCATCGTGAGATAAAGAGATAAGATTGGAGGAGTAAGGAGGTGAGGGGGGAGGGATAGAGGGGGATAAGGATGGATGATGTATTCTTGTCCTCCTGGATGTGGGTGACCATCTGCGACGGTGGCATAACCGGGGTTATTACACCCTAAGGGCCTGAGGATCGATTGTGTGAGCGCTGGAAGGCCACGCCCCATGTGATATGGACATCCTAGTCCAGCCCTGCCACCCATACCATTCCCGCCCGAGTCCCTGTTTCTAGTCCTGCATGGTCCATCACTGCTAGAACCTGCATTTCATACTTCCCAGTGCCCATAGCTATTTCAGTACCATGTCACTCTACGTACATCTCATACACCTACCAGTACTTACGTTTACGTTAGTATATACGGGAATATATATATATTATATCATGTATCACATCAACTGGTGTATATTGGGGGAAAATAATCATATCAACTAGTGCTGGATACTAGTGGCCGTTGACTCCAATGAGTCGGCATGGAGTAATATCCGAGCGAAAGCGAAGATATTGTGTAGAGTCAACACCCAGGATAATAATGCCACTCTGACTCTGTTAAACTTGTATCTCAATGCTTGTCAATTGTCGATAAATTAGTGATCATGAACTGCAATGTGAGATGGACTACCAGATAGTACCCTACTCCAGTTTTCTGATGTCTAATCACTGGGTTCTGATTGAAACCAGCCATATAATCTGGCTGACAGACCAGATTATATGACCAACTTATTGTAAACCATACCTAAGGATTATTTTTATTAACAAATCTTTCTGTGTATAATATGAAGATCTACAATAAAGAAATATAAAAGAAAAAAAAGGTATCCGAAACCAGTTAATATTATTAAGAGTATCTATATTTCAGCATTGGAAATTTAAGTTATTAAAGAAAAGACAAAATGATTGCCAATCTTTTCAACCACTATCTTGTACGCAAGGGATATTTTTCCTGTAATCTCCGCTCTATGTGGTGTGGAGACTACGACGGCCCGTAATCTAGGCCCGCTGAATTACACACCCCAAATAGGTTTAGGCCCAGGGTTAGTAATTTAAGACATTCCGATGCACTGTAATGCATAATGTCAAATATTTTAGACGATTGAGAACCACTTTATCTTACGATATATATATATATATATATATATACATACCTACACAAACACATGTACATTTGTTTATTTCTTGATACACACAGATACATTTAGTTACAACACCAGCACACAATTCAGGATCGTACATGTAGACCCTTTTCTGAACGCCATAGAGACCCAGGGGCAATGCGGGTCAATTTCATTCAACATTTATGGACGACCTTATGGACGGCCAATATTGTCTTAGCCAACAGACTTAAATACTATTAGACGATAACCCTTGTACGAGGTACAGAAAAGGTTCTTCATGTACGATCCTAGATTATGAAACAACCCCCAGCTGAGTCCTATCCTTCTCTTCTCCACCACTTCCATCAACAACACCAAGAACTCTCTTCACCATACCCTTCTTTCCCAGCTTCCCTCCTCATTGACAACGGATCCGCACCCTACTTCGCAGTACTCCCCTTTCCCCTGATCCACCTCCATTGACCCTCCCCCACCCATCCCCTTCCCAGCCCGCATCTACCACCTTGATGTGCCAGCCTTCCTACCTCCACCCACAATAGTCTGGCGCCCAGTCAAGTCTCAATCTATACAAGTCAATACCTACTGGTTGGAGCATTTGGCGGCGGGTAAACCAAGCGCGAGAGCAACTCGGGTTGGCTGGAGCGGTCAGCGGGGCGCGCAGAGGGGATGTCTCCGATCGGTGGTCCGGTCAATGGCTGGCCGCTCGGCCGTGGATGTAAGTGAGAGGGAGGGGAGTGAGGCGGTGGTTAGAGTACCGCTCGTCCGGGCCCGGAAACTCCGTGTATCATCACGGCCAAATGAGCAGCTCCGCTGAGCGGTGAGCTGCTCTCTCTGCACCGACATGGTGATCGCTGTGCTGTGCATTGAACGGGACACGCGTGCGGCTTGCCCGGTCGTACTTGCCGCCCCCCTGCCCCGCCCCAGAGAGGCCTGCCCCGCCCCGGCCCGGCATGTATCCACACTCCACCCTGCCCTGCCTCGCCCCGCCCAGGTCTGCCCTACCCCACAGCCTGCATCTCCGCTCCATCCTTCCCACCCTGCCCCACCCCACCCGCCCTGCCCCAGACTGCCCCACCCTCCGGCCTGCATCCCCACTCCATCCTCCGTGCCCCATCCCAGGCCGGCCTGCATCCCTACTTCAACCACCCCACCCCTGCCCCTGCCCCACCTCGCCCCGCCCCTGCCTGAACCCAACCCACAGATTTCATCCCTACTCCACCCTCCCCATCCCCAGCCTGTATCCCCACTCCACACTCCCTGCCCTGCCCTGCCCCACCTTGCCCCATCCCCCAACCTGCATCCCAACATCATCCTCTCCACCCTGCCCCGCCTCGCCCTGCCCCTGGCCTGCCCCACCCCCAGCCTCACTCTGCCTCTGCCATGCCTCGCTCTGCCCCAGACTGCCCCACACCCCAGCCTGCATCCCCACTCCTCCCATCCTGCCCTGCCCCGCCCCACCCTGCCCCGCCCCTCCTGCCCCACCCCCTGGCCTGCCCCACCCTATCCTGCATCTCCACTCCTCCCTTCCTTCCTTGCCCCAGCCTGCTCCTCCCCCAAACCTGTATCCCCACTCCACCCTCCAAGCCCTGCCGCACCCTGCCCTGCATCCCCACTCAACTGACCCAACCCCGCCCCAACCCACCCTGGCCTGCTTCTCCACTCCATCCTCTAGGCTCCACCGGCCCCACCTGCCCTGACCTGTATCCCCACTCCACCCTCCCCGCCCCGCCACGGCCTGTATCCCCACTGCACCCTCCCCGCCCCGCCCCAGCCTGCATCCCCACTTCACCCACCCTGCCCCGCCCCTCCCTGCCCCATCCCCTGACCTGCATCCCTACTCTACCATCCCTACCCCACCCTCGCCTGCCCCACCCCTCCCGCCTGCTTCCCCACTCCACCCTCCCTACTTCGCCCTGCCCCGCCCTGCCCCACCCCTCCCTGGCCTGTATACCGACTCCACCCTCCCTGCCCTGTCCTTCCCCCCTTCCCCCAGCCTGCATCCCCACTCTACCGTCCCCGCCCCCCCCCCCCCCCGCCCCGCCCCGCCCCGCCCCGTCCCCCCACCCCGGCCTGTATCCCCACTCCACCCTCCCTGCCCTGTCCTTCCCCCCTTCCCCCAGCCTGCATCCCCACTCTACCGTCCCCGCCCCACCCCCGCCCCGCCCCGCCCCGCCCCGCCCCGCCCCGCCCCGCCCCGCCCCGCCCCGCCCCGCCCCCCCCACCCCGGCCTGTATCCCTACTCCACCCTCCCCGCCTCTCCAACAGGCCTTCCTCCAAGTCTCTGTCCCAGCCTCAGCAGAGACCTTAAAGTAAATGTGATCGCTCCATGTATACAAAGTCCTTGTTGAAGTCCTCCTCACCCACCACCGTGCCCCTCCACACTTCTACATACTTTCCCTTCTCAGCCCGTTTTCACCACCACCACCAACCGTCTCTCTCTTTAAGCCGTTTTCTACTGGCCGACTATTCGCCAACGATCTGCAGTCGGGAACCACCGATACCTGATCGGTAAATGGAAACAGGAATGCAGAGCAATTGCTCACTGATTAATTGTGCATAGATTATACAACGAGGCTACGACCGATTGACTCCAGTCTGTATGTACCTGTGAAATGCAGTAGAAACAAAGGAATACATTACACCTCACCGATTTATAGATACTGACGGAAAGTTCTTGGCCACCACTGACATTTTCCACTGGACAATAAAAATAGCACTGATTAATTGAGTTCTCCTCGAAGTTCGTCGGTTGCGGCCAACGACTGCATGTCAGTGTCATAGAATCGGTGAGTGTAGCGTATGCCTTGTTTCCGTAGCATTTACAACAGAACTGTCCCCCAAACACAATGACCATCACTGACTTCAGTCGGTGGTGGGCTCACAGCATAATATATGCACAATTAATCGGTAAACACTTCTCTGCATGTCTGTTTCCATTTATGTTTTTGTCATCATTTTAGTACATATATCTTCCATGTAAGGTTAACAAAGGGGCTTGAGTGTCAGTCATATGCACATTGGCTGGTTTTCGTCACCATTCACCGATCTGGGGTCAGTGGTTCCCAAATGCAGATCGGTGGTGAATAGACGGCTTTGTTATGAGAACTCAATAAATTGGTGCTGTTTTCGTCGGCCGATGGAAAATGCCGATGGAAAATGGCTTATAGTATCTCTCTCTGTCTCTCTCGAGTTCTCTCTCCTCCTCTTGCCCTCTCTCCTCTCCCGAATGCTTCAATATTCCTTCTCTTCCTTGTTTGCTGGTGCAGAGCCTGGAACAGTATCCCCTTAAAGGACCAGTATGAGCGACACCCTACTGCCCCTTCTAAGCAACTCCTAACTGCCCCTCTGAGAGGGGGGACATCACCGGACAGGAACTGGACCTGCCTATGGCTTTATTACCACTTTTGTCTTTGTCTTTTTGTCTATGTGTAGGGTCGCTAACTGTGCCACAATTTGGATTTCTTTTTTATCCTACCAGTCGATATATGCCTCCTCTATCACACTATTTCCTGCTATAATGTCTGTTGTGTCTGGTTGCCTGTCTGGCTTTCTTTGCAGCTGTTGCCCCCTTTACATTCCTACCAGGCGACGCAAGGAAATTGATTTATCAAGAAATATCCCATTAGTCATAAGACCATGATTTGTAAGATTTCTTTTTATTATGTATGTATTTATGAATGTGTCAAGTGTCGATTTGTGTCTTTCTTCTTAGAGGACATACACAATAATGACTGGTTTTGTGTACGAGTGACCGTAATCTCCGAGTAGTTGACGCGTAGTAATATCCGAGCGATCATCGAGGATATTACGTCGTCAACTACGAGGAGATTGCAGACACTCGCACACAAAACCAGTCATTATTGTATTCATTACCCACTTACAAGATTAATAACATGTCGATTGCCTAACAAGTACATAAAGTTCCAGATTACGTCATAACGCCACAGCACTGTCAATCATGGTGGTAATTCGGTGTATTCTTACGCCTGTAATATAGTTCGCTAGTTTCTGGGTTTTTGGTCTGCAAAACTTTATCTGACAGTGATTTCTGATGGTAAATGAGATTATTGTGACTGATAATAACTAAATAAAATTGAATGAACATTAAATAAACTTATTTTGAAGTAGATTATGAATTGACCTCATTTTGGCGAGGACTTTTTTTTCCGGAATCTCCTGCAGGAGATTCTGACATGCCAGAATCTCCGGGTAGCTAATTCCAAGTGCCCTATATGTTTCCTATGGAAACTCAGTAATAGGTTGGTAATAAATGTCATGCCAGTCCCTGCTGTGTGGTAGCAGTGATGAGCCTGTGCACGGAAGTGCCACAGATTCCCTGTTATTATGTAACCCACCGGATGTATTATAGAACTGGATCGAGAGTCTTATAAATAAACAATACTCAACTTCTTTGGATGCACTGTAATCATCATCGGAGCAAAGCCGAGTGACAATTATGGGGCATCGAAATGAGTGGAGTATTGTTTATTTTATGATTCGAGTGCAGTTCTGAATTTATCTCACCCCCTTCACAGAATATTTTGCAATGATCCAGATTAGACACCCTACGATACAGGTTTTTCATCGGTACCAAATCGTAGACCCCCATTTTTATTCGAAGCCTAATCGCTTAGTCAATTGCCCTGATGAGAGGTCACCTTCCGACGCGATTTTTATTTTTCATCGGGAGGTTCTTCGGACGTATCGGGAGCACAGTGGACTGTAGCCTCCCGGTTTAGTATGGAGACTCCATATTGGGTAATAAAAATAAACACTTGGCAGTGGTGTACTGTGGCCCCATACTTTTTCAATGGGGACACCATAATCCATTGGATAAGGCCCGTTTCCATTTGCCAACGAAAGCTGCCAGATTTTGTGAGTTACCCAGAAAGTCTGCTAGTGGTACCACCGACTGTGTGTTGGCATAGGAAAATCAGTGAGGGTAGTAGATTTCACTCAGTGACCAAGTATTCACTCAGTTGTGGGTGGTACCACATTGCATAATATAAGCAGAAAAAGTCGTTTCACGAGCTGGGTCGTTTCCATTGATCGATTTTGGGTTGGCAGTGACAAAAGTCTGTCGGTGGTTCCTGACTGTAAATCAGTGAGGGGAAATCAGCCAATGGAATCAGGCCTTAAGGACAAATGCGGGTAGGTATCGCACTGCCCCCTGTTTCTATTCAATTTAACACTGGTTCTGCCATCTGGTTTCATGAAAATATAGCAGTTTCTCATAGACACCAATAGATAAGCACCTACTTTCTTCAGATGGCCTTCTCATAGAAATAAGCATGGTGACATGGTATCTTTTTAGCATTTCTCATTTCCACATGTTTTCAACTATCATAATCAAGAATTATGTAAAAATAGCAATAGAACATCAGTGTTATTTAGTAACAAAGTCAAAATATTGCAGTTTCCCATAGACAACAACATGTAAAGTCTTGGACCCTACTTGTGTAAGGAGTAGACCTTACGAAGAGAAAGTCAGAACTCAACACAGAAGTACTAGGTATTACTCTGAGTCAGAACCTGAGACTAACTGTTTATTGACAGGAATGGGTCTTGGTTTTATACCCTTAGGGGGTTGACATGACAGGCTTGGCATCTGTGAGCTTTCTTCTCATAGAAACCAATATTGCGTGGCCACGATAGAGATGTTTAGACCAGAACTTTACAAATAGTTAAGCACTTGCATTTTTAGATGGCCTTCCCATAGAAGTTAGCATGGTGACATATCAATTTTTTTTTGCATTTTCTATTTGCTGATATACAGAACCTATATTATCCAGATTTATTTGCAAAAATCAATAGAATTTAGAAAACACCGAAATACCAGCATTTGTCTTTAAGAAAGAACAGACCAGTCATCGTTACATCTCTGCACACAGACGGTCGGCAGCGGGCCTGTTTCCATGGTAGCGCCTTGCAGGGGTATAACCTTGCCTGCTGGAATCTCACAGGGTCTCTTTTCGTGTCGACAGTATTGACTGCCTGCAGACTAATCCAAGTAATCCAGCTTTGAGGAAAGTGTCTGCATTTTGTTGATTGCTTACTCTAACCGTATCAAATTTGATTACTTTCCACTGCTTTTCAATACATCCTTTCACGACCGCATCGCCCCGATTTCAGGACATTGTCTCCATACAGGGATTTTCCTCTGGCTTGCGATTATGAATTTGAAAATCTGAACTAACTGGTCCATGGAGATTGTTTGCAGAGGGATATTTAATTTGAATATATATGCCCTTTCCAATATTTATTGCGCAAACTAGAGGGAGAGTATTGCTAACCAGTTTCAGCGAAATTCACAAAATCCAAATAAACAGGTAGGTATGAATATGTATTTAAGTATGTTTAAATAATTACTGTTATATGACTGAAATTGACAAAGTCTAAATTCGCAGGTGAGTATGAATATGTATTTAAGTATCTTTAAATAATTACTGTTATATGGCTGAAATTGACGAAATCTAAATTCGCAGGTAAGTATGAAAATGTACTAAAGTATCTTTAAATAATTACTGTTATATGGCTGAAATTGACAAATCTAAATTCACAGGTGGGTATAAATAGTTATTTAAATATTTTGAAATAATTACTGTTATATGACTGAAATTTTCCTCTGGTAGACTGCTTGGGCCACCCCTATCCCTGATTGGTGTGTTTAGGGGGGAGGGTATGGTAAATTTCTGACATACTACATATACATATATGTGTAGATACATGCATCTGTATGTATGTATGTATGTATGTATGTGTGTGTGTGTGTGTCTGTGTGTCTGTGTGTGTGTGTGTGTGTGTATGTATGTATGTATGTATGTATGTATGTATGTATGTATGTATGTATGTATGTATGTATATATATATATATAAATATATATATGTGTGTATATATATATATTCAATTATACTCGTATAACATTATAATTGCGGCAGAGGTAGGGTACCTAACTTGTAACTAGGCAGTTCCTATCAACAACGGGTATGATGGTAACCACCGCGTGTCGTTTACGTCACGGTTCCATAACGGTTGCGCCAGTTGCGCCTCTCGAGTTGAACTGTGAACACCGTTTTCACTTAGTGACATTTTTTAGGTTTATGCATTTAATAAAGTGTGGTATGTGTAATTATTCCGCCAAACCAATTTCCTGTATCTCGTTATTATTAATTGTTATTGTCCCATACCTATAACCTACGTTAAGCCGCCAACTTATATGTACGTATCTGTATATACATTTGTAGAATAAAATAGACTATATCTGTATCTAATGCCATACTAATATTTTACGATACAATCTCTGGGCTGAAGCAGTACCATCTCGTCCGACCTTAGCTGTACTGTGAGTTATATGAGCATCCCTGATGTATTAGAAGTACACAATAAATGTCCATAATCACCCCTGCTAGTGCTCTGTAAAAGATTTAATTTATATTTTTTTCTCTCGCTAAAGGCCCGGTGAAGCCATAAACAGCCCCTGGATGTGATATGAATATAGTTCCCATCCCTCGCCTCGCCTCAGCCTGGAAAGCCGCTTAGCCGTGGAACCATTAATCTGTGTCCCCTCAAACGGCCGGATTAGCATTTAGTAGGATCACAGACATAGCCCGACGCACCAGACCCACAGGCCCACACTGCCCATTTCCATAACATTTCCATGTTCAACATACAGTCTTATCAATACCTATGGCCGCGGCGGCCGTTCAGCATCATATATATTGTAGTTTTATGTTGTCGCTTGCAATTCATACCAACTTGGATTCCAGCTGCTCCTGGGACTCTTTAATATGTAGGTTTTTTTTTATCGTATTTCTTTTTATAAGTTTTTTCTGTCAATGCATTAGTTTTATTGGGGCATTGGGAAAATGGCTTCACCCACAAACCTGGGGATTTGCAGAGCATGGATCGCGATGCATAAATTGGTGCTGACGGGATTCGCTGACGACTGCTGTGAGTCTGTTTTATTCAATGCGCACCGGGCATTCAGCAGCCCTATCTGTACTAATGCACACCCTACGCCGACTCAACATCATGAGCAGCTCCCAATACAATCCTCCGAGCTCCTCTTAAGAGAGAAGAATGCCTTCGGGTTTGTTTTTTTTTAATTGTCAGCATCAATATGAATGGACTGTATTCGTTTTCCGATAAATGTGAAAATTTGAACACTCCACCATGCCCAACTCATAATTGTTCAGGCGCCTATATATATATATCCTATGGGAAGGTATCGAGACCAAGGGAATGTAAGGTATTGTAGATGGGTGACAGGGGGAGTGGGTGTGTGGGGTCTATAGTGGTCTCCACATTGCCTCGGCCCAAAGCACTCTCCAAGCATAGATTATGCGCCTTGCCTTCCACTCTGCTTGTATCTCTGCACCGAACTGCCTTTATTGGGCAAAATCTACGCCAGTTTTTAAAGTCTGAGCACTTTGAGGAGGGCTGTTTTTTCACTTGTAAAAAGAGATGCACATATTGATATGCTAATTTCTATAATTCATTCTTGTTATATGTTATGTCAAATCAGGTGTACTCTGTGGGGTTATTTTCCTCAGTAGAGAGCACCTGATGTGTTGCAGGGTTTTGTTATGTAAACAAGACACATGTGCTCCTTCTAAGGGGTAGTCTAATTAACTGTGGAGCCACACTTTACCTTGGTTTAGAGTTGAATAAGAATCGTTGAAGTTCATTTGACACTTCCAGTTTTCCCCAACTCATAATGCATGAGTTGTATGACTTTCAACAATTACCCCTTCTTGCTTAAAGGCATATTGGACAATTTGAAAATTAAAACTCATGTCAATTTCCTGAAAATGTAATATGATGATCTCCAAGTATTGTGAAACACATATATAACTTAAAAATCGGGGGTCACCGTGCTAGTTTTTGATTTATAGATCAATATGATGATGATTTTATATAAGAATATATAGAAATTCTAAAAAGTTTTTTTTTACATAGTAAAACCCATGTCATTTTCCTCAGATTTTCACAGAATATAGTACATGTATAGTACTACTTATTTGTGTTTTAAAAATCATAGGTCACCGTCTTTGTTTTTGAAAGAATTGAAGAAAACCACATTTTTAGTAGATTTCCTATGTAAATCAAGCAAATGAAAATTGGCCTATTTTACCTGTTGTGAATGGATAAACTGGACAAAATGTTGAATTTACTCATAAATAAATCCCAAGAAACCAGTTTTTACCAATAATTGCCATTATTTAAAAATCAACAGGTGGCGCCACCGTGAATTGTAGGATATGCCTTTAATTCGAAATGTTTTTTCCCTATGTGACGTCACTGGGTTGGGGCAGAGATGAGTAAGCTCAAGCACCACAAAAGATCTGCTGGGAGAGTGGGTTCAGACTGTCTAGACTGGAGTTTCGCGCCAGGATTGATTAAGAGGCGTTGGAGAATGCTCAGGAGGAAGGTAACTGGAGGAAGTATAGCTGAGACCTTGGAGGGTGAGAACAGATACCTTGTGAATCCTCCAGGGCTTCAGGGCCTCTATTTCAGGTGCAGGAAAATATGTGCTGAGGGTTCACTATAGCGAATTATAGAGCCAGTTCCTAAATCAGGGGCTCGTTTGATAATTGAGGATCCTACATATAGACCCTGTATGACATAGAGCCCCAGCGACGATGTGGGTCAACTTTATTCAACACTTATGAACTATTTTTTTGACGTCTAAGACTGTTTTAGCGAACAAACCTAAATTTTGCTAAACGATAAACCTTGTACGAGGTACAGAAAAGGGTTTTCATGTACGATCCTCGATTATCAAACGGGCCCCTGATTCTTGTAGGAAGTGGTAATATCAGCAATATCCTGAATTTTCCTTTCTAACAATTAGAATTACTCATGATATGGAACAGAATAGCTTGATTTCTGCCCTTTTCTATTACCCAGTATATTTACGCCTATTGATGTGAAATTGAGGATGGGACACAGAAAAGAAACACAAAAATAGACGGGTATTGCTATAACGCTAATGTCGGGGACACACTAAGCGATAAACGCAGCGATTTCCGGATTCGCCAAAACTAAATGGAGTGCAAGTGGGTTATTAATTCATATTTCGACTGATTATTGCTTCTCATACGGTAAATCATCGGTGGGAGATATTTCTATGAAATAGTATCCGATATACACGCCATTTTGTGTTGATTATTCCGGAGATCGCCACCTTGACTGAGATTCTGTACTCGAACACAATCTCTTAGTATAAATTATAGGATTCCATTTCCCTGAGACATGTACTTTTCCCTGCAATTGCTGGCGACATTTACCCCTAACAAGGAACAGAATCTCATGAGATTTTGAATCCTGTGAGGTATATAAATTCTATCATGTGAATTCCACTTAAAACATGTTAATTGCTAATGACACAGTGAACTTTAAGTGATGATTGGGCAGAAATGATAACCCCCTTAAAACGTTCAAAAGCTAGGAAACGGTATGTTCATCGTTGATGAATGAGCGTGTAATTCTAAATAAATAACAACTAAAAGGTTTGGGCAACATTCACTCTATACGGATCGTTTTCTGTAACCCACTTGCACCCAGTCAACTTGTCCTTATTGGAACTGCCTGAGTCTAGGATCAAGACATATCAAGCAACAGTGGGTCAATGAGGTATTTCGGTCTTGAGTGAATAGTCATAGTCAGGTGGGCATGCCTCTAAGCCCTGAGACACTGGCACCCTGCCCCTTATCCAAAAGTCCAGTGAATAACACGCAGGTAGTAAAGGGATAGCTTTTTCTGGGTCTGTGACCACTCTAACTTTTTATAGGCAAGGTATATAGAGCGTGCGAGCATGCTGTAATAGAATAATCTCCCGTGGATATATACACAATATTGACTGGTCTCAGGTTCAGGCGATTGTATGCTCCGAGGAGTTGACGCGTGGTAATATCCGAGCGTATGCGAGGATATTGCGAAGAGGCAATTCCGAGGAGCACACAACCGCCTGTATCTGAAACCAGTCTATATTGTATTTATCATCCACCTTTTCCTGACAAGTGACGCATTGAAATCAATTAACTTAGGTGCGCACTATCTTTCTATATGCACTATTCTTCCGTATGCACCGGCTTTTGCCACCCGGAGCATACAATATATCTGTATGCTCCGGGTATGTCTATACCGGTCTGAGTATGATACTTAACCATCAGGGGAGAGTCTGGTCTGGGGCATTTCAGACTGTTTACACAAACAGGCCCCTGCTAACCGTAATGTATTGGCCCTGACGGTCTGCCTTATGGTAAGGTATACAGGCACCTGACACTGTCCTACCTTACACCGCAGCCTCTCCCTAGCCCTGCACTCCTGTGCCTTCAGCAGAAGAGCCTCTGGCGCCTGGATATATAAATATATATAAATGGTGTTGGGGTATTCCGGTCAAGTCCTGGGGCAAGGCGTGGGCGCGCATACGGATAGCCCCTAAAACGGATAAGAGAAAATCAATTTACGAAAATAGCGGGCGGCATCGTGGGTTGTAGGAGTGGGATCGCTTGTCGCTATCTAGACACTGATAATAGGGTGAATTGGGGCACCCTGCCCACATGCCACAACTGGTCCTCGTCTCGCTCCTGCTACGATTGTTATCCTATTTGGGTGTCCTTCATGTGGCCTGGACCACCAACCCGTATGGACACAGTGGTGAATGGAGGCCCGTTGACCGGGTGGAATTCGATCACCGTTAGATACCCGTACTATTAGAGGGGCCTACACACCATCTGTGGGCGCCTAGGGTTGAGGTTTAGGGCTCTATCCCTGGGGGATGAACACAGATTACAGTAACCAACTTCCTGACCCACATCCAAGCTGTTTAGTGAATCAAAGATTACTTTTGCTACAACTTATTTCAACATATACATATATTTGTTAGGGATTGATATAGTTCAGTACAGCTGTATTGCAACGAGAAAATAATAGACAATATACTGATAAAGGCGTTGTCAATTCAATACATTTGGACATATGGGACGAATAATCTTGTATCAATTTCTTGATATATAGGTTAGGTTGACGGTGCATAGGCTACGACGACTGAGTGAGTAAACTACTTTTAGAATTAAGGGGGGCGTCCACCAACCACGACGAGGCTACGACAAGTGCTGACATGAAAGTTCCAATCGCAGCCTTGTCGCAGCCTTGTCGTGAGAAGAGCAGTGTCAGGGCGTGTCATAGACGTTGCTGGTTGCCGTAAAAAAAGGTGCCCATGATTCCGACACACTATGCCAGTGATATCGAGGAAACCACAACACTCCACAACAAAGGTCCAGTCGTAGCAAAAATCTATCATGTTCAATATTGTCATAGCCTTGTCGGAAGGCCCCTGACAGGCCCCTGACAAGCTTCATGTCACAGCCTGTCATGGCCTTGTTGTAGCCTCTTGTCGGGAACTGGGGTCCACCAACCACGACAAGGCTACGACAAGGTTTCCAATCGTAGGCCTGTCGTGGATCTTGTTGGAAAGCCATTGTTGTAGCCTTGTCGTGGTTGGTGGACGCCCCCCTTTAACCTCTAAACGTCCCCTGGATGTAAAAGAGGTCACACCAAAAGTTTATTGACCGATTTATGAATATATTTCCATATTATTGTAGTGGTTTTGCCGGTTCTAGGCTTTACTCCCCACTACCCGAGATTAGATTCATCTATCTGGCAGAGTGAGACGAGTGCAGCCCTATGAGGTTTCCCGCATAGGTTGGTTCTGCTTAGTTTCGAAATGTAAAGGAGATGTGGGATCTACAACTTATACAAGCTTACGAACACAAAACCAGACTCAGCACTTCAGGGATAACTGGATCTTTATTCCACCTGTTAAAACACAGTTACAGTCGCCTAGCATAGAATGTGCAAGGTAGCTAAAGGCGAGGGGTTCTGTTCCCTCAACTGCTGAAAGGTTTCGCAGAGAAACTTAATCAGTCTGTGAGGCTTCAAGCAGTTCGCTCTATGCAGAGGAACGTACAAGTAACCTGTCGACCTGCTGTGGACTCAGCCTATATACAGACTAAGTTACATAATCTGGGTGACCCCGTAGTATATGCATACATGGGTCTGCCAGGTTTGCCGCACAGCAGGGATCGGCACTCGCATCACCTAGCGTAAAGCAAACAAACCACTGCTCGACTACCCTGACCCTACATTATGGATGTACTGATGCACCGCTTCCTTAAATCAAATACAGTAGAACCCTGTATAAGCGGACACCCTCCATTCCCGGCCAAAGTGTCCACTTACGCGGGGTGTCCGCTTACACGGGGTTGAAATAAACATCTGATATAGGGAGCCGTTCCGACCGAAGGTGTCCGTTAACGCGGGGTATCCGTTAGGCGGGGCTCTACTGTACTCCCAAAAACTATATACAGTAAACCCAACTTCTGGGACACCTCTATTAAGGGAACACCCACTTAATTAGCTCAGAATAGAATATTTTATTCAGTTTATTCTAATCCCGTTTAAGAGTAAAACTGCTGAAGTGGACACTTTGCTAGGAACGGAGGGTGTCCCCTTAAGCGGGGTTTCACTGTAGATTCATGATACGTGCTCTAAATGCCTCACCGAAATAAGGGGATTTCCATATGGAATTGGTAATGAGAAGCCATGTCATGACTCGGCTAACACCAACAACGTTCGCCGGATACACATGAAAAGATCCGACAAATTGTCTCATAAAGCACCATAATTTCACCCGTCAAAACATTAACAAGTCAAATCGCTTGGCGAGAAGTAGCCTGACTTGGATGCCAACTGTTTTGTAGTTTTCAACGTATTCTGAAATAAATCAATACTGAATTAGAGACAAGTAGCTATAAGACGTGACAGTCTAGCATGACTGGTATAGATTCAGGATAAAGGATTCTCTCTCTACTGTATGGCGGTTTGGTTGAGGTGGGAAATGGCGGGTGTGATACAAGTGGAGGGCTAAATGCATGCACACATATCCCTCCCGTCAGTTTTGATTGGAATACGAATAGGATCTATATATACTTATCATTCAACGTTTACCATAAAGGTATCTATAACCGGGAGTGGGACCTAGATGAACGTTGTAATCATACTCAATGCTAGAGCAGCCTACCGCCGCTACGCCCCTGGGAAATTCACAGGCTTTGATAGAAGGAAATAACGCTGGGCGAAGCAGTGGGTCCAACATATAGACCCAATACACAATCCCACACTCCTAGCACACAGCATTGGATGATTTTTTCGGAACGAAGAGTGGGAAGGGTCGACAGAGTATAGGCCCGTTTCCATTGGCCGATTTCCCGTCACCGATCTACAGTTTGGAACCACCAACTAAAAAAATCTCGTCTGCCAATGGAAATGGGCCTTATGATCACACATCGTGAGAAGAGTTGGGAGTGTCGACAGAGTATAGGCCCGTTTCCATTGGCCGATTTCCCATCACCGATCTAAAGTCGGGAACCACCGACGGATTTTTGGAATTGCTGACCCAAAATCGGACAGTGGAAACAACCTAGCTCGTGAAATGACCCATGACTTCTTCTGCTTAGGTTATGCAATGTGGCACCACTGACCAGCAAGTGAAAGCATGGTCACTGATTGAAAACTACTACCCTCACCAATGTTTTGATATTGACGCACAGTCGGTGGCACCACTGATAGACTAAAAAAGTCTGCCATTTTCGTCGGCCAATGGAAATGGGCCTTATAATCACACAGCGTGAGAAGAGTTGGCAGGGTCGGCAA
Source organism: Alentia gelatinosa (assembly GCA_950022655.1). Classification (NCBI taxonomy): domain Eukaryota; kingdom Metazoa; phylum Annelida; class Polychaeta; order Phyllodocida; family Polynoidae; genus Alentia; species Alentia gelatinosa. The sequence goes on along the minus strand of OX465586.1, from coordinate 60,372,332 downwards.
AGTATAGACCCATTTCCATTGGTCCATTTCCCTTCACCGATCAACAGTCAGGAATCATCAACAGACTTTTAGCACTACTGACCCCAAATCGGTCAATTGAAACGACCTAGATCGTGAAATGACCCATGACTTCTTCTGCTTAGATTATGCAATGTTGCACTTCTAACCACCAAGTGAAAGTTTGGTCACTGAATGAAATCTACTACCCTCACTGATTCTTCGATACTGACTCAAAGTCGGTTGCACCACCGATAGACTTTCCGGGTAACTCAAAAAACCTCTACGGTTTTCATCAGCCAATGGAAACGGGCCTTATGACCGCAAATCGCGCAATGGTAACTGACCAGCCAATCAAAGTGATCTGAAGGGAAACATGGATGATTCCTACTTTGCCGACGCCCGCAGACACCGCAGATAAGGTGGAGATCCGCCGATCCTCCTAACTCACCATTTGGCGATCGCACGCACGTCCCATGCCTATCCCCCGGATGGTGTACGGAATATATACCCATCAATACGTCGCGGGGTGATATGATGGATGGGGGTGGGCGGTGTATAGAGGAGGAGGGGCGGAGGCAGTCCAGGCCCCTCCCCTTCTGCCTCTTACCGGGTGGGGCGGGTACTTTTCATGCAGGGCGATCGCCCGAGGCCCGTGTCAGTGATGATAACTGCCCCGGGGTGAATATGACGGCCATAGATGTCTGTCCTTTATACACACCATTGCCCACTTCTCCATACACACCTGTTTTTCACCTGTTTTTCACCTGTCGCCTGTTCCATGAATTACTGTCAGGGACCGGTTCTTTAGACGCAATAATCGTTAATAGCGATTATTAAACTAGATGCTATACTGTATATTACTCATTATATATGTTAAGCAAATTTTTGAGTTAAGATGACCTTCTTTTTTACTACTGTTCATTAAAGATAAAACTTATCCTGTCATGGCAGGACCAAGAAAAGCAGCCTCGACCAGGCTGAGGTCCTTCGCCTCTTTATTGAGTGAAGTATTGTTTTGTGTAAAGACAACAAGAATGTAAAAAAATGGCTCAATAAAGAAATTTTACAAAAAAAAAAAAATCAAAAAAATCTTGAGTTTTCAAGATAAATACAACGATCATTGGCCCCAATGGTTGGATAACGTATGATGATTACACAATGGTTGAATAATGTATAATAATTACAAAATGAAAAATACAAAACAGTCGCTATTAACGATCATAAGGTCTAAAAACGGGTCCCTAGAAAGTTATTAAGAAGATCTTTGCTATTCAAATGGTTGCATTCCTATTGCATTTAAGTGTAGAGGTGAATAAGATCCAGGATATGAGGAATCTAGATTCTATCACTCATCTTAAACGGAAACTGGCTTACTCTCATCGTACGTCAAAATTATGTGGTGATCAATTGGAGAGTAGAGGAAGTAGACAACTGACTGTAAATGCGCGTAATATGAACGGGAACTTATTGAACACATAGAAAGAAACTCAGGTGATGGAAATAGCTTGGTCAGTACTCTACCGAGTTTGACTACAGAGTAATTCACGAAGTTAAAAGTTAGTTTCTGATTTTATCTCACCCCATATAACATTATTCATTGATAAAATAAATCATCCAATTAGCCATTGAGTATTTGTTACACGAACTTCACGGCCGTGAAGTAGGAGATCCAATTGTTAAGCCTATTGAATAAAATAAAATGACTAATATGTGACTAGATCTCAGTAATCGCCCTCGTGAGAAGTAGACATTACGGGAATACTCAAGAACATTTATTTCCTCAAAGGCCACCTTACAAAGCAGTCCCTATACATCTGAGTGTATAAACTGTGAAGGAGAAGGGTTTACATACAAATCTCGGCGACCCCCAATCCAGGAAAATCTCATTTCCCTGACAGTAGACCCCTTGGGAGTAGCTTACATGAGGGTCTCATTCATCATGTATGCTGTTCTTTCATAAATGTCAGGTTGTGTAGTTGTACATGTAGCACTTTCAGCTTTAGTTTGGGGGCCTCTGGTCACATACCGTCAGTGCGCATTTCTTTCTCACTACGTTTTGTGTCATCGATTGCAGTCATTGTTTTATTCAAGATAACTAGAAATATGCGCCATAATAGACAAATATGCATACACAATATACATAATAATCGATGATTTTGTGGACAGGTGGCAATAGACCACGAGAGGTTGAGGGGTAGGATACACAGCGTTAGCGAATATATTACGACGTCAACCGCGAGTGGTTTACAGAGCCTCCTGTCCAAATAATCATCGTGTGTTGTATTTACTATCCATCTGCTCGAAGGAATTAAACCCAGCAAATGTCATATGAAATGGTATATGAATAGGGACCTTTTCTTAGCTCAATAGCACATAGGGACTACTTTCCCTTATATAATGGATGTGAGGCCATTTACAATGGATTTGAATCCGTAAACAATGATGACAGTTTTTAATAAATGGGTAGTGGTTTACTTATCCCCGCACATTCGCTATGGAACTCTGTATACGATGGATAATCAAAGATAATTAACTTAGTGAATAAGGGGCATATTCAGGGGTAACTTAAAGGTAGTAACTGTGTTTACATCTTAACTCATGTATGAGATATCTAAGAGTCCCCTTTAAGGCCCGTTTCCATTGGCTAACGAAAACGGTGAAGGTTTTGTGTGTTCTCTGAATAGCCTACTTCCATTGGCCATCATCTATATACAGTCAGGAACCAGAGACGGACCTTTAGCATTGCCGACACAAAATGTAAATAGGCTATTAGGAGAACACAGAAAATCTACACAGTTTTTGTCGGCCAATGGAAACATGCTTTTATTCTCCCTCTAGTTGTCTTGCCTTGTCTCACTGATGTCTCATACGGATAGACTATATTATAGCAGTTCATAGACGGGCAATAGCTCAGTAGACTCGTAGACATTTCCCAAAGGCTGATTCGTCCGCTGGGGAGCATATCTCGGAGCTTTCCATCGGCGTTGCCACTTCAACTGTCACTCCCATGCGGACGGGTTAAAAAGTAAAAAAAACAACAACAAAAAAACCAAAAAAAACCCAGAAGAAATAAAACGAACCGTCGCCATCTTTGCTGAGGTCTGTCGGGACTGGTTTCAAGTCACGTGACACGAGATTGGGCGCGTCTGCCTCGTTCTGGGGGCGGGGATTGGAGGAGTGTGTATATGTGTGTGTGGGTGGGTGGGGGTGTAGTGGCAACGAGTTCGGTGACGGGGGCGGGGCGGCGGGGGGCGGGGGGCGGCCGGGGGAGGCTCCCGGGGCCTCCGGGGCTGGCCTGCCGGGCGCCGGACTCCGGGACGTCGGTCAGCGACACTGCTTGGATACACACTCCATCCCCAGAAGATTAGCATCGCTGGGCCAATATTGGAGGCCGACATCATTCCCCGTCCGCCGCCCCTGTCGTCGGTGTCGGCGGCCGACGGCGGGCGGCCGGGCACCCCCCTGCAGCGCCACCGGCCGACGGGACAGGTGACCAGTCTACACGGGGACTATAGCGTTGAAGGGGGGTGGATCTGGAATTTTTATGTTTCACCTGAAAAATGTGCATTTAACATGCACGAAACATCATGACCTGTGCTGATTAAAGCATGTACACTAATTGATACCTTGGCAAATAATAAGATCTTTCAAAAATAATCACTGCGTCTGGATTTTTGTGAGTTTACCTCGCTTCTATAATAATACATCGTCACATACATCCGAGTCATAGTATATGGACCATATAGCTATTGTGCTATGGAGGCGGCCATCTTGCCCCCTGACGCTAAACAAAACACCAGGTGGCGGGTCAAGTTACCAATGAATTTAATTTCAAAACTTGGTTTGCGATAAAAGGCTTTTAAAGGCGTGGATCCTCAAAAGGCTAATAATAATTTTACAGGAGAAAATAATAGTTTCAATATAGGGATAAGACCGGCGCCTCATAATAAAGAGGATACCTATGACAGTTACGGGTCAGAGTTTTATCCCATTGGGCTTGAATCGCGTATTATCCCACCCTGGTATTTTTCTCCATAGGCTTAACATTAGGAACTCGTACTCCCCGGCCATGAGGTTCGTGTACCCAATACTCAATGGCTAATCTGGTGATTTATTCCATCAATAAATAATGTTTTACATGGTGAGATAAAATCAGAAACCCACTCGATGAAAATAATTTGGTCTGCACTCCACCTCATTTGACTGCAGAGTAATTGACTGAGCTTCGCTTCGTGAATTACTCTGCAGTCAAACGAGGTGGAGTACGGACCAAGCTATTTTCATCGAGTGGGTTTCCTTCTAAGTACTTCACAGGGCAAAAACACGTGAATTACGTAGCGATCTAAACGAGATGGGATCCAGCTCTGACTGTAACCTTGAAAGAGTTTCTGAATTTATCTCACCCTTCACATTGACTAATGGGCTAACATTTGTGACATAATCCCCCATTGGATATTTCTCTTAAATATCTAATTGGTATTGGATACGAGTTCCCAATGTTAAGTCTATGGAGGAAAACAAACACCAGGGGTGAGATAAAGGCTGGTAACTTGGTGGCGAGGAAGTCATTGAATCCTGAGGGAATGACACACTCACCATCAGCGCATATCAAATTACCCCACGTTCATTTCTCTACGGCCAGATACGGGCGGGTGTGTCGTGAATTCAAACGAGCATCCACTGGGTATAGGTCTTGAATTATTGAATCTCTGCATGGTATGGAGATCCCCATGCATGCAGTGCTAGGTATATTTGACCGTTTTACATATAAATATTACTTGAGTTCCTATGCATGCAGTACTGGGTATATTTTACATTTTTACATATAAAGATTCTTTGAGTTCCTATGCATGCAGTCCTTGGTATATTTTACCGTTTTACATACACAAATACCTTGTGTTCCTATGCATGCAGTGCTGGGTCTATTTTACCGTTTTACATACAAAAATTCCTTGAGTTCCTATGCATGTAGTGCATGGTATATTTTACATTTTTACATATAAAGATTCTTTGAGTTCCTATGCATGCAGTGCTGGGTATATTTTACCGTTTTACATATAAAGATTCTTTGAGTTCCTAGGCATGCAGTGCTTGGTATTCTGAACCGTTTTACATACAAAGATTCTTTGAGTTCCCATGCATGCAGTGCTGGGTATGTTTTACATTTTTACATATAAAGATTCTTTGAGTTCCTATGCATGCAGTGCTGGGTATATTTTACCGTTTTATATATAAAGATCCTTTGCATGCAGTGCTGGGTATATTTGACCGTTTTACATATATATAAAAATTCCTTGTGTTCCTAGGCATGCAGTGCTGGGTATGTTTTACCGTTTTACATACAAAGATTCCTTGAGTTCCTATGCATGCAGTGCTGGGTACATTTTACCGTTTTACATATAAAGATTCTTTGCATGCAGTGCTGGGTATATTCGACCGATTTACATACGAAGATTCTTTGAGAAAAGTTTCTCTCTACAAGTCTTCCCTTTAGATATCGGGTGTACAGAGAGAGAGAGAGAGAAAGAGAGAGAGAGAGAGGGGAGACTGAGACGTATGCATTGTGTGTATGAATATGAAGGAAGTGACCACCTTGGTGAACGTCACCCCATCCTTTTAGTAACCATACACCCAGCGGGCCGACGTTTGCATGACTCTCCTCCGGATCCTTCCAGTAAGCAGACCGACATAAGGGGTTAGTATTTCACAAAAATGTACCAAAATGTTGCTGCAAGGGGACCTCTGAGTGTAATGGATCCAACGTAAATGGAGACGTAGATGGTACGACTGTTTGGACGGTGCTGGGGTCTTGACATGCGAGGGTGCAGTATGTATGCGGAGGGACAGAGACCTCCCCCACCCCTGCCACACTTAACCCACACCGCCACTCGGTCCCGCCTATAGTCCGCAGTGGGTAAGACGATGGGCGAATGTGGGAGGCGTACTACAGCATAAAGCTCTCTACAAAATGGTCCTTAGGTGCAGAACCCGGGGGAGAATGAAAACAGTAGAAGTGGAATATTTTAAGCTACAGCCTTCTCAAGTGTCTAGCTTATAGAAGGGATGGAATTGTTGTATGTATATGTAAAGGCCAAGTGTATGCGTACTCCTGGGCGCCTGTGTGGTAGGTGTACTGGGGAAATTTGATTCCTTAAAGATTCAGAATATTCAGTCACATCCTAAAGCCCGGTTCCCACTAAGCAATTTTGGGGCATCCAGAGGCCACCCGTCGGCGACTATTGGCCAAAATTTCTAGGAATTTGCTGAGTCGCCTAGTTGGAATGCAAAATGGGAAAATCGTCGGCGACTATTGCCCTACCCCCCGTTGTTCGGGCTTTAGTCGGCGACTGGATTACCTTTAAAAGGGCACCAGTCTCTTGTAATTCAAATTCAAAGATGTTTGAAATATATCAGGGCATAGTCGCCGACTATGCCCTCCCACCTGCTGTGCGACTACGGTTTCCTGGCGATTATGCTTGGCAGTAGTCTCGGGGGCAGAAATCGCCTAGTGGGAATGGGCCTTAAGGAGTAATAACATTAAGTTCGACAGAATTCACAGGATTAATCTGAAAAGGAAGGCATTTAATTCACACAATACTACTACTACTAATAATAGTAATAATAATAACGCCCTTAACTCTTTCAGTCCTAGCAATGCCTGGAGGCATTCCCACCCAGGGATCGAGGAATGCCTGGAGGCATTGCTTATGTGTCATCATCACAAACGTTATGTTCTATGATATATAATGAATAGATTTACACCATTTTTTCCACAACAAATGAAAAGTACCATGTTCATCAATATACTCTGTGGGCATTCGATAAGGAACTATATTAACTTGTATCTAAAGGTTACTAAGTGACGCCCATATGATTAACAGACACCATTGCAGTGATAGTCTCGTCTCCTTGGGGTTTATAGCAGTATTATGCCTCGTCCTATAGGGGACAGAGCCATTGTTAGTTCATGAAGCAGTCACTAGGTGGCCAGCAGTATGGCAGGCCCCTTCGGGGGGACATATGTATATTCTGGCTCTTTGTTCTTACGAAATTCAACTGCCTTTCAATATTTTACTATGGTTTCCTTGGCTCTCTGCACCCATCCCAGAGTAGGATGACATAATGATTAAACCCAGGACATGAGGTTTTTCACATGGAACACTTTATATAAATGTGTAAGCAAGGCTAGAGTTGTGACACTTCCCAATTATCACTCACTTCTTTCACACCTCCTCTAGTGAAGAAAACCTACTTTTTCACCTCCTTTAGTGAAGAACACCTACTCGGGGGGCGTCATGGCCGCCCCCATGGATCATAGGCTATATGCCGTATAGTGTGCATGCTCCCCATTCAGGCTCGGAGGTTAAAACGTGTATTGTTTCACTTTATGTCACTATGGATTATCTTATGTGGCATATATATATTTGATTACGTTCATCTGAATTCTACAAAAAATAAATTCAAGTGATAGTCGTTAGGCGAGAAAATGTACCGTTTGTATCCTGGCACAAGAAAACATCAAATTACAATCCCAGGGCATTTGAAAAAGACGTTTAAGCAATTAAATAACACTGTTATGCTGACGTTATGTTTGCATTGCGCGCTGTTTGCGTCAGTAAGCCTTGGACTAGACATGTCCTATAGGAGTCACCCAGGCATTCAGGGGCAACACCAATCCATCTCTCCTCTCCGCTATCTCTTTTACCGTGCCTGTGTTTGTGCACCCCATCTATCTTGTTCCTGTCATCATTTCTCAGCAGGTGCATCTTTAATAATTCATTTTCCCTACAATATACAACAAACCTAAGCCTTGTACCTTGTAACCCAGTGAAGCACCGCCCTTCCTTTGGGCGCGACCTAGGCCGCGCTCCAGCGGATCGTCAATCAACCACTGATCCGCTCAAAAATCCAAATGGACAGCATTTGTCATCGGCCCCGCCATAACTGCCAGGCATGCTCAGTGTCATCGCAGTACCGGTTCTGAGCCCTGTGCACACTGCAGCAGGCGTGGCCATAAAAACAGAGCAGTTTCAGTAATATGCGGGGTAGGGTCAGATGAGTGGTAACTACAGTGTGTTGTGAGTAGGAGATCGGATCGGGTGTTTTCACCAGGGCTCCACTTTTTGTGGTGCTGTAGCTATAATCGGATAGCAATTTTATCTTTACGATTACTTTAACGATCCGACTGAAAAAGCGTTGCTCCCGTAATATCGGATCGTATCGCTATATTTCCGCGGTATCGCTAATTTTTACCATGTGATAGCAATACAACAATTCAGGGGCACATATTGAATGAGACAGGGGAAGATTAATTAGTTATTAAAGTTACATACAGATGGCACCAGAGTTAAAACTGATCTGACACCTGTTGGTGAGGATCGCCATTTTCCATAGGTAGAAGAACAAGGGGTGGGGGATCGTAGTGCCACCACCCATCGTTATTCAGGATTTCAGACAAAGCCATCTCTAACCAAAGTATTGCGATCCGCAGACGATCCGCACTGGTATGAGGGTCCGCGTAAAAAGTATCGCTAATAGCCGTATTTTACGCGGCGATGCGCCTATGCGATTACGACAGGATCCGCAAAATTTCAGGAGCAACGTTTAGGCCATCGGATCGCTATTCTGCGATCCGCAGCTCTGTTGTAATCCTGGAGCAACGGGGCCCTGGCTACGACAATGGGTTCCCGACAAGGTCCACGACAGCTCTACGATTGGAAGCCTTGTCATAGCCTTGTCGTGGTTGGTGGACCACAGTTCCCGACAAGAGGCTACGACAAGGCCACGACAGGCTGCGACATGAAGCTTGTCGGGGGCCTGTTGGGGGCCTTCCGACAAGGTTACGACAAAATCGAACATGTTCGATTTTGGAGCCGTGTTGTGGCGTGTCGGGAGGTTGTCGCAGAGGTCTACGATAGAATATTTAGGTGGAGCGTGCACTTCCCGACAGGCTGCGACAAGGGCTCACGACAGCTCCCCTCCTCACGACAATGCTGCGACAAGGCACCGATTGGAACTTTCTTGTCTGCTCTTGTCGTAGCCTTGTCGTGGTTGGTAGACGCCCCCTCTTACTGTAGCTATAATCGGATAGCAATTTTATCTTTACGATTACTTTAACGATCCGACTAAAAATGCATCACTCCAGTAATATCAGATCGTATCCCTTTATTCACGTGGTATCGTTAATCTTTACGATGCAATAGAGATAACTATATCGTCATCTACATTCAATTGAAAATCTAATGAAGCTTGCTTCTATGTCACTGAAAAAGGTTGATTTGTAAAAAAGTAGTAATATCACGTGAAAATAACGATACCACGCAACACAATCCGGTATTACGGAAGCAATGCCTTTCCCACATTTCTAGGAGCAATGCACCCAAGGCAAGCCAAGGGGCCCGTTTCACAATCTAGGATCGTACATGAAGACCCTTTTCTGTACCCTGTTCAAGGGTTATCATTTGATAATATTCAAGTTGGTTCGCTAGGACAGTTTGTGCCGTCTATAAGGTCCTCCATAAGTGTTGGATAAAGTTGACCTACATCGACCTTGGGACTCTATTGCATACAGTAAGGCCTGGCGTCCACCTATTACGATAGAAATTTAGACCTACCGATATGACACCGATATAAAAAGCAAATATCGAAGACATATCGGGAAGGTGTAATATCGTAGACATATGTCTAGACATGCCAATCCACAACGCATTGTATGGGGCTTTTATCAGTGTCCAATCGCAGAAACGTGGTCAACTGCCCCGATATTAGGTGACCTTCCGACGCGATTTTGATTTTTTATCGGGAGGTGCATCGTAGACCATATCGGAGCCATATCGTAGTAGGTGGACGCGTACGTGTACGATCCTTCATTATTAAGCGGGCCCCAGGCTCACAATTAGACCCGACAGTCCACCCAGGAAGGGCCTAATCCGAGCTAACCCTCCCCTGTCCCCGATCCCTCCCTGCTCCTCCGGTTCCCCTCTCTCCCTTTACTCCATTGTTCTGCATCAGAGATAAAGGCAATCGATGCCACTTTTATTTTCAGATCCTGCCCCTTCGATCCAATTTCGTCCGGTGCCACAGTAGTTCTTTCTGCGGACCTCCGCATCTGCCTCGAGGTCTCAATGGAGACATCATTAACAGCCCCGTGTGCTAATGATGACTCAGGATGCCCAGCCCCTACCTTGGGTTCTGTGAAGGTTGTCATGTTTTCATTAGATCAGCACCGTTCTTTTCTGAACTATCCCTGCATTCAGAGATGGCTGGGCTTCGACAGAAAGCCTTGCCACGTCACTGGACCAGGGAGGGTTGGCACGCAGAATGCCTGCCAATTATCGTTTTTCTCTGTAATCACATCAAGGCAAACTTGTACCACGTATTTGACCGGCAAGACTGTAAATACCAGAAGTGGGGCGGATCGGTGAACTTGAGCTGCTAATGGGAGTAAAAGGAAAAGTGAATTACCACAGAGAGGTGGATATGAAGGAGACCCCCCCAAAGGCTTGATTCAAACACTCTTGTCAGTTACCATGGCAACACTGCTATATTAGATACTTCAATAAAAAATAAAAGAGGGTAAAAGGAGGCCCTCCTCTGACCATTGGAAACTTGAGGATTGAAAAAGATCAAAGAAACTGTCTATTAGGGAGGTTGGTTCAAACCACTACCATCCAGTGAACTTAAGGAGTGTTTCGCATATCTTCTCGCAATAAAGTAAAGTTCCTAAAGATCGAAACTCCCTTCGGACAAACAGGACCGAGTTGGTCGGTGGAAGTGGATTCTATAGGTTAAGCATTGTCTTTTTTTCCAAACTATGTCTATTTTATTCATAATCTGTATGAAAACACATAAAATATTTTTTCCTATAAATAGGGGGACATTCGCGATATTATTTCATTGACCAAAAATAAATATTTTGATCATGGAACTACATTCAGAAAAAGATAAAGGTAATAGGGAGAAACAATCATGAAAAAACATTAATTTCATTAGTATGATAACTTATAATGCTGGATAATAACTAATTGACACCACACAATACCCTCGTACATGCTCGGATATTACTATGCTGTACTTCATCGAATAAATAGAGCTTTTGCTTTAATTGGTTGGTTGTCATTAGAAAACTTAATGGTATTTGCATATGTGTATTTAGATTGTATGCTAAACACCAAAAATGGACTATTAATTGCCACTTGATTGAATACTGGTTGTCATTAGATACCAGATATTCATAGTTGTCTAAATTGCATGATTATGTTTGATTGTAGCATGAGTGTGTGTCTTGTCCTTATTTTGTGTACGCCATCGCTGGGAAGAACACCTTGGACGACAGTGTATGTTGCTTGTTTCTAAAAAATAATAATTATAATAATAAAAAAGAAAAAGATGCATCAACTACGCAGAAAATACGACCATACAGATCAAGATCAAGTAATTGAGGCTAATTGGAAATTGGCAGTAATTATACGGGAGGAATGTGTGGCGCCATCTAGCGCTTACGCGATCCCGTCGCAGATGCGCACAGTACTCCACAGAGGGCGCCTCCAGCGATCGTCAAGACAGCGTTTGCTTCGGATGCTAATTTAAGACCTCGCTCAAATCACTCGCAAAGATGGGTAAAAACACTCCAAAGCGAAGGACGAAGGATCAAACGAAGGTAGTTGAAGACCAGGAAAACGACGATGTCGTTTTTAGCGACAAGTTCGCGAGCTTTGACAGGAGGTTTAGTGTTTTGGAGACGGCACTCGCGGAGATAGTGGCAAAACTCAATGGCAATGGCGCCTGCTCAGATCCAGGCACCTCAGCAAATACGGCCAATTCGCCTCCTTCGATGCAAGCGCCGACGGCCGGGACACTACAGCCTCGAGTCCTCCAGGGCATCACTAACGGTATGGAAAATGCTTTCATCGAAAAAGTGGTGGCCTCGGCACCCGCACAACAAGGAGGAGTCCCGGCTGCCCTGGCATCCTACGCGGGAACGTCAGCCGCTACGCTGGGCCCCATGGCACCCGACAACACGGCGGCAGCGCTCGCACGGCCGGCATCCCAGGGCACCACATTCCAAGCCGCGCTCTTGGAGCAGAGGCGGGCCGCAGCCTTGGTACCACCTATGACGCAAGATTCTGGAGACCACGGCCTCGAGGGTCACTGAAGCCAGTAAATATAAGTTTTTCCCACATTTATATGTGCATCGAGGCCCGGAGAGAGCGAAGACAGGCCTGAACGAACTCACATTGGCGGAGTATGCATGGGCATTGTTACGAATTATTAATGATGATGATTTCCCCCCCCAATACGTGGCACCGCTGGTGGTACACTTGGAGGAGGTCCTCGAGGACGCCCGGGAGTTCGACTTTGCACAGGTCCGGAGGTGGTCAGAACGCGTATTTGCAATGGTCAGTGAGGGCCGCCTACGCTTAGGCTGGCTCGAGGACACTCGCATTCAGCTCCTCAGGGTTGCGATCTCACAGGTATATGCAGGCCGCATAGCTTATGCAGTCGATAATGCCAAGGGAAAGAAGGCTAGGGACGACACAGCGAGGCCGTGCCAGCCGTTCAACAAACCGGGGGGGTGTGATAAGCCCCCCGGGCACGTGGAAGGAGGCATTCGCATGAACCACATATGCGCTTACTGCTCGGTCTATACGGGGGCATCCAACGGCCATTCGGAGGTAGCATGCAGAGTTAAACAGAGGAATCTAAGCGCGGCAAGTCCCGCAAGCGCTTCACGCATCCCAGAGCAAGTCTCCACCCCCCCCCCCAGGTTTTTCGTCGATAGGCGAGGCGACTCATCACCTGTCCCGCCTCACTTCATCCGACAATGTACAAGAGTTATTTGTTCGTTTACCTGCGCCTACGGCCTACACGTTGCCTACGGCCGATGAATGTGTTACGGGGGGGCGTGGCCGTCGCTGTCCCGGCGCGCCCCCCCCCCCACTGATTACTACGTTGAAAGTACACTCCATGTCCACGACGGAGGCGCGTTCAGCACCTCAGCAGATGAATCGCTAGAGGGCGCCACAGGCGCGACCCCAGATAGGGCAGGCGGCGCCGCAGGCGACGGTGAGGACGCGGCAGGTACCCCCCCGGTTCCTCGGGTTGCGCCCCTACGGTGTGGGCCTGCCGCCTACGCAACGGTTGTGAAATCCATATGGCCGCGCCCTTCTCCTGGAGTGTGGGGGGGGGCAGAAGGCAATTGAGAGGGCCTACAGCAAGGTCCGGGTCTCGGGCCTCCCGAACTACCTCGGGGCTCGGATACCCGTTCCCTCGGGCATGCGGATCGATGCATGGAGGGCGGCCCTAGTCGACTACCACGATAATCAGGTCGTCGAATTTCTCGAGTACGGCTGGCCGTTGGGATTCACGGGCGCTAGCCCCCCCACCTCCACGCAACGCAACCACGCCTCCGCGGAGAATTACCCCCGCCACGTCGCGGCCTACCTGGAGAAGGAGCTCGGGGAGGGGGCTTTGGTAGGCCCGTTCCGGGACCTGCCCTTCACCCCGTGGTCGGCAGTATCTCCCCTCATGACTCGTCCAAAGAGGGGCTCCTCCAGTAGGAGAGTAATAGTCGACATGTCTTTCCCCCCCGGGGGCGGGGTCAATGCGGGCGTGGAAATTGGCCCCCATCTGCCGTACGCCCAGACATGCACCCTCCCTACGGTCGCCGACCTCGCGGAGAGAGTTCGGGCTCTGGGAAAAGGGGCGTGGCTGTGGAAAGCCGACATGGCCAGGGCTTACCGCCAACTACGGGTGGACCCCTGGGACCTCCGCCTCCAGGTCGTCGCGGCCGAGGGGAGGTACTACATTGACCCGTGCTGCCCGTTCGGCGCCCGCCTCTCGGCCTCGGCATGTCAGAGAGTCACACGGGCGGTAACCTTCCTCCTGGGCCGCGGGGGCCACCACGCGTTGTCGTACATCGACAACTTCGCGGGCGCCGAGGCCACGCGCCAGGAAGCGACGGACGCCTACACCGCCTTCGGGGGCCTCGCGGCGCACTTGGGCCTGGTCCTCGCCGCCGATAAGTGTAGCCCGCCGGCCCAACGAATGGAATGGCTAGGGATTGACATAGATACGGTCACGATGACCCTGCGCATCCCGGAGGATCGGCTGGCCGACGTGGTGAGGGAGTGCAAGGCGTGGATCGCCCGTAAAGCCATCACCCGGGCCCGCCTCCAGTCCATCGTCGGCCGCCTCATATACGTCGCCCGTTGCGTATCACAAGCCCGCAAGTTCGTCGCCCGTGCTCTCGCCTTCCTACCTCGAGTCCCGGGAGTGGGCGTGGCGACCATCCCAGCTGCGGTAAAAGAGGACTTTCGCTGGTTTACACGTTATGCAACGGCCGCCAACGGTGTAGTCTTGGTCGCTCCACATAGAGAACCGTTCAGTATCTTCGTGTCTAGCAGGGACGTGGTCATCGTCGCTGAAACGGCCACCGCAAGCTTGCGCCAGGAGGTGCCCGGCACCGCGGCCGCCCTCGGCCCCGGGTTCCGGTTCCACGCGGTAGCCATTCTCCAGGGCATTGCTACGCTCGGCGCGAGGGCGCCACCCGGGGCGGCCGTCGTCGTCCACACGGACGATATGGCTCCAGTTGAGGCCCTCGCCTCAGGCCGAACTAACGACCCGGTCGTCTCGGCCGTGGCCCGCGAGATCTGGTTGGCCGCCGCCTTGTGGGATGTTGATGTCAGTTTTGTATACGCGGCCGTTGCGGAAGCCATCGCTCCTGGCGGCCGTTCCTCTGTAATTATCAACCCCGTATTTGACATAGATGTTTTTACTTCCATCCTATCTAGGCACCGGCACCCCCCTGCATGCCCAGATGATGGCATCCCTGGCGTCGGCTGAGGCCCCCTCGACGCGCCAGAACCACCTCATTCAGGCCCAGGCCTACGTGCGTTTCGCCGTCTCATCAGGATTCGACCCTCGCTGGCCGACCGTTGCCTACGGGGCCCTCTACACCCAGGCCCTAGCCAATTCATTTCGGGCCCCGGCAACGGCCGCCAATTATCTATCAGGAGCCCGGACCTGGATACGCCGCCATGGCGGGGACCCGGCACCGCTGTTTGCGGACGAGGTCCTCGCGGTTCAGCGCGGTACCAGACGCCTCTCCACCCACATCCCGGCACCCGCCCCTGCAGTTCGCCTTCCAGAACTCCGGCACGTGCTTCTCTACTTATCCAGGGCCGGGCCCTCGGCCCTCGTCCTCCGGGCGGCGCTACTCATTGCGTACTTCACCTTTCTACGGGCCTCGAACCTCGTATCTCCGTCGTTGACCTCGTGGGGCGGCCCCCACACCCTACACCGAGCGGACATACAGCCCCAGCATGGACTCCTCAGGATCCACGTGAGATCGACCAAGACACGGTCACGTGCGGCCCCCCCTGACGTGGTCGATCTTCCGCGCTTGGCGGATCCGCTGATCTGCCCGGTAGACGCCTATACCAACTACGTCGCGGCCGTTCCGGCCCCTCCACGGGCGCCAGCGTTTATCCTCTCATCATCAACCCCTTTGACCTCTCGGCCGTTGTGCGCCGTCATGCGTGCTGCCCTGGCGGCCGTGGGATTCCCGGCGGCCGAGAGAGTGACACTCCACTCATTGAGGAGGGGGGCAGTCCACGATGCCGTGGCTGCGGGGGTTCCCCAGAGTGTCATCTCCCATCATGGCACCTGGAACAGTGCCACGGGCATTAGGCCTTACTTACCCCCGTCGGGAAGGACGTCGCTCCCTTCCTGACTGTAATAATAAGTTTGGCATTTATGCCTATGCCCTTTGGCATGATTTCTCACGTTTGAGAACATTTTTCTATTTCAGGGTTATTTACTACGGACACTAAATACTCATGACTTTTCTAAGATTACGATGTTCACATCCCATGTAATCTACAGTTGTATGAACTTGTCTCACTGAAATAAATACCCTGTATTCCAATTCCGCCTCCGTTATAATTGAGGCTAATTGGAAATTGGCAGTAATTATACGGGAGGAATGTGTGGCGCCATCTAGCGCTTACGCGATCCCGTCGCAGATGCGCACAGTACTCCACAGAGGGCGCCTCCAGCGATCGTCAAGACAGCGTTTGCTTCGGAACCCGCCCACCCTCACCATTTTCGTCAAAGACTCACGTTCTAGGGCATTTATGCCTATGCCCTTTGGCATGATTTCTCACGTTTGAGAACATTTTTCTATTTCAGGGTTATTTACTATGGACACTAAATACTCATGACTTTTCTAAGATTACGATGTTCACATCCCATGTAATCTACAGTTGTATGAACTTGTCTCACTGAAATAAATACCCTGTATTCCAATTCCGCCTCCGTTATAATTATATAAAACTGCATCGAGAATCGTATAAATAGACAATACTCCATGAGCTTGGATGGGCCGCAACCGTCATCGAGGCGAGGCGATTACGGCCCATTCAAAGGAGTCAAGTTTTGTGTATTTTACGATTCGAGTGAAGTTCTAGTTCTTATATCTCACCCCTTTTTATCAAATTAGATATCATCAAACTTTCACGATAATTAGAATAGACTTAGCAAATCCACATGACGTCATCCCAAATTCACTAAGCCACGGCCGTGGCGTAGTATTGTCACTTCATGGGGGTGATCGTTGAGTATGTTCTTCTAATGTTATTTCTATGGCTAAACTTGTATCAAGGGTGAGATGATGTGTATATCTTTCCCGACAATATATGTGAACTGCAGGTATGAACAATGCACATATTAAGAATGATAGAAATATGCAGAGAAGGAATAGAGAGGAGAAGGAGACAGATAAGGAGAGGAGACAGATAAGGAGAGAGATTGACAGGGAGAGTTAAGCAGAACTGTCTTTAGAAACGTATTTTGAACCACTACGCCACGAGTTTGGATGCGTAGTAATCGTCACGAGGCGTAGCGTAGTGGTTCAAAATATGTTGCGAAAGCGGTTCTGTTTTTATCTCACCCCCAACACAGACCTTACAGTCGATTTTAAGCAATACTATAATTATACACCAGCCATTACTCCCGATAGATAACTGGCGCTCTCCATGTTTGTGCCAGTGCGGTTCAAGCCATGGCGCCGGAACTATTTTTTTTAACTCGACGTTCATTGGTTGCTGCGTTGCTACGTCTCTCTGCCACCACCATGGCGTAGTACTGTAACTTTACGTAGATGAGCGTTGCGTATTTTCATTCAACGTTAACTCAATGGCACAACCTGTACCAGGGGTGGGATAAAAAAAGAGATGGACCAGAGAGAAACGGATGGGAAAGATAAGAGACTTGCGCCAACGATTAGCAGATGCACCCAACGTACGCAGCCTCTTTGACTCCCACTCATGGGCTGAGGGTGTGTCTGTTTTAGTCTGGTTTTATGTCCCTGCCGCTAAATCTCAGAGCGTGCGCTACTCAGGAAACTCGTAGAGGAAGAAAAAGAAGAAGCCTTGGGGGTACTTTTTTCTTTCCTCCACCCTTTGAGCAGTAGGAAGCAATGTGCGTGTTCCCACCCTGACAGGTGTGCCTAGACCCCCCTGGACCAAATGCCTCCCACAGTGTCCAACCCCCCCCCCCCCCCCAGCCTCTCCTGTCCAATACCATTGACCTTCATCAGGCGGGTGTCCTCCAGTGTGCCTCCAGTACCCTTCAGCCCAGGAGGACACCATCCAGAACACCTGGACCATTGGCATTTCTTCTCCTGTAGTGGTTCCCTTGTCTCGAGTGGCCGCCGGTTCGGGGGGGACTGTGGGGTAGGTAAGGGGTGCGTGATGGTGCTGGGGAGTGGGGGGGGGGGGTGGAGGGGAGGGGAGGGTAGCCCGGCGCGAGGGGAATATCAAGGGGTGCTGTGGACTGGAGGGTGTCTTGGTGTTGGGATAACGGTGGTGAATTACGGTTGGAGGATTCTTGACGCTGGCACATTTAAAGGGGTCGGAGGAAAACGTGTTTAGTGTGGGATCGGTAGTGAGATCAGGGTTTTATTGAATGACTAGGGTTGCTTGTAGGCTGTACAAGCCTACTGAGCAAGAGAAAAAGGGCAGACGATGTAAACATCTGTTACTATGACATGGCTTATCCTATCCCTCATATAAATCTCCATAGACCTAACATGGTGTGACTATATGACACGGTTATGCCATAAATGATCTATATGTCACGCTTAACATATGAAGTTTAAACATGTGACGGAGTAGGATAAACCTTAAACGTAACGATATTTCATATGATTGTTTACATGGCGTTCGTTGTCTTCTGCGACAGATATCTCTCAACTCTGCTTCGTGAAATTACTCCGCGAAGACAACTCATGCCACATAAACAATCATGTGGAATTTCTAGACGTTTCTTCATACCATTTTATACCATATATCGAAATTATATCCAATGAGAGAGATGTACCAGAGAAATGAATGAATAACCCAATTCCCTAATGTTATTCTGATAGTAGTAAATCACGAGATAACATACTAAATCAATATTTTGGAAATGCCTGGATATATTTACTCCGTGGGAAGCATCAGATAAAGGCTTACACTACACAGAATCTTATCAAAAACTTTCGAGACACCTCTAGAGTAAAACAGGTCTCATTAGTCACATATTTGCCTCCTTTGATACGCATAGACCAAGGCCTAGACACAGACACCTCTTATAAGACGGTTCTTGTTAGACACAGAGACATCACTAGACACACATGTCCTGGGTAGATATACTTTGGACTCACTAGAGGCACACTCGACTGAGTTACATCGCTGGAAGATGCGCATTAAGGGGTTCAGGAGGCATGCGATGCGCCAAACACCGGGCAAAGTGGTAAAACGGCGGAAAATTGCGAGTTGCTCTGAGCTGCTCCGAGCTGCTCCGAGCGTCTCCGTACTGCTCCGAACTAAACCGAGCTGTTCCGAGCTGCTCCGAGCTGCTCCGAACTAAAGCGAGCTGCTCCGAGCTGCTCATAATTTCTCATAACTGCTCCGAGCTGCTCCGAGCTGTTCAGAGCTGCTCCAAGCTGCTCTGAGCTGTTCGGAGCTGCTCCTAGCTGCTCCGAGCTGTTCAGAGCTGTTCAGAGCTGCTCTTAACTTCTCAAAAGTGCTCAGGGATACTAGGAGCTGCTCATAGCTGCTCGGAGCTGCTCATAGCTGCTCCGAACTGCTCGGAGCTGCTCGGAGCTACTCAGAGCTGCTCGGAGCTACTCAGAGCTGCTCGGAGCTACCCAGAGCTGCTCGGAGCTACTCAGAGCTGCTCAGAGCTGCTCGGAGCTGCTCGGAGCCGGGCGTCGCAGTCCTTAGAAGGTGGGCGAAAATAGGCGAAGGGAGCAATCGTGCGCGCTGGTACCTTAAAGAAGCGGCGCAGTCCTGTATGAACTGAGGGCGGCACGATAAACTAGAGATAGACCGGCCAATGACACATGAAACAAGCAACACGTTGGTCCACAGGGTAGGCAGGCGATAATGGGTGAAGTGAGGGATGCATATTGACGAAGGTGGGCGATAATAGGGGCTGGAGAAGGGAGAAACCTCGAGCAACAGTGGACTATGTATGGACCTGACGGACTGGGTACCTTAAGCCCTCAATGTCTTGACTGTATCATTCAATTTGTTACCTCCAGTAACTGCTGTGGCAGAGAAGTCCGTTTATGTGTATATCATCGCACGATAGATCTAATTTTTGTTGTTAAAAGTACTAAACCTTTGATCATTGTTGCATATTCTGGATTTACTGTATCTTTATTTTCATAATTTTGCAAAAGACTATCCCGGCGTTTACACTAGACGACTAAAATGTGAGGACTGTAGATCGTCAAACTATCGTCGTCAGGTGGAGCTCGAGTGGGCAATATCGGCCACAATAAACATCAACCCAAGAATTTCATCAAGCGTTAACATTTTATATATCTACCGGTGTCTAGCAATTAGTTGAAAATGACAAACTAAATCGGGTCTTGCATTGAAAACAACGGATTCATCTCACCGAGTAACGGCCAGCATAAGAAATAACCTTAGACATAACAACTATAGTGGGGCAGTATCATATCACTCCCGATTCGCTCGCCGCTCAGTGTCGCGTGGTCACGCATGGACATCCCTGCCCGCCAGGTGTCGTGGCGGTCGGGGCGGGCGGGCGAACGGGCGAACGGGCGAACGGGCGAACGGGCGGGCGGGCGGGCGGGCATCAGTCGTTGAACGTCGGCCGGGGGTTCCGCAGTAGAATGATGAGAAGTACATTCCCCAGGAATTACCCGGATTCCCATCATTTGTACGGCCACTCAACAGCCGTACCTCGCAGGGTCTCACGTCGACTGACTCACTTATTAGGCCGGGCGGGCGGGGGCGTTTCCGGGCGGGGGGCGGGGGGCAGTGGGGGCAGGGGGGGGGGGCCCTCGCCAGTCCAGATTAGGTATTGACCGTCGAGAAAGGAGGCACTCGTCGTTATTTGTCATTACCGGGGGAGGGAATTAGCCGAGGTGATTTAAGGCCAGCTAGTGTACTGACTGACCCGTTTTAGTCGCCGTGCGCTCAATTCTGCCCGTATGCTCATCCTCTTATTCGCCCCCTTTGACCAGACGTGGCGACACCACGTAGTCAGGCTCGGAACTACATATATAGGCTCAACGATCACGTGACTAACGAGAGCTATATCTAGACTCCAGCGGGTCTTTGGACAGCTGACCAGAATAGATGAGATTCCCACAGTGTGCTAGTCATCACATCAGTATTTGTATACGTAGTGTCTTGTATAACAGTAGCAGTGCCTTAAAGTGGAATTCACACGCTGAGATTCACGTACCTCAAAGGGTATTTGTCCGAGACAAATTCCATTGAGATTCTGTACTGGAACATAATTTCCTCGTCTGAACGGTAGTGTTCCATTTTGGTGATGATCACCCTTAACAAGAGACAGAATCCCAAGATGTTTTGATTTTAAAGACGTTTAAAATTCATAGAGGCATTTCGATGAAACAAATGCAACCACTGCTGAGTTGGGGACTGAGTGCCCAACTTAGCCAATAGGAGACCAGCAAGAAGGATGCCATGTTTTTCACACCCCTCACCTCCAGAGTATGCGAGCCCCAAGGTGTCTGTTCAATGGGACTTTTTCTTAAGTGGGATTCACACGGTGGGATTCATGTACCTCACAGGTTTCAAAATCTCATGAGAGTGTGCCCCTTTTCAGGGGTAAATATCGCAAACAATTTCAGGGAAGAAAACATCTTTCAGGGAAATGTATAGACAAACACCATGTGAGGTACATGAATCCCATTGTGTTTATCCCACTAATAGTGCATTTATAGTCGAGGAATCAAGATAGATTCCATGACTCGTATTTGCCTGAACGAGAATGCGAGGAGTCATGTTTGACGCCATGCAAGCATAAAATAAACATAAAGCAAAAAATATAAAATATAAAATATAATGAAGCAAAACAGATAAACAAAGAATATAAAAACGAACTTATTTAATTAGTTGAATATGATTATGTTGAAATGTAAGCACCCCAACACATGCTAGACTACCTCTCGTCATCCCCATTGTTACCTGTTCATTATACATCCTACTTCACAAAACTTTGTAATTGTGAATGTAGTTCTCACTATGTAACCTCACTTTCCTATGTATTCTCACCTTTTTCCAGTTGGAACTGTTACTATAGCACCTGTTACTTGACTGTTAACTTAGTATACTTAAAAGTGACGAATTCAAATAATTTAGAAAACAATGTATATAGAAATCAAGATGTCACATGGTTGATGGAAGATCGGAGTCTTTTGTACTATCGAATCATACCGAAATAAAAAAAAAATATAAAAAAAAATATAAAAAAAACTTTAGACTATATAACAGGTGGCACGTTTTCATGATATTCTTGTACCAAAGGAGAACCGTCTGACACTGAGGGTAAAGGTGTTAAGTTCTCTTGTCTTAAGGTCATTCGTCTCTACGTGTGAATCCTGCTTTACGCGACACTGGCTGAGGAAACTCATAATGTATGAAACTTAGTATGTTAAATGGGATCCACACGGTTGGATTCCTGTTTCTCACAGGGTTCAAAATCTTATGAGATTCTCTTCCTTCTTAAGGGTAGATGTCACTAACATTTGCAACAGAAAAAAACATGTCTCAGAGAAATGTAACCCTACAATTTAGTTTGTGTTCGATAGCAGAATCTCAGCAGGGTTTGTCTCAGAAATACGCCCTGGGAGGTACATGAATCCCATCTTGTGAATCCCACTTTATCAAAACAAGTAAAGCGACGTAAATCTATCTACACTATCTCATGTTTTATCTATGTTTTACACCAAATGACCTTGGATTTAGTGAGTTTTATGTTGTCTTACTTTGGAGCAATAGTTAGGCAGTAAAGATGAGATACAGTGTATGGGAATGGGGGGACAGGGAAGACGCTGGCGACCTTCACCCCTAATCCCTCCACACTGATAGACAGATCAGAATTCACACAGCATTTCGCGGAACTTTCAAACATGTCTGGAGTTAAAATTTCACAGTCTACAGAAGTCTAGACTTGTCTGGAGTTCTCCGGATGATATTACACATACAAAGGGAAGCTGGGATTGGCCTCCAAGCAGTCCCAAATGATGTTCTGTCGCAACATTCACTTTGACTCACGCCGTCTACGAGAAGATGACAGTCCTAAAAGGAATATCATAACGTGTCATTATACGAGAACGAGGCCAGAGGTATAGGGCACAGAGTGGTTGCTAATGCTGTCAGCAGCCGCCAGGAAATTTGATAGCGCCACTGTACTCGGGGGGCAACAACTGTAATCAGTTGTTATAATCTATAGATGATATTACGATGAGGCTAATTTGTTTTTAGACAATCCACAAATAATTGCTCCCGCCACCTGGTGTTTTGGCTAGCGTCGGGGGGGGGGGGGGGGGGGCAAGATGGATGTCTCCATAGCACAATAGCTATGTTCCCTATAAATATTTTATTTCAGAGTTCGAAAGTGAAGCTGGCTTCATAGATACGGGCAACAGTTAGCCAAGCATCTTCCTAACAATGTATTCTTTAACGTTGGTAGACATGGCGCGCAAACCGTATCTTTTTGTTTCACATCTTTAGATTATTCACCGACACTTTTCAGTCATTGCCTTTGATTCTATACAGTTCCAGCTTAAATTGAGTAGTTGAAACATGCAGATCAGCTCTGTGACTATCAAGATTTGTGTCGGTATTGATTTTGAAAATGCTACTCGTTATGGACAGTTATGGGGACTCCATTTTTGCCTCATATATTAAAAGTAACTGGTTCTGTATCTTTGCAGCTGTTAGGAGCGCCCTGATATAACAGACATAGGTGTGAATCTATACGCTAGCTTGTCCCACCATAATATCTTGCCCGATGTTATACTCACTCCTACGTCAACGCTTCAATTCCATAGACACAGACCTCGAGTGGGCAGTGTTAACTAAACCATGCATCGCGAGGTGGCGCTGAACGGAAACTCATGTATTGCGGGGCTGATGGGCAGCACACGATCGAAGACCAAATGACATTTACCTCTCAACCTGAGTATTGCGAAGCGCACCTAAATACCCTACCTATGTGTATTATCCCATTAGCATCTAGTAGAATTAGAAGAAGTATATCTCGCTGGCCAAGTTCTGACCCTACTGATAGGATGAAAAGCTGATTATGTACATACATCTCACCTCAACTTTCTATCACTTAGGTTTTGCAACTTAGTTTCTTTTATACCTTTCTGATATATATTGGCAAAAGCTCAGTTCATATTTGGACTGGTCTCAATGCTCAGCAAGTATGAACTGACAATTTACTACTTATAATAACAGTCATACCTATTTTTGTCTTTCGCATCTGTACTGTACTGCTTGTGAGTGAGATGTACTACCAACTAGCCGAGGTACCCTCATATTTTCTTATATAGTGTCCCGTCAACGCCTTTTTACATGTGTGAGGCCAGGCAATGAAAACCAGCAGCCATGATAGCAGCTGATGCCATGGCCACTTTATTGGCACAATTCAAACATTTAAATCAAGAGAATGAAACGATGGCGATAATGTACGACTACAGTTTATGTAGAATCTTAAAGTCTTTTAGCATATTGATGGGAACGGTACAGATTTTAAACTACAATCGACTAGTATATAACATCCCATTTCGTGGTATTCAAGATGAAAATAAAAATTCAAAGATTTCCTTTTGTGATTTTTGTATTCCCTTCTAGAGTTTATACGGGATTTAACACAGGATCATCTGATAAAAGTTGCTGTTAACAAGCGTAGCAACAAGTCTCAGTGAGCAAGACTTTCTTGCTTACACAAATGATTTGCTATCACTCAGAATATAATTGCGACGGTGACTATGGTGTATATGAATGCAATCAAGCCTTTGTGAATAATACCTGAAGATGAAAGAACTGCCAGAAGAGAAGAACACTTTCTGCACAGCCCGAAATACAGAAATGAGACTGTTATTATTTAATAAGAGACAGTGCACTGCCAGTAGACTGATGCACCAAGTTCCTGAAGCTACAAATTATTCATGGTATCATCTGCACTGCCGCTATAATTCCCTTCCACTAATCATACATTTTTCTCATTGAACAGTTATTATCAACTCAATTATGTCCCTGTAGGCAAAAGGGAATGTGATTTCTATGGATATCTATCGGCAAGAATGGAAGGATCTTATTAATCGGCTTAATCTTCAATATAGTTCCCAGCGTTTTGCGATGCTTTGTCGGAGCAGGAAATGAGCTGCTCGTTGCTGTGTGAGCTGCTCGGGCGCCTGTTGTTGATACGCTGGTGAGTAGCTCTGATATTGATACTTTAGGCCATGCCGCCAACTACAAATATCCATCAAGACGAAGTTCTATTTAACATTCTCCTTCCGTGTAAAAAAGAATCGAATTAGTGCAGCCTGCGATGCTTTAGACCCTCGAGGATTACGAGTGGCCTCGATACAAAATAAAAACTCTTGCTATCGGAAATTTAGGATTTGCAGGGAAATGGCCTCATGTTGTTAGCTGCTGTTCGCCAACTTCAGGATCCAGAATGTGAAGAAATTTATTCTAATTGTCGTTGAGATAACTCCATATATGAGCTTGGCAGCTCGAATTGCCTCATCTAAGACACATGTTGTAGCCATGCACATAGACTTGCTCAAGTCTTTGATTATGAACATTCATTAAATGATTAAAGAAAATCGGAATACAATTCATTATAGCATGTGTCCTTCTCTGACTGGCCAATGAATCAAAGACTTGTCCACTCTGACCAGAATCTCCTGTTTATGACCCCAAGCCACTCCCTGTAACCCTATACCTCCCTCTACCCTTCCCCCCCTCACCTCCTCCAGTTCCCTGCTTGCCTGTGTTTTCATAGCAATATATTTCGCCTACTCCTGACTGTGACCCGAATGAGATCAAAGTGAGAGGGTATCAATCTCCAAGCAGATATCCTGACCAGTAGCAGACCTCTGCTTGGGGAGTGTGGCGCTACATCGCGCCAGTCTACATGGCCGTTTACGGATGTGACCATTCCCTGTGTCACTCAGAAGGGGTGGAGAGGTAGGATACAGGGACTGAGGCCAGTCTACTATGCACATAACATAATGCGTTAAATACGAGTGGCCCTCCTAACTGTTTGCATTAGACAATAACATGAAGGCTAAAACAGGCAAGCGAAATAAGTAAACCAGACAAGCTAGACAGCGCTTCGTGTTGGCTTTCCAATTATTGCACCTCATAGTGTCAGCTTCACGGTCTAATTGCACTAGATGTACTTACAAGCCGGTGAACAATGTTTTATTCTCGATGTATTTCCCCAGATACATATTCTCTCGAAGAAACATTTTATGTTCTATTGCACAATGGTGAGATAATGGACATTTAAGGATCGATAGAAGGTGGTAATTGCCCTGCCATTTATGATTTTTTGCGTTGGCAACGACTTTAAATTAAAGCTGACTTCAGTTGAATACGCGTTGAATGATGGGTTATACTGTATGAATATGTGCAGATATATGCGTTAAATGATGGGTTATAATGTATAAATAGGTGCAGATACATGTGTTGAATGGTGGGTTATAATGTATAAATAGGTGCAGATACATGTGTTGAATGGTGGGTTATAATGTATAAATAGGTGCAGAGACATGTGTTGAATGGTGGGTTATAATGTATAAATATTTGCAGAGACATGTGTTGAATGGTGGGTTATAATGTATAAATATGTGCAGATACATGTGTTGAATGGTGGGTTATAATGTATAAATATGTGCAGATACATGTGTTGAATGGTGGGCTATAATGTATAAATATGTGCAGATACAGGTGTTGAATGGTTGGTTATAATGTATAAATATGTGCAGATACATGTGTTGAATGGTGGGTTATAATGCATAAATTTATGCAGATACATGCCTTGAATGGTGGGTTATAATGTATAAATATTTGCAGAGACATGTGTTGAATGGTGGGTTATAATGTATAAATATTTGCAGAGACATGTGTTGAATGGTGGGTTATAATGTATAAATATGTGCAGATACATGTGTTGAATGGTGGGTTATAATGTATAACTATGTGCGGATACATGTGTTGAATGGTGGGTTATAATGTATAACTATGTGCAGATACATGTGTTGAATGGTGGGTTATAATGTATAAATATGTGCAGATACATGTGTTGAATGGTGGGTTATAATGTATAACTATGTGCAGATACATGTGTTGAATGGTGGGTTATAATGTATAAATATGTGCAGATACATGTGTTGAATGGTGGGTTATAATGTATAAATATGTGCAGATACATGTGTTGAATGGTGGGTTATAATGTATAAATATGTGCAGATACATGTGTTGAATGGTGGGTTATAATGTATAAATAGGTGCAGATACATGCCTTGAATGGTGGGTTATAATGTATAAATATGTGCAGATACATTCTATGAGAAAAGAAATATAGGCAAGTTCACACATTTGTTTCTGTTCGTTCAATATTGTTCAAAGACAGTGGGCTGAGAGAAAAAGGGTATGAGAACTGTGCTAGATGTTGCTCGTGTGGCGCTGTTGTACCCCACAAGGTCATTCCCCGTACTTCAGGTAGCAGCATATTGAGGATTCCCTTCGTTTACCGGGCGCTACTTCAGCCCTTCCTATTGTCAGACCCTCTGTAGCTAGGGATTGTGTTTGACAATGAGAGCAGGGGATGCTTTTCACCGACTGTCTCCACCGGAGCTGATTTCCCCTTTCTTCGGGGACTTTAGAAGATTGTCATTCCTTAGCGTGTGTTGCGTAGATAAGAGAATTTAGCCCATTCCCGGATTTTTTCCATGGCATCTGCAAAGGCATTGCTTACTGCTTATATCCTCGTTAAAATGCAAGGCTTCTTTTGGCGGGGATAAAGAAGACTGGTCGCCGGCTGATACTATATCCTCATACCACATTGCAAAGGCCTGGCAGTGCCGCTAGCGATTAAAGTGTAAAGTCTGATCTGAGACGGGTGCGTCGTCATTCCTTCAAAGTATAGACCACGTCGTCGAATTCCAGTCACGTACCACATTAGCCTTTCTCCGTAAGAGCACCGACAAACCAATTGCTGTGTATCCTCTAAAGCGGACTGCTTCAAAGTATCAGCCGTCTGTGGACGTGGAATATTCTGAAATTTTAACTCGTGCACCAGATATGTGCGGCACTTAGTTCTTTCACAGATACACCAGCACCCCGACGTTAATATTTATCTGTTTTATTCAACGGCACGTGGCCTTGAGGAAACCCAACTGGTTTTGGATGGAAGTTTTTTTAACGCAGCGACCTTTCTTTAAGCGGTGCAAATTTCTTCAGTTAGGATCCGATTTCAACCAGACCAGAGGAACTTTTCAAGTCGCCCCCTTTCGTATTTTGATTAAAAGTAAAAGGAACTTGAGATGATATAAGGGCATTCCAGGTACAGCACGAAACTTGTATCAAAGGATCCATGAACCAATCCTAATGTATTACCCCCATCTTTCTCACTCAATCACCCAGAAGAATAATCCCTAGGTACAAATTTTAACAATATATTCAACAATTTTCGAATGAACATATAAAATGCGATATACATAAATGTGTGTGTATATATATATATATATTTTTTTTTTTATCCTACCCCTCATATAAATCTCCATAGACTTAACAAGGAGTGACTGTATGCCACGGTTATGCCATATAAAATTTATATGCCACAGGTGACATATGAAGTTAAAAACATGTGACGGGGTAGGACAAAATCTTAACGTCACTCAATTTCATACAATTGTGTACATGGTATTCGTTGTCTTCCCCTACAGATATCACTCAGCTCCGCTTCGTGATATCATTTCGTGAAAACAACTCATGCCATATAAACAATTGTATGAAATTTCGTGACGTTTCTTGATAATATATATATATATATACATGCATAAATATATATAGATTAGATATATAGAGTTATATATATGTATGTATGTATATATATATATATATATATATATATATATATATATATGTATATATATATATATATATATATATATATTTATATCTACATACACATCTAATATCCCATACATATGCAAATGTATTTACATTTTATGCGTTTCCATATACAATAAAAAGGCTGATTCAGCTGAATGTAGTCACTGGTGGTTTCCACGGGGCGGGGTAAGGAGGGTACAGGAGGAGGCGCAGGAGGAGGGGGGGGGGCTTAAGCTTGGCCGTGGAGGAAGATCGTAATCCATAGGGGCGAGATCGGGCGCTGGCACGCAGGCCTGACGTGATGTAGAGACGGGTTTGTTCGATAATGACTTGGAAACTGCGTACACGTATAATTACTAGCGCATCAACACACACTCTCTTATTGATGGCAATGGCTCTATATAGGCACCAATCCGCTAATTGGTAAGTGCCTGTGAATACGTCAGTGCGTGCTATATCACTAGGAACATGGATGATGTGATGGCAATTGAAGTAGTAGATATGGAAAATGATACGATTTATTGGACAAAAAAGGAAAAAAATTGGGTGATATTATCTTGGATATATAGTGTATAGTGAAATTCCTATTGTGGTTATTTTTATCTTTTTATAGATTATAACTGAGAATTGTGTGGGAATACTAACGATTGTTATCATTGCAACCCCCTGGTACGAATTAAGAACATTGGGCCAACCCGGGGTGGCAGGTTTGCCCAGCCCTGGTAACCCCGTATCCCAGTAACACACAAGTTGCCAGGCTGGAGAGGATGTATACATACGACTGCCCCTCGCCTGTACGTCTTAGGTCTAAGCTGTGGTAAATGGTCCTACCTGACCCGTCCCCGTGTAGATGTATATCCGAGTGGTCGAGTAGAATGGAGCTACTCCTCCTGGGTCCGTAGGGCGTAAAGGGGGTGTCGTGTAAGAGGCGGGGTGTGAGCAGTTGGTGAGCAGAATGACGAGCACCTGGGAGCAGATCGTAACACAGCAATCCCAGTACGTTGTACGATGAGCAGGTCCCGAGTTGCTCAACGGCGAGCAGCGAACCGGCCAGCTAGCTATCCAACCCAGCCAGCGTGCAATAAGGGAGCGCACCGCTGTCTGCCTGCTGCCAACACAACCCCAAGCCAGCACTAGTACTCCTCGCTACTACCCAAGCACCTCTAGGAGCTTCACAGTCATCCAACGTGAGCAACTCACTACAGCTGCTCAGTGTGTTCTCAATCCTCCTCCTCCTGCTTGTTAGAATACGTCCTGGGTCTTGCTACTCCTTATCCTTCTCCAGGGGGGATGTCCTGTAGTCAGGAGGTTCCGGGGTCTGGGGTACGGCGCTAGGCTTACTGTGAGTAGTACACCCCGAGCAGCATTTGTCCCGGGCGGGCCCGAGCAGCTCCTAGCCGGCAGTCGCTCCGGACGGCGGCGGGGTGCGTGTGGGGAGCACCTCCGGCGGTGGAGGCGACGACGGCGGTGCCTTGTCTCACTAGGTTAACGCCATTGACATTGGCAATTGTCTAAGAAATGGGCTCGACCCAGAGCCCTGTGTGCCGCACTAATGTATGTCCAGCCGGGCTTGGCAGAGGCTAGGCGCCGGGGGGCGGGGAGAGGGCGGGCGGGGGTCCACCTCGTACCGGCCCGGAGGGACTCCACGGCCTGTCCTGCCGAGAACACTGGAGCAAGTCCCGCGCTCCCGTCCCGGCCGTCAGGCGGTCTGGGCGCTGGTTCTCCGTCTAGCTCACAGGTGGCGTCAGTGTGTCGTGTTGCAGGGTGTGTCTGTATCTGGTGAAATAAAGAAGAAACCAACAAGTCGTCGTTCTTCACGAGTTTAATGCGGGGTGATATGAACGAGGCGATAGTGGATATCACGTAGCATTCAAACGAGTTGGGAATGAATTCTTTTACCAAAACGAGTTGTTTTCTGTCTTTTTCTCACCCCAGAACACACTAACAGAATGTACGATGCACAGTCTATAGACTATGGAGAACGGACTGTTATACTCATAGGGGCATGGAGAACGAGTTCCCAATGTCAAGCCTATGGGACAAAAATACTAGGGATGAGATAAACCAGCAGTAGGCTTGAGTTTTGCTGAGGTTGTCTGATAGAACTACAATTCACATCCAAACCTTTGATATATTAAGTAATAATGCTGCCATTCTAGAAGTGGTTCAGTATGGATCTCTATGTGGCCACTGGAGCCTACCAAAAACAGGGACTAGATCACTAGTAGA
This sequence comes from Alentia gelatinosa, assembly GCA_950022655.1. NCBI lineage: Eukaryota > Metazoa > Annelida > Polychaeta > Phyllodocida > Polynoidae > Alentia > Alentia gelatinosa. The sequence continues at coordinate 60,341,634 of OX465586.1, read as the reverse complement.
TCCGCCAAGATAAAAGAAAAACTGAAAGAAAAAATTTAAATTAAAAAAATGTGCCAACCTATTATTAGAAAGTATTATATGTTCATTTCAAATATAGCAAGCGTACAAAAGCATACATATTTGGAAGAATAAATCGGGCCTACAACTAGCATGATTATTAATTCCATTGCTGGTTAATCATGTCATTATATCACTGTGATGTGATGAACAGAACTAGTTCTCTGTACTTGCTGACATTACACAATCGTTGGTATCTGGATGGTACACCCTCCTTTCTTTGGGTTAATGTGACAAATTGTGAAATCTATGAAGGATGCAAAATAAATTTCAAAAAAGAAAAAGAAAATTTCACCAGTCATGAAAATCCACCATGTGGATGATGCTTGATGACGATGCTTTAATAGAAACTTATTGTATTAAGGGACAGCAACCCACGTGGGTGGGATTTTTAAAACCTGCTAAATTGCCAAAATAAGCTTATTCAAGGTTCATGTTGTATAAACGTATCTCATGAATGTAAAAATGAAATTATTTGGTGTATCTTTTGATAATCTTTCTTTCCAACATAGGGTTTTGTAGAGCTCAGAGGAATTTTTCCTTCCGAAAATCAACAAAAACTGTGTTTTTCTATTGATTTTTGCTTTGTTCAAAATCTGGGAGACACAATTTCGAGCAAATTGTATTTATTAACATGTTTAAAGCATATGTCATCAGAAGTGTAGACAATATGATTTTGAAAATTGGTAAAAGATTGAAAAAATATTAAAATGGTAAAAACTATCCAGGACCTTCAAATTTTCCAACATAGAGACCCATAGAGTATGTTGTTCAAGACTCCGACTTTCAGAGGAAAATACTAATGAGATATATAGTGAGAAATTAATTTTTCTTTATTGTACAATGTTGACCAGAATCCTGACTGTGATACCTGAAAGTTTCAACACAATCGGATTATCCATCCTGATATCAGAACATTATGATCCCATGATGATATTTTTCCAAAAACATGGGTTGTTGGACAACACACCTCTAAAGGATGTGTAAAAGAAAAAATAATCATAATAGAATAACAAATATCATTGGTTATGTTAAGTACCCCTACCACTCATGAATGCCCAGGTTGGTTTTTTTCTAAATAAAAAAATATACTTTTTATTGTTCAAAAACTGAACACGTGTTGTCCGACACCCCGGGGTGTCGGACAACACGCTGTTTTACAAGTTATGATTTTGGGGTTGTTTTTTATCCGTAATTGAGTGGTTTGCTTTGTGAAATATAGCTTATTATCATTTCATTAAAAATATAAAGTATTATAGCCTCAAATATTATTTTTCTCATTGTTCTGAGTAATTCTATTAACGTGTTGTCCGACACCCCTCGTGTTGTCCGACACCCCTGTGTTGCCCAACACCCCAAATATGGTTTAGAGCTTTTCTTTTAAATCTAATATATGAAAAAGGTATTTTGGATAAAATATAATGTGTGTCACCGTATAATATTAGTCATTCTTAAGTTATAAGCATTTATAACATTTCTTGAAATTTCAGATATTTAGGGGGTTGGACAACATGCAGTATTATACACAACTTCAAAAGGCTCTCAAATCTAAACCATTGATCTGATTTTGTTGGAATAATATTTTTCTGGAACGTACTTAGTAGGTGAGTAACATAAAATATAAAAAGAAGTATTATTCGGAAATTATTTTTTGCATGTTTTATCCCAGGTTCAAAGCTGAATTTAGCAGGTTTCAAAAATCCGACCCACGTGTTTTAATGAACACTAAATGGAATTCACACGTTGGGATTCATGAACCTCACAGGGTCTAAAATCTCATGAGAATCTGTTTCCCTTTAGAGTAAATGTCGCCAACAGCTGCAGGGAAAAATACTTGTCTCATGGACATGGAATCCTACAATTTAGATGAAGAAATTGCGTTCGAGTACAGAATCTCAGCAGGATTCGTCTCAGACAAACACCCTGTGAGTTACATGAATCCCATCTTGTGAATCCCACTATGGATGGCTATTTGACTGCCCCTAACCAGATTGCTCACCTTATTGACTGTCCAACTAACTGACTGTCTATCTGCTTGACTACCTCTCACCGTCACTTTGATTGACCATCTAAATCCTATAAGACATCGACATCACAGGGTTGACATTTGGGGCTATTGATGTTTATCTCACCCCTGGTACATCTTCCTCATAGACTTAACATTGGGAACTTATCTTCAATGCTCCTGGAGTATTTAGAAATTTAGGGGATTATGCCACAAATATTAGCCAGGGACGGCCAACTTATTGCTAACCTGTCAGACTTTTTTTTGTATTCTTTATTTATCCTTTGGGGGTATCGGTGTATAACCGGTTTCACCTACCCCCACAGCAACATGCACATTTAGCAGATAGATGATATTTAGAAGATAAATACAGACAGGGGGGTAATACTTTTTCATGTACTGTTGTGTCCAGTCTTAGCTTGGAATAAAAATTACTGATCAATAAAGATAACCTTGCGTATCTGTTTGATACTAGTGTGGATAAACCTTCCACTTAAACTGATTCGCCATTTGGGTGATGTTATCACCTGTTCATTTCCATCACAGTATGAGCCTATCGAGTCAGGTGAAATTCAGTTCAAGTCCATGTTTCCCTATTTTGGTGTTTCATTAGTTATATTACATTATATTACACTTTCTTTTATGAGCTATACATTGAGTAACAACTTCAAGCATTGCATACCGGAAAAGGACCAAAACATTTTTCCGATTTTTTTGTGACCAACTAGTTTGGATATTCATACAACATTAATAATGCTTGTTTCTTTTGTATAACCCTGAATTTGCTATAGTCAGCAACTGACTGAGAGTATTAAAGATATATAATTACTGACAATAGTCAATGGATGTATGTAACCAGGCACCATATATCTTGAACGTTACTTTGAACTTTTGTATAAAACCTGCTAGGATGAGGGATCTTCCATGTTCATACACTGTATATATGTTATATTATTTTGTTATACACCGAAACTCAGATTTTTATGTGGCCTTTTTCTGAAGGGTAAGGTCCAAACCAAGAAAATCAATCGTACACGATTGAGGTTTTGAACCTCTTATTGTTCTCCGAAGAAACCTGACATACAAATGTACTGCACCTATGTGAATATATAAAGAGATCAATAAAGAAATTGAAAAAAAACTAAAAAAAACATTACGCATTTCGAGCTTTAGGGTGTTCCACAGGGTTCCTCCACGATACAGTGTGCTACTTTTATATCTTTCATATCTTTTATATCTTTCATATCTTTTATATCATTCAATCCTTGGGAAAAGACTGTCAACCTACCAGGGTTCTCTTGTATTTAGAGCGCTGGACAGTAGAGGCGCACACAGTGTACAGTCTGTAAGTTGAGCTCATAGATTAATTATCATATGTTACACATGGAATAGATAACATATCAAGCCTCAGCATCGAATACATTACTTGGCTGTCATATCTCTCTATATATTTATCTCACCCCTGGAATAAATGTCCATAGGCTTAACATTGGAAACACGTTCTCCATGCCCCTACAAGTATTGCAGTCTGTTCTCCATAGTTAATATACTGTGTGTTTATCATTCTTTTAGTGTGTACAGGGGTGAGATAAATACAGAAACCAACTCGTTTTGGTCAAAGAAGTTATTCTCCAACTCGTTTGAACGCTACGTGATATTCACTCGGTTGTCGCCTCGTTCATATCACTCCGCATCAAACTCGTGGAGAACTACGACTTTGACCAAAACTTGTTGGTTTCTTCTTCAATTCTTGTGAAAGAGTCGAGGATGTCAGTACTGTAACAGCGTTGGCTATTTCACAATAATAATCTTTTCTATAGCAGAAGTTGACATAACGTTTTAATACAGAAATCTGCGAAAGCATTTCGCTCAGAATTTGCTTCTTATTGCACTTCTGTGCAGTGAAACCTAAAGACAAAGGGATGTACGTTTTGGTTTGTGTACTAGTAGTTTGTAGTCATAGTTGTATAATTGTGCCATTCCAAACAAAACACTTTCCGCAATATAATGATGCTACAAACAAAAAACACATCTCCTGTGTTTCAAAATGTTTGTCCATCAACCCATACTGTTTGCAAAGGCATTCTGGCAGAGAAATCAGTTTGCTTACTAAAAACTCCATTCGACATGACATTATGGAGGTTTTATTCACCCTTGGGTCTCCTCCTACATAATATGATATGCAGGAAAAAGAGTTCCCTTTCGCTCGCCCGCCAATCTTCCACGACGATGGTGCAACCTAGTAAATGACATGAGTCGACGCATCGGAAATGTATTGGGCATGTTGATACGTATGACTGTATCCGTTCTGTACAATTTTACCCTATTTTATTTCAAACGATATGATACATATTTTCTAGCATCCCATAGCAATAATTCACAGATCCATGGTAACATATTAGATTATTTGAATGTCACGATCATAAATGTTACTATTTGAATGTCACGATCGTGAATATTTATATGTATACAAAATACCTATTTTTCATTTACTCTCCCATACAATAGGTATGTTGTTTAGTCTTAACACTAATTAATGTATTTTTTTAAGCAGGTCGCACTTTATTTAACATGTGGATGTCAAGCTTGGCTTCAAGCACTTGAGTCAAAACAAACATCCTCCCGAAAACGGCTCGCCATCGATTAGAACTCTTCACTGGAGGAGGCTACGATGGGATGTTGGGGACATAACATAAATACACCGGTCAGTGTTAGGTCACGTGACCTACACCTCTTCATTGTGTCTGAGAGGCTTCAAGTACCACGAGAGTATTGTTCATGTGGTGTGGTGTGTTCTCCAGCCAGGGCCCCGTTGCTCCACTTTTTGTGGTATCGCTAGCTATAATCGGATCGCAATTCTATTTCTTACGATTACTTTAACGATCTGACTAAAAAAGCATTGCTCCAGTAATATTGGCTGGTATCCCTTTATTCATGTGGTATCGTTAATTTGTTCTATGTGATAGCGATACAACAATTCGGGGCACATATTGAATGGCCTCGGTGTATACTAAAACTCGGTCGGTGGTTCTAAACTGCAGATTGCTGGCGAATCGTCAGCCAGTAGAAAATGGCTCTTTAGCCCAATACCCATCTACCGATTCAGGGATGAACGATTAGTTCCAAAGTCGTATAGGAATCAGTAAACTTGTCGCAGTCAAATTACATAACCCCTTGTTCGGCCGGCGGCCCTCCAAGAGAGGGGTGGTGGGTGTTTGTCCTAAGCAAATCAGTCTACACTTACCGACAGATATATAATTATGTACCCCCGGCCGATGGAGTTAGGATTTGGGAACAGTCGGCAATTAAATTTATCAACATGTTGATAAACTTTTAGCCACCGATTTTGGAACACATAACCAACTCTTGTTGGCAACAAAAGGACGTTTGAAGGAGGTGGTTCACTAATCAGTGGCTGACCCTTGCCTAGCTCTACTACATCTACCAACTACAGCAGACTCTGTTACGATGCCTTGGCTGAGACAAATTGCCGTCCGTTTGTCGCCAACAAAGGTACATAAATGTTCCAAAATCGGTAGATGGCCATTGGGCTTTAGATATACTAATTTGTAGATTAACTAACGCTGTTCATATCACAACGCATACGGGAATCTAGGACCCATCTGGTGGTAGCTCCTCGGACTAGCTTCACGAGACAGCCCTATAGCTATGCCTCACCACCTAGAGGAGGATACATTGTCGACAGAGCTGTGAATATTTCAAAATATGTTTTAGACGGAGCATTTGTCAGGGAGCCCGTCGCATGTCGGGGGACTACAAAGTAGATTCGTCGCTCGTCCTACTGCATAAACTCGCCACTAATCGAATGAGGCAGACCTAACCGAACCTCCAAGTTCCAACCACATTGCCACGTTTTCTCCTACTCTAATTAGAGTCATATCCTTTGTAACCATTATATTGATGATGTTCACCACATACCATTACTCCATTATCATACCATCATGAATACGGACAAGCTCAGGAAGTAAGTACTTGTTGTACAAAATCCTAGTATGGATGTACTTTGTCTTTGGAAGTCCCACTTTGTAAGGGCCCAAATGGAAGAACGGCATCGATGTCGAATTTGGTGATTTGTAATAAATGCAAACTCTAATAAAAATTCTCCAAACAAAAAAAAAATCCTACAATTTACGGTGGCGCCACCTGGTAGTTTTAAAATATTCCCATTCATCCATTGAAATTGATAATTTGTGGCATATCCCAAACTCAAAAGAGTAAAATTTGAGTTTAGTCTTGTTTGACCTAATCCAATAGGTAAATTAGGCCCTTTTTCATTTGCTTGTTTTATATATGAAATGTACTGAAAGATGTGGTTTTCTTCATATCTTTCAAAAAAAGGACCGTGAAATATAATTTTAAAACTTAGATAGGTAGCACTATACATATACTATATTCTGTGAAAATTTGAGGAAAATGACATGGACTTTACTAAGTGAAAACCAACTTTTTAGAATCTCTATATAATCTAATATAAAATGATCATTATATTGATTTCTAAATTAAAATCTAGCACGGTGACCCCCGATTTTTAAGTCAGATATATGCTCTACAATATTTAGAGATCATTGTTTTCAATTTTCAGATAAATGACATGGGTCTTAATGTTCACGCCAAGTTGTCCGATATGCCTTTAATGACTCGCATAACTCCATTTGTGGACATATTACAGTGACTTGGCGTGCCAGGCTTCTGCTGCGATATCACTGGATAGGAAGGAGAGGTACTGCAGCGACTGCTGACATATGAATATTGTTTGAGAAGCTCTGAATATTGCCCTTCAATGAGTCCACCTTGAATCGTCAAAGTATGATTAACAAACTGAACCCAAGTATAAGGGATTTTTTTGTTTTAAAACTTTTATTTCACTGATGTATCATTTTATTACAAATGTTATAGATATTATTGCTATATTAAATGTATTTGTAATTTTCAAAGTATCTATGATTGATACCGGTTGATTTTAGTACACTCGGATATGTAAAAGGCCGGTTGAAAACCAAATGTAATTATTTGAACTGATGCCTAATAAAAAAAAGAATAATAATAATAAGAAAAACTTAATAGTTTACAACATGTGTATCCATGTTCACAAGTAGACCTAGTTGTCAGTAAGAGGGGACCCCACCTACCACGATAGGCCACGACATGCTTCCCGGTCCCTACGATTGGAAATGGGGAAATCGTGACCTATCTGGAGGTCCCTGATAGGGCCAACAGTTTGAAATCGTAGAGCGTGGCAACGCCTTGGGAGGACCAATAACATAAACGCTGACCACGATATCTTCCCGATAGGCTACGATACCCTACGACAGGCTACGAAATTTCCAACATGTTGGAAATTATCGGGACCTCTACGATTGGCGTTTTCATCGCAGCCTATCATGAGCTGTCGTAGACAGAATCACAGAAACCTGTTCCACCTACAACGATTTTGCCAGACCTCACGCCACAATCGGAATGGTGTCGGGAAGGCCGTCGTAAGGCCAATCGGGACCAGAATCGTGGTAGGTGGGGGCAGGCTTTAAGACACAGTACTGTCTGTAAACATTAGAGTTTCAAGTTCGTGCCTCGGTTAAATCTGGGTGGATGTCAGGTCTACATTAACCTGGTTTTCGTATCCTGCCCACTTCCTATATACCAGAATAGGCTGAGGTTTAAGCCCAATGCCAATCTACCGATTCCGGAACATTCATGCACCTTTGTCGGCGACAAACGGACGGTTATTTGTCTCACCAAAGGCATCCTAAAGTGGGATTCACACGAAAAGACTCACGTACCTGAGACTGGTGTACTTCACACCTTTCCCCTAGTCTCGGACAATTCTCGGTTGGTACAAAATTCTCATGGCAAAGTGCTTTTATCAGTCTCAAGGAAAAATGGCGAATTTGATTCACATGGGAGGACACACCTGGTACATAATCTCAGACATTGTCACAGTGACCACTCGTCCTGGGACTCAAGTACCTTTGATGTGAAGGGTGTTACAAACATGTAATCATGCTTGCTGGCCTCCTATTGGCTAGGGCAGGTACATAGTCGCAGCAGGTCCATTTGTCTCACCAAAATGACCCTCTTAATTTTAAACCTGTTCAAAGTCAAAATCTCATGAGATTCTGTTCCTTTTTAGGGATGATTGTCGCCGACAATTGCAAGGGAAAAAAGTTGTCTCAGCAAAGAAGAACCCTGTCATTCACATGAGGAGATTGTGTTCCAGTACCAAATCTCAACAGGATTTGTCTCAGACAAACACTTCGTGAGGTACATGGATCCCACCGTGTGAATCCCATTTAACGGAGTCGGCCATAGTCGGTAGATGTAGGACAGCTAGGAAAGAGTGACCCACCGATTAGTAGACTGATTTGCTTAGGACTAATACCCACCACCCTCTTTCCTCAATGTCCAACGGTCGAGTAAAGGGTTACGTAATTTGCCTGCGACAAGTCAACCGACTCCTATACGATTTGAGAACTAATCGCTCAACCCTGAATCGGTAGATGGGCATCAGGCTTTATGCTCACACATCGGTCACACAACCCAGTGGAAGATTAAGAAAGAGTGATTGGTCACCTATGGGATGCATATAAAGAAAGTGCTATTAAACTTTGAAAGGAAGTAATTGTGTATGTAAACTAGCAAGGACTCAAAATCAGGTAGATCATTTTAGAATTAAGGACGATAACGACAGTAAGACAACGATGAAGACCTACCACAGAGATAGCAACTAGGACATTCATGTTAGACCGTATTTTAAACGTGGAAGCCAGAAATCCAAGTCCCCTTTCGAAGTTTTCATCATATTATTTCTCCTTTCGTATGGGAAGATATATCATTATGTACGATCAATTATACATAGCAATGGATCAATGAAAGGTGAAAGTTATCGGTTTTCCAAAAACATCAATTTTCCGGTTATCGTCTTGCAAGACAGCCCTCCATAGAGACTGATCACTTTAGGTAACGAGAATGCTACAAAGATCACCATAAGGCCTGGCGTCCACCTACTACGATAGATAGTTAGACCTCCCGATATGGCACCGATGCAAAAAGCAGATATCGGAGACATATCGGGATGGTACAAAATCGTTGACATATGACTAGACATGCCAAACCACCACGCATTGTATGGGTTTTTTATCGGTGTCTAATCGCAGAAACGTGGTCAACTGCCCCGAATTTAGGTGACCTTCCGACGCGATTTTGATTTTTTATCGGGAGGTGTATCGTAGACCATATCGGAGCCATATCGTAGTAGGTGGACGCCGGGCCTAAGCTCAATTTTTTTTATCGTTCTTAGTTCCAAAACCACCCCCCAGGTGTGTATATACCAAGATATATTTCTTGTGTTTTATATAAATGGCGTAATATCAAGAAAAGTCACGAAATGTCAGATGATTGTTTATATGGTGTTAGCTGTCTTCGCAGAATGATATCACAAAGCGGAGCTGAGTGATATCTGTTGAAGAAGATAACAGACACTATGTAACTAATTATATGAAATTGAGTGATGTTTAGATCTTATCCTACACCTTCACATTTTTTTAACTTCATAAGCCATGCATGGCATAGAAATAGTTGATGACATAACCGTGTCACACCATGTTAAGTCCATGGGGATTCATATCAGGGGTAGGTTGATATCATCATCACCAATATGACTATGTATCATTTTACAATGATAAATGGAAACAGAAATTATACATGTTGCACTGATACAACAATGGAAGGCCTACCTTTCACAGAACTGTATCCATGTATAAAGAAATTAAAATCCAGTAACAAACAGTATTTTCATCATTGATGAATGAGCATGCAATTCTAAATGAATAACAACGATAAGGTTTTGGTTATATTCAGTCTATGTATAATATTCTTTGACCCATTAGCAACAGTGGGTCAATGATGTATTTCAGTCCTGAGTGATTGGTCATGGTCAACTGGGCACGCCTCTTAGACCCTGATGCACTGGAACCCTGCTCCTTATCCAATAGGAGAGCGAATAGCACGGAGATAGTGAAGGGATAGTTTTCTGGAAGCAGTTTTCTGAAAGTCTATATGTGACCATTCTAACCTTTAGGCAATGTGTATAAGTCTTGCTAGCACGCTCTATGATCTAAACGTGTTGCAATGATACTACAGTGGAATGCCTAACTAGTGCAGAACGACAAAGAAAATTTTTAAAAACCACAAAAAAAATCATCTATTTGATTTGTGATGAATGCCATACTTATAATATTCGTGTTTTTTTTTGTTTTTTTTTTGTCGGAACCATCTGTTAACAAATCAATTACCTGTATTTTGGGCCCATGTTAGTGTAGATGCCACCCTCTGTCCACCAACTTGTTTGATTGTATAGTGATGTCTTAATGTATCTGTGACGTCTATCACTGTATTGGCTCTTGCGATAGGAAGCAACTAAGCTAAATGTAGTCAATTGATCTATCGGTAAATTCAAATCTGATGATCCCTCTGTATGCGTCCCTTACGTTGTTCTTTTTTAGTATGTTCGAACGTTGATGGTTGAAAATCATGTATACTATATGAACCTCATTGCGTCAATAAATAATTTAAAAAAAACAAAAAAACACTTCTGTAACAGAGCCCAGGCCTGAATGCGCTCGTCCGCTGTATGACTGACGAGCAACAGGTCGTCGGGGAAACGATCAATCACATTTCAGGACGATACGCAGCCAGTCATTCATGGCCGCATAAGCAAACATTGAAATAGAACCGGCGCTCAATGGCGGAGTATGTCCAATGGAGGCACGCATCACAGGAGTCTCTCTTCGAGCATTTCCGCGATAGGCACGGCGTGAATGATTGTTGTGACTTTGAGATGGGGATGGACATGGACATGAAGAGTTACTCTTGACGTGTTCATCCCTTAATGCTGGATTCTCAGTATATTCGTAAGATTATTGTAATCATCCAATAATGTTATCTATTAAATGCATCTGTATTGTTACATATTCTGTGTATTATTGATTATTTACCTCACTGTTAACCCATGACACTTACGCATTGTTTTTTAAAGCTTTGACGTATTTCAAATTCCCATGCAATCGTTTAATTAACGTTTATCAAAACACAAGCAAGCACCAAATGTAAATTATACCTTTCAGGCAATTATTACTTGAGAAATAGCAGTTGCTTGCTAAAATTGGCTGCGATCACCATACATATGTATATATGCAATTATATATAAAATGATAATAATATGATATAATGAAATATATGTTATTATATATTATCAATATATAAATGTAAATATCGAATGACAATGCATATTATTCACCTCGTGTCTATTGTCCTTCCATTGTTAGGTAGGTTGATATGATTAATGCGCACTCCATGGTTATGCTTCTAACTCCAGGTGATATGAGCAGCAGTAACCGTTATTGCCACTTCTGTTCCAGCCTCCGACCTGCTCACTTGAGCAATTCACTGTACTTGAACAGACTTACTTATGAGGCTTGCTCAGTTCTGTGTACCTATATTATTGTGGCAGGTTTATGGGGTTTTATTCCCATTTTTAGATATTCTATAATCAAGTCTGTTTGGGATATTAATTACTTTATAATGAAATCAATATTATATATATATATATAATATATATATATATATATATATCTGTATATATATAATATATATATATATATATATATATATATATATATATGCATGCAATTAAACTGATATTGTCTCATTTTTTGAGTACCATTTGACCGCCTTGCTTAATCACAAACGGAGACGGAAATACAAAACAAGCTTCATAGCTGCATAAAACCTGACATTGGTATCAATGTAAATGTAAGGAACACCCATAAAAATATCCCATTGACGACCCCCTTCTAATACCATGTGTCCCCTACTACCACCTAGCTATCTAGCCTCTTTTCCCGACTCGTCAGTACTAAGCAGTGTGAGTGGCTTTTTAGGGGCAAATGATGCAAATTGCATTACACGCCCATTGCTGGTGCTCGCGCCTCGGTGCACTCAGCCAATACCCGCAGCCAATTGATTGGGAGGCGTGCAAAACCAGCAGGGACTGATATCGATATTCAAGACAGAACTCAACTTTCTGAATGGGATGAAGAGGAGGTGGATGGTAGGAACACTTATTGCGTTTAACAATCATTATTTTCTGAGACGTCCTTATAACGCATCGATCTGTCGGAAAGGCTAGAATAATAACACTAAAAAGACATATAGATGTGTGAGCGAACAGGTTTAGTGTCAGTTTCTTACAGCGTGCTCGCACGCGCTATATACATTGCTTAAAAGATAGAGTGGTCGCATAAAGACTTCCAGCATGCTGCAAGTTGTCTATCCCTTCACTATAGGCCCATTTCCATTGGCCGACGAAAATAGTATAGATTCTTGTTAGTTATCCTAGAAGCCCATTTTCATTCTCATTTTCAAGCTCGGTGGCCAAGTGGTAGGGTGTTCGCCTCGAGCATGGGAGGTCGTGGGTTCAAACCCCGGTCGGGTCATACCAAAGACTTACACAAAAATGGTACCCACTGCCCATTCGGTTGAACACCCGCCATTAGAATGAGGAGTAGGGGCAAGGGCCTGAGTGGAAGAACGGCTCTATAGCCGAATTCGGTGATTCCCTAATAAAACTTGCCAAAAAAAAAAAAAAAAATTCCACTGATCTACAGTCATGAACCACCGATGGATCTTTAGCACTACTGACACAAAATGTAAATGGTCTCTTAGGAGAACTGAAAGATTAATTTATACTGGATTTTTCGGCCAATGGAAACGGGCCTTATTTATGTGCTATTCACTGTGATATTGGGAAAGGAGCAGGGTGCCAGTGTCTTAGGATCTAAAGTTGCGTGCCCAGCTGACCATGACCATTCACTCAAGACTAAAATACCTCTAGACCCACTGGTACTTGATATGTTTGGATTCTAGACTCAAGCAATTGCATAAATGGCAAAATGAATTGGTGCAAATGTGTCACAGGAATGATCCATAGACTGAATGGAACCCAAACCTTTTAATTGATATAAAATTCTTGGAATAATATTCACAAAACCAACAACATCAGTGTTGTGTAATTTTTCTGTATATTTATTATAGGTTTAAAACATAATGATGGTACAATTTACATAGTAACTTCAATGACACTACGTTTCGGCGTTATCAGACGGCCTTCATCAGGTGTATCTGTTACTCTTTTTCAGTCATTAGGTCCGTAATTTGAGTATTGGTTAGCTTATATTACCATAGTTACTGGGCTATTTATAGAAATATATAGTTTACTGGTTCTGCAATGGTCTTCTCTTCTCTTCTGTATTCTTGCTGTGTCGGTTACGGTTGGGTATAATTTTTAACCCTTAAATGTGGGTATAGTTTTGAACCCTTATCTAGTGATAACTGTAACATTATTATATAAATCAATTTGTTAATAATTGTGAAATTTGTCAGCTTAATTCTAGTATAATTCTACATAGCTTAGTGGTTTGTTATGTATAATTCGGGTATTGAGTATGGTAGAAATTTTTTTTTTGATTTACTTGTAAAGGTTTTTTGGAACAATGGTGTTTCTATCATAGTATGCCTTGTCTCTTCATTTCTCTATACATAGTCCAACCAAGAGGTTGGTTGATTTTACGTATGATGTGATACATATCGACTAATAAACCTATTGTTGGGACTGTAGGAGGTCCCTCTAGTATTGGGTAATGGTAGTCGTTTGGTGGAGTAGTGTTTGGTTTGGTTTCTAGTGGTGGATTGTCTTTGGGTTTTGTCGGGTTCTGTTTTAGAGTCGGTTTTTCCCTATATTTTTTGGTGTAATATCTCTCTACGGGTTTGGTGGTGGGTTCTGATGTTCTTTTATTTATAGTCTCGGGGGTTTGTGTTATTTTATCGATATTATTCGAGGGTACTGGTGGTTTTATTGGTGTGATCGGCTTTGAAGGTGTTTTAGCTTTTTCAGTGATCTCCATGTCTATTTCACTAAATTTGTCGTCTGAGATCTGTAATTGCATGAATTCGTCTAATCCAGGCATGTCTTTTAATGGTTTATCGTTTTCCTTCTCTTCGTCTTTATTTTTACTTTCCTTATCGGCTGCTGTATCGTTATCCGTGGTTGTCTCAATCTTTTTGTTGGGAACGTTCGATGGTTCCTTTACTGGACTCTTCGAAGTGTTTTCTTCTTGTTCGAGCTTGGCTAGTCTGTCTTTAAGTATTTTATTCAGTGGTAATTCTGGGCGTGTGCGTTTGCGAATGGTTGGGTTGACTTCGTTGTCATCGTCGAGAATTATTAATTGTCTTTTCGCGTTGTTATTGCTTTTGATTCGTGATGTGATACGTTTCAGTTTATCGCTGTTACTGCATCTGAGGTTTTCACTGGTTGCTCCCTTCAAGGTACGTTGTCGGTCTTCCTCTGAAAGACAGCGTTTTGATCAGGTATAATGCGGAATTTGACGTTATTAGGGTTGATTTTGGGGTTATATATAAATTTTGCTTTGAAATCTCTTAGATTGGTCTCTCTATCTTTTCTAGTGGTTTTCGTTTTGTCCTCCCTTATGTACGGGTTTAGGACGATACGGGTGTTCGTCTTATCGGCCGTGTGACAGCCGTGTCTTGACACTTTGTGTCTAGTTATGTTATTGCATCGATTGGATTTATAGTTACAATAATGGCAAATAAACTCACGTTTTGTCGGGGTCTTGTTGTGGTACTTCCTCATATGGGATATAACGGTCTTTGGGTTGCTAGAAATCCACTCTTGGCACACATGACACTGTGTGACAGAGTCCATCGTGGTTTGTTTATAGTTCTTAATTCGTTTTCTGCTTGTCTTTTACTCGATATGTACGGTACGTAGTCAATGGGCTTAATGCGCTCGTTGAATATTCAAAGGTTCTATTTATACCGTTGGGTCGCGATTGGTTGTCTGGCTGGTATCTAGGTCGCTGATGTGTTGTTGCGCCTGCGTATCACAGCTTCCGGTTCAGTCCTTGTGGATGCATGGTGTCTGCTACGCGGATCCACGCTTCCTCGAGTCTAATCCGTGTGTTTTTAGTATTTGCCGTACTATCTAGGCCTATTACAACTATTTGGGTGTGTAGTACATCATGGTCTTTGTAGTGGATGTATACCGGAGAGGTAGGTGTGCGATTTTTTATGTATCCGATATGTTCACGGATCCGTTCTGCGTGTGTTCTGCCTGTTTCTCCTATGTACACTGATTTGCACACAGGGCATAGTACAGCGTAAACTTCGCTTCTGGTTTGACAGTGTATGAATCCTCTGATTTTAAATGTGTGTTCGTTAATGGTAATAGTTCTAGTTATCTTGATATATTTGCATATGTTGCAGTTGTCAGTCCTGCAGGGTTGGCTTCCCCTGACAGGTTGTTTAGGGGGGTATGGGGAACGTACCAGTATGTCTCGTAGATTTCTGGGTCGTCGGTAGGCTATGACTATTTTGTTTTGACGGAATCGGTGTGTGCTAGGTTTGTCTGTTAAGTAATTTTGTGCTGTTTTTAGTATGTTCTGTACGTTTTGGTACTGGGGGTTGTGTTCCAAGATTCCTTTTAATTGATATTCATTCACACATATTCATCAGTGATGAACATATACCATTTGCTCCTAGTCTTCTGATTCAATGGGAATGGATGTAAAGACATTTGTTCGAATACTTTATGAAGGTGGAATGATACAATTCACCATACAGAGTTTCTCTCGTGAAATATAAGACACAAAATAATGTTATTTTAGTTATAAATCGGTGTTGATAGATTCAACGTGCAGTTTAAGATTATAAATCTACTAATTCGGATTCGTATTTCATAGATCTTTCTCACCACACACATGTATTAAACTATAATAATACCCAGAAAAGTTATATTGTTAAAAATATTTGACATATTCGATTTCTGTTTCCTTAATCAAGATGGGAGGCATTTTATATCTTACCTTTATAGAGGACGTATGTTATAATTATAACATGGATGGGAACTATTGAAGCAATGTTCAGTATCCCTTTAAGATCGCAGCAATAATCTAGAAGAATAATCATACTCTATGAATTCGTCAATTCGAAGTTTATGCATGAGTAAAATTGGAAATATTAACATATCGAAGAAGAATACATAGAAAAGGTCAGTCATATAATCTTCCTCTCCGCGCCGAGACAACATAATGTCAGAATGGTTTAGTGTTGCGGATTTCGCCATTTTATGAAGGGCAATAACAGGCACACGACCAGGTGCGGCTTCCAACGTATCATCTTTCTCTATATATCCCGGGCCGAGAAGGAAATAAGAACCAACTGAACTCAGTGGTATTTTGTATTAGTTACCTTCCCCATCAGTGTAGCACGGTGTTCATATTGTCTGGGTATGGCTTGAAGGTTGATGAGATGATTAGATAGGGCCTAGTCAGGAAGCCAACTGAGGGACGTGGAATGTCGATGTGATGGCAGCGCACAGCCACTGATACTCCATTTAGACTAGAAGTTTATATATACATGTATAATATTATAGCCAAAGATATTAAAATGAATGTATCTTAAACTAATAATAATATAAGAGAACGGTGAGTTTGGCGGAAAATCAATAAAACAGGGTTTATTCATTTATACATTGGGACAAACCCCAGTCCTACACATCGAAAATTTACATAACTAAGATTAAAATAATTAGTTATATATCCAGGTAAGATTAAAACATGTGTTTACGATAGGGTTAACACCAGCGGAATGAACCGTTAGACGAGTGTTCGTCACCATGAAACCGCACCAGATACCCCTAGATACATAACAATGACGTGAGCTGATATAAATATATAGAGTAAGATTTTTCTCCTTCAAAGTTTTATATGATTTAATCTATGATTACTTTTCTTTTTCTATTCAAAGAGCTCCGCAATTTGACAAATCTTTAAAGTTCTCTTTCTGCGCCATATCCTGGTACTTTGGAATTTACATAAAGAACTCAACGAACACTCATGTGAAATGACCAAACTTCGCAATGGCCAAAGCGGAGTGAATGCGAGATGACGTCATTTCCGATTGACAGATGAGCGGCCAGGATTTCAGAGAGAAGATAAGACATCAACATGGAGATTTGAACATTTCTAATTGGATTTGCAAAGTAATTTGCAAACAATATTCCACTTGACTGGATGTCTCGATGACGATTGCAGAGCATCAAACTTCTTGGAGAATTGTCTATTAATAAGGTTCTTGATGCAGTTATATATAAATATGCAGAGAAAATATGGAAGTTCTTGAAAGTATAGCAGCAGCAAACCATCAAGCATCATAACGGGAAGCTCTTACCTTCCAAGTGCTTTACTCTTTACCCCTTTTTTTAGCAATTCTTATTAGGGGAATATTTTGTGTACACAATCACCAAATTCAGCTATATAGCCATTCCTCCACTCTGGCCCTAGCCCTCAATTCCTCTTTCTAATGGCAGGTGTTAAGACAAATGGGCAGTGGCTACAGTTTTGTGTAACCCAGCATTTACATTAGATAACTTAAAACGTGGTGACTGTAGATCGTCAAGCGGTGGCGGCAAGGTCTGCCGCAAAAGTCGTCAGCCTCAGAATATATGTGAGCATTTACACTGATGACATAGAGACGCTGCCCATCTAGACGACTAATTCAAGGCGGTTTGAAAGAGTCACCGGCATCAGAGCGTGTCTGATAGTCATGAGGTGGTGCTTTATTGCGTAATCAGACATAATCAGATGATTTGCAGTCGCCACGCTCTTGGCGTTTATATTCGAAGATTTCTAGACTTTTACAACTATTTACCAAGAATCGCCGCCTATAATCGTCTAGTGTAAATGCCGGGTAAGTCTTTGGTATGACCCAACCAGGGTTTGAACCCCTCATCTCCCATGTTGGAGGGGAACACCCCTACCACTTAGCCACTTAGTCTGATGAGCAGCTGCACCTCCTCCTAGTGCTCATAAGCGCTGCCCTGCATGAACGAGACTTTCTTTATCCATCACCACCTTCAGTGATATTCAGTAACATCCCGTTATAACATGTTCCTAGCCGTTAATCCGATCAGACGAAAGAGAGAAATGAAAATAGCAGCTCACACTTGAAGGTTTTACACTTCCTAAGGCCTGGCGTCCACCTACTAAGATAGAAATTTAGACCTATGGATATGGCACCGATTTAAAAAGCAAATATCGGAGACATATCGGGAAGATGCAAAATCATAGATATATGTCTAGACATGCCAATCCACCATACATCTGAATGGGTTTTTTTCGGTGCCTAATCGCAGAAACGTGGTCAACTGCTCCAATATTAGGTGACCGTCTGACGCGATTTTGATTTCGTATTGGGAGGTGCATTGTAGACCACATCGGAGCCATATCGTAGTAGGTGGAAGCCGGGCCTTACACAACACCTTTTCTACCTAACATCCAGGTATGCTATACTCTATTTCCAGTCTGGTGTCTCTAATCATCTCTGGGTAAAGAATCATCCAGAAGGTAATTATCAGTTTTTCCCATACATCTCACGCACATCTGAATACATTCTACTATAGTTTTTTAAAAGTTTTTTTTATTTTGCCTTCGATAATTCATTATCGCTCTCCCAAACGGAATATTTCACATAACATAACATATCAAAAGTAATACATGGTTATCGCAGTATCAGTATTATGCATTATTAAAAGCTTTCTGAGGTTATCAATTAATCAATCAATATATTAAATAGATTAGTAATAATGTGTTCCGTTTACTTCACTGAATATGCCTATTAGCTAGACTTAATACAGAAAGAAACAATTTATAGTTTTTGCATATTATAATTATTAGTTATATGGATAGTTAGATGCACCCTTGCCTGTCGTTATGTAAAAGGACAATGCCAATGCCATCAGAAAAGCAAACCTTTGATGTGTAAAGCCGGAGACACACCAAGCGAGAAACGCAGCGAGTTCCGTAATCGCCAACATAAAATGGCCTATATGTGAACCATTATTTCATATTTCACATGATCATTGCTTCCAAGATGCTAAATTATAGGCAAGAGATATTGCTATAAAATTTTATCTCACATACACGCCAATTTGTGTTGGCGATTCCAGAGATCGCTGCCTTCACTCGCTTGGTGTGTCCCCGGTGTAAGGCAAACATCCGTGAAACAGGGTATACCTTTTTCAGGTCGCTTCTGCTTTTCCCACCACCTGCCTCTACCATCTAAGCCACAGCTCACCGCCAACACCAGCCCTCAAAAATAAACACCTTCCCCAATGCCTAACAGGAGAACAAGGCATGGCCTTTCAGGCATCCTTCAATTATCCGCCATAACGTCAATACATTATTGAACTCTTCTCACCTCCGGGGCTGAATACACAATAGAATCGCATTTCTCCCCACCGCAAATATCAATACCACAGAGGCTGGGTGCATCAATAGTGAGGGGGAGCCCCGTCCACAGTTACCCCTCCACCCCCTCCTCCAGTAGGCACAGACGTGCATGCGGCAGGCTGTTTTACTCTCTCCTGGAGGTGGTCTCATAAAAGATTCACCACATGGGGTGTTATGTTTTTTTTTCATTATGAATTCCACAGGAGATCAGATCCTGGACGGATGTTATAGTTAGGTTCCCCTCCCTCCACGATTAACCTCCCCACCACACACCCCACGTTCGTTCTCCACTATAGAGGCGGGGGTGGGGTAGTGGAGATGGAGCCGTAGGGATGTGGGGGGTATAAGCATTGGGTTTTGTGAGGAGACATGGGCGGCAAGTAGCGAGATAATTGTAATGTCTCTAGCAGGGTGTAAATGGGAATATGGATGTACACCACCCTATTTACTGGATGCACAAGAGATGTCAGAAGCGATTTGATAATTATCCACCCGTTAAATATGATCAAGGCTACACTCTCTAGGGGAGCCTATTAATTCTGTATTATCCTACCCCTAATAAAAAACTCCATAGGCTTAACATTGGGTCACTGTATTCGGTCTGGAGTTCAGAAAAATGAAAAATATCGCTCTAGTGGGATACACTTGACAAATGACGTCATCTGTTAATGTAGAAGTAATTTAGACAGGCGGGGTAGGATAAATTCTAAACCAAACTCGAGTTAGTCGTGTTATTGTTCATCGCACTCCGGCAAGATCGCATATTACTGTTCTCGACTTCGCCTTGCGCAGTAATATGCGGTCTTGCAGTCGTGCGATAAACAACAACACAACTAACTCTTGTTTGGTTTCTCCATATTTTCCTCGGACCTTGCAATAGACTTTCAAGCGATGCGAGCGCATGTATTTCAATAAATTACCATACACGGTTTTATGCATGTGGATTTTTTTAGGGCATGGAAAACCCACCTTCCGATTATGTTTTAAATGAGATAATTAATTGTGTGGGAATCAACGTTATCCCGAGTTCGACAATTGAAGATTCTCCATGTGTGGTGCGGGGGAAAAAAACTATTCAAAAGACGAAAAATCAATATTGAATTCCCTCGGAAGATTAGGAGTAAAATAGGTGGGGATAAACAATGGTGGCCATTGTTAAAAGTGGGGAAAGGGGAGTTGGCAGACTCATTGACAGACCTCCCCCTGCACCCATCCCGTCTTAACACTGGAGACACAAGGGGCAGAGGCAATCAACCTTGGAGACTCACAGAAAGGTCAATTTAAAGAGCAAATGGTTGCTCGAGTAAGACGTGGGTAAATTTGTGATTCTTTGGGTGGCACCGAGAGTCCCGGGAGTGGAGTTAAAGGTCAGTGTTAGCCACGATATGGAGGACCGTATGGGAGCGGGTATACCCCCCTAAGGATCTAACATACAAGTATCTAGTAAGATACATTCCTATATACCCATTTCCGAACACTCTATAGTTACATACCGCTGCTGGTGGTGCAGTAATTATAAGTTTTGTATCGAGGCTGACGTTTTCGTCCCAGGCTGACGTTTTCGTCCCAGGCTGATGTTTTCGTCCCGGCCTGACCACGTGACATAAAGAGCAGCGGGACGAAAACTTAGCTATTGCAGTTACTCGATAAGGGTGGCCATTTTTCTGGGGCTATGGCAGGAAAAGAAATAATCATTTTTATTAATATTTAAAGGTATATAGGAATAGGGAAACCAAGTACCGGTAATCAAAAGTCTAAAGTTACTAGGTAAGGTTCGGAAAAATTACTGCCCGCGTCCAAGGCCTTGGGCAGTAAATTTTCCGAGCCTTAGCGAGTAACTTTAGACTTTTGCTCACCGGAACATAGTTTCCCTCTATTCCCTGCAGTCAGAAATAAGAATGTACGACTGTTATTTTGAGCTTTGCCAATGTCGTGATTCCTCAGGGTAAAGTGGCAGATGAGGCTAACCCAGTGTTTACACAAGACGACTAAATACGTGATGACTGTAGATCGTCAAGCCAATAGTTGTCAGGTGGTGGCAATGTCCACCGTAAAAGTCGTCGACCTCTGAATGTACACTGATGACTGTAACCCGGCGTTTACACTAGACGACTAAAACGTGACGACTATAGATCGTCTCGCCTATAGTCATCAGGTGATGCTCGATTAAGGGGGTGTTCAACTGGAACGACGGTAGCCGATTCCGTAGCCAGACAATCGCCGATTATTATCGGATGCCCTAGAATTTCTCAAATCTTTGAAAATGGTCATTTATTAAACTATTATTATCAGAATTAAATGAATTACAATACGTGAGCTTCCTCTTAAGGGCCCAGGAACAATTGATCGGGTGAGAAATCGGCCTGGTGGATTCACCCCTTTACATAATATCGGACACACTAGTCACCAAACCAATAATTTCCTCCAGCGTTTACACTTTTTGTATGTACTGGTTTCTAGTCATTCACAGATAAATGTCGTTGGATGGTGCAAAATTCAAGAATCGCCGCCTATAATCGTCTAGTGTAAACGCTGGGTTAGTTTTCACAGAATCGCCGCCTATCTAGAAGACTAATTCAAGCTGACTTAAAATAGCCGCAGGCGTCAGCGTGTGTCCAATAATCATCGGCTGGTTCCTAATTGTATCATCTGCTTGGCGTTTACATTAGACGATTTCTATCAGTTTATTGCTGAAAGTCGTCAGGAGGTACAAAAAACAGAATTGCTGGCCAGAACGTCTAGTGTAGCCGCCAGGTACGATTGTTATTTTGAGTTTTGCCGCCGTGGTAATTCCTCAGGGTTAAGTGGCAAATGGGGCTAAGTGATGCAAAATGTAGGTAATTAACTCCCTCGACATCTAAACAGCATAAATCAACCGTTACTTCTAAGATTTGCACGAAGCATTTAGACTAGATATATTCACCAGTGTACTTTGAACTATACACATGTTTCTAAATGGGAGAATACTGCTTGTTCTGCTTATAGCTGAATCAGCAGAGATCTGCAATTCAAATTACTAGATGCATGCTCAGAAGAAAGATAATAATGTCATTCATAACAATAGTTATTGCCAATATAAGACCTGAGCTTGAAAAAAGATTCGATTTAATATCTTGTCCTAAAAAGGCTCCACTGGTTTATACAGAAGGTAATTGAATCGCACAAAGCCATAGCTCCTGTCTTCCAAGAAGAGGGCAACAATGGCCTATTTCTAGCTAAATTTAAATGAAAATCGATTTTAATAAATGTTATTGAAATCATGTTTTGATAACTTATAAACCGACTTTATTGAGATCCATCCACAGTTCAAGATAATAATATATGATTCATCAAATTTCAATTATAATACATTTTAAAGGCATGAACTGACATAGCACAATCACTTCCTTCACGAAACCGTAAAACTCGTAAATTACTACCGATGATACCGGAAAAGCAAATATTGGGGTAGAAATGTTTAAATATGAAGAATACATCAGCGACTAAAACCCATCTACTTATACAAAAACAATCTAATCTATATCTTTCTGACACCAGTTGTCAGACAATGTTAATCCGGTACATATTCGGGACAATAAGAATAAAAGCTATGAATTTCTGCTGTGGAAATTCACTCTGAGACTAATCTTTACCTTAGCTAGCTCTTTTTATCCTTTTTATATTAATTATTATGAGAAAAGAGGAAAATTGACGTATATATCGAAAGATGGCACAATCATAGAAGGAGTAAGGAGATAATCAACAAGTAAGTAAAGGGGGTATTCCACTATCACGATTTGCGCCTCCGACACACTACGATGGCCTTACGACAAGTTTTCCGATGAAAAAATAAGATTTGTGTCGGAAGGAACGGATCTATCGAGAAAGTGGGTTTTGTGTTACGATGACTACTACGACACACTCCGACACACTCCGACACACTCTGATAGTGCTATGATAGAAATGCCGTATCGTAGGCCTTCCGACAAAATCGAACATGTTCGATTTGTCGGAGTGTGTCGGAGTGTTTCGGAAGCATTCTCTATAACGTGTAGGCTATGCAGCCCACCACTTCGTTGATTTGCCCGACACACTGCGACACACTCCGACAGAGCCCTCCCGATAGCTCTACGATTGAAAAATTTCGTATCGTAGCCCAATCGCAGCACTTTTCGTAGTGTGTCCGGACAGTGTGAGCCCGGCTTTAGAGAGAAGGGATATTGTGAAATTCATTTGAAAATATTGAAACCACCTCATTTTGACCTTTATCCTCAATGACTGTATGTCAAATCACTGCAGGCCTGTACTGAATGACTCCCTCTCGTTGGTTGAATATAAGGCCCGGCGTCCACCTACTACGATATGGCACCGATATGGTCTACGATGCAGCTCCCGATACAAAATCAAAATCGCGTCGGAAGGTCACCTAATATCGGGGCAGTTGGCCACGTTTCTGCGATTAGACACCGATAAAAACCCATACAATGCGTGGTGGATTGGCATGTCTAGACATATGTCTACGATTTTGCACCTTCCCGATATGGCACCGATTTTGACATTTTGTATCGATGCCATATCGGGAGGTCTACGATTCAATCGTAGTAGGTGGACGCCGGGCCTTACACTAGATTGAGAATACACCCCACAGCTATTCTAGATATATCGTAAAGCGAGATTCACACGATGGGAGTCATGTACCTCGCAGGACTCAAAATCCCAGGAGATCCTGTTCCTTGTTGGAGATAAATGTTGCCAACAATGGCAGGGGGTAAATACATATATCTGGGAAATGAGGCCCTACAATTTAGAAGAAGAGATTGTGTACAGAAACTCAGCAAGATTTGTCTCTGGCAAACACCCTGTGAGGTACATGAATCCCATTGTGTGAATCCCACTTTAGGAGCATGTTTTCTGATAACATGCGTACAGGGAAGTGTGAGTACAGGGGTTGTATATTATCATATACCTATGCACAAAGTCAGAGTAAATACACACTGCTGCTATGGGTATAGTAGGTATGGACAGAATGCACTGTACGCTATGAAACATTGTACTGGTTACTTTAGATACCAACAGATTGCACACTTTGAGTGACAAATTGCACGCTTTGAGCTACAGATTGCACGCTTTGACGAAATAAAGCATTTTGATTGGTGGAGAGGCTGACAACAGAATTCTAGGCGCAAGATTCAAAGATGGCGGATCACTTCACTTAGCGAGTTCCATGGCATCTTACAGTAACCACGGAGCGAGTTAGTGTGAAAATACATCAAACATGGAGGTGGAATACGAAAAAACAAATCACATGATACACTTTAGATAGCTTAGATATGCGAGAAATATCAATTTCGATACGTTCACGGGCCAAGCGGGCGACTCATCGATGTCAACAAATGTAAAACCCCTGTCAGACACTGCACCGCTTGAGTAGAGCTGTCCGACGGGACGATCGAGCATAGCAGGGTGACCCTGCATTAATTTATGCGGCGGTATAATGTATTCGTGCCTGCGAGGTGATCACTTCCGGTTGTCAAATTCTGGCATGTCTGCTAACGTACACATTGTCTTTTCGAGTTGTAAAAAGTGACTTCAACGTTGAATTACGGTCAGTTTTAGCTATTTAAGAATGAATTAAGGTGTATAATAATATGAAACCTTAGTGATGGTGCCATCACACAATCACAATTTATTTACATCGCCTAGAGGTTTAAGTGTTAACATTCAACTTCCAGCGTGCTCCCAGAAAACAATCCTTTCACTATCTGCATGATATTCACTGTGATAGTGAGAACATAGCAGGGAGACAGTGTGTCAGGGTCTTAGAGGCATGTCCAGCTGGCCATGACCAGTCACTCAAGACCGAAATACATCAAGACCCACTGTTGTTTGAACATACTATTTGCTCCTAGTTGGTTATATATTCCGGGTGACAAACACAGCCATTTCGCCTGTGTACACACACAGAAACTGTGTTGTACAAACGCAGGCGCACAATAAGGGTGTATTCCAATGAAAAACATGATTATATACGGACTATGCGTGTATTGATTTTTTTTATTTTATTGAAAAGAATGTCTCTCACCAAGGTGAGTTCTTCAGACATCTATATAGCAGTATACAATTATGTCAATGAGGTCGTCATAATATCCTACATCAAAGTCAAAGAAGAATGAAAAATAAGATGAGAATGAGTAGTAACATAAGGTACATACATCATGGATAACTCAGCAGATAGAAAAAAATAGCTTGTAAAGTACTTCTTAATTTCATCTTTGGTCTGACTTTTCTGGACGATAGTAGGTAACATATTCCACAATCTGGCACCCCTCAAAACGGTGAGTTCGAGATGAAGGAACGTTTGGTGTGGTATATATTAAATACAGTTTTTTTCACTAGTTCTAGTAATTCTGCATGCAACCGTCTGCCACTCTGTTTTAGAACGATATTTGAACATAAGACAACATAACTGCATCTTGCGCCTTAAGGCTAGTGACTCAAGATTGCATGCACGTCCCATACCAGCTATCGAGTGTCTATAACCCACGAGCCCAAGGACACAACGCATACCTTGGTTATGTATTTTCTCTAATCTGGATATGTCACTTTTCTTGAAGCTATCGGTTAAGAAGGAACAATAGTCCAATATTATTACCCGTATTGATACGAAAGTGTATTGATGAATGAAGCACATTAATCATGCAGTGTTGGTGCATACAGAAATGTAGATACTAAGCTTGTCCTGTGTATGAACAGATACCATGATACAAAATATATTATTCTTTCGATGGTTCAGCTTGATTATTTATCCTACCCCTAATAAAAAACGCCGTAGGTTTAATATTGACTCAATGTATTTGACAGAGCATTGAATAAAGTGTTATTTATGTACCAAGGTGAACAAAAAATGGACCAATCAGGGACGAGATAACGAAAGTAGATCCGACAGCATTGATAAATGTAGCCTTCCTCTGATGAGTGTCTACACGCTACTTACATGGATAATTACAAAATTGTCTCTGTATATCGGTGAGATGGGGTAGGATAAATACGAAACCGAACTCGAGTTAGCCATCTCAATGTTTATACCACTCTGGTCAGGTCTGCTAACGCCTCATGTAGTGATACACAACCTGCCCATCGTGGCATAAACATTGACAAGGCTAACTCTCATTTGGTTTCTACTAAGTAGTTCATATATGACTGGAAATTTTAAGGTCTCCTATATACTATTCTCCTTTATATTACAATGGATATACAGCTAGATGTGTTTTAAGCTAGAACTTCCTTATAACTCTCTCAGAGTCTACAATAAACTCTAAATCAAACAATTTAATCCAGGACAATTATCCAACTGAACCATCAAACAGTTCTCCCTCTGACACCAGTCCTAGCCCTAGCTGTCTTAACGGTCTTTTCTCTTCCCTTTTTCACAAAACAACAGGGAAAATGTCCTTTTTTCGGACCATGAGAGGCGGAAAAACCGTGATGAATCCATGCTTTTATCCTCCGCCTACTTAAATCAGCCAGCAACAAAGACAAAGGTGTTTCTGCTTCTTTTCCCCATGAGTACCTCTACGGGGACGTGATAATTGATACTCTTATGGACTGGAGAACAAAACCATCTCAAAAGAGTAATGCTCAATGATGCCATTCGGATTTCTTATCGGGTTCCGCTCGCTGCTCGAGTGACGGGTGTAAGAAAATGAGAGATGGAATCAGCTGAGACTAGAACTCCTCTCCCCTCCCCTCGTCCTGTTCTCGGTTGTATGAGCTAATCCACGAAAATATCTTAAAGGTATATAGGACAATTTGACTTGACGATGAAAACCCATGTTATTTTCCTGAAACTTGAATATATATCAATAATTGTTGCAATACACATATCAAACTTAAAAATTCAGGGTCGACATGCTTGTTTTTGTTTTAGAGATCAATGTTATGAGTAATCTATAAAAGAATATATAGAAATTCTAAAAGGTTGCTTTTCGCATAGTAAAACCCATGTTACTTTCCTGAAGCTTTCACAGAATATATTAGATATATAGTAATATGAATATAAGTTTTAAAATTCATAGGTCACCGTCTTTGTTTTTTGAAAGAATTTAAGAAAACCATATTTTTCAATATATTTCCTACGTAAATCAACCAAATGTTTACTGGCCTATTTTGCCTATTATAATTGGACAAACTGGACAAAACATCAGATTTATTCAGTTGGTATTAGAATGAATCCCAATGAACCAGTTCTGACTGATAATTTACAATTTCTAAAAATCACCAGGTGGCGCCACCGTGAATTGTAGGACATGCCTTTAAAGGCACATCGGACAATTAACGTTGAAATCTAAACCTCATGTCACTTTACTATAAGTTTGATATGAGGATGTCAAGGTGTTGTTGAACACATATCTAAGAAAGAAAACGGGTCTCACCATCCTAGTTTTTGATCAAGAGATTAAAATGATAATGATATTATATTAGAATATAGAGAAATTCTGTAATGTTTATGTGAGTGAGACGAGGCGTACCATACGGTTAAACTACCACAAAAAAAACGCGGCCAAGAATCTCTTACAAAAATGACATTCTTAGATGATTGTTTTTCACATAGTAAAACACATATCATGTTTTTAAAAACATTCAGAGAATATGGTAAATATGTGGAACTACACATGTAAGATTTAAAAATCATAGGTCACTGTCCTTGTTTTCGAAGGAATTGAGGAAGCCCATATATGTCAGTACATTTTCTATGGAAATCAAGCAAATGTAAATTGGCCTTCTTCACCT
The DNA here is from genome assembly GCA_950022655.1 of Alentia gelatinosa. NCBI lineage: Eukaryota > Metazoa > Annelida > Polychaeta > Phyllodocida > Polynoidae > Alentia > Alentia gelatinosa. Next base: position 60,313,422 of record OX465586.1, on the reverse strand, counting down.
ATTAAGATTGGATATTCTGGACAAAACGTTAGATTTACTCATTTAGAAATGGAATGAATCCCAAGAAAACAGTTTTGACTAATAATCGACATTATTTCAGAATCACCAGGTGGCGCTGCTAGGTATTGCAAGATATGCCTTTAAATTATTAAAGCATCCTACTAAATCGGGAGGATATATACTCAAATCTCTTGTCTATAGACGTTCTCGAAGCCGTTCTATACGGGAATATAGTGCCTTTGTGCTATAGAACAATAAAAGTAGTCCCCATCAATATATCCTTTAATATGGCAATTCTTGGGTTTGATTTATTCGATAAATGGAAAATGAATCCAAGAAACGCTGGTTTTATATACAGGCGGCTCTGTAAACCACTCGAAAGTGACGTCACAATACACTCGCTAACGCTCCTGTATTACTACGCGTCAACCTCGCGTGAGATATTACTTTATAATAATATCTCTCATATACGCCATTTTTGTTGGCGATTCCAGAGATCGCTGCCGATCCTTGCTCGCTGTGTCCCCGGCTTCAAGATCTCTCTCTTCAGGGATATCTCCAGGATGATTTCTAGGATGCTTGCCCATGCCGGTGTGGTGCAAAAATTGGTTACCCTGCCATAAGTGGTAATTATCACTCACTATTGTCTTTGGCACATGTGCGAACATGTGCACTCTTGCAGTCCACGATTGGAGAGTGACAAATTCATCGGCCCTCGAACCACTCTCCTCCCAGATCTTTCGCGGCACTAGCGCTTGCTCCAATCCAGCGCTCTACTTCCTGCGGCCGATAGCAAGGGATAGCGCCACGAAAGATCTGCTGGGAGAGTGCTAGTTTGTACATGCACACTAAGCACTAGAATAGTCCGTGAAATCTAAGCGGTACACTGGACGGGAAGAGACATGCTGGGATAGAGTGAGCGATAATTACCATTTTTGGCAGGGTAACCAATTTTGGCACCACACCGGTTTGGATCGTGCCGCATATTTGGTACCAGACCCCGCAGGACATGTGTCCCCGTGGTTTTTATTCCCCCCCGTGTCAGAGCAGCAGCCCTCTGAGCGTGGACGGATCCGCCTCCAGTACCCTGATCTAGGCAGTGTTATGATTCACTATTGCCGTTGGAGGCTTGGTAATTAATTATGGTTTGATCTCGATGTTCCGATGGATTATTCTACATTATCTATAGTGTCATATACCAACCATGGTTGTGTCTGAAAAACTCATATCTATGAGATGATACTTCTGCTAAATAAAATAAAAAAAATAAAAAAATAAAAAAAACTCGCGTGAGATTTTACTTTTTAATATTATCTCTCATATTCGCCATTTTTCTGGGGCGATTCCGGAGATCGCTGCCGTTCCTTGCTTGCTGTGTTCCTGGCTTCAAGATCTCTTTCATCAGAGACATCTCCAGGATGATTTCTATAGGATGCTTGTTTGGATCGTGCCGCATATATGGTACCAGACCCCGCAGGACATGTGTCCTCGTGGTTTTTATTTCCCCCCGTGTCAGAGCAGCAGCCCTCTGAGCGTGGACGGATCCGCCTCCAGTACCCTGATCTACAGCAGTGTCATGATGGGCGGCGCCTCGCAGGCGTAAATCCCCATCTTTATGTTTCAGAGACGATAACCGCTTCACCCTGCAATACAGGACCAGCAGCAACGTACTGTGGGCCGCATGCACGGGAAGCACCAGCGGCAGGCGGGATCGTCCCCCTAGCGGCGTATCGTAAAACTACTTCGATCGAAACAACATCCGGTTACTGTTATTGTTATTCTCGAGAGAACGAGAAATGATTCAATGTAGTTATTGTTCTTTCGATTGCAAATGTTTATTCCAGTTCAGAAATGACGTCATTCAGAGATTTTTCGAGCATGCGCAGTTGCGATTCGTGACGTCATAGCACGATAAATCCTCCGTCAACGTCAGACGTCATTAATCAGTGACGTTGACAATGAACCGCTTAATACTAATCAACCTAACGATTCATCAACTAGTTCTTGTTTGGTCTATGAAATTGATTACTTAAATATAAAAGAAACATGAGCAATCGGTGATCCAATGATGTTTTCAGGATGGCTTCCCATGACAGTTTTATATGATAAAGGATAATTTCAAATGACAGAAATCCTCATTTACCTTATACATATGTTATGATTTTGTGCGCATTTTATACATTTTATACAGAAGTATATTTTTGAAAGTAAATAGTAGAGTTTGGAATAGCATAACCATCAAGATTATCTCAGTATAAATAGGTTTTTATTAAAGAACCAATGTTTCGTCCATAACATGGGCTTTATCAATATTCAAATGTACCTGAAACCATTTCTAAGATAGAAAAACACTCAAAACTATACAATTTAGCGGCACTACAATTAAGGGACATTGTATGTAACTCAACGGACTTTGAGATAGAGTGTGTCTTATTTCAGGAATTCAATTAATTTTCATGTAATTTGAGAGGAATCTAGATGTAGTCCTCTACAAACTGAAATGATTTTATTCTTGGAAATAAAACTGCTTAAACTAAAGATACAAAAAAACCAAAAAAACTATACTCTTTTATAAACATGTCTTATACTATAGAACTATTATAGTCAACATACACACCACAGATAGTTGAGGCTAAATATCCCATATAAATGTCTTCTTGATGTGATGCATGCTTCTTATTTATAGCTCAGAAATCAATAGATCTACATATATCTAGACAGTGATATCCCTCCCCTGCCGCCTCACGTCCTGCCTTTGCATATTCAGATGGATGGGTTTAAGGCACATAACAGCATACAGGAAACACCATTATTATGCTTGGTGGTGCTGATATACGGTGACCCGGACAGCCTGGTGGAATTAGCTCGCTCGGCGGGTCCCCCGTCCTCTTCTGCATAGAGTTATGGCAAGACATAACGATTTACATCTATGGGCCATGGATCAGGAGTATATGATGTATAAATTAGTCGAAAATGGCGAGAATATTCGCTGAGAACGGCATATAGGTGTCCTGCAGCTCCTTATAAGTTATGGAGTCATAAGTTGTAAGTCATGTCCGGTTTATGATGTTCCGCTTATTTATTATCCACCTAATACAGAGTGTCCATAGAAAACACATAGGGAGTTTGTATGGACATACCCGGCGCATACGGATATGTTGTATGCTCCGGGTGGCGCATGCGGAAAAAGAGTGCGTACGGAAAAATAGTGCAAAACTAAAATGAACTAATATCGGTATGCCACTTGTCAGGAAAAGGTGGATAATAAATACAATATAGACTGGCTTCAGATAAAAGCCAGTTGATGCTGCGCAATATCCTCGCATACGCTCGGATATTACTACGCGTCAACTCCTCGGAGCATACGGCCGCTTGTATCTGAAACCAGTCAATATTGTGTATATATTTTAAAGACATTGAGAGGCTTGAAATCTCTGTAATAGACAGGGTCAGTGTTTTGTTGGGGTTTGATGGGGATTTTGTAACCTATACATTTGGGTAAGGCTTAGAAACCTAGATATCAGAAATTGATGTTTGCAAATTTTCACTCTATTATTTCTGCGGCCATTTTTCCATTATGGCCGAGAGTTCTGACAGTTATATGAATCTTATTATTTTTCATTATATATTTACTAAAATCACATAAAAAAACAAGTAAAAAAAACAGATGACCGGAAACCATCGGAACTACTCAGCCAATAGCATTTCGTCATATTTCGCCCATTTTGGATTCCAAGATGGCTGCCAAAATCCCATGCGAGATCTAAAAGTTCTAAATCTCTACAATTATGGTCCGATTTGCAAGTGTTATGCACGAGAGCTTTTATCTCAATTGGAAATACTAACTATTTAGACAGGCAAGTTGATATCTGTTATTCCGATTTACAAATATAAATAATTTATCAAATAAACTGGTTATTACGCTAATAATTTGATGTACTGATGACTCTATCCAGGTTTTATACCAAATCTGGAACTTTTTTTGCACTGTATTACTATGAATTTCACTTATTGAGAACTACAACAATCAAATGAAAAATATAAATATTGATTAAAGTACAAGAGTTGCCTTAACCCCTTCGGGACTCCGGAAATAATGAGCTCAACGAGAAAAGTGTCGTTAAACCAGGGCAGAAAATGAGATAATTAAAGTGAGACAGACGAACGGTCGTTGTGCACCTGCTCCGTATCCGGATCATTGGGCGGAACCTGAAGTCTAGGGGCCCTAGGCAAGAAAACCGATAACGCCGCAGCCTCCAAGTTCCTCAGTCTACAGATATGCGGATACAAAAGCAATTATATCAGAAATGGGGGAGGGATCCTTCCATGGAAGTCCCGCTTTGAAGTCATGGTACATAGGAGGCATGATGTTTGATTTCAATCTCCCCGAGGATTCCCCCGACCGTGGTTAGATCCGACGACTAGCTTTCATTTCTTCACTCACATATCGTGTGTTTGAAATGGACGTCGCCCACACTGAGCGTGGCTCTTTGTCGGATGAAAAAGACCGCCTTCCTGACCGATTTTTGTTAATCATTTTTTATCATTTTTTTTATCATTTTTTCTTAGGAGGGATTAGAAAGCCGAGACATTCATATGGCAGTTGGCAGGCTTATTAGATCATTTCCCGTGAGATTTAATTAATTTCACCCCCGATTTTCACTATGGGTAGAGGGAGGAGTTGGACTGAATAGAAACTGGGAGTTCATTGGCGGCTGCAATACATTCTTCATCGTCGGATAGTGCCTGACTTTGCTTACATCCATGGTGCGATGCAAAAGAGGTTATATACTTTCCAATTATAGGAGCCAATATAGGTCCAGAAGCAATTTCCTCATGTCAACAGACTTGGGGACAAGTTTGACACACGATCGCCTGCTCCAGAAACTTGGGTTACATGGTCTTTCACCCTTTCCTGCCCACCATCCTTGCTTGTCGGGTGGCAAGGGAGATCTACCTTCTTTGATAACGAAAGAGCTGACATCAATTGTTCCATATAGATAACGCAGTGTTTGATTAGCACCCTAGGTGACAGACAATCAGGACTCACAGTGACCTATGTGTCGTAATTGCTCCAATATTCAGGCAGCTCTTAGCAATTAAAAGTAGAGTGACGCAAATCTGTGTGTCTGTGTACTGTTATAAATTGCACATCATATTATTTTCGTGAAAAATAGTGATGCGTTCCTCTTTTTATCTATGCCTTGTGGCATGCTTCATATATATATATATATATATATATATATATATATATATATATATATATATATATATATATATATATATATATCACCCGGTGGCTATATCAGGGCACAATCAGTGGCCATTTAGTTACTTGTACTTCACTTGAAAAGCGCTAATGCAAAACCCTGTAGGTAAAGAAATGTTGTTTGTGCAAAGATGTATGAGCACAATATAGGTGATATTTCATAGGCTTTAATACTTAACAGGTTTATATCATAATGGATTCTGTGGGATCGGAATGATAGACATGCAGTGTAATGGCATGTGCTACTCTTAATAAAGCTTCAAATTATAGTGGTAGAATATATATACGTTTCTAAATATATTTATATCTCACACAAATCTAACTTCGACAAGTATTATGCGCATACATTATTGGGAACGTTCTTGTCTTATTTTGTCCATTATAAAATGCAATAGTATCCTTTTGTATTTCATCAGATTCCATAGTGATAAGGTTAATTTGCAGGAAATTAAACGGAGCGCTTTAAAAAACAAATCCATTGACGGAAAGTTCACATAGAGGCCACGTGATTTTCAGCAGGTTTCGTCAAGAAGGTCGGACAAATACATACACTGACACATAAGACTTATTAAGACTGCAGCACAGTAGATACAGTATAGTTACAGGATAAAAACAGACAAAGAAATACGTAAAGTTGGAAACTCGGGAATTCATATTTTGTATATATTCACCTTGTCCATATCATAACATAAAAAGGCCTGCCATAATGGCGAATAACAGGTTATTACTATGAGTAGAACTCTGTCACAATGAGGCCTCTAAGAACAGAGGGTGATATAATCTACATACATACAGAAGGACCAGCAGCTGGCTGGCCTTCAGCAATGTATTGACCGTCTAAACGTTATGTCGTGCATGTTTTAACGATGAGCGGACTCCTACCCCCAACTCCTCAACCCGGTGTGAAGGGAGAAAAGCGTCTTAAAAGCATCACGCAGGTGACTTGAGAGAAATCAATAAATGAAGCAATACAGCTACCTCTGGGTGTAGCTGAAAATAAAATTTAAAAAGATGAAATAAAAAGGAATTCGGATCCACCCAGAGTTTGCAGCTGTGGTCCTATTGAATATTCCCATGTTGCATCATAACGGGTATTCATAATTGAAGGAAGGAGTAGGGAAATCCCAGTGAGTTTCCTCAGATGTGTCACTCCGACACTGGGCGTGGAGTACTATGGAGAAACCAAACAAGAGTTAGTCGTGTTGTTGTTTATTGCACGACGGCAAGATCGCATATTACTGCGCGAGGTAAAGCCGAGAGCAGTAATACGTGATCTTGCCAGAGTGCGATGAACAATAACACGACTAACTCGAGTTTGGTTCAGAATTCATCCTACCCTGCCCGTCTAAATTACTTCTACATTAATAAATGACGTCATTTGTCAAGTTTATCCGCAATACTTTTCATTTTTCTGAACTCCAGACCAAATACAGTGACCCAATGTTAAGCCTACGGAGTTTTTTTTATTAGGGGTAGGATAATCGTAGGTACTGGTGCGACATGTAGGGACTGGATTAAAGCCGGGCACACACCGGACGAGAAACGGCAGCGACCTCTGTGGTCCGTTAAAAGTATTGTGGTCCAAGCGGAAGATTCCCCAAGAGACCACAGCTGGGGCCCGTTTGATCATCTAGGATCATAAACGAACACCCTGTGATTTGTACCTAGGGTTATCGTCTAGTAATATCTAAATCTGTTTGCTAAGAAAATATTAGCCATCCATAAGGTTAACAATTAGTATTGAATAAAACTGACATACATTCTCCCTGGGTCTCTATGGCCTTTATAAAGGGTCTTCATGTACGACCCTAGATTATTAAAGGACCCCTGGGGCCTTCAGATTATTAAACAGGCCCCCGATATCCAACAACTTTTTCAGGAGAGGAGACATTTCAGGTTTTAACAACCCCTGTAGGTACAGAAATAATATATAATTATTACGCTGTTTTCAATCAACCAATGAAAACAGGCCTTATTGCATACAACATTAGGCCAGTTTCCACTGGCCAACGAAAACGGTGTAGATTTTCTGTGTTCTCCTAATAGCCCATTTTCATTGGCTGTCACCGATATACAGTCAGGAACCACCGACGGACCTTTAGCACTGCTGCCGCAAAATGTAAATATGCTATTAAGAGAACACAAAAAATCTACACCATTTTCTTCAGCCAATGGAAACGGGCCTTATTGCATACAACATCGGGACAAAGCTGAGAATAGATGCTGTACAGAGGAAACCCCTTACCCGCGTGACCTCCTGCAAGTCTTTGACCAGCACGTACTGCAATCCCTCCTGACTCCACCCTCCCCCTTCCCACCCACCCACCCACCCACCCACCTTAACACCCACATACCTCGACCCACCCTAACGCCCAGTGGGATCAGAAGCGCCTTGCTCTAGCCTAAAGGGCCCCATAAAATCAAAGCGAATTTGCTCCTCTCTTGCCCATATACAGCGGACATCAAAGTGCACTGTGAACCTTGCTGTTTGTGCGCGGGTTCTTAAGGCACTCCTCCAGTGGGCTGCACTAATAGCCCTGACCACACTGTGGAGGGGGTGGGGGTGGGAGGGGCCTACTGCCCCGCCCTGGAGTCCCATAAAGCCGGGGAGGGTCCCGATCCTCTGCTGGAGGCAGCGGCAGATCATCCCGGCAGGCGCAGGAGGAGACATGTACTTAAGGCGCGGTCAGTAATGGGCGGTGGCGACTTCAATGGCGGGTCCGTGTGAATTAACCATGGAGGTGGCGTTAACGAAGAGGTTCGTCATATGGACGTGCTGTGTCGTGTGTGGCGGTATGGACACGTGCAGGCGGTGGGGTCACACAGCAGTGTGTTTTATTCACACTCACGGTCAGTCCCCAACGGTCCCATCTTAAGGGCTGGTTCCACCATACCATTTGCAGTGTATATCTTTGTATATCTTGCTATATCTTTTTTTTATTAACCCTATCGCGCCGGGTACCCACGGCAATAGCACAGGCATCGACCCGGGTAATAGTGCCAGTGAATACCGCTAGAGGTCGGGTATAAAGGCCTATTTGTGATAATTTTATCTTTGCATCACGTGACATGACACGTGATTCTTAATACTATTCTTTAATTTGCATAGGAATATTAAATAGGATGTTATACCTATATAATCTGAAAATATCATGTTTATTGAGCTAATATCTACAATTTTATTCACAAAAATGAATATTTTGTAAATGATGCCTCAAGGCATCACCCGGCCAGCCCTGGTTGATGCCTCAAAGCATCACCTGGCCAGCCCTGATCGATGCCTCAAGGCATCACCTGGCCAGCCCTGGTTGATGCCTCAGGGCATCACCTAGCCAGCCCTGGTCGATGCCTCAAGGCATCATCCGGCGTGAATGGGTTAAGCTATAAAAGGTACAAGCTTTAGCCGTCTGGCTTTCATCAGGCTTTATCAAATATATTTTATATATAAGTTTGTGGAGTGGACGTTGTGGCTACGCGACTATCGAGCAAGTGACGATCTCAGTGCAGTGGTCCGCGGGTTGCGGCGTGCTTAGGTTAATTTGTTTCTTATATGAAATGAACATCAACAATACCCCACAAGGTATGAGATACAAATTTCAAATGTTTATGAAAAAACAAAACAAACAATATGTAAGTTTGTTATCAGTAATATGACCGCCATCAATTATGTACAACTATGGTTATAGCAATGATAGTGGGGACACCTTACAGTGTCGCGATATGTTGTACTTCCTTTTTTTGTGATACGTTGCAGGCAATGATATGTGTACTTTTTCGCGATGTCATGTGTATATTATGGTGCTCCACCACTGTGACACCTCAAGTTCTATTGCCGACATATTGCAGCATATATCACAATATATCACGACAAGAACGCAGCGCAGGTGCTTAACCAGACAGATGCTGCCCGTCAAATATGCACGCGATTATTCAAAACCTAGCAAGATTTAGCAAGACAACAAAATCGTGACTAACCTCGCGATATCTTGTGTGTTGGTTGAACCAGCACTTGATTTAGCAAGACAACAAAATGGTGACTAATCTCGCGATATCTTGTGTGTTGGTTGAACCAGCACTTGATTTAGCAAGACAACAAAATCGTGACTAATCTTGCGATATCTTGTGTGTTGCTGGAATCGACACTTTCGGATACATCATTCTACTTTCCACCTCAACTCTTACCAACATACTCATAATAGATTTAGAGAAACCATCAAAACCAACATTGTATACATGTACATTATAGCTTTCTAAATAATAACGGTTACAGCTGCACATCGAACTATCTCTTGTTGAATCAAATATAGTAAATCTTGCAATGAAAATGATGTAGAAAGTAAAAAGTATTGCAAAATATGAAAACATTGATGCATATTGCATCTATTTTGTCGTCCGCTCTATTATCCACAGGGTTTATGTGCGAAAGATCGTCCGTCTGTATAGATGAGCACTTCTACCTATTTCACCTTTTTTTGAATAAACACGTCTTGCTAAAAAAAAAAGAGGAAAATTCAGCCTTTGCATCTTCATATCATTCCTCTCATATACATGTTTTTTACTACGCAGCTTCTCACCGTCACGTCACTTATAGTTGATCAGTGCCGAGACGAATCTACATATTCTCGTCTACGTACTTAGAGCAGGGAGTACTTTGACCTGACATGGCAACACTCACTTCACTCGATCACCCTCAATAACTCCCTCCACCTCCCACTGGTCGGCCGTCGTTTGGTGTTCTGCCTGGAGCTTTTTCAATCTTGAGAAAGTCCTGAGATTGAGAATAGTATTCACATGTTGCTAAGGTTTCTTTAGACCTTGAAAACATGAAAACACTACGGTAGTTGCCTAATATATGTAACCACCAATACTGCTTGCAATGCAGGGCGATTCGGCAACCGCTGCTACTGTAGTATAATGATTTACTCTTACTGATTTGTGAAACTTAAGGGCCATTTTCCATTGGCCGACAAACACGGTGTAGATTTTCTGTGTTCTCCTAATAGCCTATTTACATTTTGCGTCAGCAGTCCTAAAGGTCCCTCGGTGGTTCCTGACTGTATATCGAGGATGGCCAATGGAAATAGGATATTCGGAGAACACAAAAGATTTACACCGTTTTTATCGGCCAATAGAAACAGGCCTTATGTGGGACCAGGCGGAAGGACGGCTTAGGCCAAGTCTGGATTATCCGTATGGATTCCACCCTAATAGATATTTTTTTTAAAACAACAATAAAAAACTCAACTCCTGACGAAGATAATTGAATTTATTAAAACGTTGAGTTTTTAATAATCATCATCTACCACCCATCTCATCAGCTTACCTGTACTCATCAAGTATCATCAATAAAATTGAATTTAATTGAAACGGAACGGTTTTGTCTAGTTAGCTTCCAACACATGCAACAATAAAAAAAGAAGTATTCAGTGTATTTCTGACATACATATACAATAAGGCCCGGCGTCCACCTACTACGATATGGTCTACGATGCACCTCCCGATAAAAAATCAAAATCACGTCGGAAGGTCACCTAATATCGGGGCAGTTGACCACGTTTCTGCGATTAGACACCCCATAAAAACCCCATACAGTGCGTGGTGGATTGGCATGTCTAGACATATGTCTGCGATTTTGGTCCTTCCCGATATGTCTCCGATATTTGCTTTTTGTATCGGTGCCATATCGGGAGGTCTAAATTTCTATCGTAGTAGGTGGACGCCAGGCCCTAGCCAGTTTCCATATAGTACCCAGCTACAGGACTGCAGACCCTGGAGACGTGCGGAGCCACTGCTCTAGCCACCCCGCCATAATGGCGCCGCTCCGGGGTGTACCTGCGTGACACCTGACCATGCCGGACCGTGGAGGAAGGCGCGTATCACCGGGAGGGGTCGCTGACCGCGCCCGCGCTCAGGTGGGGCGCAATCACCTGGAGGAACCAACACGTGGAGGCCTCCGGGCGTGCGGGGGATGGGCACAGAGGCGGACGGATATGGCGCGTAATTGAAGGTCAGAGGAGTGGGGCGGGATGTAAACAGGGAGATAAGAGAGTATGTTACCGGGGAGTTCCTCCGGGGAGGGATGACTGGTAGTTAGCGCCTGCCGCAGATATGGGGCAGAGAATATAGACGGGGATCAAAGAGTGTGGAAGCGAAAGGCATCTTTACTATGGAGAGAATTTTCTTATTTCCATATGGGAGAATATGTCTTATAGATAGTGTTGATATTGTGTAATATATCTATCTATCTATATATATATATATATATATATATATATATATATATATATATCTATATCTCTCTCTCTCTCTCTCTCTCTCTCTCTCTCTCTCTCTCTATATATATATATATATATATATATATATATATATGAATATATATATATTTATCATATAAATATGTAGACATATATATTCAAATATATGTTTATATATTCTTTTTTTAATGTCACAACGTACAATCTGCTATTGTATGTTTTCATTGCAGTGCTTGTAAAATACAGAGTAAGTATTACATGGTCTCATCCAGAGTGGAGGTTGGGTAGCAGCTTACAGTTCTATTGGATATAATGATGAAACACCATCGATGGTATTACCACAGATATATCCCATTAGTTCCATTTCGGTATCAACTATATGTTAGTAGTGTGGAGTGTGGCAAAATTATATTATATTCCTAAAATCTGTCAGAGTATATTGGTTGGGAAGGAGACAAGAAGGTGACAAGAAAACGGCAGGTATTGGAGTCAAAAATAGAGCGAGAACTTCTCTTGTGTTGGAGACAATAATCCAGGAAATAACCAGGACAGAAAAGGAAATGTAGCAATGGCTTGGGCCTATATTGATACTCACAGATCGGAGAGAAATTTAAAGAAACGTGTACATGTGGGGGATATATTCAGAGGCCTTCTAGAATATTGAATATGGTATTTGGTAGGATTAAAATGACTATTGATGGTGCTAAATGGTGGAATACTATCATGAAACCTCGTGAGATTTCCTATGATTGTTAATATGGCGTGAGTTGTCTTCTTGGAATGATATCACGAAACGGAGCTGAGTGCTATCTGTAGTGTAAAACAAATGACGCCATATAAACAATCATATAAAATTGAGTGACGTTTAGATTTTATCCTGCCCTGTCATATGTTTTTAATTTCATATGTCAAGCATGGCATATAAATATTATAAGCCATAACCGTGGCATACAGTTACACCATGTTAAGTTTATGGAGTTGTTATGGTTAACAATGAAGGATAGATATGTTCAAAATAAACCGCAATGATAGGCCATATTTTATGGCATAACCGTTGCATACAGTTACACCATGTTAGATCTATGGAGATTTATATATAGGGCAGGACAATAGTTTTTATGGTTAAAAATGGAAGATAATACATGTTCAAAATAAACCGCAATGATAGGTCACATTTTATTACATAACCGTGGCATACAGTTACACCATGTTAAATCTATGGAGATTTATATGAGGGATAGAAGTAGAAGCAGGAGTATGAGTACAGGACTTGGAACCAAACGTAGTATCTTAGCAGGCAGAGGGTGTACGGAATAGACGTGTGGCTAGAGCTGGCTGGAGGATAGACTGGACGTTAAGGAGAATGTGGGGGGAGAGTGATGCAGCTCGTACGAAGACAGAGAGCTGTCTGCCTACAGCCTGAAACACGTCGTGCTTGGTGAGTGATCTAAGGCTGGGATCCCAGCAATCGCCGACTGAAGGCTGAAGAGATCACAGAAGTAGTGGAGAGAGAAGATAGAAGACAAAGAGGAGAGTGAGGAATAAGAGAGAGAAGTAGTGAGAGAGAAAGAGTCATATAAAACGACCTGACCATGCTGTACATGCTATAAAACGATATGCTAATTTACAGTTCGTACGGAACGAGGCAATTATGCCAAGTTCCGTGCAAACCTTAAATTATCAGCTTTTAGCTTGTACAAGCATGGTGGGTCGTTTTATATTTACTATATACCCAAAATCAATAGAATGATTACCTTAATTTGGCTAATAACTAACATTCTAACTAACATTTGAAATGACGTGTACGGAACAGTGTTTTTCCGACGGAACACTGTTCCGTACAGTATTTTTACGTTATGTGGCAAAACGAGGCGTATTTAGAGTATATATACAGCATGGGTATATAGTAAAAAAAACTGAAAGGAATAGGATACAACGGAGGAAGTGCAGGAGCAAAAGAAACGGAGTGGGAACGGGTGAAGGAAGATGCATAAGCCCCATTTAATAATCTAGGCTCGTACATGAAGACCCTTTTCTGTACCTCGTACAAGGGTTATCGTCTAATAATATTCAAATTTCTACTCTAAGACAGTATTAACCACCCATAAGGTAGTTCATAAGTATTGACTAAATCTAAGCCACATTGTCCTTGGGTGTCTATGGCATACAGAAACGGGTCTACATGTACGATCCTAGATTATCTAACAGCCCCCGCGTCATTGTGTAACGGTAGGAAGAGAAGCAGGAAAGGGAGGAGAAGGAAGGGAAGCATAACGATGAATAGCAGCCAGAACAGGGGAATAATATGAAGAATAGAAGAGGGAAAGCGAGGTACAGCACACTGGCAACTTGGAGGACACTTTAATATGCAGATGGGAGAAAGTGGCATGGGCAGGCAGAAAAGAAGAGCTATCGTTTAGAGCATCTGGGATGGGGCATCCAGTTGAAGGGTACATAGCTATTGTACAAGGGAAGCGCCCATCTTACCCCAGATGCAAAACAAAACACCCGGTGGCGGGTCCAGTTACCAATGAATTATATTAAAAAAGGAATAGATCTTGAATGGATAAAAAAACTAGTTTATGAGCTTTGATGAATGATATGTATATATAGGGAAACCATGTAACACATCCTCGACCCCTCTGTGAGACCAAAACACATATGGTCCTCCTTTCTGAAAATTATAAATCAAAATCAGATTTTGCTGACCCGGTAATCAATTCTCGCAAAAGTACCAGTTGAATAGGTTTCGTTCAACTTGCATGATTTGTAGATACTTGCATATTGGTGTTGCACCTAATAAATTAGACCACATTTGATTTGTATGATTCCCATTTATATATATTTAGTGGTAGATAGCAGTTGCACTATTACGATCCAGAATATATTTAAATAAGATAAATTTTGAAATATTGCATCACTGCCGCTACTGCCATTTAACTTTACATTAGGGAGAGAGTACTATATGTGGCGAATTACCACACCCCAGTGCATCTAACAGGTTCTGAACTAGGTCAAGTAGGCCCGTAGGATCAGAAACGTCAATCAGTACAGTGGAGCCTTGTGGAAACTCCGACATTAAACCAGCGGGGGTTTCAATCCAGGAAGTGGGCATCAGAAATAGAAACTCAGAAATCGCGCACTGGGCAGGATGGCGGTAGGGAGGAGGGGTGGATGGTCTCACCATACCCTGGAGTAATGATGTGAGGGTGAGGAGTGGTGGCGTAGGTGAGGCAGTAGCAGGGGGGGGGGTGATGGGTGCCCTCACCATACCCTGGAGTAGTGATGTGATGGTGGTTTTTTTTGGTTTTTTTTTTTATCATTTCTTTTATTTCTGTCATATTTTCTGTTTCCAGGTACATACTTTTGTCAGTTACACTGTATTTTGTATAATCGATGATGACAATGAAATAAAAGGGGCCTTTTTTGCGTCAGCTTGTTAATAGCTGGTTTTCATCGCTTAGGCCTGGCCATTACAAAGATCAACAGAATCACTTGCGCAACAAATAACAGGGTTTCGTAACAACTTTACATAACGAAAGAACTACTAGGAGACTTGCCATGGTCTTTCACAATCTCCATTTAACATAACAATGGTTAGGTATGGTGGTGTAGTTGCAGCAGTAGGGTTAGAGGATGGATTCTCTTACTATACCCTGTTGTAGTGATGTGATGGTTAGGTGTGGTGGTGTAGTTGCGGCAGTGGGGTTAGGGGATGGATTCTCTTATCATACCCTGTAGTAGTGAGGTGATGGTTAGGTATGGTGGTGTAGTTGCGGCAGTGGGGTTAGGGGATGGATTCTCTTATCATACCCTGTAGTAGTGAGGTGATGGTTAGGTATGGTGGTGTAGTTGCGGCAGTGGGGTTAGGGGATGGATTCTCTTATCATACCCTGTAGTAGTGAGGTGATGGTGAGGGGTGGTGGTGTGGGTGCTTCAGTAGGGTTAGAGGATGGATTCTCTTACTATACCCTGTAGTAGTGAGGTGATGGCTAGGTATGGTGGTGTAGTTGCAGCAGTAGGGTTAGGGGATGGATTCTCTTACTATACCCTGTAGTAGTGAGGTGATGGTGAGGGGTGGTGGTGTGGGTGCTTCAGTAGGGTCAAGGGATGGATTCTCTTACTATACCCTGTAGTAGTGATTTGATGGTGAGGTATGGTGGTGTAGTTGCAGCAGTAGGAGGGGTGGGGGTGGTGGATACTTTCAGCACACCCTGGAGTTGTGATTTGGTGAGGAGTGGTGGTGTAGAAGCGGCGGTAGCGGGTTGGGGATATATGAATTCACCATACCCTGCAGTAGTGATATGATGGTGAGGTATATATGGTGGTGTAGTTGCGGTGGTAGTAGCGGGGTCCCATCCTAGTTCTCACTCTCGTCACCAGGTGGCCACAGTACAGGGATTAGTTCCCGATATGGTCGCAGTGGCGCACCTGGTCCGTGCCCACACCACCACCTGCGCCCCCTGGTGGAGACGGAGGCGGGGCATGATCTATGTGTCACGTGACCAGGTGAAGTAGGCGGCAGGGTGCTACGTAGTAAAGTCGTCCTCCGGGATGCACGTACGTTGTACCCACCAAGAAGGAAACTGATGAGGGTTTGGGCTCTGCCCCTGTTCCCTATCGAGTTTTTTTGTTGTTTTTTTTAAATTATTATTTCATGACAAACAGTTCTGACTCTAGGTCAAATCTTCTATTGTATGGAGGTTACATGCTCTATAGTTAAGATGATGTCTCACTATACTATGTCTCTCTATGCAAGCAACAGCGGAAAAAGACTAGCAAATATCTGAAGATCGAAGTGGCCAATCTTCTTCATATTTGGAACGATTATAGATTATATGTATCCCCTACTCATGTTAAAGTGTCATTGCTTAATTTTCTACGAGAAGTGAGTGAAATTCCTTGTGTCATCGACTGCAATCTTGTGATCTGTCCGTATGGTGTCACAGATGCCATCTAGACATGTCACGAAACTACTGAGACAGGTCCCAGATCTTGCACTGTGTGGAGGTTACATACTTTAAAGGCAAGATGACCTCTCACTATACACATACAGTTTACATGAAATATATAATAAAATTGAGTTTGGAGCTGCAGTAATATGAACGAGGCGAAAGCTGAGTGAATATTCCAAAGCGCTTAAACCAAGATGGCGAACAAGGGACTCAGAACAAACACGAATATGTTTTAGATTGTATCTTAGTCTGGAAATATTTATCTGTTCAACCCCCATTGAGTAGGAGTTACCATACTGAAAAGCCTGTTGAGTATGAATTCCCATTGTTAAGCCTATGGACATTTATACCAGGCTAAGATAAATAGCAAACGGAACTAGATTGCCTCAAACAGTTCCCATTCTGTGTCCGCCATATAAATGTGATAAAAGGGGACCGAGTCGTAATGTCCATCGATACATCTTGTATTATGCCCAATGCTAACCTAAGCAGAATAGAAAGTAAATGTCGTGGTAAGAAAGACGTTGCCCCTACATAGCACTGATATATTGGTAGGGTTAACCCTGAAGCTATAAGTCACCCACAACATTTTCTCTCCAAATCTACCCCGGACGGTTTGCCACAGGCCAACCCACGTAACAGTCCAACATTTCTTTGATAAAGTATATTATTCATATAAGATGTATCTCTGTTATGAATATTCATAATGCGCCCAGCACATTACGTATTCACGTCCATTTTAGCGGTGTAGATGTCTTGTTAATTGCCTGATCGGGTTTCAGTAGAGGCACCTTCTTTGTTGAATAACCATGATAAAGCCGTATAGATTGCAGAGTAAGATTTACAGACCTCTGTAAGCATTGAATAACATTAGCTATCTTGTTAAATGGCGTCAGCCACCGCCAAATCGCAAGTCTGAATAAATAACAGGAAATTGGACAACTGAAAAGTGACCAACTGGTCAGCGCAACCCAAGGGTCCGTAGCTCAGTAGCTCTTCTAAACACTGGTCAGTATGGCACTTCCCTCATGTCAATCCAATGTGTGAAATATTGTAGTTGAGCTACAAGGATTTCGTTTAGATTTCCTCAAGTCAGAGAACCTAGGACTGAGAGTGAAATTTATGAGTGTGAGTGAAACCTAAGTGTGTAGTCAGTAGGTATCATTATTTATCCTACCCCTAATAAAAAACGTCATAGGTTTAACATTGACTCAATGTATTTGACGGAGCATTGAATAAAGTGTTGTTTATGCACAAAGGTGAATAAAAAAACGGACCAATCAGGGACGAGATAACGAGAGTAGATCCGGCAGCGTTGATAAACCTGGTCATCCTCCGATGAGTGTCAACAGGTACTAACATGGATAATTACAAAGTTTTCTCTATATATCGGTGAGATGGGGTAGGATAAATACAAAACTGAACTCGAGTTAGCCTTGTCAATGTTTATACCACTCTGGTCAGGTCTGCTACTCATTACACTTGGCTAACGCCTCGTGTAGTAATGCATGACATGCCCATGTGGCATAAACATTGACAAGGCTAACTCTCGTTTGGTCTTTACTAAGTATTTGTATTCCATGAGTTTTAGTTTTGTAGGATTTCAGAATAGTACGAAGAGTACCATATGTAGTATTTCAAAATGAATATATGGGGTATCAGAACCATTACCATATAGGTATGAATTGCGGGATATCCACAGCCACAGGATAACGGATAGGTCAGCAGGTATGGGTAGTCCTATTTTCCGTTGTGTATACGCCCTATCTATAGATATGTTAAATGTATACGACCCACGTATACATGTCCCGCACACAATATTTCTCTTCATATATGCTTTGTGGCAAATACAGCCATTACGCTGACATATAGAAGAGGAAACGTGTCAATATACAGCCGTGTCCTACCCCTCCACCCCTTCTGAGTGACACAGGGACTGGTCTCATCCGTAATCCGCCGTGTAGACTGGTGCGGTTTTGCGCCACAATCCCCAAGCAGAGGTCTGGCTACTGGTCAGGATATCTGCTGGGAGATTGATACCCTCTCACTTTGATCTCAATCGAGACATAGTCAGCAGTAGGCGAAATATATTGCTATGACAACACAGGCAGCCAGGGAACTGGAGGAGGGGAGGGGGAAGGGGTAGAAGGTATAGGTAGAGGTATAGGGTTACAGGGAGTGGCTTGGGGTCATAAACAGGAGATTCTATTCAGAGTGGACAAGTCTTTTATTCATGGGCCAGTCAGAGAAGGACACATGCTATAATGAACTTTATTCCGATTTTCTTAAATCATTTAATGAATGTTCATAATCAAAGACTTGGGCAAGTCTACACGTGGTCGTATTCATGGTAAAACATGAATCGTTGGTGTCCGTCCCGATACCATACATCACGTCTGAAAAACCCGTCCCACTCCCAACCTCCTCTCCCGTGTATTTAGGCTCTAATCAGTGCTCTGCTCTCTCCGCAGCTCCCCCGTTTTGAACAGCAATGTCCTCTTTGGAAGTTCGGACGTCGCTCCTGCATTGAGAATGCCTCCAAATGTTTGGCGGGTCACAAATGACGCTTTGTCGGCGTCATTTGGGCGGGATCTTGAGGCGGGAGCGCCATGCCGGGTCACGTCTCCCGTGCCCGGGGCTTCACGGTAAATGTTGATCTTTCCGCCGCCCAATCCTGGCGTAGGACTCGGGAGCAGTCTCAGGAGCACATTTTCTCAGACGATGCTTCCAGAGAGGACCCTTCCCTGGGAATTAGACAGGAGGTGTGCTAGAAACACCAATACATGGGAGGGACTCACATGGGAGGGACTCACTTCAGAAGTGTGACATTTCATTGGTGGTGTTTCTGGTGTTGGGTGTATAACCGCCGCCGTTCAGTTTGAACTGCATGGTATGTTATTAATCCTTTCACTTTATTATATACCTGTGCCAGTATGGTACACAAATACCAACCTCTGCTAGGATATTGGTATTAGATATATACCGGCACAGTATGGTGGTATAAAATGATGTACCAGCCTACTTTGAATACAAATTCTAATTGGCTGAAAAGAATTGCACTGACCTACTTAGGAAGTGCTGGCAGTGACTTGCATAAGGATCACAGGAGTTGAACGGAAAAAAAGAGTAAAAAATGTGCTTGAAGCATATTCTGTGCTTGACTTTCACTAAGATGTCAAGATAAATACCAGCACACTTTGAATCCAGCTCGGACGTTGTCATATTTCCTTATGTAATTCATCAAATACTTATATTTGAAGGTATATAATAAAATAAAAATGTATTACCTTACTGGTACATACTCACATACCTTGTTTCTTTTGATAAAAATATTCCACTTGCTCTGCGAGCTCGTGGACAATTTTTGTCGAAAGAAATGCGGTATGTAAGTATGTACCAGTAAGGTATATACATTTTATCTTAATACTGCATAGCACCAAATACACACCTTGAAATATGCTGCCGCAGTACCATTTGGAACATTGGGAACTCATACCTAATCCCAATCGAGTATATAAAAAATACACGACATGAAATGATGTCACCAATGTGAGGCAATTAGTCAATGTGAGGGGTGAGATGAATACAGAAACCTATTCAAATTTACGATCAGAGCCTGATCCCATCCAGTTTAAATATCTACAGAATCCACGCAGTTTCGCCTTGTAAATCACTACGTTATTCCAACCTGAGGAGATACAAGCTCTAACTAAACTTATCAACATTATTATATACCCATGCAGTATATTTGATAATTATGTACTGCTGCTCCCCATGCAGTATAAATTGTATACTGAACCCTGTGCAGTACTATCGTAAAACTGGATGAGGTTTAATCTTGGCCACCGTATTCACGACTGGAGTTTGGCAAAGTGACTTCATGAGGCGAAGCCGAGTGAAGTCCGGAGCCAAAACTTCAGGAGTGGAATGCGGTGGCCAAGATTAAAACAAATCAGGTTTTGATTTTATCCTACCCTATCTCCTCGATTTTGGAATATTACGTGATAACAATGCTGTATGCCACTAGTGGCATATAAAACTCTGTATGCCAGTCAGCGTGGCATACGGAAACCCAATGTTAAGCCTATGGGATTTTATATTAGGGGTAGGATAAACTGTTATACTGCTCACGTTGAAATATCAGCAGTGTGTGGGCATTCACGCTGACATATCTTTTATGCCCATATATGGTAAGATTTTATTAATTTTGGGTATATAATAAATATAGAACGACCCACCATGCTTGTACATGCTACAAAACTCGATGGGGATTGATGTTTTTACAGAACTCGGCCTGGGGCCTCGTTCAATAAAAAGTAACAATTCCCCATCTCGTTTTGTAGCATGTACAGCATGGTCAGGTCGTTCTATATAAATATTACACATATGGAAATAGATTGCGGGAATTTCCCGAATAACGGAAATAATGTCATAGATTCATACAATTTCTTTTTGTAATGTCGGAACAGTAAGGGAACAGTTAAGACTATTTCAAGAACAGAAATAAAAGGGGCATATATAAATGTCGGTGTTGGTGGAGTTGAGGCAAATATAATATATAATATATATAATATAATATATGATTATTCCACAAAGAAATCACAATCATACTAAGTCCTAAGAGTGTATTACAAGACATAATGGTAAATATATGGATATGGTTTTTCGTTGTTTCTTTTTAAATAGCAGCATTTATTGATATCCGGAAGATTCACTTACAATTAGATAGCATGATATCGTTTATGCAAGATGTTAAAGGAAGAAACAGCTAATGACAACTACCACATACCAGTTCAAACAATAAAGAGTTATACAATGATGGAATTATTGCTGCTTATTTATTTTAAAATTTAAAATTTATTTATTTTATTATTTTATTATATATATATTCATAATAACGAAAACGAGGTAAAACCTCAGGTAATTAACAATATAAAATCTAAATATAATATATACAATACATAATACAATACAATAATCCAACTAGGGCACAAGGTATAGTATACATCCATGCTTAATAACTATTTCCGATGGACACTCAGATCCTTCACCCGACAAAATTCACTACGAACATGGGTGCTACAAAACTACTTCATTTTAGACGTTCACAAGAGGTAGTGAACATCATGTAGATGTATACATGACCATATTTTCCATGTGAAAAGTCCGGAAACTGCAATTAGCGAGCAGCTAGGAGCAGTTCCAGCATTGGTTTTCCACGTCGCCACATGCGCCCCTGCCATATGGAATACCTCAGCAATTTCTAGCCTCACCAGGCCCGGAGCTGGGGCGAAGATTGGAGTCTTGATTCTGGTTAACCTGGGCCTTTCTGAGCTCCTCTATGCATACAATGAGCAATTCCCGCCTCCCCGCAAGCTCTACGCATGCGCCGTTATTACCAAATGACTGGCCGCCGGTGGCGCCACGCTGCGGCTGTGCGGGTTAAATGCTCTCGCTAAATGCCTCCAGGGTAAGTGTACTATGCGTGGGTATTGTGAGGCGGGTTCTAGGCCCGCAGGAGAAAGGTGCAGATCATAGAAGGTACGTCTTTTAAGACAAGGCCAAGGAAGACGAGGCATCTACCTGCTGTCTTTATTCACAGTGGTTCGGGAATGTGTGTGTATCATAAGGGGGGGGGGGGGCGTCCACCAACCACGACAAAGCTACGACAAGAGCAGACAAGAAAGTTCCAATCGGTGCCTTGTCGCAGCATTGTCGTGAGGAGGGGAGTTGTCGTGAGCCCTTGTCGCAGCCTGTCGGGAAGTGCACGCTCCACCTAAATATTCTATGTAGACCTCTGCGACAACCTTCCGACACGCCACGACATGCCACGATTTTGTCGTAACCTTGTCGGAAACCCCCCGACAGGCCCCCGACAAGCTTCATGTCGCAGCCTGTCGTGACTTTGTCGTAGCCTCTTGTCGGGAACTGTGGTCCACCAACCACGACAAGGCTATGACAAGGCTTCCAATCGTAGAGCTGCCGTGGACCTTGTCGGAAAGCCATTGTCGTAGCCTTGTCGTGGTTGGTGGACGCCCCCCCTAACAATGGTAAATAAAGAGATGCCCTCTAATAATCATGTCTCTATACCTATGTAGCGGTTACCGGTTCTGACCGTGTGGAGGAGTCTATCCTAGGAAAGAGCGTACTTAACTCCCTTCCCGGCAATATGCCACCCTATGCGCTATTACATAGGTCGGTTCGGTATTTTCAGATAGTTTCGAACAAACCTAGTCACACAAAACCAGACTCCACAAGTTTAATATACAATAGATGTTTATTAGAACTTCCCGGAGTGATCCTGTTTAGACCACTCCAAGAGTACAGTACCTTGGCACGGTGTGCCAAGTAAAGCCGAGGAGGCTAATCCAGATACCGGAGTATTGGACTTGCCTACCACTGAGAGGGTTCGGAGAAACCAGCAAATGAGGATCCAAGGGTTCACTCTTCTCAGAGAGAATGCAAAAGAATGGCTGTCGACCCACTGCGAACCCGGCTTATATATATGCCCAGTGATATAACCCCAGGTTCCGCCACGCCACTCTCGTGTGTGGCATCACCTGGAATCACTACAGAGTGGGGACTGACATCCCGCACCCTCTTTCAAAGAGCAAAAGAATCACTACTAGATTAACCTGACCCCTACACCTACCATCTGCACCAAAAAATATGTTGTAAGAATCGCCAAGATGTGTGCAAAAGCAACAGTCAAAGTAAAATATCAGCGAAATCTGCAGCAGCCTGTTGATTAATCTAGTCTCGTATAAGAAGACCCTTTTCTGTACCTTGTAAAAGGATTATCGTTAAATAAAAATTAAGTCTGTCTTTGCCGTCCCTAAAGTCATCTTTAAGTGTTTTCTAAAATTCAAATTTGTTAGCTAAGACGGTCTTAGCTGTCCATGAAGTTGTCTTTAAGTGTTGAATAAACTTGATCCACATTGTCCCTGGGTCTCCTTGGCGTACAGAAAATGGTCTTCATGTACGATCCTAGATTATCCAACGGACCTGTTAGATGAGGTGGGGGAGAGCGCGCTATGAGGAAATATTCTAAGACCCCGTATTTGAATAGAGAAAAGAGGGTAACTGATCCTTAGGTTGTTCACTCCTCAGTATCGGTGCAATATAATTATTCCTTTTTGCCCATTTCCGTACATTCTTTAATTACATACCGCTGCTGGGGGTGCAATAATTATGAGTTATGTAGTGAGGGAGATGTTTTTGTCCCGGGCTGATGTTTTCGTCCCGGGCTGACCAGGTGATATAAAGAGTGCCAGGACGAAAACATAGCTGTTGCAGTTACTTGATAAGAGCCATTTTTCTTGGGGCTATCATAGGTAAAGAAATAATCATTTTTATCGATATTTGAAGGTATATAGGAATAGGGAAATCAAGTACCGGTAAGCAAAAGAGAAAGTTACTCGGTAAGGCTCGGAAAAATTACTGCACGCGGCCAAAGCCTAGGGCAATATTTTTTTTCGAGCCTTACCTTGTAACTTTGAACTTTTGCTCACCGGAACATAGTTTCCCTCTAGTCTGTACCCTCGCTGTCTGGGGTTTGTGATGATTCAACGTTGAATCAAAAATAATTACTAATTAGATCAACCTGGTCTTACCTACTGAGGTTGTTTTACCTGGAATTGAGTTATCATCAAAGTAACCTGTTTCTCATTTCATCATCCACATTGATATTGTTAATATCCTTATTTTGTGCGCTGTAATATTGCTAGCGCTTTTGATCTAATACTTCTTTTTCTTATACTGTCAATTATTATGGGCAATCTTGGTATTGCTCACAATGCATTACCGAAGAAAACTATATAGATGTAGCTCGCGCGTTCAAAACGCATATATATACAGACACCCTTCTATCGTATTCATGTGTGCGAATGCCTAGGAAATACTACCTCTCCTTTAGGGGTATAGTATAAATAATGTTCGGGCTCACTAAGACGTAGGGAATTGGCCATGAAGCGATGATTTTATAAGTGAATGAAATGGCATTTTTCTTCAATCTTAGGCATATAGTAATAAAAAAACATAGTGACTGAGTTCGTATACATAGGGATGTTATTTTCGGCCATCGGCGTCGGGACGTATTTCATAAGGTACAATTTTGTTTTTTTGTTAATCACTTTATTGTATCTCTCGTTGTGACGAGTTATTCTGATACAATTTGTATACATGCGGGCACCGTCACCACGTTTTCTCCTAATACGACGCCTGTATGACGATGATTTTCTAAAGTAAACGCCTTAAAACAATCTCTGTAGACACATCTACGACGGGCGTTGTTAGATTTACATTCAGAAGTTTGCATACAGGATAACTCTCAGGAATTCCCTTGAACCTGATGATGTATTACATCACGTTATAATTGCAGGGATTTCTCCCTTTATCAAAATCATTGTTTGGTCTCTAATACATGTATTAGCAATATGAGCAGATGCAGACTTCATATAGAGGAGTGTGTAACCAATCAAGGTGTTGTTTTTTTGCGGCAGCATAGGTACTGGATACAGCCATTACTTCTCCGATTTCCTACCTCCCAGCAAGGTCTCAGGCCAACTCCCAATGACCACCGACAACCGATAGCAGGTCCTTAAGGTCAAATGAAGGTTATTCGCCTCAGGAGGCAAATGTCAACTCATGGAGACTGCCGCGGGGTCGCTCTCCAGGCAGATCTTCTGTGTGTTCACAGATGTCGTCGTTGGCCCCTGTGTTTGGTGACAGTAGAGGTTAATATGTGGCCGAGACAATCGTGTTCGGCTCTGATATGACCGCCATCCTGTTCCTGCCCAGGCCCCGACCCTGCCCCGACCCCGCCCCGACCCCGTACCGACACGGCACCGACACGGCACCGACACGGCACCGACATGTTCAAAGACGAGTCCCAAACCAAGTATTTGCTTGTACGCCTGCGGCCCTCGTTTCTACGAGTCTAAAGCTGCCCTAGGGAGTGATCTGTCCATCGGGACGTGAAAGTATTGCTGTCACGTTGTTTATAGGAAGGTCCTGTGACGAGCATCAAGAATTCTTCTCAGTGCAGAATAGCCATTGTAGTGCTCTGCAGGGGTTAACGAGTGCGTTTTCCTAGTCTCATACTGACACATCTATTTAGATAGAGTTTGTGTGAGTAGGACTAGACTAGGAGCAAATATAATGTTCAACGTTGATGAATGAGCGTGCAACTATAAACTAGGAGCAAATGGAATGTTCATCATAGATGAATGAACGTGCAAATATACATGAATAACAATTAAACAGTTTGAGTTACATTCAGTCTATGGATAGTTTTCTGTAAGCTAATGGAACCCAGTCAATCTGTTATTTCTGCAACCACCTGAGTCTGGGATCCAAAAATATCAAGGTCAAGCACTAATAGGTCAATGAGGTATTTCGGTCTCAAGTGATTGGTAATGGTCAGTTGAGCATGCCTCTAAGACCTGAGACACTGGCACCCTGCTCCTTTCACACTATCACAGTGAATAGATGCAGATAGTGAAGGGATAGTTTTCTGGCAGCACGCTGAAAGTGTATATATATGTGACCACTCTAACCTGTAGGTCTATAGATGATGTATATAGGCGTGCAAGCACGCTCTTATAAATAACAATTCAAGGGTGTGGGATATATTCAGTCTATGAATAGTTTACTGTAACCCACTTGCACCTAGTCAATTTGCCATTTCTGCAACTGCCTGAGTCTGGGATCAAAATATTTGTGATGGTCAGCTGGGCATGCCTCTGAGACCCTAAGACACTGGCTCCCTGCTCCGTTCTCAATAGCACAGAGAATAGCATGCAGATAGTGAAGGGATAGATTCCATACAGTATGCTGGAAGTCTATATATGAACACTCTCAACCTCAAAGCTACGTATATATATAGGGCGTGCAGGTACGCTCTAACGAGAAAACAGTTGTGAACTGGCTTACTGATTATTATTTTGTCTTTTTCTTTTATCATTTCTTTATTGGGTCGATTTCTTTTTACAAGTGTCGTCAGTTCCTGGTTGTACATTGATTATATACAGAAAAATAAGTGACCCAACAAAGGGGCAGTAGCCCCAATAGCAGTGCTATTGGTTTTCATGGCTTTGACAACCAATTAACATAATTCACTGTTTTACAATTTTGTATAATTCCACCGAAACACAATGAAATAGATTAAGCAGGAAAGACAATATTGTATAATGTTGAAACCACAACCGTATACGAGATAGGGGTCCCATGGGGTGTTATACATACGAAAAATCCAATTTACAACTTCATATAACTTAGCTCAGTGGAGACCAAAAGACAACGGAATACACAGACACGCTATTAGAGATCCTTTGTATGTGTGAGTATCTCATTTCTTTCATTTTAATTATACCGAGAAAAAGCTGTGTTGGAGAACATTGAAACGATATGGGATAGACGCCTACAGAATGGCACTACTGCAGGACCTTTGTTTATTTACTGAAAATATCTGCCCCATTTAAAGGTAATTCCTCTTTTTACTTCGACTATGTCAATGTTTCACCGCATGATATGATCTACGATATCTGTTGTTAGTCGGTCAAGTGGCTAACCTTACTGTGATATAGATCTAAGAAGGTATTTTAAGGCATATCGTACAATTAACAGTGGCGCCACCAGGTGATTTTTAAATATTGTCAGTTATTAGTCAAACCTGTTTTTTGGGGGGATCAATTCTATTTCTAATTGAGTAAATTTAACAGTTTGTCACGTTTATCCAATTTTAATAGGTAGAATAGGCCAATTTTTACTTACTTGATTTGTATAGGAAATTCCTTCAAAACAAGGACGGTGGCCTATGTATTTTAGAACCTAAATAAGTAGTACTATTCATGTATCATATTCTGTGAGAGTTTGGGTTTTACTATGTGAAAAAATACTTTTTTATAATTACTATATATTCTAATGTAGAATTATCATAATATTGAACTATAATTTAAAAACTAGCGCGGTGACCCCTGATTTTTAATAAGCTAGATTTATGTGTTCTACAACACTTGGAGACCATCTTCTTTAATTTCCAGGAAATTCACATGTTTTGCTTTTTAAGCCAAATTGTCCGATATACCTTTAAGAAACCATAGATGTGTTTGATGATATATATAGCCCTTATAGTTATGATATTGCGATGGGCAATAAATCATCAATATTATGCATGTCGAGTGGGAGAGGGAGCAGAAAGAGAGCACGATAGCGGCATCATCTCTCTGTCAACGCCAGGAGAATGCTGCTGCTTGTAAAGTGAAGGGTTGTGAGTCAGCCCTGGACCCCAGCCTCTCGTCTGAACACAAGTAGGTCTTACACGACATCCGCCGGGGAGGTCAATCATTGTCACTGTATTGTCTGACCCCATTCCCAGCCACTCTTATTTTGGTGTGTGAATAGCAGTGCTGAGGAGCCGGGCTTGATTGCATGTACTTATGTGCATATTTGATACCCCTGTGGATGTACACTTTGACTTTTACAGTACTGCCAGAGGGAAATGAGGGAGTATCGTAAAACTGGATGAGTTTTAATCTTGGCCACCGTATGCCATGACTGGAGATTGGCAAGGTGATTTCACGAGGCGAAGCCGAGTGAAGTCCGGAGCCAAAACTCCAGGAGTGGAATGCGGTGGACAAGATTAAAACGAATCAGGTTTTGATTTTATCCTATCCCGTCTCCTCGATTTTGGAATATTACACGATAACAATTCTGTATGCCACTAGTGGCATATAAAACTCCGTATGCCAGTCAGCGTGGCATACGGAAACTCGATATTAAGCCTATGGGATTTTATATTAGGGGTAGGATAATTTATGGTACTCTTTTACACTGCCATAGCAGACAATGTACATCAGATAATGTTAGAATTCAGGTTAATATATTGTTCCTATTACAGTTTGAGAATGAAAGTCTGATTGTATTTCACTGAACATGTATAGGGCACAGAGCCATTGTTCGTTCATGAATAAGTCGCCAGGTTACTAACAGTATGTTGGTGGAAGACCCTCTTCTATGACTCTTTCTTCTCAAAGGCACATCCAACAATTCAAATTGAAAATTAAAACCCATACCATTTTCCAGAAATTTGAATATGATGATCTTTCAGTGTTTTAGTATCTAACTTACAAATTGGGAGTCACCGTGCTAGTTTTTGATTTAGAGCTCAATACCATGACAATTTTATAACACAATATATTTAAATTCTAAGAAGTTACTTGTCGCATAGTAAAACCCATATCAGTTTCCTCAAACTTTCATAGAATATAATATATGTTTAGTACTAGGTATTTAAGGTTTTGAAACGATAAGTCACAGTCCTTGTTTTTGAGAGAATTGAAGAAGACCATATTTTTCAGTACATTTCCTAGGTGAGATTAAACCCACATCTGATAACTGGATAGCTGTATCTACGCCTAACCCCAGACTGCCTGATAAGTCAAGTAATACAGTTTATCTCCACGTCCTATCCCATGATTCGTCACCCGACTTATGCATAGTAAATCCACACCAGGAAATAGTCCTGGCATCATAGGCACTATTTTAACAGCCTACATCCTGATACCCTTCCTGCTTCCATATAAGGTAATGAGCATCTGGGTGGTTTAGCCAATTAGAGAGATCGTTACAAGCGAGGCGCGGCTGATAAAGAAGAGGGCTTCACTAGAGACATTTAGGCCATTTTTATTTTTGTTTTATGGTAACATTTTTCCCACGGTCGGCAGAGGGACGGTAGGGCATCCCCCACATCCTACCTCCGATATCCCCGACCATTCAGTGCCGAGTTCATTCTCGTAGATCCCGCGGATAATTGCATTTTGATAATGAACTGATGCTGCCAAACGATCCGTTCCCGCCAAATCGGACTTGATCTAATATTTCCTAATGTTCGCCTGCGTTTTGTCGTCTGCTATTTCGCCGTGTTTTGCGATGGAGATTTCGCGTGCGAAAATTGCCTGCAAGTGGCCCAATTTTCCAAGCCGTGACTCCAAGTATTGATCTTCATTAGTCGGGAGGCGGAAAAGGGTATTCATACCTCTCTCCGGGAGACAGGATGGCCAGTGACAGGTCGGCCGTGCACACATGTGATACAGGGACAGATAAGGCTTTAATACATGCACACGAAGCACACATGTGATAGGGACAGATAAGGCTTTAATACATGCACACGTAGCACACATGTGATACAGGGACAGGTGATGCTTTAATACATGCACACGTAGCACACATGTGATACAGGGACAGAGAAGGCTTTAATACGTGCACATGTAGCACACATGTGATACAGGGACAGATGATGCTTTAATACATGCACACGTAGCATATATGTGATACAGGGACAGATGATGCTTTAATACATGCACACGTAGCACACATGTGATACAGGGACAGATAAGGCGTTAATACATGCACATATAGCATACATGTGATACAGGGACAGATGATGCTTTGATACATGCACACGTAGCATACATTTGATACAGGGACAGATAAGGCTTTAATACATGCACACGTAGCACACATGTGATAGGGACAGATAAGGCTTTAAAACATGCACACATAGCATACATGTGATACAGGGACAGATAATGCTTTAATACATGCACACGTAGCACACATGTGATACAGGGACAGATAAGGCTTTAATACATGCACACGTAGCATATATGTGATAGGGACAGATGATGCTTTAATACATGCACACCTAGCATACATGTGATAGGGACAGATAAGGCTTTAATACATACACACGTAGCACACATGTGATAGGGACATATAAGGCTCTAATACATGCACACGTAGCATATATGTGATACAGGGACAGATGATGTTTTAATACACGCACACATAGCATACATGTAATACAGGGACAGATAAGGCTTTAATACATACACACGTAGCACACATGTGATACAGGGACAGATAAGGCTATAATACTTACACACGTAGCACACATGTGATACGGGTACAGATGATGCTTAATTATCCTATCCCTAATATAAAATCCCATAGGCTTAACATTGGGTTTCCGTATGCCACGCTGACTGGCATACAGAGTTTTATATGCCACTAGTAGCGTACAGCACTGTTATCACGTAATATTCCAAAATCAAGGAGACAGGGTAGGATAAAATCAAAACCTGATTCGTTTTAATCTTGGCCACCGCATTCCACTCCTAAAGTTTTGGTTCCGGACTTCACTCGGCTTCGCCTCATGAAGTCACTTTGCCAAACTCCAGTCGTCGAATACGGTGGACAAGATTAAAACTCATCCAGTTTTACGATAATACATGCACACGTAGCATGCATGTGATAGGGACAGATAAGGCTTTAATACATACACACGTAGCACACATGTGATAGGGACAGATGATGCTTTATACATGCACACTGAAAAGGGGATTTATTTTAACGGCATATATTGATAATACAGACTGCAATATGCGCAGAATCCAAATTAATATTGGATCATGTTTTACATCGTTCTTATCAGATACCCACTTCATTAATAAGCCCTGGCGTCCACTGAACTCCCAAAACACTTCAATAGGCATTATGATGCATCTCCAGACACAAAATAGATATCGCGTTGGGAAGTCAGCTTTAATCCGTAGCTGATACACCCGAGGATGTACGTCGATATATGTATTGTAAGCCGTATCGTAGGGTATTGGGAGCTCAGTGGACACTGGGCTTTTTTAATTTTTTTTTTATTACTATATACACATGTCGTATATACTGTAGATATTCACCGTTTCGCCATATAACGTAGAAATACTGTATGGACCACTGGTCCGTACAGGAAAATACGGACTACCTTCCCATACACGTCTATTAAAATATTGGTTGTTAAGCCAAATGAAATTAATGATTTTCTTTATATATATATATATTTAATATTTTTTTTTTTTTTTTACAAATTTTGGGTATATAGTAAATATTCGATGATAATTTACGGTTTGTACGGAACTCGGTTTAAACGCCTCGTTCAGTGCAAACCGTAAATTACCATCTCATTCTGTGACTTGTACAGCATGGTCAGGACGTTCTATATGATTACTCACAAATCATCCCGATGATGGTCTTCCTTTATGGTTTTTCAAGTGAATACAGGAATTCTTAGTACATCCATAGGAGCGACAGTCCGTTGGGCTTATTAGGCAACAGTTTCTAAACTTCATTCAGAGTTTTTATCGCAACATATTGCGTACAGATAATACAGTTAGTAACTTTCACGATTGTCCGACCTCGATTAATCTGTGAGTAAATACTTATATAGAACGTCCTGACCATGCTGTACAATTCACAGAATGAGATGATAATTTACGGTTTGTACGGATCGAGGCATTTATGCCAAGTTCCGTACAAATGGTAAATTATCATCGAGCTCTGTGACTTGTACAAACATGGTTGGACGTTATATATATACTATATACCCGAAATTTAAAAAAAAAATCAATTTCAGTTGGCATAACAACCAATTTCTTAATAAACATGTATGGCAAGGTGGTCCGTATTTTAGTGTACGGACCAGTGGTCCGTACAGTATTTTTACGTTATTTGGCAAAACGGTGCATATTTACAGTATATACGGCATGGGTATATAGTAAAATCGTCACAGTCTCTTGCCATTACACATTGTATCTTAAGGGAATATTCTCCGTAGAAAGGCATAATGTTTGAGTCCTGTTATCTGACTACTCATTATTATTATTATTATAATCATTATTATTATTATTTTTATTATTATTATCATCATCATCATCATCATTATCATTACTATCATTATGTAGTAGGTCCATCAGATCTTCAAGAGTTAAATCTATGTCTGTAAGCCAAAATGTACAAGCATTTGGTAAAAGATCAACATATTTTGTTTGTGAGTCGTGGCCAGGGAAATGATGTGAAAGTTGTCGATGTTTCTTGCATGGCATTGCCATGAAAATCAATTGTGTACAAAGTGAGGCAATTGCCCATTTATGTGAATCAAAATTGTTAATACTGTAAACCAACAAAGACTGTATATCAACATTGGACTCGATAAAGAAACTTTTACAAAAAAAGCAAGGATGATCGCATTTTTTCAATTTGTTTTCACAAAAAAACT
This sequence comes from Alentia gelatinosa, assembly GCA_950022655.1. Taxonomy (NCBI): domain Eukaryota; kingdom Metazoa; phylum Annelida; class Polychaeta; order Phyllodocida; family Polynoidae; genus Alentia; species Alentia gelatinosa. The sequence goes on along the minus strand of OX465586.1, from coordinate 60,280,836 downwards.
GACTTACCTTGTTCTTAGCCTTGTCGACCTTGATAACATATATCCGAGTTTGAATTATCCTATGGTCAAATGTTATTTTGGTGTAGAATGTGACTACGTCTCCTCACTGTCTCCTGTCCATCGCAAAGCTTTACCAAGAACTCCACCAAAATCTCACAGCTGTGTGTCCAGGACCCTTCATGGTGCCTTATCAGATGTAAACCAGTCATTCACCATCAAGATGACATGTACCTGTGGCGTACTGGCAGGTGTATAGTCTTTGAATCCAGTTAACCCTATCGCGCGGGGTCCCTAAGGCAATAGCCCGGATATGGAGCCGGGTAATAGTGCCAGTGAATACCGCTAGAGGCCGGGTATATATTGAAAGCGATTGCTCTTGTCGTTAAGCTTAATGAATAATAAAAAAATCAAAAAAAAATCTTTGCATCATATGACATGACACGTGATCTTAATACTATTCTTTATTTTGCATAAGAATATTAAATATTGTACTCTGGCCTTCTGAACTGTTTAATGGATATTATGTTAAGGATATGAGAGTGGCAATCGCATAAGAACAAATGATAGATTAGTCAGTCAGGCTTTAGTGAGACCAGATTTTCTTTGCCCTTATAGGGTGTTTTATAAAAGAAAAATCATAAAAAAAGGAACAGAAACATGACTGAGAGAGCACACTTGTCTAACCAAAATTGTTGTATGCCATGGAAAAGTCTGGAAAAGTTAGGAAATATGTAAGTGAAGAGAATATACCATTGAATTTTTGTTATGCTGATTAAAGTTTTTGCTGGAAAACAGAAATTAAATGCGATGTTATACCTACATACTGTGAAAGTTTCATGTTTATTGAGCAAATATTTCCAATCTTATTCACAAAAACGAACATTTTGTCAATAATGCCTCAAGGCATCACCCAGTCAGCCCTGGTTGATGCCCTAAGGCATCACCCGGCGTGAATGGGTTAAAGAGAGTAACACGAAGTCACTTTGATGATACACCAAAGAGGGATACCGCTGTCAACCTACAGGGGACCGATCACCTGATAACGAGAGCACATCCTATGGTACTACTAGCAACAGAATGGAGGTACTTGGGACTTAAGCCCGTCTGTATGGCGGTAAGATAAGATAGTGAAATCGCTTGATGTTTTTGGTTGAGTAGATAAGTCAATTTGTTCGGCTATTAGGGAGGGGGTGTATATGGAGACTAATAAAGAGATAAGGAGGGTCTCAGACATATTTCTCTTATCTCTGTCCTGTTCGCCTATTCGAGGTCGGCGTGGAGATAGAGGGGAGCATTTATAGAACGTGAGGGGAGGAGAGAGTGCTGTCAATGAGAATTATTGGATTATTATCGGTAGACTTCAGATTCGATCCCTGGAGGGTGACGCTCCTGCTTTTCTGGTATCGTTGGCTATAATCGGATCTCAATGTTGTTTTCACGATCACTTTAATGATCCGACTGAAAAAAGTGATGCTCCCGTAATATGGGATCGTATCCCTATGATGACACGGTATCGCTATATCGTAGCCTTGTCGTGGTTGGTGGACGCCCCCCTTGAGGCCCTCAAGGGGTCGTTACTCCTAGAAATGTGGGAAAAGCGTTGCTCCAGTAATATCGGATCATGTCGTGTGGTATAGTTATTTTCATGCTGTACCGCTACCTTTTAGAACATCACATTTTTAGTGACATTTGTGAAAGTTTCATCAGATTTTTGATTGAATATAGATGTGACATAGTTATAATGCAATCTGCAAAAAATCTGAAGCAACGTTCTCCAGATCGCTATTCTGCAATCCGCAAAGGTATCGTAAACATCGAGCAACTGCCCTCAGATCGCTATTCTGTGATCCACAGAGGTATCATAAATGTGGAGCAATGCCAGATTGCTATTCTGAGATCCGCAAAGGTATTGTAAACGTGGACCAATGACCCCCTGATCAGCAAAGTAATCGTAAACATGGCGCTGAACTACGTACTTGTCCCATATAATGTAGGTATTTCATAGTTAATACATATATTGATAAATGTGTATAAGGTTCAGTAACTTAAAAGAATACAAACAAAGTTAGTAAATATTTAAAGAATCTATAGTGGTGAAAGGGAACACGTAGCATAGGTGTTATCTATATGGAAAGGTATGATCATGTGAGGTTCTGAAGTTGAAGCAGGTGAGTATACCTCTGTGCTGACTGCACTGAGCGACAGAGAGTAAAGCCGGGCCCCCACCTACCACGATTCTGGTCCCGATAGGCCCTACGACTGCTTTCCCGACACCATACCGATTCTATCGTGAGGTCAGCAAAAATCGTGGTAGGTGGAACAGGTTTCTGCGATTGGCGGCGATAGGCTGCGATTGAAAACGCCAATCGTAGAGGTCCCGATAAAATCCAACATGTTGGATTTTTCGTAGCCTGTCATAGGGTATCGTAGCCTATCGGGAAGATATCGTGGTCGTTGAGTATAATTGACAGATTGGATCACGACATAGGTCTACGATTCCGGGACCTTCCGATAGGCTACAATTTGGGCATTTCAAATCGTATCCATCGGGGAGTATGTCGTAGACCATCGTGGTAGGTGGGGGCCCGGCTTAAGAGGATAAGACCTAGATGAGGTTTATGTGAGTGAGGTCGGCTGTTCTCCTAGGGTTGGACCAGTACAAAGGCGCTGAATGGCCTCAGTCTACCTTGAGTGAGGCCGCCTTGTGGTATATGTGATCGCGATAACCTGTCTTACTCTGTGAGTGACGTGAAAGCCGACATTCAGGGAGCTAATTCTCACAGGGAGAGTACACAGAGTAGACATACCTGGACTTCTGATACTTTGAAACTGGAGTGGGATTCACACGAAGAGACTCATGTATCTGAGACTGGTGTACTTCACACCTTTTCTCTAGTCTCAGACAATTCTCGTTTGGTAAAAAATTCTCATGGCTAAGTACTTTTATCAGTCTCAAGGAATAATGGCGAATTTGATTCACATGGGAGGACACACCTGGTACATAATCTCAGACATAGTCACAGTGACCACTCACCTTGGGACTCAATTACCCTTGATGTGAAGGGTGTTACAAACATGTAATTATGCTTGCTGGCCTCCTTTTGGCTAGGGCAGGTACATGGTCGCAGCAGGTCCATTTGTCTCACCAAAATGCCCCTATAGATTTAAAACCTGTTTAAAGTCAAAATCTCATGAGATTCTGTTCCTTATTAGGGGTGATTGTCGCCGACAATTGCAAGGGAAAAAAGTTGTCTCAGCAAAATGGAACTCTGTCATTCACACGAGGATATTGTCTTCCAGTACCAAATCTCAACAGGATTTGTCCCAGAGAAACACTTTGTGAGGTACATGGATCCCACCGTGTGAATTTCATTTAAGATTCGGACTTACACCGGATAGATCTATGTTAGTGGTGAAGTTGTGAGCAATCATGGAATCGTGTAAATGAATATCAAGGTATAAGGCACTTACTTATACATATATAATTAGGCCCCCATTTGCCAAGCACGTATCTATGGTATAGCCACTCGGGGGCGTGGCCTATTGTCGCACACGTCATAGTTCCTTTGATGCGACGGTTGGGGATCTCCTCACTCTTCCTTAGTCAATCGTATGAGCAGGACCTATTTTTAATTGGTGCTCACGATTTATGTTTTAACGAATTTCCTGGGAAATTCAATATATCGGATAATGGGACGGAAGGCGAAAAAGCAGAAATCGCCGACTAAGGTTGAGAAAGGATTATCGAATACTACCGAAATGAGTTGTGAGGGGGAGGCCCTCTTCACCCCCAATAAGCTAGGGGATAGGTCAAACTCAGTAGTAAGTAGTGTTGACCAGACAAGAGGGATGCCGGCTTCATCGGGGATGCCATCAAGAGAAAATTGAGAGAATGCAGCAGCCCTGGCTTCTAGAATCGATAACGTGGAGGAAACCTTCATGAGAGCTATCGGAAAAATGGAGAAGATTCTTCACGAGAAGAAATCAAGTGACAGTAGTTCAAGATCGAGGAGGAAATCGAGACATCAAAAATCGCATGATACAGATTCAAGTTCTTCAGATGATACTGATTCTTCGCGATCAAGTTCAAGATCAAGGTCGGCAAGCAGGAAACATAAAAGAAACAAAGGTAAAAATAAAATGTTTTCTTCAAAGAAATACCTGAAAAAAGATGAAAAAATCGCCAGTGTGGAGAAATTAAACTTGGTAAATCTAAAGATGTTAAAAGATATTAACGAAAAATATGATGATATAACCGGATTTCTAGATCATTTAATTCTTTTGTCGGAAAAAAGCGAAACTAGAATGTTCACAGCCGAGGCATTGATTAATTACGACGAAAGCGTTAAAGTTGAAGCGAATATCAAAGGTTTAGAGGTTTTTTCAGTGGTAAACCCGGCAAATATCGTTAGATATCTATCATATGATGGTACGCAGGCGGCTGCTGTAAATCGTAAAATGACCAAAAATAAACCAAAAGTATCTAGCGAGTCAAGTATATGTTTCGCATTCAACAAAAGCGAGGGATGTAAATTCGCTAACTGCAAGTATAAACATTCATGTAATAACTGTCATCTTTTTGGTCACGGTAGTTCAGATTGTAAATCATCAACAAACAGGGACTCTAAATTTGTTAAATGAAACGAATTCCCGAGCGGGAACTCAAACCGGGTAACGGTGGGCGTATCCGTTACTAAGGACTCATTTCGTTGCCGGGATTCCCCGCACGCGAATGACGTCATCGGTGGTGATTCCGCTAAGCGGGACTATGAAACGGTGGTTAACGTTGATCGATCGAAAAACGAAGAACAAACTCTAAAAATCGTTAAAAATCCAGAAGGTAAGGATGTCACGATTTTTGAAAATTGCATTAACGGTAGTTGCAATTGTATGTATAAAGTAAATAACTTCGAGGTTGATCTTAAACCATGCCGTTCTGCAAATTTCTTGATAGGCCAAAACGCCCTAGATACAGTTGATGCTGACGAAAAAGAATTCCTATGGTCGGGATTGTGTAACGGTTTCAAAATCGTCGATGAGAATCTCGAAATCGAATATGAATGTGAAAATTACGATTCCGTAAATAGTGGTGATGGGTTTGAAAAATTTAACGAGGTAGTTAAAAATGAAGTAATAGGTGGCCGCCTATCGGAAACTAAGGTTAGGCCAAAATGTGTACATGCCATAGGCGGTATTTTCAAGGAGTCAGTAAAATTCAGACCTATAACAGACTGCTCCAGACCTGATGGTATATCAATCAACAATCACAGGAGTGAAACATTTGAACATTTTTCATACAATTCTGTAGAAAATGTAATCGAGGTGATGGAAAAATACGATTACATGAGTCTAATAGATATAAAGTCCGCTTATAGATCGGTCCATATCAGAGGACAGGACTCTGAGTTTTTAGGCTTCAAATGGGATAACAAATACTACAAAGACAATCGTCTGGCCTTTGGTTTGAAATGCGCCCCTAACATATTTACAAATATTTCGAATTTTATAGTTAAAATCTCGGAAAAAAAGGGGCCGGGCATGTAATCAATTACCTAGACGATTTTCTCGTACTAGGAAAAACTTACGAAGAATGTCTGAAAAATAGAGAAATCGTAATACAAACAATCGAGAATATGGGTTTCAAAGTGGCATCTAATAAAGTCACAAATTCCAGTCAGTGCGTGGTGTTTCTGGGTATCAAAATCGACTCAGTCCAGATGGAATTAAGTCTACCAAAAGAGAAAATCGATAAATTATCGAATCTAATCGATAATGCACTAGAAAAAGGCTCTGTAACTAAAAAAGACCTCGAAAAACTAGGTGGAAATATGTCTTTTTGTTCTCAAGTCGTTAAAGGTGGGAAAACATTCAGCAGAAGATTGTTCGATAAATGCAGGGATTTACATTATAAAAAATCGCAAAAAATTGATGAATCATTGGAGGCTGACCTGTTATGGTGGAGACATTTTTGTACAGTTTTTAATGGTAAATCTCTTATACAAACTCCTTGTCACAATATCCCAATCGTTACAGACTCCTCTTTTGAGGGTTTTGGGGCCTGGGCAGGCTGGGATTACCTCTTTGGTAACTGGAAGAATGAAATTTCGTTATTGAATGGTTGTGGTCAACAGGAAAAACCACCTGATAACGATTTTTTCGATTTAAACATAAATGTTCTTTAGTTATGGCCTGTTTTGGTAGGTTTGAAACGTTGGGGCGATAATTATCGTAACAAAAAAGTGATTATCTGGACAGATAATATGCAAGTACTATTCATGCTGAATAGTGGTAAAAGTAAAAATCGTACCTGTATGGCATGGTTACGAGAAATTTTCTGGTACTGTTTTCTATTCAATATTGAAATTTGGGCCACACATATCAAAGGTGCTAATAATATATTAGCAGACCAATTGTCCAGGCTAATTTACCCTGGCGTTTATGACAAATGTGTTAAAACTCTCTCCGATTACAACATGTGTTGTTCTGGTTTACAGACTTGACCAAGGAATTACAAGAAAAATCGGAAAAATTCTTTTCACAATCAATCTCGGAATCTACTAAAAAAGCAAGGGAAAATCAGTTACGATTATACAGAAGATTTTGTGAAAAATATCATTTGTCACCTTTCCCTTGTACTAGGGATCAAGCTTGTTGGTATATATCATATTTGTCAGAGTATTTATCACCAACGTCTATAAAAAACTATTTATCAGCAGTTTGGTGGTATAAAAAAATCGAGGGTTACAGGGATTACTCATCCGATTTTAAAATTCGCATGGTACTTAAAGGTATTCAGAGGTGTTATCTATCTAAGGATAATTCTAGGTATCCCCTTACACCTACTGATTTGTTAAAAATTCGTTCAACGTTAGATATCTCTCGTCATGACGATTTCAATTTGTGGTTAGCAATTATGCTATGTTTTCGTGGATTACTCAGAAAGTCTCATGTATCAAACTCTCCACACAATCTAAAAATCGGTGATGTAAAAATTTCAGATAAAATGATAGTTATCCACATTCGTACAAGTAAGACAGATCAATTCGGCATTCAACCATGTGATATTTACATTCACCCGATTCCTGGTTCACTGATATGTATCAACGAAATGTTCAAATCTATCAATTACAGTAATCCAGATTGTTACTTGATTACTATGTCTAATTATAGACCTATGACTTACAGCTATTTTAATTCCAGACTAAAGAACTTAGCCTTCCAGACTGGTATCACAGGAAAGGTCTCGACACATTCCCTGAGGCATGGGGGTGCGACCTTCCTTCAAAAAATCGGTATGCCTATTGAGGTAATCCGAGCTAAGGGTAACTGGAAATCGTCAGCGGTTTACAGATACTTACATAATTCTGTTTCAGAGAAAGAAGCGGAGTTGGTAAACTCTTTTCTAGGTAATTACTCCTAACTACTCGTAATTGTAGTTTGGCGGTATTTTGGTCTGGTTGTATTCTCACCAAACTATATTCACTCGTATGCTTATCTATTACCTAAATGTATAGACCTAACTTATATCAAGGTATAAGGCACTTACTTATACATATATAATTAGGCCCCCATTTGCCAAGCACGTATCTATGGTATAGCCACTCGGGGGCGTGGCCTATTGTCGCACACGTCATAGTTCCTTTGATGCGACGGTTGGGGATCTCCTCACTCTTCCTTAGTCAATCGTATGAGCAGGACCTATTTTTACTTTTTAAATTTAGGTTTAAGTTACCCAGTTCTGTATTTATGTAATACTGGGGGTTTCTTCATCCTGTATTCACGTAATAAATGGCCATAGGGTCTGGTTGTATTCTCGCCAAACTATATTCACTCGTATGCTTATCTATTACCTAAATGTATAGACCTAACTTATATAAAAGACTGAATTCATAGCGATGGAGTTATGAGACAATTAGGCAGTGGACTTATGTTAACTATTTGAATAATCTGGGACTATTATATAACAAATGTATCTGACTAATGGTTATGTTGGGAATCATTGTGAATTTTTAGTGAGATAATGTGAACAATGCAAATGTGAAAGAAACAAAGTTACATGGAATTACCTGATGGATGTTTATTATAATGGGGGTTTGTATCAAATAGGTCACTAAACCTTATTCTACACTTGTTCATTGATACCGTATTGTTCTTCTGATAATTAAAAGGATTAATAAGACTTCTTTGTTCGTCCTTAGTACCTCCAGTCTCAAATGTGTGAGGTTACCATGCAGCTGAGACTAGTTCGCAGGGAGCAGATCTACCGAATATTACGAGCTTCCCTGAAATACATACAGTTTAAACGATCATTATAAGAACTCCATAGGAGAGTAAGAATAGCAGCTTCCTGGTCAAATTGACATCATTATAGACCCCACAACGGTACAGAGCAATGGCCACCGGATCGCTATTCTGTGACCCGCAAAGGTATTGTAAACATGGAGCAACGGTCCCTAGACAGCTAAAGTTTTTAATCTTCTGCTGGGCCTGCAATAAAGTTCCAACTTCATCAATGTTAGCATAACAAATAAAATCACCGTAACTGATACTTAAATCCGCATGGAAAAACACTATTATTGCCTCCGTTTCAAAAACCGCAATAATGGGGATTCAACATTAGAAAAGTCTAATCACCTAGACATTGTGCGAGAACCAACAAACAAAAATGAAATAAATATCAAATTAGACAAATCATGGGAGAACCGACAAACTTTGTGTAATTGTACTGGAGGAGCTATAAAATCAGATGATTATTGCTTTGCCTGCACTACACTCGTAACAGAATTGCTAGCAAAATGCAGAAGCATGCTTTGCGTGACAAGCTTTAGGTGAGACGGGGAAACCAGTCTCATGGACTTTTAACCGCGTTTGGAAACAGTAAAGTCATCAAATCCGCCTCGCTGAAAAGCAAACGAAAAAAATAAGACACAAATCTAAATTTCCACAGATCTCAATTTCATGTCGTTTTCGCGTGACGACTGAGAACGAGGAATTCAAAGTGAACAATACGGCGATTACCAAGCCTCTTACCGCCAGGGGGCCGGAAATGATGCTCGGGCGTGCGCACACGAATGCCCTGTACTGTGTCTTTGAAATGCAAATGTCAAACCCACCTTTTAAATGCCTGAGACAGATGAGAAGTAGATTGTTGACGGAAATAATGAAAAGAAAACAATAACAGAGACAATTATTGGTATTATCGAGAAAATCCACCCAAAGAACTAGGAGCAAATGGTACAGCCATCATTGATGAATGAGCCTGGAGTTATAAATGAATAACAATTAAAAGGCTTTGGATACAAATATATTCAGTCTATGGTTCTTTTTCTGTTACCCGCTCGGACCCATTTGACTTGCCCTTTTGGCAACTGCCTGAGTCTAGGATCCAAACATATCAAGCACCAGAGGGTCAATGAGTTATTTCGCTCTCAAGTGATTATGGTCAGCTGGATAGTCTAATCTGAAAACTTCATCTCGTATCTTCAAGGTGGCCTTGATATTGTCAACATCATACAAATCAAAGTAAAATATTAGAGAAAATAGGTATCGATTATCCCAGAAAATTAAGATGTTAGGAAGTGAGTGATGGAGGAGAGAGAGATAAATAGACTGAGAGACAGGATGAGAGGAGAAGAAAGATGGACGAAGAAAGAGCAGATGGTCATAAGATCCTCGCATGTTAGTAATGAAGGACCGGGAGCTAGTATCATGTTTAATCATGATTACACCGAGACACTCTCCAATGGTTAATTGCGGTAACATAACTCCGACTCGGCGTGTTTTCACTGTGGTGAAGAAGTGCCCGACATAATGGGATATGAGACTCCCATTGTGTATATCTCCCTCACACGGCAACACGCACTTAGCGAGCACTTCTCTTACCATCCCCACCATGTAGCGGGGCAGTTCAGCAGGGGAAACGCCACAGCAATCAAGCCGTATCGGGGATAAAACACAGAGGAAAAGAGCCCAGAGTAAGTGAAATGGATAAGGAGAGGGAGAGTGTGAGAGAGGAGAAGGGAGGGATAGACAGAGGCAAGGAAGAGAGGCAGAGAGATTGAGATCTGACGAAGAGAGAGAGAGTGAAGAGAGACAGAGAGGGAAGAGAGAGAAAGAGAGAGAGACAGAGAGAGAATGAGAGAGAGGGAAGGAAGGGAGAGGGAGAATGTGAGAGAGAGAAAAAGGGAGGGATAGAGAGAGGCAAGGGAAAGAGAGAGATTGAGATCTGACGGAGAGAGAGTGAAGAGAGAGAGGAACAGAGACAGAGAGGGAAGAGAGAGAAAGAGAGAGAGAGAGGGAAGGAAGGGAGAGGGAGAATGTGAGAGAGGAGAAGGGAGGGAGAAAGAGAGGCAAGAGAAAGAGAGAGATTGAGATCTGACGAAGAGGGAGAGTGAAGAGAGAGAGGAACAGAGACAGAGAGGGAATAGAGAGAAAGAGAGAGAGACAGAGAGAGAGAGAGAGAGAGGGAAGGGAGGGAGAGGGAGGATGTGAGAGAGGAGAAGGGAGGGAGAAAGAGAGGCAAGGAAAGGATACTCAGAGAAAGATTGAGATCTAATGAAGAGAGAGAGGGAGGGAAGAGAATGACAGAGAGAAGAGAGAGAAGGGAGAGAGAAACAGAGGGAAGAGAGAGAGGGAAGAGAGAGAGGGAAGAGAGAGAGGGAGAGAGAGACAGAGAGAAGATAGAGACAGAGGGAGAGAGATACAGAGTGAGAGCCAGACAGACAGACAAAGAAAGAGAGAGGGAGGGAGGGGGAGGGGAGACGGAGAAAGAGAGAGTCAGGAAAGCAAAATGCAGTGGGAAATATTGGGATTAATATATGGTCGGCTACACAGTGCATGAAACATACAGATCACATCAAATTCATTTGGGAAGGAACCACGAATACATCAAGTTTACTTATTAAATCAATTATGTTATAAAAGATCTACGTATTTACAAGTAGATATGGACACCAAGATATCTCTCTGTGTCTGTATATATGTATATGCATCTATATTTACATTTAACCCTTCACATATACAGGTATCAGGATGCATATTCTAAGCTACGGAAGACGTTGTTATATAAATCTATTCATATAGGTTTGGGGCACTGTTATAAGGCATGTACTTAATTATACACTATGTAGGTGTAGATGAATGAGGGATGATTGCATAACTATAAAAGTAGGCTCACTGAGTACCTTATCATTCAATTATTCAATCACCAACTTTCATTAGTCGATGAAACAACAAATAAAATAGAGGAAACCTATGAAAGTTTGGGTCAGGGCTTATGTCCCATCGAGTTTAGATCGCGTAGTAATTCACAAAGCGATGCTGGGTTGACTACATAGCGAATCAAGCGAGATGGGATCGAGCTCTGACTGTAAACCTGAATAGGCTTCTGAATTTATCTCACCCTTTACTTTGACTAATGAGCTAACCTTTGTGACAAAATCTCCCATTGAGCATTCCTTCTAAATACTCTACAGGCGTTGGATACAAATTCCCAATGTTAAGCCTATTGGGGGGAAGTACCAGCAAACAAAACGTATTATGCCAGTAGACAGAGAATCAAGGTTACCACGCCGAACGTTTCATAAGGTATGACACCAACAAATGGGTAAAGCTACATTAGGCCACCTTTACCTCTCTCGACTCGCACACTGATGGATGGCTACACTGGCAGGGCTCTCCAGAGACCGGCTGTTCTTACTGGCGCCTCCCACCACGCTCAGATACAAGGCTTAAAGCCATGTGTCATAGGAAAATTAGCGAATCAATCACACGTTACCCTCTCTCTGAGGTTGGGACCAATAGGACGAGATAGTTGGTGAGCCTTTGGCCAGGGGGTGTGAGTTGGGGTAGTCGACAGAGGGGAGAGAAAGAGACTAGAAGCAAGTAATATGTTCATATTTGATTAATGGGCGTGCAATTTTAAATGAATAACAATTGAAATATTTGGGTAAGATTCAGTCTATGGATAGTTTTCAGTAACCCACTTGCACCAGTCAACTTGCCTGGCACGCCTCTAAGACATGGAGAATCTGGTCTCCTGCACCTTTTCCAATGTCAACACAGTTGGCACGGAGATGGCGAAGGGTTGCAGCATCCTCAAAGTCTGTGCGACCACTCTAACCTTTAGCCACCGTATATGAGTGTGTGGCCCACGCTCGAAAAGAGGGAGAGGGAGAGGGAGGGAGAGAGAGGGAGAGGGAGGGACAGGGAGAGAGAGGGACAGAGAGAGGGACAGGGAGGGAGAGAGAGGGAGGGACAGGGAGAGGGATAGAGAGGAATAGAGAGAGAGAGAGAGGGAGGGACAGGGAGGGGGAGAGAGGGAGGGACAGGGAGGGAGAGAGAGGGAGGGACAGGGAGAGGGATAGAGAGGAATAGAGAGAGAGAGAGGGAGGGACAGGGAGGGAGAGAGAGGGAGGGACAGGGAGAGAGAGGGTGGGAGAGGGGGAAAGGGAGAGGCAGAAAGACAGGGAGAGAGACAGGGAGAGTGAGAGGAAGAGGGAAAACGAGAGAGAGAGGGACAGGGACAGGGACAGGGAGAAGGAGAGGGGGAGGGGGTAGAGGGGGAGGGAGAGAGAGAGGGAGGGAGAGAGAGAGGGCAAGAGGAAGAGGGAAAGGGAGGGGGAGAGAGAGAGAGGGAGAAGGGGAAAAGGTGAGAGAGGGAGAGGGAGAGCGAGAGCGAGAGGGCGAGGTGGAGGGGAGGGAAAGGAGGAGCGATAGGGAGAGGGAGAGAGAGAGGGAGGGGGACAAGGAGAAGGAGAGGGAGAGAGAGGGAGACGGAGAGAGAGTTAGAGGGGGAGGGAGACAGAGAGGGAGAGTGAGACAGAGAGGGAGACAGTGAGGGAGAGAGAGAGAGGGAGAGGGAGAGGGAGGGGGAGAGGGAGAGAGGGGGGAGAGGGCTAGGGAGACAGTGAGGGAGAGTGAGAGAGAGGGCCAGGGATAGGGAGACAGTGAGGGAGACATAGATCCAGACCACATCTCATCCTTCAGCTCCACCCCCCCCCCCCCCCACCCCAACACACGAGTGGCTGAGTGATTAGAGCCCTCAGACCGGACGGATCCTGATGAGCTGATGAGCGAACTGCTCCCTCTGAGCTGCTCTCAGAGGAACAATTGACTTTTAGATTCAGGGACGGGCCCCGGGTTAGTATCCGTGTAAGCGATGAGGCCTTTAGAAAACTGGGATCTACAGGAGGAGGAGGAGCAGGAGGAGGAGGCTGGCTGACGATGTGTGCTGGGCTACTCCTGGCTGGTCCGCTACTAGATGCGGGAAACATGGATGTGGTGGAGAACATGTGTGTGAGGGGAGGGAGGTGATACATCGTTCCCACTGCCCTGCTCTGCCACCACAGATTCAACAGGCTTTAGAAGCGATGATGAAGATTCTCAAACTGGGAATAATACCTGGTGTCCCAGACAAGAAGTGATCCTTTAGCAGGTCCTATTATCTAAAGATGCATTTCCCGATGTAGCTCACGACACACCACCTTATCGATCATTTTGGTTTTCTTTCGAGAATCCCATCCGCGTTGGACTTGCTGCTAACAAATTGAAACTCATTAATATTACATTTTAAGACATTATTTAGGTAGATCCATAAACTACTTATAATACTTTACCTATTTCCGTCCCATGTTGTTTTTACTACCAATAGGTGCAAACGTCAGCAATGGAGTTCACCAGTTACATGTAGCGTCGAACTATTTATCAAGGTTCTACAATACTTATATAGAACTACATTGAGAAAAGTAAAGATAGACAATACTCCACGAAGGTGATGCTCCGCCATTGTCATCGAGGCAATGCCGAGCAACGATTACATTACAATTTCGATTATACATCTATAGGGGACAGAGCCATTGTTAGTTCACGAAGCAGTCACTAGGTGGTCGGGGGACAAACCTGTATTCTGGCTCTTTGTTCTTACAAAATTCAACTGCCTTTCAATATTTTACCATGGTTCCCTTGACTCTGTACACCCATCCCAAAGTAGGATGACATAATAACTAAACCCAAGACATGATATTTTCCATATTGAACACTTTATATAAATATGTGAGCAAGGCTAAAGTTGTGACATTTCCCAATTATCACTCACCTCTTTTCCACCTCCTTAGTGAAGAACACCTACTTCTTCACCTCCTTTACTGAAGAACACCTACTCGGGGGGCGTCATGGCGGCGCCCATGGATCATAGGCTATATGCTGTATATAGTTCTTATGTAAACATAAATGTCTGCTTCCATACAACCTTCACAGATTAACTGTCCCCCAGCTCTGACCTCACCAGTCTGCTGACCACCAGCAGTACTGTCTTCTTTGTGACAGGTCGAGTACTACCATTACATGCTCGTAGCAGTGTGAGAAAAGGTAGGGAGGGGTTAAGAGGGCGTCCACCAACCACGACAAGGCTACGACAATGGCTTCCCGACAAGGTCCACGATTTGCCTACGATTGGAGGCCTTGTCATGGTTGGTGGACCCCAGTTCCCGACAAGAGTCTAAAAGGTGGCGTCCACCAACCATGACAAGTCTACGACAAGCGCCGACAAGAAAGTTCCATTTGGTGCTTGTCGCAGCCTTGTCGTGAGAAGAGGGGCTTTACGACAGCGTTGTCAGGGCGTGTCGGGAAGTGAACGCTCCACAACTATTGTAGACCTCTGCGACATGCTCCCGACACACAGTGACACTCCACGGCAAGGGTCCAGTCGTAGAAAAAATCGAACATGGTTGATTTTGTCATAACCTTGTCGGGTCCACCAACCATGACAAGGCTAGGACAAGTCCTCTAATTGTAGGCCTGTCTTGGACCTTGTCGGAATGCCATTGTCGTGGAAGCTTGCCTTTAGACAAGGCCATGACAAGGCCACAATTGGAAGCATGTCAGGAGCCTTCTGACAACACTACGACAACATCGAGCATGTTCCATTTTTCCCATGACTGGACCCTTGTCATGGAGTGTCATGGCGTGTCGGGAGCATGTCGCAGAGATCTACGATAGGAAATTTTGGTGGAGCGCGTATTTCCCGACACCCCCCGACAACGCTGTCTTAAAGCCCCCCTTCTTATGACGAGGCTGCGACAAGCGCCGATTGGAACTTTCTTGTCGGCGCGAGTCGTAGCCTTGTCGTGGTTGGTGGACGCCCACCTTTACACTGACAACCAGAGTTAGACAAAGTTAGCTCTGGTCGGGTTAAATAAACGGCCGCCTTGACCCAGTAGCGGACCCTGTTTGTTACTCCCCGAACAGATTTTTTGTACTGCTTTTTCTTATTTCCTTTCCTTTGTATTTTTTTTCAAAATATAATGAATATAAATCTTGGTTTCTTTGTAGTTATTTTTAGAATGAGGTATGGCTGCTTTGAGAATATACATAGAGCAATTTGGTATGAGGCGCACCCCTAGTGATCCCGTGTGGGATTTACCGCGACCAACCCTTATATCATAGCTCAGTGTGGACACAGGGGTTGGCTGCCAAACTAGGGAAGGGTGTGTGTACGCTCTTCCGTCTCCAGCGGGGGTCCATTGAAAGGATGGAATAGGGTGAACTCTCTCCCTCTCTCTCTCTCTCTCTCTCTCTCTCTCTCTCTCTCTCTCTCTCTCTCATTACCATGCGATGCCACACCCAACCCCCTGCAACTCTCCCATCGTCATTAGGCCAGGCTAACGAAGTAACCAGACGCAAAATAAAATGCACCAAGTTTCAGGTTATGAATGATTCACGTCAACTGCAACTTTTTAAAAGCCATCTTGACCCAAGGGTTAATTTGGCCTATAATGATATTCCGTTTTTATCAATAATTGACAGGCCGAGGGCATTTTTTGTGGTCTTGCAGTGGGGTTTGATGCGCTTGGTTTTAGTATCATGTAGACTGGCTGGTCATATCATATACATCATGAGGTAAAGTAAAGTAAGTTGACAATATTTTAACGAAATGAAATGCCACAGAAAAGCAATCGTTATGAATGTAAATGTATTTAATTTATATTACCTTTATAGTACTGCAGCTCATGAGAAAAGCAGCTCTATTTTAGGATTTACCTCGTGCTGTAATTTAATCAGTTTTAAGAAATCATGAAGTTGATTCAAAAAGGAGATGGTTTGAGCTTCATTTTGGTATATATTTTGTCTGATTAAATTGACGCGCGAGGTTCATTAAAATTGTTGGCTCATTGCTACTCTCGTATTGAGCGTTGTCGCATCATCACACATATGGGAAGCTATTTATTTCTCAAGAGAGAGGATGGTCTGGGTATGAGTATCGCTTTTGCTTTATTCATAAAAATATCATAAAAAAGGGATGAAATCAAAGGTTTGCATCTAATTCCAGCATGACGTTTCTTTTATAAGCATCATTTATTTTCAACTTGAGTTTTCCGATTGTGTCACAATATATTCAAACATCATTTTAGCAAGGGAACTGATGATATAAAAGGTAATATCATTACATTGAATGGCAAAACATGCCTTACACATACAGGTGTGTTGCTTGTTTTATGGTGCTCTGAAACCTTTTGAGTGAAAAAGAAAAATCATCTTGATATGATTTATTCTGAAATGAAATACTGTACTCATAAAGAATAATGGGTGAAGACAAAGATAGTAAACGGACACTGTACAGAAACAATACATAACTAAAATGTAGACAGGGAAGACTTTCGTTCAGGTCATACAGTACACAATTAATGGGGAAACTTGAACTTCCATACTCATCTGATGCTTCACATGACAGAAAACAAAATGTAAGCTAAGTTGAAAGCAAATTTCCGAGCACTACTAGACACACTTACATTATCTTGATGTAACTGGAAACTAAGCAGGAACAAAATTAATATACGAAGCGGTAGGTCTAGACATCTATTTCATTGTCATATTTATTATATTGCATCAAGTTGATTTTATTCAAATTGTTCATAAAATCTAGCAGCTGATCAAAGTAGAGGGAGATCCTGTAGAATTGTAAGTCTGGTCAATTACTACAGCTGGTATGGATAGGAAACAAGTAAATAGATGCCTCATGCATAACAGGATAAATAGAATTATTCTATTTTGTTCTATCTTTTTTCTTTTTTTTGGGGGGGGGGGGGGGGGTTAGAAAAGGATGACAGATAAAATTATTCTTTTTTTTTGTATATTTTATTATTTTTTTAATTCATTTATTTATTTTATTTGTTGGTTTTTTGTTGTTGTTTTTTTTGGGTTTTTTTTTTTGGGGGGGGGGGGGGTTCAGAAAGTTGACAGATACACTTCACCCACGAAGAGGAAAAACACCAGATACATTTATTACACGATTGTATAACAGGGGTATTAGTGACTATCTTAATCCGATCGATATGACTGAATATTGTCGGAACTATTAATAGCACTATCATTGAGTTATTGCTAGATATCAGGATGCGACAATGCAATAGGATTATCTTTGTATTGATACTGTCGGGAACGTGTCAGGTAGAGGCTGGGTCATGCTAGAAATGGCATGAACTCTATCTTTCAGTGCAACATTTAGTTTAATGTCTCGGGAACGGACACAAAAGGAGATGATTCGACGTGGAATTATCGCTCAGTGACTGAATATTACATGTAACAATTGTACAGGCAACAAATTAATTAATTCAGATCCATTTATATAGGTACACTATGGATATGTGTCCTTGTGAACTCTATATAGACCTCTCTGTAAAAGGAGTTAAATCTTCAAAATATGTCCTGCTGTTGCTAATGTTATTGGATCGTATAGTCAATGACTATGTACATATGTATTAGTGACAGACAAAATCACAATGACATCTTATTCTACTAATCATGTTTTGCATCCTTAATGCAATGTAAGTATAAAGTATCTTAATGGCTATATCACAATGATTTAATTTTCAGGAAAATTAGAGTATACACTTCTAAAATCATTATGCTTTGTTGACACAACAGTGCAAGAGATGAATTAAACAAGCAACTGACTTGGTTCATGCGCAAACTAAATGTGCCCATTGCCCATAACGGTCTCGAGGGTGTCCCTAACCCAGCGTTTACACTAGACGATTATAGGTGGCGATTCTTGAACCTGATGAATTTCAGCTGTAAAAGTCTAGAAATCGTCTATTATAAACGCCAAGAGCGTGGCGACTGCAGATCGTCTGATTACATCTGATTACGCAATAAAGCACCATTTCACGACTATGGAACATGTTGATACAACAAAGAGGCCTGGACCTCAGCCCAAACTGGGGCTGCTATTCTTGGTCCTGCCTTACAGGGCATACTTAATAAGTCGTCTACATGGGCAGCAATTCTTTGAAAAATCATAGTCGTCAGTGTGAATGCTTGGGTAAATTCGGACGTCGACAACTTTTGCGGTGGACATTGCCACCGCCTGGCGACTATTGGCTGCCAATCTTCAGTCGTGACGTATTTAGTGTCTAGTGTAAAGCCCAATGCCCATCTACCGATTCCGGAACATTCATGTACCTTTGTCGGCAACAAACGGACGGGAATTTGTCTCACCAAAGGCATCCTAACGGAGTCGGACAGCTAGGCAAGGGTGAGCCACCGATTAGTAGACCGATTTGCTTAGGACTAACATCCACCACCCCATCTTCTCAATGTCCGCAGATCGAGCGAAGAGTTACGTAATTTGCCTGCGACAAGTCGACCGACTCCTATACGATTTGGGAACTAATTGCTCAACCCTGAATCGGTAGTTGGGCATCAGGCTTGAACGCCGGGTGAGGGGCAGTTTGTTGGGTTGTCTCGTACACTGACTTTACGTAGTTGCAGTAATTTACTACTGATTTCATGGATGACCCTTATTGAAAGGCCTCCTACTACCGTTTTCTATTTCCTTCTCAACCATCCCCCTTTCTCTCTCTCTCTACTATCTCCCTAGCCTGATTTATGAAGCCTTATCATCACCATTAATATCAGGAGAGCTTAAAACAAGATGCTATCATAATTTCTCTTACTTAAAATATCTTTTGATTCGGTTGTTTTTACAACCCTGACGGTACTGCCGGGAATTGGAGGTGTCTTCCATTTTGTTGTTCTTGTTTCTTACCCTCGTGATTTTTAGGAGATGTTTTTGTTCTTGTCCCGGAAGTAGAAATCTTACAAAGGACCTCTTCGTTTTTTATAGTTGTGAATATTGCAAACGACACATTGAATTACAACCACCCTACGTGACTGAAGTCAGTGATTTGGGAAGCGCCCACTGAAGGAAGGCAATGAATCGATCAGTTCATCATATTTACTCTATATTCGTAATTATAATTCCTAGCGATTGAGATTCCATAGACTTTATCCTACCCCTAATAAAAAAACTCCATAGGCTTAACATTGGGTCACTGTATTCGATCTGGAGTTCAGAAAAATAAAAAATATCGCTCTAGTGGGATACACTAGACAAATGACGTCATTTGTTAATGTAGAAGTAATTTAGATGGGTGGGATAGGATAAATTCTAAACCAAACTCCAGTAAATCATGTTATTGTTCATCGCATTCCGGCAAGATCACGTATTACTGCTCTCGGCTTCAGCGATCTTGCCGTTGTGCAATAAACAACAACAAGACTAACTCTTGTTTGGTTTCTCCATAATACTCGATGGTGTTGTAAGTAGCAGTAAACTTAGGATATATAGACAATATTGACTGATTTCAGATACAAGCGGCCGTATGCTCCGAGGAGTTGACGTGTAGTAATACCCGAGGATATTGCGTAGTCATCTCCAAGGAGCATACAATCGCTTTTATCTGAAACCAGTCTATATTCAATTTTGACAAGTTGCATGTCGATATCAGTTTGTTTTAGTTATGCACAATTTTCCCATACGCACTATTTTTCCGTGCGCCACCCAGAGCATACAACATATCCGTATGCGCCGGGTATTTCCATACACACTCCCTATGTGTTTTCTATAGACACTTTGTATTAGGTGGATAATAAAGTAGCATGAACATATGCTGATGCAAATACTCATGTTTACTTCACCTAAAATGTGAATATCTTTACATGCTGAAGTGAATGAAATATATACGCTAGCACCATACCAAGACCTATTACAATATTGAAATATTTGCATTAGCATATGTTCATGCCACATGTTAAACATTAGATGTTAGTAATAACGTTAATTGTCAACCAAACATGTGAACGCCTGTTGACATAAGATCCTTGTGTCTACATAGTTAGTAAATCCTAAGCTTGCTACTACTGTTGTAGATAAGCGGCCTTAAACAACGAGCGATTGACGCGGAGTAATACACATACTTTTGCGAGTGTATTACGACGTCAACTTTGAGTGGTCTACAGAGCCGCCTGTCCATAAAGTTTTTGTTTGCTGTATTTATCATCCATCTTCTCCCAAAGATTAATCCCAGGTATGGCCATTTGAAAGAGAAAATAAATAACCGACCATTTTCCTGTATTGAATGGCTTTGAGGCCTACTCTAATGAGTCCCCATACATTTGTTTTCAACGTTTTGATTGGCCTTGTTCATGGATGGCGTTACATAAAACGTATGTGAATTTTGCAATATTGCTAATAAATTGGCAGGGCCATCAGCCATAGCTGTTTTTTTTTGGCCGCCATCTTTTAATTAGCCTCATCCTGAAGGTTGTGCCACTTACATTCGTTTTAATCAGTAGTTTAATTATCATATCGATAATAGTATATCTCTCATACCGAGAAGTAGTCACTTGTATACAACAAATACGTACAGTAATTGTGCTTATACTTATTCTGTGGAATTAAGGAACCTCAATATCCTAGTTATTACATATCCACCATTATTGTAATGATTTCTACGTATCAGAAACAACACAGGGAAGTTCAGGCTACTTTTAAGACAACAAATCCCTGACCTTTGTAAACGACACATAAAAGAAATACGTTTACAACCTAGTTTTAATAGGAATGTTGTGGAATTAAAGAACCACAATATCTTAAGTATTGCAATGATTAATGTAATGATTACTACACATCAGAAACAACGCAGGGAAGTCCAGTCTACTTTAAAGACTAAGAAAGAAACTGATGAGTGTTTGGTCTATGTCCCTCGTTCGCCATCGAGTTTTGAGTGCGCAGTAATGTGAACGAGGCAATAGCCGAGTGAATATTCTGAAGCACTCCGAACACGATGGTGAACGGGGACTCAGACCAAGCAAGAATATGTTTCTGATTTTTTATTACCCACCTGATACGGAGTCTCCATACCAAGCCTATGGAGATTACAGATCGCTACTGAGGAGGATACGGAGCTCCGTACCCTCCTAGGAGGATACGGATTTTTTAGATGAAAGTAGTCCCAAACATAAGTTCTTAATTAAGTTGAAAAGTTTTCTAATGATCATATTTATTGCTTAAATCTAAAAATAAGTGAATAATAAATACAACATTACCATAATTTCGATCTGTGTGGCCGTATTCTCCTTGTAGTTGACGCTACGTAATACTCCTCGCTATCGCTCGGAGTATTACTACGCGTCAACTACGCGGAGAATACGGCCACTCAGATCGAAATCATGGTTATATTGTGTATATCTTAGCCTGGAAATATTCATCACTTTATCACCCGTTGAGAACGAGTTACCGTTCTCGCAAGCCTGTTGAGAACGAGTTCGTAATGCTAAGCCTATGGACGTTTATTCCAGGCTAAGATAAGATAATGTTCACAAAGCCCCTCACCATTGCCTGTGCCTCTCCTGCAGTCCCACCCCCGACGCCTCTCGTCTAATCAGAGGCCCTCTGCTCAGTTTCATACCGCAGACTACGAGTGTTTCGCCTTTCAACAAAATGTTTCCACCCTGGAGGGTTTTCGCGGAATGTGCAAGTCGCCCACACAGTAGATATCTGGAGGATCACTGGGGAAATCATGGGAGTGCTTCCTACTCAGCCAAACATTGGCTGGACATCCTTAGTATATATGCGGCTTGCGCGGGTGGCTCACTTAATAGAACATGGAAATATAAAGATCTATAAAAAATAAGAAAAAAATACAGGGATCTATAATATAACTACCGATGTGGAGATTTATCTTGGACATTTAAAACCCACATATCTTGTAATGTCGACTGCTCACATATTACATATATATCTAATCTTATACTCGTCCCTTCATTGCTTCCAAGTGTCACTACGTTATAATAATATAGAGAAACAGGCTGACTGTCTCCGTACGGATAAAATACGCGGTAAAATCGGCGATCAGATCAACCGATGCCGAAGGCAGAGGTTCATCTGATCGCCGATTTTACCAAGTATTTTATCCGTACGGAGACAGTCAGCCTGTTTCTCTATTATTATATACCTTAAAATATCGAATTTTTAACTTTGCTACTGGGGGAATATTTGGATTTTGCCGCCGTACATGCCCCGTACGCCACATACATACCCCGTACGTCACCTAGGTGTCGTACGGGTATAAATACGACATGGGTAGGAGCGGGCAGTATGTGTAGGATATACTACCACAGGTATATAATAATATAATATACGGAATGATTTATGATTTTATTGTATAGGTCACTGCTTATTGTATGTGCGCCTATTTATGGCCAGTGTGTGCTCGGCTGGTGTGGTCTGTACCCATAATGTTACTGTATCCCATCGGATTGTTCTAAACAAATGTATTGTAAACTCAAGTCAAATCTGGATCATCTGTATATATGTTATATTATTGTCTATACTGAACCTAAATATGACGCAAGAAAACACTGTAATGTCATTAGACTGGGCGCACATTGAAACCAGCACCCGGCTGAGTGCGTATTTACCCAGCATAAATAAATGTTTTAAAAAAAATAGCAGTGTGGATCAATATACTATATACCCACTATACTTGTCACTTAACAATTCAGATATTGGAATCATGGGCAGATATGTACATGGTACATGACCCATCAGTATGATAAAAAAACTGTTAAAAAAAACCAAACTAATTTTGAATGAAGCATAGACAGTTTTGACCTTCACCAGTATTGCGCAGTTTATTACGTATTGTCAACTTCTTGCAATAGGAACATATATATATATATATATATATATATATATATATATATATATATATATATATATATATATATATATATATCATTAGATGCATATATCACGATGACACACGAACCTAATTACATGTATATGATTGCAATTCCGTGACCAGTCTATAATATTAAAAATATGCCGAGAAAAATCATCCTATTGTATTCAGCATATGGTATGTGAAGCATTGCGAATTCACCTCAAATATAGGCACACAATACGACTATTCATTCCCATATCGCGGTGGAGTAATTGCCATTCCTGCCGCGCAGTATAATGTAAAGTCTAATCGGCTGCCCTCCTTTATCACTGTCCAGGGAGTCAAATATCTACAATATGTTTGATCAATTAGCACTCAGTGCCTGCGGGGCCCGGCTAATATTTGCATGGCCGTCAGGCAGGTGGCACAATGGTGGCTTTTTTTATGTAGGTAGACTTACCCCTTGGGGCAGCGGCCTCTAAATGTACCACCTTTCTTCTGGGTATCTCCAGATGTCCCTCCGGGCACCTCACCACACACCTGAACAGGTGAAGGGTTGAGGACCCAGTCGACCCACGTGACCTCTAGGGGACACTTCCGGTCTTTCATTGCGCATGCGTTCATCACCAGTTTCCGTTTCTTTGTTACAAGCATGCGCAGAGGCACGCAGGCCACTCCTCTCATAAGATTTCACACTCTCTAAATCGTAATCTGTACAAGGTTCTCACTGCGCTCTATTAGAGAAGAATTCTTAATGAACTAGGCTTAGAGCCTTGAGAATCCATTGGCACACAGTAAACCCGCTAGGTGGCATTATTGAGATTATAGGAATCTTTGGTTGCATTGATGTAAGTCTTTAGCATGGGAGGCAGGCCAGTGGATTCTAAAAGGCTCTAAGCCTAGTTCGTCAAGAATTCTTCTCCATAGAGCGTAATGACAGTACAGAATACGACTTAGAGAGTGTGAGATCTTATGAGAGGAGTGCGCCGGAGGCATTGCACATCTTACTCGGCGTTTACATTGGACGACTATTGGCTCGACGATCGTCGAGCCAATAGTCATCAGGTGGTGTCAATGTCTCCCCAAAAGTCGTCGACCTCAGAATGTACCCAAGCGTTTATGCTGACGCTATACGTTTTCACAGAATCAGACACAGTCAGTTTGATTTTAGGTGTTATTTTCAAAACCATGGTGCACGGTGGTTGGTACATCTGGAGTATCAAAAAAGAGTCAGGTGATTCCAGTGTATTGGCCATCACTGCCAAAGTCAATTACACTAGACGACTCTATGTGGCAACTGTAGATCGTCAAACCAAAAGCCATCAGGTGGTGGCAATGTCCTGGCAAAAGTCGTTGACCTCAGAATGTACCCGAGTGTTAACAATGACGACTGTAAGTTTTCACGGAATTGCCGCCTATCTATATAGACGACTAGTTCAAGCTCACTCAAAAGTATTACATGTATATTTCCAGCCTGGAGCACTGTGGAAATAGGCACTCTTTTGAGCCTACAGAACCTCCAGAATAAACATTATAAAAAAATATAAAAAAAACAGTCATGGGAGTCAGAGCATGTCCAATAGTCGTTTTAGAATCCACAAGGTTGCGTAGCCGTATATTGCAAGATCTTGGCTATTATTACCTATTTATTACTAAATTAAAAAAAACCCAGACTGGGTCCGTCCCATAAGGGAGACCTGGTAATGTAATTAGAACTCAATACGTCTAAGCCATGACTTGGTTTTGTTTGTTAATTATAATAAGATTACACTACCCTAAGTCAATGCTCTTGTAATTTATATTCTCTAGTATGAATACAAATACTACCACCGCGGCCCTGAACGCCGAAGCGGTGATCGTTGTATATAGCTTATACTGTTTTATATTGGGACGGGTGGATGTCGGAGGAAACGGGATGAGGGTCTTGTATGTGGTCCTTGGGGATGAAACTTATACTTGTATACTCTGTAGACTGGAAAATCTATCAAAACAGATACTGTTTAATAATGACTATGGATAATAATTATTCTGAAAAGGTGCATGGCCTAAAAATTGTACATTACAATGCATGTAGTCTATGGTCAAAGATTGATGCTATTCACTGTATGTTAGTTGACTCTGATATTGATGTACTTTGTATTACTGAAACGTGGCTCAAAAGGGATCTTCCCACCTTCCTGGTAGACCTACCTGGGTATACTTTTATTAGAATGGACAGAAACTGGTGTGACCCAGGGAAAGATATTATTAAAATAGGTGGAGGGGTAGGAATATATTTTAGAAATAAACTAAAAGTAGACACACAGAAACTCTCACAGTATAACGAAAGTTGTAGTAACAATGAATCTCTTTGGATTGAGATCAGTCTACCCCTTACCAGAAAAATAGTCATAAATGCCATTTACCGACCACCTAATGGAGATTGTACCCGTTTCATAGCTAACACTGAGAGAGCTATCGATGAAATAACAAATAATCAGCAAATTGACTTAGTCTTAATTGGAGATATAAATATAGATTACTTAGACAAAAAGGATAAAAAATATGTAGACTTTAAACAATTTGAAAAAACTAATGGACTAACCCAACTAATCAAGGAACCCACGAGACATGGTGATAAGAATAGCTGTTTGGACCTCGTACTTATAAACTCCGAAAACTATATCAAAGCAGGCCTAACTGGAACAAAATTAAGTGATCATGAAGGTGTTTATATTGTAAGGTCAAAACCAAAACTGAAAACGGAGAAAATATCTTTCCTTGGTAGGTCTAATAGGAAATATGACAAGGATGCTTACACATCAAGCTTAGAAAATGAAGACTGGACAAAATTTTACAAAACCCTAGATCCAAATCAATTATGGGACATAATGAAACACAAAATATTATATCACTTAGACCAAATGTGCCCAACTAGAGAGTATAGGGTCAGTTCTAACAGGGAGGTGCGGATCACAAATGAGATACTAGAGATCATAAAAGATAAAGATCGTTTGCTAAAAAGAGCCAAAAGAACAGGTCTCAAAGCCGACTGGGACAATGCAAGGAGGGCCCGAAACCATTCAAATAGTGCAATAAAAAAGGCAAAATGTAATTATGTAAAGCAAACTCTTGAAGATCACCATAAAGACCCTAACAAATTTTGGAACATCTTGTCAGGCCTAGTAAAAGGGAATAAGAAAACGCATGAAGAAATAAAATTAAAACAAGAGAATTCTACACAATATTTAGAAACCTCAGAGGTTGCTGATCATATAAACAATTTTTTCACTGGAATCGGCCCTACTCTTGCAAGGTCCCACACTGAACCGTGGACATATCAGGGTCCCATCAATGCCAGCAAGCTAACAGATATTACAATAAATGAAGAAGAGATCTTAAAGATTCTAAATTCGATTGACATTACCAAGTCATCAGCTATAGAGGGACTCTCCTCGAAGTACCTTAAGGATGCATTGCTGGCATTGCTGAGACAATTCACCTACTTGATAAATGTGTCACTAATGACCGGTGTCTTCCCGGACTTATGGAAGCATGCTACTGTGATACCTCTTAAAAAGGAGCAAAATAGTTGTGACGTGAACAACTTGAGGCCCATCTCCCTCCTCCCACTGCCAGGGAAAATAATTGAAAGAGTAATGCATGAACATACAATGAAATTCCTAGATCAAAACAACTTACTTACTGACTGCCAGAATGGATTTCGGAAAAATCACTCAACTATAAATACTGTTGCTAACTTAACAAACTATGTCTTTAATGCTATAAATGATAATAATTTAACAGTTTGTACATATATTGACTTTAAGAAAGCTTTTGATACTATAAATCACGAAATTCTTATTGGAAAATTAATAAAATTTGGTATCTCAGGCAAAATTCTAAACTGGTATCATAGTTACTTAAAAAACAGAACTCAAACAACCTATGCAAATGGTGTAAGGTCTGGCTCGAAACTGATTACCTGTGGGGTACCACAGGGATCGATTTTAGGCCCTATGTTATTTATTATTTATATCAATGACATGGAGTTTTGTCTGGAGAGGGAGATGGGCCGCGAGGACACCCAATGTTTACTGTATGCAGACGATACAGTGCTTTACAGGTCAGGAAGCAATCTTCATGGAATTGTAGAAGAACTACAAAAAGATCTAAAAAATATAGCAAAATGGTGTGCAGGTAACAAACTAACGATAAATACCAAAAAAAACAAAATCTGTAATCTACGGAACCTCACATAGATTGGCTAGAAACAACCATGAGGACTGTGTACTGAGACTTAACAATGAAACCATACAATGGGTGCCCTCCTATAAGTACTTGGGTGTGACTCTTGATCGTAACATGAACTTCAAAGCCCATATAAGTAATTTAACTAGTCAAATCCTACATAAATTATATCTTCTTAAGAAAGTAAGGCCTTATATTACTGAATTGGCGGCAAAAACTATTTATAAATCAATGTTATTACCTACTATTGACTATGGAGACATTCTATATGCCAACTGTAGTTATTATGACAAGAACAAGTTACAAGTACTGCAAAATGCAGCCTTGCGAACGGTTCTACAGGCGCACCCACGTACTCATATAGTCACACTGCATCGCTTACTGAATATGCCTTACCTAAAAGACCGAAGAAGGACGCATGTACTAAACTACCTGTATATCAAATCAAAGGACATTCGATTGCTCCAAGAACAACAAAGAATCACTAGAGCAAATGTGGCTCCACTATTTAAAATAACTTTACCTCGCCTAGATACTTATAAGCGCTCAATAATGTATCACGGAGCCATTGCATGGAATCAACTACCACCAGACCTAAGGAACACAGACTCATATGATAACTTCAAAAAATTACAAAAGAACTATCTAAATGAAATGGTGCCTTGACTCCATCACCCTTGACTACATTATGCAACTGAACTTTTGTATTAATGACAAAACTTCTGGAAGCCGTCCTTTGTGTGTATTACTATAGCAAATCATGTACCAAATCCTACATAATGTTATTGTCAAATATCTTCTATGGACCCGCTTAAAACAAGGCCCTCCCGCGAACACGATGTTACTACTGTCTCGATCAAGAAATTTTCGGTTCGCTTATATATTTGTTGTACATATGTTGCCTTTGTGCCTACAAACCTAAGGAAGAGATGTATACCGTAAATGACTGCTGGGCGTGCATTGAAACCAATCGTAAGATTGAGCACGACCGAGGATAAATAAATGTTTCAAAAAAAAAAAGGTGGTGCCAAATTGCATAATCAGGTGTAATCAGACGATCTGCAGTCGCCACGCGCTGTGTGTTTATCTTAGACGATTTCTATCATTTTACGGCTAAAAGTCATCAGGAGCTGCAAAATGCCAGAATCGTCAGCCAAAATTGTTTAGTGTAAAAATCGGGTTAAAGCTATTTTCCACTGGCCAATAAAACTGCACCGATTATTTGAGTTCTCCTGTCAGTGGTGGCGAAAAACTGCATGTCGGAGAGAGTGCTTTCTATGATTTGTCTCTGCCACATTTGAAGGTCCATATTGACTAAATTGTCTTCCAAACAGTATGACCATCACAAACTCTTTCAAACCCATTTTGATACTGTCCGACAGACTTTCTGGGTAACTCAAAAAATCTCCACCCTTTTCGTCGGCCAATGGAGACATACCTCACGTACGACTGCACGTGGACGGGGGAGGTGCAGGCTTTCTGTATGGTGCAGAGGCCATTGTAAAGGCGGGCGTCCACCAACCACGAAAAGGCTACGACAAGAGCAGACAAGGAAGTTCCAATCGGCGCCTTGTCGCAGCCTTGTCGTAAGAAGGGGTGCTCTGATACAGCATTGTCGGGGCGTGTCGTAGACGTCGCTGGGTCCCGTAAAAAAGACGTTTATGGTCCTGACACACTACGACAGTGATATCGAGGAAACAACCACACTCCACGACAGGGATCCAGTCGTGGGAAAAATCGATTATGTTCAATTTTGTCGTAACCTTGCCGGAAGGCTCCCGATAAGCTTCAAATCGGTGCCTTGTCATTGTCTTGTCGTAGGCTCCAGTCGCAGCCTGTCATGGCGTTGTCGTAGACTCTTGTCGGGAACTGGGGTCCACCAACCAAGTCAAGGCTACGACAAGGCTTCCAATCGTAGGCCAGTTGTGGACCTTGTCGGGAAGGCATTGTCGTAGCCTCGTCGGTTGGTGGACGCCCCCCTTAAGTTTGCAGTCCAACCCCTACCCCTACCCCAACCCCACCATATTCAGCGTTAGTATATGGTCCGATGGGTTTTGATTGAACCACAAGAAGATGACAAACCTCAATACACTCGTTAAAATTTACGATCTGATGAATCCATGGCAGCTGCGATAAAATAGAGCTCTAGGAAGCATCAACGGCTTCTCCTATCTGTCGATTGATCTTACTCAAGTCTAATCGTGCGTCTTCTTCGGTTTTGAAAGGTATTTATGGGTTGGCGAATTCATCATACTTAAAGCCCGACTATCGCGGGGATCATTTACTTTTGAAGGGACGGGGGATGTATACATTTGGGTACCGTGGTAAACCAACATTGATCGCCAAAATCCGTACAAATACAGCACAAGCAACGTCTGGGGACATGACAGCGTTGTCCCTGTCTCATAGCGATGATCAATCTTAACTGATTAAGGGGACATTAACAAATATTGTCGCTGAGTCCATTCTGGCATCGTTCATAATTGATCTGTTGTCTCCCCTGTGCCATCATAGGCAACTTTCAACTCGCCCAACTCAATCATATTCAATCACAAGTCCGGGAAAGGCGGTTTTAAAACGTATGGACGCCCGGCCACTTTGCAAATCAATTAAACTAGGACCGCGCTTACGGCGTACTACCCGCGGTCGCTTCCCCTTGTCAATTAGAACTTAAACGAGTTGTAGTCAGTTGGACCAAAAGTCCCACTTTGAGCCGGGACCCGAGCAATAAAATAGCCCAGATTGATGTAAAAGATGCAAAAGGCGGGCGACAGAGGAGGCCTTATCGTGGTGCATCGACGCTAATTACGTTGTGTATTATGAGGGGAATGCCGTATCACAAGGGACAATCTAAAAGGTGACTGATTCATACTGATGACATTGTCAACGACGCATAGGTCTATAGATAGGCCTGATTAACATGTGCACGTATAGCACACAGTAATAGATTATTGCATCCTTTTTGATTAAAGTTACTTGGTTCTTGGGAGCTGTGTATATTGTAAGTAAGTATTTAAAAAGAACTGGATTGAGAATCTAGCTCCGCGAATGAAAGATCACAAAGATACTTGAATTTTTAAAATCGGTCGAGTAGTTCATGAATTATGGAGGAAATTCTAGTCAAATTAAGATTGAATTTGAGGAACTCAAGTATATAGAAAACAGTAGAAGGCATGGCACCACATAATGGTTAGCAGAGATGAACAGATTTATTACAATAACTCTCTAGATATTGATGATAGGGTTATGATATTTAGCATACAGGGGTATATTCACATGCGAAATCCAATGGAGATATTTATTTTCATGTATATTGATGATGTCATAGTTAATTTGCATATTAATAGGGAAATCTGTAATAATGATGCATAGATTCTGAAAAAAACCACTTAAATAATACTCCTCTCTAATCTAGATCATCTCAGACAAGGCAAACCATATCTTTGACTTGTAAATAGGAATTCGGACAGCAAATTTGCGTAATTTATCTTGAACCTGAAGTCTTCAGATGGATCAGAGAATTTCAATATGCTGACTTTTTACATCTATCAAACTATGGCATATTATACATCAAATTAATCCTCTATTTATGCTCTTTGTAATGGCATAGGCACAGAATTGTTTGACTTACCCAATGTTGTGTAAAGAACGTTTTTTTAATTCAAATTGGTGCTTGATCAAGTTGTTCTGGTCATAGAAATTTCGTGCTAGTACTAAAGTGAGGCCCAATATGTCCTCTAATTGGCTGAAGTAGTCTTTTGGTACTTAAAGTAGCAGAAGAACTCAGCAAATGGATGAACTAAACACTGTGTCCGACAGAGCAGGTGCCATGGAAAAGTGTGTAAGTCCAGGCCAATTCCTTTTAAAACAAGTGAGAAATCTAAATGAATATTCCTCCATTATTCTTATAAGTATATTCACAGGAAAGCCCTGGATCTCAGCTTTCAGAAGGTGTATTTAGATATTAGATATGAGGAGCGGGCGCTTGTGGAGAACCATCCAAAGAAAAATAAATGAGAGATTTCCTGTTTATTGCACTGAGTGACGGCCGCGCGCGCGTTGCTAGAGAATCTTATCAATACAAACTCCATGAGTTTGGATGCGCTGTAATCGTCATCAAAGCATAGATGAGTGACGATTATGGCGCATCCAAACAAATAGAGTACACTAAAACCCCACTTAAGGGGGCACCCTCCGATCCAAGCAAACTCCACAGACGCCTACCTGACGCATATAAGAGCCTACGCGGGCCGTTGCCTGGTCATTGTCTAGACACCAGTCTACCTGCCTCTCACATACTAAAAATAAGCAATAAAGATAACCTGGAGCTGTTCCCAAACAATCCTGTCAGATTTGATAAGGTGTCCCCAAAAGCGTCCTCTTAACTGGGAATAAGAAGCATTTTGTACCTTTAGCGGGGTGCCCCATTAAACGGTGCGCTCCCCTAAGCGGGGTGACCCCTTAAGCGGGGTGCGCTTAAAGGGATACCCCGCTTAAGGGGGATGTCCAAGAAACAGGGTTTCACAGTACTTTATTTTTGTACGTTTTGAGTACGGTTCCGCATTTATCTCTAACTTTTAACGCATATTGAAATATATCATTGCAATATCAGAATAATTCAAATTACTTACGCAAATCCAGTTATGAAGGTCTAAATCGCCAAATCTACCTTTTCAAATCCAGGCCGCTGATTGGCCAATCAAATCTGAGGTCATTGAATATTACTACGCCACGACCAAGCCATGTCACTTTACATGGTTGATCGTTGTGTATTTAAGTGATTGATATTGTTACTAGACATGCACAATTGTATAAGGAAATGCGAGAATTGTATGACAAAATGTCAGAAAAAATGAATGAACATAGAAGGGTGGCAAATTATAGTCCAACGCTGGATAGATAGGAATTTAGTTAACAGTACCTAAGACATTAATATCTAAAAAGAATGAAAAAGAGCAAAAACAAAGGGAGCAAACAAAGAGACCAAAGACATATAATCTACGTATGTCCTTAGGTATTCTTCTAAACTTGTGAAAGATCCATTGAAAACCGCTTTGTATATAGCTACGCCTAAAAGCATTTGCATAAAAAAAACAGCAGAACACAACACCCACAGAACCTCCTGAACTAGGCGTGAGATACATTGGTGCAGGTGTGTTGGTTTTATGAAGGAGAGTATCAGAGTGTAACAGTGTAGTTACTTTGGTGGGATTTTACGCCCTATTTGCTATAGTATAGTATATAAACCTGTGCTCTATCAAGCTAAATGGCGTGAACATAACGTTTGTCTGTGAAGAGAAACCTGCAAAGATAAATAAAAACGCCATCTGTGTGATAGTCTTTTGAGTGGAAGCATCTTTGGGGTGAGCAGCTATGTATCTGATTTCTGAACAAAAAAGTTTTAAAAACTGGTTTCGATTCAAGATGTAAGTCTGAGTAGATCTATGGACTGTTTTTTAAATGTGTCCACGCCCATATTGCTTTCAGCTGGTGCCTTTTGTCGGCCTTACACCGATACAGGTATGCACCAATACACAAGGACGCTCTTGATGCAGCAAATCGCCAAAGGTCAATTGGTGCAGTGGCTTTCCCCTATCGCGGGATGAAATGAAAATATCAGCAGAACTGACCCCTAAGGCGGAGAATCCCTTGGACGGGGTTTTATTGTAAAATAGAACCCCGCGTAAGTAAACACTCTTTGTTCCAGGCTAAAGTGTCCACTTACGCGGGGTGTATGCTTACATGCTGTTAAACAAACATCTAATAGACCCTTTGTTCGGTTCGGCAGGGTTCTAATATATATATATATATATATATATATATATATATATATATATATATATATATATAGGAGACATATAACTCTCAGGTATATGTATGTATAAAGGACTAGAGGCGCCACCTGACGTCTATATTAGTTACCAACACCACCACTAGCGCCTGCAAGCGCACCACCTCGTACCACACACTACACCTGTCATCTCACCTGGACTTACACCTTTTAAGGGGGGCGTCCACCAACCACGACAAGGCTACGACAAGTGCCGACATGAAAGTTCCAATCGCAGCCTTGTCGCAACCTTGTCATGAGTAGAGCAATGTCGGGACAGCGGTGTCGGGGCGTATCATAGACGATGCTGGTTGCCGAAAAAAGGCGTCCATGGTTCCGACACACTACGACAGTGATATCGAGGAAGCCACAACACTCCACGACAAAGGTCCAGTCGTAACAAAATTCGAAAATGTTAGATATTGTGGTAGCCTTGTCAGAAGGCCCCTGCCAGGCCCCCGAGAAGCTTCATGTCACAGCCTGTCGTGGCCTTGTTGTAACTTCTTGTCGGGAACTGGGGTCCACCAACTATGACAAGGCTATGACAAGGCTTCCAATCGTAGACCTGTCGTGGACCTTGTCTGAAAGCCATTGCCGTAGCCTTGTCGTGGTTGGTGGACGCCCCCCTTTACTTAACATTATGATGACAGGTATTTGTGCCAAATAAATATTACCTAGCCCAAACCCTATTTATGTTTCACCTTGTATCTTCATTATTACTTACCACTTACCACTAGTGTTATTATCTACTTAACTTCTATGCCATGAAGGCATTTGTATATATATATATATATATATATATATATATATATATATATATATATATATATATATATATATATGGCATCTTCGGATCAGTAGAAATCGGTGTAAAATCTTTGTGGTCTCTTGGTCATCAGAATAATATTCACTCCTTGAACAAAATGTCGCAAAAATTTAAGTTATATCTTTTTCCCTTTTACTGCATTTCCAGGTAAGATTAAACGTTTATATGTGAGAAGAATGGTTTCTTATTCCTCTATGTATTACGAAAGGATCTTTTTAATTCATTTTGGTTATCATTGTAGATAATTTTACAAAGCTTTAGATTAATCAAGACCTACATAGAAATCCTGTAGTACATGTGGGTTTCCTCTTCATCCCATTTCTCTATGTAATACAATGTATGGCAATCTTATCCTGTCTCAAGTCTAAAGTATAATATATGAATACCCTTATCATGTAGGCTACCTCATTCATTCATCCATCAATCATCATCGCATAACATCCGTTTAAAGCTGAGCCACATTATTATTATTACTACTATTATTATTGTTATCATTATTAGTAGTAGTAGTAGTATTTGTAATCTTCAGCATACTAATACTGAATTGGTCGACTTGAGTACACTCGGATTTGCAAAAGGCCGGTTGAAAACCAAATGTAATTTTTTGAACTGATGCCTAATAAAAAAAAAAAAATCCTCTTCTATTTGTACCGTGACAATGATCATAGGAAATCTCCCCGACTAGATAATATTGTATTTGCTGTGCTCCTGAACGAATATTCTTATTTATTATACTTTATTGGCTTTATCCGGGAACAGCAAAGGTTCATTGAATAAATACTATAGCAGCGCTAACATCTTCAATGTAATTAGAGCTCAACAGAAACGGTTGAGACACACGATGACAACATCTACACGTATTTTTTTCTATTTACCCTGAAGTTGGGCTTAGGTCTAAGAAATAGACCTATCTTCCAGCCACTCCAGCAGTAGAATTTTATATAGCCAGTTTATGCCTAACACTGCACGAAAACCACTATTTCATTCATATATATACGCCACCGCGGAAGTGCATGTGTTGGCTGAATATTGACTTGTTTTCATATATATGTATATATATACGCCCAGGCCTTATATACGGACGCGTCTTGGCTGTATTTCACACCCGGCGTATATGTGAGGAAATATCCTCTCCCCCAACCGCCTCCCGCCCCTTTTTGTTGGTAGAAGTCCAGGTGTCTTCAGTGGGAAACCCTCCCCCCACCCCCTCCCCCCACCCCTGCCCCCCCCGTCCCCCAGCCCCCCTCCCCCACATCCCCCCACCCGCTCTTAGTGAAGTCCTCTTCACTGGATGCTTATATACGCCTACAGATGAGGTGTATATACACGTGGAATAGGACGACCTTGTATATGCAAAATACCTATTTATATACGCCCGGCGCATTCACATGTAAAATGGTGGTTTTCGTGCAGTGTAATAAATAGGCTTACAAAGTTTTGGCTTCGAATAGTTTACTTAATCACTAAGGTATGGACATTCGTTAAACGATTCAACATAAATTATGCTACAAGTTGAAAATAAAATATTCTCCACAATAGAAGAAAAAAAATTATTATGCTAAACCTTCCTCTGATTACCCTGTATCACTTCAAGGAGGGGTTGAGACTAGAGCCACTGCGATCAACATCCAGCAATAACACGTACTACAAAAAGAAGAGGTCCCCACCCCCACCTCACCTCGGGCTTCAGAAGCCCCGCTAACCGATCTCTGTATTATCATAGTAGCAGCTCTAAGTGTCTCTCCCCGAGGATTACCTCCCAGCAGTGGCTACTTTGTGGTGATTAATAAGAGCACGAGTGCTTCTGTATTAGTCGGAATGGCCGGTGGTGACTTGTCTGCGGTCGCTTGGGGGCGCCACCATAACCTTTAATTAACATACCAAGACTCGCAGACAGCGCCCCAGACGGTAGCGGCGACTTCAATGGAGCCGCTCCTGACCTTTGACCTCTGACCTTTGCTGCCGCGGAGACAGGGACACGTGACCTAAGGGCAAGTCGGTATCTGATCATAACCTCACCCGGATATGATGACCTGCTGGTCGCTCGTCGGGTTGTCAGACATGTTAACTGGTCCCCCAGCCTGGGGATTCACTGACCGCACTTCCTTGTCCTCCAGCGGGTCCCTCGGCCATCACACAGAGGCTATTGTCTCCTGGCGCCCCGCCCAGCTGTCCCACACCACCACCCACCCCCCCCCACTCCCCCCTCCCACCTCTCCCTGGTTATGTCCACCCCCACCCCCACCCCCACCCCCCACACCCACACCCACACCCACCTCACCCCACCCGCCCCTCAAGGGTTATGGTGATTTCGCGGGTCGCTTGATGGCAGCACCGTCTGTCCCCGGAACGCCCTCTGATTGGCTGCGTCTCATGGCAGCATTTCCGGTTCCGCACTCATCTCCCCCTCCCCCCCCCCCCCCACTCCCTCCGAACAATCAATTGAGTCTTCGTTAAAAAGGATCAATGTTTGAAGGTTAAAAAGGTATGACACGCAAGGTCGTGCTAAAATTAACCAATTCCCGGACTTCACATGCTTTATTGGCATTTCAGGGGGAAATTCCATAATTGTCTTTGTCTTTCTTTCATTAGTTTTGTGAAATTTGCCGTTGCTTATGTTATCATGGGATCATTCAGTTTTATTCCAAACTGGACGCAAAATCATTTTCAAGCTAATGGTCTGGTTGACAGTGATATAAGTAACATTTTCATCCATTTTAAGATAATAAATCTTTTGAAAACAATTAAAGTCGTGTCACCTTCATGCGCATTCACAAAAATTTGGATCCATTATCAGCTTAAATGTATTTCCTGAATAGATACAGTATCAAATTATCTATAAACATGGGACGGCGTACACGAATACTTACAATAAAATTTTCAACAAGAATGTTCTTTTTTTTAGATATTGGTTAACATGATGTAAATAAGAGAAATTCAGAAAATAAAAGGATATCTAGAAAATTACCAGGAAAACGTATATTTACTTTAAAGTAGCTCCGCCAAGCTTAATCTTTAATTGATACTCATTTGATTCACTTCACAACATTAGAACAAAACGCATTTAGTTTCTCGGGCTGCGCCACTCTATTATCCGTAGATTGCTGTGACGTTGGCTCCCCAGGTATCCAATAGCGACAAGGGGATCCAGCCAACACTTCGGATTCAAAACAAGGCAGTTATCAAAGCTGATGAAACTCAAGCAATTCAATACATTATGGGTTGGGAAATACAGAAATTATTAAACGAACTTCACAGATAATTCAACTGTTTCTTTTTCAGTTTTAAACTACTTTATTATGTGAATCCACAGCTGATTAGACTGTCTTTTCAAGTGAGCACATGTGTTATGTTGACAAACAAATCCCTGCAACACACGAGGTGTTTTACACTGAAAAGGGTAATTAATCCCTATGACTATGCCTTATTTGACACAACACATAACAGAAATGATTGTATACCATTTACCATATAAACATGTGCATCTCTATTAACACCACAAAATACTCCCCAAAACCTTCAGAATTAAGGATATTCTGAAAACTGGCATATGGGCCAGATTTTGTCCCTAAAAGGGCAGGTCGGTGTTGAGATACAAGCGGCCACAGGAAGTAGAGCGCAGGATCTCTGCTAGATTGCCGTTAAACCTTTATTAAGCATGACATCGTCAAGGCCTGTACCTGAGCGCTGTGTGTATACGGGTGCTTTGTAGTAGTCCTCTGATTAAATCCGCGATGCCCCCAGCATATACAACCCGCCATCTAGCGGCAGGCCCCCGCTGGCGCCACCTGGAGGAGCCTTCCGTGGTGTCACGTGATGTAGGAGTTGTGCACCGGACGACCTTGACCTTGGCCCGCTGTAGATTCAGCCAGGTGAGGAAGTCACTAGAGGGCGCTATACAGGCGTACGCTGCCAGGTTACAACGCTTCTCATGAATCTTCATAAAACAAAACTTGGGAAGCATTTTGCAATCAAAACTGGTTGATCATTATTAGCATTGGTAACAATTTTATCTTGTTGAAGAGAAACTAGTAATTTAGTAAATATGTTTTCCCGAATGTTCTGTTCTGTGAAATCCTCATCGTTCTATCTCTACAGAAGGCTTTGTTATTATTGTGTTGACAATTCACCAGATTCTGACTTAAGGGGGTGTTCCACTGGACCGACGGTAGCCGATTCCGTAGCCAGACAATCGCCGATTATTATCGGATGCCCTAGAATCTTTCAAATCTTTGAATATGGTCATTTATTAAACTATTATTATCATTTCTATCACCATCAAATATCCCATTATCGCCAGGCCAAATGACTATAGAAAATGTATATTCGGCTCAATTTGTATAAAAATTTATGATTAATTTTTATACTGACCACTGGTTAAGAGGACCCAAACATAGATCGAATCTAAGCCGAGTTTGGTGATTTAGGTATGAATTAGACTCTTATAAAAACCCATAAGAGATACAGTCGTGATATTCGACTCATGTCTGTGAATGGGTGTAATAAGTGATCAACTCGTACTGTTTCCATTCATCAAAACCGGAAAAAAATCCCAACTATTTGCGTAAAATTCCCCCATCGGATGTGATTCTTTTCTCATCATGCTTTCCAGTGTGTTGGAAAGGTTTCGTCCCGTTGGAAATAATATGCTAGTCGAGTAGTAGCCTTGTTGATTATTAAATCCCAACTAATCTCTTTTATAATATTATTATTCTAGTTACATAAAGACACAAACTAGGACAAGAAAGTGTTTACGAACTCTTTCCAGACCAGGGAACTGTTTCACTAGTTTCGTGACATGTCTGTGACACCATACAGACATTGGGGTTGTCTAGTTTCGTGACAACACAAGTAGCTGCCCTTAGGAAAAGACAGACCCCAAACATAAGAATTAGACAAATCTACACATATCATGGAACTGTTTCACTAGTTTTGTGACAAAAATGTCAGACATATATGAAAAGCGGCACCAACAGTGCAAGCAAGACCGGACAAAACGAAGTCTAATGTCTAGTTCTTATGAAACCAGACACACCACCAAGACGCCATCTAGACATGTCACACAACTGGTGAAACAGATCCCAGATCTGATCGCAGGTGCACGTCTTTAAATGCAGCATGCCTGACAAAGGACCACACCTCTTGTACAGGCCTATGTTATAATTGTTGAGAAAATTGATTATATTCCACCATACTTAAAGATATCTGTAATTGTTCCAATGGTAATAATTGCATCCAATTATATTTATTGATTATCACTATAAAGGCGTTTTACATACTGCTAAAAAACAAGATCTATGTTGAATCAATTGACATTTTTATAGAAAATGGAAAAAGATGCCTCGAGGCATCATTTGCACCAACTTCGGCAGTTTCCTGAAGCATCATTTGCTTTAGCCACGGGAGGGCATTGAGGCATCATTGGTAAGGGGTATATCATAAGCGCACATGTATGGACCAAGTTCGAAAATGTTGGGATATATGACAAATAATTATACACTAGGTAAAGAGTAAAGAACTACTTGTCGATATCAGGGTAGCAGCTACAATAACAGATATCGGTCCACTTCTACATATATCTGTTAACCTTTCAGTGAAATATGCCTATAGATAATCTATAACAGTTAATAGGGTATTAAAAGGCAACACCTACAATCTTTATCCTAGCATGGTCTTACTTTATTGGCCGTGCATCCCATCATCCGTTAAGGGAACACTGCAAAATTTTAACTTTTTAAGGATGGTTTTTTTCACGGCCACAGAACTCGCAGCTGAAAGTGTGCCCACAGTAAAACAGGTCTGGTCTGGCTTATTTAAAACGAATGGAAGATGAAATTGGTCCCCTTTCAAAACATCAATAATAAGGGACCCCACTACGGGGGCGTAGTGGAGTGGTCTTCTCCAGCATATGCACAGTATGGGTTTGGCTTTGTACTACGAGCCTTGTATCTATGTTTGATATAGGAAAATGGCCCTCTGCTCCTACATCTCTTCCCAACCCGCCCGGAGTGGCCTCTAGACCGGAGAAAATGGCTGTGCTTTTAGAGTCCCCCCCTGGAGGGCAGACAGTTAGGTTCTAGCTGGAGTCGCTCCACTGCCGGCGGTGGACGCCCCGGGGAGGGAGGGAGTCGGGCAGGAGTCCCGTCACTGTATTTAAATCCAATAATCGGCGTAAAAACTCCACCAGGAAATGGGAGTCAGAGAGCAGCTTCGTGGCCTGGCTCTTAACGGCGAGCTGCTCACCTAATTCGGTAAGAATGTAATATGGAAGAGTGGGACGTGCCCAAGGACATCCCTCAGCGTAGGCGGGGGGAGAGTGTAGGCTGGGGGGGGGAGAGTGTAGCTCACCTGCTCGGAGATGCTCGTCTGTTATCTAGATGAGCTGCTCACCAAGCAGAGGTTCTGGGCTCACACTAAAACCAGATCAAGGTTGGGTTGAAAAACGTGACGTTGGCTGTGGTGACTGAAAGCGCAAACCACAACTAGCGGTTTCGGAAACACTGATGTACCTTTGTCGGCAACAAAGGAACAGTAATTCATCTCAGGCGAGGCATCCTAATGGAGTTGGCCCTTGTCGGTAGATGTAGGATATCTAGGCAAGGGTCAGCCAATGATAAGTGAACCCCTTCCTTGAGATATTCTTTTGTTGTCAATGATTTGTCATTCAATGTTCCTAAATCGGTTGCCAAAAGTTTATCAACATGTTGATAAATCCAGTCGCCGACAACGGAACGTTGGTAAACGGCCTTTGATTGGGTAGCCAACACGAGCCGAGGGGTTACATAATTTGCCTGCGACAATTTCACTGACTCCTATATGATTTAGGAACTAATCGTTCAACCCTGAATCAGAAGATTTGTATTGGGCTATACTGAGCAAGTTACTGTACCCTGACTGGTCTGCCACAGGGTGTTGTGGGTAAAGCGCTGCTCCAGTAATGCCGGTTCTCGTCATGTGGTATCATTACTTTTATGTTGTATTGCTACTTTTTACAACACCACGTTTTCAGTGACACAAAATGAAAGGTTCATTA
The DNA here is from genome assembly GCA_950022655.1 of Alentia gelatinosa. Lineage (NCBI taxonomy): Eukaryota > Metazoa > Annelida > Polychaeta > Phyllodocida > Polynoidae > Alentia > Alentia gelatinosa. The sequence continues at coordinate 60,239,911 of OX465586.1, read as the reverse complement.
GATTTGTAATGGAATACAGATGACGCCATGATGAATCTGGGGCAATATACGGAAATAGAGTTTGCCATATATGGTCATATGCGAAGAGGAAAAGGGAGTGTGAACAAACTTTGGAAGTATATCTCTTTAAAAATTGACAAACCCATTGTTTAGCAACTGCATTACATTTTATGCAGAGCAGTACATACTTGAATATCCAAGTGCATGAGCTCTGCATTTGTATCCCATTTAATGAGTTACATATGCTGCAGGCTGAGTTGTGGCATTAGATGCAGCGCAGCCTTGGTGGACTATTTTGCATTGATATACTTCCACAATCAGTTTGTTTACGCTCCCTAAAATGAAACCCTGATTTCGTGTATAGTTCCATCCTTGGGTCGCCATTCTGCAATCTGGAGATTTATCGCAAACGTGAAGCAATGCATCCATGGGGGGGGGGGGGGGGGGCAGGTTCGTGGGCTGCCTGACCCGAACCTGTTTCTGATTGTTTTTTCTTATAACAAAATATCTCTCTTCACTTCTGATTGGTTTTTACTGGTCCCATGTTAGCGGGCAGGCAGCCTTAACCAATCAGTTCCACTTTCACAGACTCTATTTGGCTACTGAGGTGGGCTAGGTCCCAGTTGGGGTATGTGCTGCCACCTAGTAGCACCTGTGGGGACTGGTGCCCTACCACTCTGTATGTTGACTATATAGAGTACGTTCTAAATGTTGAACTGGGTCAGGCTTCATAGAATGTTATTTTTATAAATTATCTTTAAAAAAATGAAAATTTAGAGTTAACATCTTTAACTCAGTAGTTTTGATTAGGAAAATCACATTAGCCACGCTATTGTTTTTAATCAGGGAGTTCTTTTAAATGTAAATGACCTTAAGGCCCGGCGTCCACCTACTACGATAGAATCGTAGACCTCCCGATATGGCACCGGTACAAAATGTCAAAATCGGTGCCATATCGGGAAGGTGCAAAATCTAGACATGCCAATTCACCACGCATTGTATGGGGTTTTTATCGGTGTCTAATCGCAGAAACGTGGTCAACTGCCCCGATATCAGGTAACCTTCCGACGCGATTTTGATGTTTCATCGGGAGGTGCATCGTAGGGCATTTCGGTGCCATATCGTAGTAGGTGGACGCCAGGCCTAGCTCTTTCATTTTGCAGGACGTAGACACTCTAGTTTGTTTGAATATATCGCAATATACTGATCCACATACAGTACTTTATCCTACCCCTAATAAAAAACCGCCATAGACTTAACATAGGGAAATTTTATGTGGCAGGCCGTGACATAAAGTGTTTTTTATGCCACTAGAGTAATAACAATATTGACCAATCAGAGAGCAGGATGTCAGCTACTATGAAAAAAAGTTCTGTTGGTCATTGACTCAATATTTATCTTTTAGTAATGCAAAAGCATAGACGGGGTAGGATAAATACGAAACCGAACTCGAGTTAGACTTGTCAATGTCTATGCCACTCTGGTCAGGTCTGCTCCTCACCACACTCGGCTACGCCTCGTATAGTAATACACGACCTGCCCGTCGTGGCATAAACATAGTCAAGTCTAACTCTCGTTCGGTTTCTACTAAGTCTCCAATATATCAAAGTATCGTCACAATCATTGCTGATGCAATTCAAATTTCACTTCGTCCTCAGCATACAGCAATGGAGACAAATAAACCTTCACCAAACATCAAAATAATGCAACAGCACTTTGAAATATACTTTTGCATAAGCCAGGAAGATTATAAGGATGCTTTATAAAAAAAAAACGCTCAAAGATTATAGGAGATGGTTTACTTTCAGTGGTTGAAGGTGGAACCCATATTGTTTATTTATATCGGAAATATTTCTGTTGGTGGCGTTATCTATCATACCTGAAATCTTTTTTTATATCAACTCAAAAACAAATGTTTAAAAGATTAAAAAAAAAACCAGATCGATTTGTTTACATGTACCTCCCCTGTGATATGCTTATGTTTTAGTCACACTGGCGACGACACGCGCCTTTCTGAGTAACTGGTGCATGCATGGCAGGCCATGGTAATAATATCTCATCTGTATGCACCCGGAACACACTGAGCTGTCACTCACAGCTGACGACGGTGACGGGTGCGTGACAGCTATGAATATAACGATCAAACAAGATACCCACCACCTTGTTTCATTTTTCACCCTAAAGCCCAATGCCCATCTACCGATTTCGGAACATCTATGTACGTTTGTCGGCGACAAACAGAGGGTAATTTGTCTCAGCCGAGCCATCCTAACAGAGTCGGTAGATGTAGGACAGCTAGGCAAGGCTACACAGCGATTAGGGAACACTCGGTTTCTTTGGTTTCTGCCCTCCCCCAGCATTTAGTGGACCATACACCGATTTTATCAGTGTGCGGATCAAGCGAGAGGTTATGCAATTTGCCTGCGACAAGGTGACCGACTCCTATGCGATTTGGGAACTAATCGTTCAACCCTATCCGGCTTAACACCCTCTACACTCCTCAGCAGATATTCCTGTTGGATCTGCTGAATTTCATCACTTGTATTCAGGGCGAATACTATGGAGAAACCAAACAAGAGTTAGACATGTTGTTATTTATCGCACAACAGCAAGATCGCGTATTACTGCGCGAGGCGAAGCCGAGATCAGTAATACGCAATCTTGCCGGAGTGCGATGAGCAATAACATGACTAACTCGAGTTTGGTTTAGAATTTATCCTACCCCACCCGTCTAAATTACTTCTACATTAACAGATGACATCATTTGTCAAGTGTATCCCACTAGAGCGATATTTTTCATTTTTCTGAACTCCAGACCAAATACAGTGACCCAATGTTAAGCCTATGGAGTTATTTATTAGGGGTAGGATAAAACAAGAATACTGTGGAATGAAAACACATCAGTGAATACAAGTATTAGACGAAGAGGAGGCATCCCCATGTAACCCAACACGATAAAAGCCGCAGAGGAAACAACGGCAGACTCCGAGTCGGTTGACCCTAATTAGCATGCTATAACATATTATCCGATGCCTTTTGTTTTAGCAGATGATGGTCCCGTTTCGCAAATAAGAAAACTGTACAGTAATAATGCACCGTTTTTCTCTGACAGTGATTACTCTTCATATTAGTAAGGGCTCAGTTGTCACAGGAGGTTAACATTTTATACCGCCGATGGCTGATATAAAACATAGGAAATTGCGGGGTTTTCACTCGCCCAACAAGTAGATTTGGGCGTGTATATTATCTTAGCCTGACATAAACGTCCATAGGCTTACCATTACGAACTCGTTCTCAACGGGCTTGTGAGAACGGTAACTCGTTCTCAACGGATGATAAACGGATATATGTTTCCAGGCTAAGATAAAATCAGAAACATATTCGTCCTTGGTCTGAGTTCCTGTTCACTATCTCCTTGGAAGTGCTTCAGAATATGCACTCGGCTATCGCCTCGATGGATTTTTGAGAAATTTGCAATCATGGGTAAATGTATGAGTTAATAATTGTGACGCCAGTATGTCCTGTCTCTTGTATATATTCACTATATATGTTTTATGTAGACGGCAACGTGAAAGATCGTCTGTTCCCAGACCATTGTACCGTCTTTAAATGTTCTTGAATAAAACCATTAATAAAGAAAATTGAATAGCATAGATACGTCTCAAATAGGTACCACGAACAATAATATATGGCCTATGTAAAGTAAAGATATACATAAAGAATTGCTGTACAATTCTAGATGTCTTAAAGCTATGGGTTGCTTATACAGTACATGAAATATTCCCATTCAGACTGTTGCCTACGCAGACCTACATGTATATGGGAACTCGAGCACCATATTTGAATGCACAGTATTGCCAGTATGGCCAGTTTTCAAATGCAGAGGCCTGACATTTAATCCCTGGGGACCGATCGATAATAAACAGGTCCGTTCTGTCTCCCAAGTCCGCCCAATCCCACATCTACATGCGCAGATGACATACGACCTCAGGCTCGAGGGGGAAACTCCCCTCAGAGTCTACACAATGTGATATGTGTGAGTCTGCGGTGAGATATCCCTCATAAAGGGCTATAACACGTCAAATATGTACATGTATATATATATATATATATATATATATATATATATATATATGTATGTATATATATATATATATATATATATATATATATTTATATATATATATATGTGTGTGTGTGTGTGTGGCTAGTATATAAATATATGTATATATACATGTATATATGAGTACATACACAATAATGACTGGTTTTGTTTACGAGTGGCCGTAATCTGTGGCCGTTGTTGACGCGTAGTAATATCCGAGTGACAGCAAGGATATTACGTTGTCAACTACAAGGAGATTACGGTCACTCGTATACAAAACCAGTCGTTATGTATTTATTACCCACCTACCAGATTAATAACAAGTATGAACCATATATCGACATATAGGATGACTTTACATTGAAAAGGCTACAGCACTGTCAAGCATGGTTGTTGTTCGGTTTATACTTACGTCAATTATATAGTTCGCTGTTTGTCCTTGTTTCATAGCATGCAAAAGACTTTATGACAGTGAGATCTGATGGTAAATGAGATTATTAGAACTTAATGTAAATGATTTATATTGAATTAATATCCATGAAACTTCTTTCAGAGTGAATGATGATTTGACTTTATCAAGGATGCGACTTTTTTTCTGGAATCTCCTGCGAGAGATTGTGACATGCCAGAATCTCCGGGTAGGGGATTCCAGGTGCTCTATGCATTTCCTATGGAGACTACGTATTTGGTGGGTAATAAAGTCCTAGATTTTGATTTAGAGATCAATATTATGGTAATACTATTAAAGAACATCTAGCAATTCTAAAAAGTTTTCACATTGTAAAATCCAAGTAATTTTCTCCAAACTTTGACAGAATACAATATACAAGTATAATACCCCGCATTTAAGCTTTAAAATTATTGGCCGTCGACCTTAATTGACACCGCTCAACATGTTCAATGTGCAAAAACCAACTTAATTGGAATTAATCTAAGACCAAGATAACAAGGATGAACGGTATGCCCTTCAGTTGGCCTTCATCAATCAGAATAAAGTAACTTAGGAAAGCTCCATCGTGGTCAAGTAGGGAATCTGTATCATTGGACACCACATTCTGGCCTAATCTATTCTGCCCGCCAAACTCCCTGTGACTCATGTGGTCATGTGACTTCCTGCTGGCAGGGCAATTAACTAGCGACCTTTTCACCCGACCTTCACCTCCGACTCCAGAGCTTCATGGTCTGTCCTAGTGCGCATGCGTAGGCGCCTGCGCGACACGTAAAAGCTGCCATGTGCGCATGGGCATTGAGGCCAGCACGTCACTTCCTGTCCCGCGGGGTCATGACCTCGCGGAATATATTTGTGTAATGAAGGATCGTCCATAGTTTGACAACTGCCCCACGAAATGTGCCGGGATTTTAAAGGATGGCTGATATTTGTATATTGTTTCGTTTCAATTTTTGAAATATTTCCCTTTCGAATGGAATCGACTTGTTATATCTCAAATTATATGGCATTGGGAAACCTTTCAAGGGATGACTTATAATTTGTCCCTGGTACAACTTATAATTTGTAAATAAAATACAACCCCGCTTCTGGGGCACCCCGCCTATACCGTAATGTTACCTGTATATACATTGATAACATATCCAACAGACTGAAAATCCAGTTTAAGGGGACCCCCTGCTTAAGGGGCCACTTTGCTAGGAACGGAGGGTGTTTTACTGTTTGCCTTAGTTCTCAATCAGTAAGCTTGTCCTTCTAAGATAACCACTTTTGTGAACCGTATACATAAGGATAATGCGATATCTATGGATCTCTTGAAAATCTCTAAATATCTATCAATATCAATCTTGGAATGTCCGTAACCTTTGAATATGTGAGGGCTACTTTGGTCTTTGACGCATCTTAATCATAGAATCAATGAAGATTGAAACCCATGTCCTTTTTTTAAATTTCTAAGTTGTGTAGAAGACATATCAAACTAAAAAAATCAAGGGTCACCGTGCTAGGTTTTGATTCAGAGATCAATATTATGATGATATTATAAAAGAACATCTCCCAATTATAAAATGTTGTTTTTCACATCATAAAATCAATGTCATTTTTTTCAAATTATGACAGGATGAAGTACACATATAATACTACACAACATTCTTAGGTCACCATCCTTGTTTTGGAAATAAATGAAGAAAACCATATTGTTCAGTTTATCTCCTGTGTAAATCAAGCAAATGTGAATTAGCCCATTTGACCTATTACGATTGAATGAAATATGCAAAACGTTAGATTTACTTATTCTGAACTAGAATGAATCCCAAGGAGCCACTGATAGTAGACAATATTTAAAATTCACCAGGTGGCACCACCGTGAATTGTGGGACATGCCTTTAAAAAATATGAACTTTGCGTTAACCTTCCACCCATATATTCATGAATGATGGATGATCCTTAGATTTGTTTACAGTGCAACGTCTCTGTTTTTTTCCCTAAAATTATACCGGTGCAAATTCGTCTTTCTTTTACAGCAGATATCCCTCCCTCACTCAGCACATTGCATTTACTCCACGGGGAGACACACTGAAAGATCGATGGAAAATGTAGCCTTTTTATCCATTCTTTTATCATTTTCACTTTCAGTTTCATAACGATAAAAAACAAATAATAAGAAAGGGAATTGCTTTGATGGCACCGCCGAGAGAGCCCCATGACGGTGTCAGTGTTCAATTATTCATGCGGGGTTCGATAGGCGACATCAGGCGGTCTCCGGCACGCGCAGATCAAATATTTAGATAAAAGTTTGTGGGACTGGGTTAGGGAGGCTAAAGGCCCGTTTCCATCGGCCGACGAAAATTGCTTAGACTTCTTGAGTTACACAGAAAGTCTGTCGGTGGTGCCACTGACTATGTACTCGCTCAGTGACTAAGCTTTCACTCAGTGTTGGGTGGTGCCACATTGCATAATATAAGCAAAAAAAAACTGTGGGGCATTTCATGACCTTGGTTGTTTCCATTGACCGATATTTGGTCAACAGTGCCAAAAGGCCCGTTTCCATTGGCCGATTTCCTGTCACCGATCTACAGTCAGGAATCACCGACAAACTTTTGGCACTGCTGATCCAAAATTGGTCAATGGAAACGACCCAGCTCATGAAGTAACCCACGACTTTTTTTGCTTAGATTATGCAATGTGGCATCACCCACCACTGAGGGAAAGCTTGGTCACTGAGTGAAATCTACTACCCTTCTATATTTACGCACAGTCAGTGGCACCACCGACAGACTCTCTGGGTAACTGATAAAATCTACACTCATTTCGTCGGTTAATGGAAACAGGCCTATAGGCTCGTTTCCATTGGCCGACAAAAATTGCTTAGACGTTTTGAGTTACACAGAAAGTCTGTCGGTGGTGCCACTGACTGTGGGTCGGTATAGGAAAATCGCTGAGGGTAGTAGATTTCACTCAGTGACCAAGCTTTCACTCAGTGGTGGGTGGTGCCACATTGCATAATATAAGCAGAAAAAGTCGTGGGGCATTTCACGATGTTGTTTGTTTACATTGACCGATATTGGGTCAGCAGTGCCGAAAGTCCGTCGGTGGTTCCTGACTGTAGATCTGTGACGGGAAATCGGCCAATGGAAACGGGCCTTAAGAACACTATTGCACATTGCGTGCCTCCACTGCATGTGAGTGCGGAGGTGTGTGTGACGACCTGGGCTGTTATTGAAGGCACGGGAGGTGGAGGGGGACCAAGGGGGGGGGTGTCCCCCAGAGGCGGGGATACCCCTTACTGCGCCTCAAGGCTATAAAAAATAATGTCTTCTGATATCTGCTCACGACCTCTGGCGGTGGGTATTCGCAATGTGTGACTGGGCGCCCCCTGGAGGACGTCTGGAGAAGCGTAGGCGACTGACTGGAGGTGACAATGGGCGTGACAGTCTCCGAATGACTCGGCGCCCGGCGGACAATACGAGGAGGGTACCCGGGGCCGACCCCCCCGTACCCCGCCCCCTCCTCCAGGTCCACCGGGACCCGGGTACCGTTCCGGGCCCTTGCCTCCAGGCCCTCCCCGCGATCTGTATCCCTCCTGCAGCCGCCCTGGAGCATTCTCCGCGGGTCAAATAGTCCAGCTGTCAGGGGCCCTCTCCAGTATGTATGTAAATGCAGAGGTCGGGAGGATATCTGAGCTATAGGTCATTGTATTCAAGGGGTCATCTATGTCCCTATGACAAGGGGATTACCCTGGAGGGACCGGGCGGGGTGAGGCAGGGTCGCATCCGTGTGAGGGCTCTGTAACATTATCATGCTCCTAGGGGACCCTGGAGGGTTCAGAGATGGTGATCAAGAGAAAAAAAGGGTGCACCGTAGGAACGGCCAAGAAAAATGAATTGGTCCTCCCAGGAGAAGGGACAAGGGAGAGGGTTGGTGTATTACCATAGTCCGGGACAATAATGTCTCCTTATAAAAAACGACAGACCATAAGGTGTTTCGTACTAGACATCTGTCATTCGGCATTACGCACTGACACAGAGTTAAACTATAGCCTGTTTTTAAAATGTAGTCGTATTCTTTGTGCTGTATTTCTTGAAGTCGAGCCTTTTGGTGAAGCGGAATATTTCATGGAGAATTTAAATGATCCTTTTCGGAATTTCGTTGACATCTGTGATGTTTATCTCGTTTTTGGAATAAAACTTGCTATCCAATTTTAGAATTGTATTTGATATTATTATATACCGGTGCACGGATGTCTCATGTTTATGCTCCAGTAGTAATGATTTCATTCGTCCACACTGTGGCGTAATATATTAATACTACCCTCTGTACCACGTGACCACTCATTCTTCTATTTAGTGAGTTGTAGAATGGCATTCTTAATGATTTCTAGGTATATAATAATAAAAAGACATAGTGAGTGTGTCTGAATTACATCTGTTCCTCCATATTTTGGTCAGAAATACTCACCTCATTCTTCGAATTCGGTGAGTATTTCTGACCAAAATATCTCTGAACAGATTCCATTCAGACACACTAACCATGTCTTTCTATATTATTATGCTTGCTTTGAATAAGGTGTGATTCACACGTAGAGACTAATGCACCTGAGATGGGTGCACTCCCACCTTTCATCTAGTCTCAGACAATTCTCCCTTAGTACATGAATTTTATAGCAAGGTTCCAATATTTGCTTTTGCCAGTCCTAGGGGAAAATATAGTCAATTTGAAAAACATGGAAACTCACACGGTTGGCTAAATTGGGTACTTAGTCGGCGACTCAACTGTGGGTACATTTGTCACACCAAATTGCCACTATGAATATTCAATGCTAAAAAAATTGAAATCTTTTGGGATTCTGTACCTCGTTAAGTGGAATTTACACGGTGGGATTCATGTACCTCACAGGGTTCAAAATCCCATGAGATTCTGTTCTTTGTTAAGTGTAATTTACACGGTGGGATTTATGTACCTCACAGTGTTCAAGATCTCATGAGATTCTGTACCTCGTTAAGTGGAATTAACACGGTAGGATCATTTACCTTACAGGATTCAAAATCTCGACTCTGTTCCTTTTTAGGGGACATTTCTTTAACAATTACAGGTGGGAAAACATGTCTCAGAGAAATAAAACCCTATCGTTTAGACGAAGAAATTGTGTTCGAGTTCAGAATCTCAGCAGGATTTGTCTCAGACAAACACCCTGTGAGGTACATGAATCCCACCGTGTGAATCCCACTTTACAGGGTACAGAATCTCAGTAGGATTTGTCTCAGACAATCACCCTGTGAGGTACATGAATCCCACCGTGTTAATCCAACCTCAGGTGTATTCATCGGTGACAATTGCAGGGGAAAAAACTTGTCTCAGTGAAATGGAACCCTACCATTCAGACGAGGAGATTGTGTTCCAGTACCATCTCAACAGGATTTGTCTCAGACATAAATACGTCCCGACGCCGCAGGCGGAGGGACGTAATTATGGCATGAAAAGGCCGAGAATGGCATCCCTACAGACTCAGTCACTACGCTTTCTTATTATTACATACCTAAATATTAAAAAAAACGCCATTTTATATTCTTAATAAATGTACTAATTGACCCGATGGTCACAGTGCGCCCGAATATTCACTACGGGCTCAGTGCGCCCGAACATTATTTATACTGCACCCCTAGCAGCGGGTAGTATTTCATAGACGTTCGGCCATAGGTATGTAATAATAAGACTTCTCTTTACAACTTAACCTCATTTGCCAAATGAAAATAGTATCATAAGTTGGTTTGAGTATGATGTATTTCATTGCTCTTTCGGGATATCCTACAATTCACAGTGGTGCCACCTGGAGAGTGTTAGATATTGTCAATTACCAGTAAAATCTGGTTTTTGTTTCATTTTAATGACAAATGTATAAATTTAATGTTTTGTCCAGTTTATCCAATCGTAATAGGTCAAATAGGGCAATATATAATGTTGCTTGATTTACATAGGAAATGTCCTGCAAAATCTGGTTCTCGTCAATTCTTTTAGAAATGAGGACGGTTACCTATGAATTTTACAATTTATTTATAAATGTTTGAGGAACATGTCATGGGTTTTACTATGTGAAAAGCTACTTTTTAGAATTTATATATATTCCACTATAAAATTATTGTAGTGGGACGGGAATCCAGCAGTGTTCGTTTGTTTCACGGAAGGTGGCGCGATATGCCGATCCTTACTATGTAGTGATTCCGGACAACGCCGCACACGAGAGTGGCGCGGTGGAGACCGGGATTACCTAACGCTTAGTATATATACTCAGCGTTCACAGTAGATCGACAGGCTGTCCTCGCGCGTCCCTTCTACGGAACGGATCCTTGGGCCCTCACTTTGCAGGCGGGTTCTTGTAACCTTCCTGGTGGTTAGGCTGATCTTCCGGATTGGCCTATCCAGCGTTACCTAGCACCTATGTGCTAGGGTACTGTACTTGTAGGGAAGATCTTCCAGATCTTTCCGGGAAGTAAGTGATTAATAAACATCCTTGTTTATTAAGTGACGTTGTTGTGTTATGTGTGAATAGGTCTGTGCAAACTAACCGAAAACCGAACCAACCTACGTAAGTGCGTAGGGTGGGATCCTGCCTGGAACTAGCGTTCCGGATTGGGGTCATCCAACCTGCTAGACAGGCGGCGACCACCACACTGGTGCCGTGACCAGGATCCCAGGTTGCTTGCACAACCCGGGATTCTCGGTAAATGCACGGATCTGGAATAAGAACCAGATCCAAGGCTGAACAGGAGAGTGAAGATGGGGAGGTAACTTCTCAACAAACTCTTCCGGCCCGGAATGACGACAAGTCTCCGAAACCAGAGGGAGGGGGTGAAACCCAGAAGTCTGGCAAAGAGAAATCTCGGAAGAGAACCGCCGCTCAGAATCTGAGTTCGACGGTCCTGAAGAGTTTCAGTCCGGCGGCCGACAGCCGACATGGCCCCGCAAGGGATCTGGAGGGACTCAGTAAAATTGGGTCTCAGACAGATAGTCCCGGAGAGTCTAGTACTCCCCGGAATAGGTCGGAAAATACCTTAAGGGTATCTTCCGAGGAAGTTCCTGTAGGTTTCCTTGGACCCGAACTCTTAGCCGAGTTTGATAGGGAAAGGGAAGCCAGAGACATGTGTCGGGAACTAGAAGCTCGAAACCGTGAGATCGCCGAGAAGGTAGCCCAAAGGCACCATAACTTGGAAGAACTCTCGGTTCGCGAGATTGAGACTCTAGAAAAAATCGAGCGTTTGGACCAACATGTACAATACATGAAGGACCAAGTTCGACTAGCAGAGACAGAATCATCCCAACGGATGCCTATGTCCCAAGCTGGCTGGAGTAATGTGAGAGATCATCTATATTCCCCACCAGGAAGAGTAGAGGATCCAGAGAAGACCCCTAACAGATTCACATCTGGAACAAAGGGTGTAAAGACTCCTTTGGTTAGCTTCCGGCTACCCTCTGAGTCAAGAATGGGTTCTCCGAGTTCCGAACATACTAGTAAGGCTATAGCTGAACTAGGGTTCAACTCGTTCAACCAAGTCCGGGAACAGGATCGGATCTTTAACTTGTCAATGGAGAGAGCTGACAAGGTTCCGATGATGCGCCCAGAGAACGCAGCCAGAAAAAACGCTGTCATTCCAAAACCTTACGGGAAAGGAATGGAGTGGGAACACTGGTTCGCGGGATTTTGTGAGGACATACAATGTAATGGCTGGAATAAAGTCGATGCATTGCCATACCTCAAAAGAGCGTTGCGAGATGGACCCGGGGAAGCTGCACTTCGCGCTTTTCGCCGTTCCGGTGGTACGGAATGGGATGAGTTAGTGGAGGTAGCCTCATACTACTGTGGTCAGTTGGTAACGCTGAACCCCCGTTCCACTTTTTTAAAGAGGATCCAGGGAAAAGAGGAGACAACTCGCGCCTATGGGCTAGCTTTGCAACAAATGTTGTTAGAGGTTTACCCAGGGACGGGATTAGATTCTCCTGCGCTGCATGAAGATCTACAAACTCAGTTTGTAAAAGGACTTCGAGATGATGACGTGAGAGCGGAAGTCATCTCTAAATGGGAGCCCGGTATGAACTTCATGCAGGTATTGCGAATAGTAGATGCCTATGAACAACGGTGTATACTATTCGGAAAATATGCTAATCCCGGGAAAACTTCTCGGGTTAACATAGTGGGTTCTACTTGGTCACAAGTAGAGGAAGATACCTACGAGTGTCAGGAAGCGGAAATAGAGGATATACTCTCTAATGTCCGCTCGATGGTACTCGGAAGAGGAGGCTTCAATAGACGGGGACGTGGAAGAGGTCGAACCCCTAGCTTTGGAAGGAACAGCGATGTACCTTCTGTGGCAGAGGCAAAACCAATAACCATTGATCCTGAAGGAAATTCCTCAGAGGTTATGAAGTTGTTGACCAAAATCAACGAAAGACTGAATCAGGTGGAGAAAAACCAGCTGGATGTCCGACGTTGTTGGCGGTGCAACAAAATGGGACATATCTCTCCAGATTGTCCAGAAACCCGGAACGTTACTACGGTGGAAACATCTCGTAGTCTGCCTGCGTTGATGGTTGCCTCTCAGGGTGAACCGGAAAACAAAGGAGGACTGTAGCGAGTGGCAACACTGCGGTCCGGGAAGGAAAGTGCCAGGGAACACAAACCTGTGAGATGTATAAGGAGGAAAATATTTCCAACTTACCAGAAAAGGGGAAGATACAAAATACGGTCGCAACGATTTGTAGTAAGTATCTTTCACCCGGGCATCCTTGTCTGCAATGGCTTTGTCAACGCGGATGGGATCTTGGAACCTTAGATGGAATCTCACGGTTTATAAGACAACCGTCCCCTTTGGGAGGACGTCGTTGGTATGTGCCGGCTAGAATTCAAGGAAGGAAAGTGGATCTATTGTTGGATACTGGTGCTAGTCGCTCTGTGTTAAACAACGGACTCTATCAGTCTCTTGGATTTGCGCAGGAATGTCATGTTCCTGGAGCCTCGGCAAAAGCTGCTAATGGTACTCATATGAGGTGCTATGGTAGTGTGATTATTCCAGTCTCAATAGGTAACACTGAATTCGTATGGGGTCCCATACTCAGTGATATCGAAGAAAGTGGAATATTAGGCGTAGATTTTCTCACCCTCTATGGAGGCTCTGTAGATCTACCCGATGGCACTCTCCGACTCAAATTTCCTGAGTTAATGGAGGTGGAATGTAGTTGTCGACGGATCTCTTCATTGATTTCTGTCCGACAAGATGTGGGCATCCCCCCCCAGCAGATGGTTAATGTCCTGATAGCTGGGGAAGGTGACTTACCACGTGGAGATGCACTTGTCGAGCCAGATCCAGAACTGTTTTCTAAAAAAGGAATACAGGCCTGGGATACCCTGATCGGAAGTGCCAGAGAAGGATCAATTCCTATAAGTAATCATACCTCCGGGTTGATTAAATTAAGGAAGGGTGATACATTGGGCTGGGTAACTCTAGCTCATGTGAATGGCCTAGTGGACTCCAGTCCACAGGGAATCACACCTATTCCCGTTTCCGAAATAACCGGGGAAGATGAACAATCTAAACTGGAAAGGTCGGACTTAATAGGAAATGATTATGAAGAAGTGCGGGTTAGTGCTATCGATACAGGAACGGGATCCCTTCCAGTTCCGAGTCCATTGCACGAAACTCTGGAAACTTTAGTTCAGACGACAGACACACTAAACAGTGGGGAACGACATGAACTAAGGATTCTTTTGAAAAAGATGGAGTCAATCTTTACTCGACCTGGAGATCCCTTGGGGAGAACGGATCGAGTAGAACACACGATTGACACTGAAGGTCATCAACCTTTCCGCCTTCCTTATCGACGGCTACCTCCGGTAAAACGGGAAGCTTTAGTAGAGGAGGTAGGGAAAATGATGGACCAGAAAGTAATCATCCCCAGTGCAAGTCCTTGGGCTAGTCCAGTGGTAATGGTTACTAAAAAGGATGGTACTTGCCGATTCTGTATTGATTACAGAAAATTGAATGGTATCACCCGGAAGAATGCCTACCCAATACCCCGGATCGATGAGAGTCTCGACTCTCTGGGAGGGAACCAGTGGTTTTGTACTCTGGATCTCCAGTCTGGATATTGGCAGGTAAAGATGAACAGTGGCGATCAGTCTAAAACGGCGTTCACCACTCATCAAGGGCTTTACGAGTTCACAGTAATGCCATTTGGCCTCTGTAACGCTCCTGCAACTTTCGAATCTATGATGGATCAGATGTTGCGGGGTCTACAGTGGAAAAAGTGTTTGGTTTATCTAGACGACATAATCATCTTCGGAAAGAATTATGTTGAATGTTTAGAAAACCTGAGAGAGGTATTTGAGCGTATTCAATCTTATGGGTTGAAACTCAAACCTCAAAAATGTAAGCTGTTTCGCAAATCTGTGGAATACTTAGGACGGATAGTTTCCGGAAATGGAATCCGGGCAGATCCTTCTAAGTTGGAGGTAGTGGCTAATTGGCCACGCCCCCAGAATATAAAAGACATAAGGTCTTTCCTAGGATTTTGTTCGTATTACCGCGACTTTATCCCGGGTTTTTCTGAAATTGCACACCCTATGCAACAGTATGTAGTACTAGATAAGCCAGGGAAGCAAAAAGAGATCCAATGGACTCCGGAAGCTGAACACGCTTTTCTGGGACTAAAACGAAAGTTTACGGAGACCCCCGTATTGAAATACCCTCTAGCTCAGGGTCGGTTCATTCTCGACACTGACGCTAGTAATGAGAGTATTGGAGCGGCTTTGTCTCAGATACAAGATGGTATAGAAGTTCCAATAGCTTTTGCCAGCAACAGCTTAAGTAAAAGTCAGCGGAACTACTGTACTACTAAGAGGGAACTCTTAGCGGTTGTGGTGTATGTAAGAAAATATCGACACTTCTTAGCAGGTGGAGATTTCATCCTACGTACTGACCATTCTTCTCTCAAATGGCTCTTTAACTTTAAAGACGCCGAGGGAATGATTGGAAGATGGCTGGCAGCTCTCTCCGAATTCGGGTTGACTAACTGCCAGATTGAACACCGGGCTGGAAAGTCACACATTAATGCGGATTGTCTCTCAAGGAGACCAGTGCGGAAATGTGGACGACCAGATTGCCGGGATTGTGGCGAGCATAGAGCAGTCATAGCTACTCTACGTTCCCAGAAAGTGAAGCCGCCATTAAACTATCAGTGGACACTAGAACAGATTAAGGAAAGTCAACAGGCTGACCCAGATTTGTTCCGGTTAACTAAACTGATAGCTAATGGACTCCATAGGCCGACAGGACCCGAGATCTCGCCTGTAAACCGAGAATTTCGGAATCTATGTGGTCAATGGAAAGAGCTAGAGGTCCGTGATGGAGTATTATATCGATGGAGAAACACATTGCAACCACTTAAACGTGCTCTACAACTAGTGGTCCCTTGAGAATTACGATCCGGACTAATGACCCTATGTCATGAACATAGGAGTGCAGCTCATCTAGGACGGAAAAGAACGGTAGCCAGAATAAGGCGTCGTTACTACTGGCCTGGAATGGGTGCAGATATTCGAAGATGGATATCTGGATGTTCCATATGTAGCAAAGTCAAACCCGGGGTAGGACTCGGAAAGATGCCGTTACAACAGGAACTGTTTGGTGTCAGGTTTGCCAGAATCGCTCTAGATATCATATCTGGTATCGACGAGTCAGAGGAAGGAAATACCTGTATGATGGTGGTGATGGATTATTACACAAAATATGTGCAGATCTATCCCATGAAAAATCACAAAGCTGCCACGTGTGCGGAAGCTTTAGTGAAAAACTGGATGTTGCCTTTTGGAACTCCGAGCGTACTACATTCCGACCAAGGAAGGGAATTTGAATCCCAGATCTGGAAAGAAATGTGTAGGATACTCGAGATTAAAAAGACACATACAAATCCATATCGTCCCCAATCAGATGGTATGGTAGAGAGATTCAACTGGACATTGATCCAGTGTCTTCGGACCCTGGTAGATGAAAATCGGAAGAATTGGGATGAATTAGCACCATTTATAGCTCACGCATATAATGGGACCATTCATTCAAGCACGGGGTGTTCACCTAATTTACTCGTCTTTGGCGAGGAAATAGTAATGCCCGCGGACATAGTCTATGGGGTTCCTGGAATGTCTACGGATGATCCTTGTCCCATAGGATTTGTCGAAAAACTCAGAGAACGTTTTGTAGAGGGATATTACCTTGCGAGACGAAATCTGACGAAAGCAGCAGAGTGGCAAAAGACTGGACATGACGTCAATCTTAAACCACGTAAGTTCCGAGTAGGAGACCGGGTTGTACGATACCACACTCCGTTGGTAAATGTAAAACTCGCTCCTAACTGGGACGGACCATTCAGAATTGTTCAATTATTGTCAGAAATGACAGTAGTGATAGAAGACGAATGGTCAAGAAGGCGTTATAAATCCCATGTAGCTCGTTTACGACTATGGGAAGGAAAGCGTGAATGTTCCGACTTTGAAGTTTCACACCCTGCTACAAAGCGAGATGTGTCACTGAACACGGGTCCTACTGGGAAACCAGGGAGGTCCCGGGTTCAAAGAGCCGGGAAGCCGGGCGTCAAACCCCCGTCAACACGGCGGAGGCAGACCCAGATAGGGAAGTCCCGGTCAAAGGTTACCGGGGTTCCGAGTGGGTGCTCGCCTACACGGCGAAAACCGGGACGTCCGCGGAAGGTGATTCCTACTTACGCCAACCTAAAAAGGGAAGTGTGGGTAGAAGAAAAACCTGACACGGAAAAGTCTAAATTTGCTACAGATCGAGCCGTGTATAATAAACATGGTTCGAGATGTAGAATGGAGTCTAAAATAGACTCAAAACCCCGCCGCAGCTCTCGAGTAAAATCAAAGGCTGTGGTTAACTACAAAGAGTAGTGGTGCCGGGGTTGTCGAAAACACAACGAGAAGCAATGGTACGAAATGTAGATCGTTGGTAGTCAGTGACATGTCGATTATACATGAATGTTGATCAAATAGTTACCTTAAAATCAGTCGTTATGTGCCGCAGCCCAGACTTTGCTCTAAGGGACCCCGTCGAGGACCCTCTAGAGGCTGCAGAATTGCCGAACGCTCTGAAAGGTCTGATCCATTTACATGGAAATTAGACAAGTCTCCCATACTATCAGCGAGATACACGACGGCGATAAGAATTCCCACACTACAGAGAACTCGGGGTGGAGCTCGAAAAGGGGTTTCCCCGGGTTCCGGAACCTGTGCTGGGTGATTGAAGGCGTGAACGAATCAAGTTGAGCGTAACGCTGACCTTTGGTTTCTTCACGCATGCGGTGTCGAGACGCTCAAGATGAGCCAGTCTCGACACGGTTGATTGATCTGACGAAAGCAGCAGAGTGGCAAAAGACTGGACATGACGTCAATCTTAAACCACGTAAGTTCCGAGTAGGAGACCGGGTTGTACGATACCACACTCCGTTGGTAAATGTAAAACTCGCTCCTAACTGGGACGGACCATTCAGAATTGTTCAATTATTGTCAGAAATGACAGTAGTGATAGAAGACGAATGGTCAAGAAGGCGTTATAAATCCCATGTAGCTCGTTTACGACTATGAGAAGGAAAGCGTGAATGTTCCGACTTTGAAGTTTCACACCCTGCTACAAAGCGAGATGTGTCACTGAACACGGGTCCTACTGGGAAACCAGGGAGGTCCCGGGTTCAAAGAGCCGGGAAGCCGGGCGTCAAACCCCCGTCAACACGGCGGAGGCAGACCCCGATAGGGAAGTCCCGGTCAAAGGTTACCGGGGTTCCGAGTGGGTGCTCGCCTACACGGCGAAAACCGGGACGTCCGCGGAAGGTGATTCCTACTTACGCCAACCTAAAAAGGGAAGTGTGGGTAGAAGAAAAACCTGACACGGAAAAGTCTAAATTTGCTACAGATCGAGCCGTGTATAATAAACATGGTTCGAGATGTAGAATGGAGTCTAAAATAGACTCAAAACCCCGCCGCAGCTCTCGAGTAAAATCAAAGGCTGTGGTTAACTACAAAGAGTAGTGGTGCCGGGGTTGTCGAAAACACAACGAGAAGCAATGGTACGAAATGTAGATCGTTGGTAGTCAGTGACATGTCGATTATACATGAATGTTGATCAAATAGTTACCTTAAAATCAGTCGTTATGTGCCGCAGCCCAGACTTTGCTCTAAGGGACCCCGTCGAGGACCCTCTAGAGGCTGCAGAATTGCCGAACGCTCTGAAAGGTCTGATCCATTTACATGGAAATTAGACAAGTCTCCCATACTATCAGCGAGATACACGACGGCGATAAGAATTCCCACACTACAGAGAACTCGGGGTGGAGCTCGAAAAGGGGTTTCCCCGGGTTCCGGAACCTGTGCTGGGTGATTGAAGGCGTGAACGAATCAAGTTGAGCGTAACGCTGACCTTTGGTTTCTTCACGCATGCGGTGTTGAGACGCTCAAGATGAGCCAGTCTCGACACGGTTGATTGATCTGACGAAAGCAGCAGAGTGGCAAAAGACTGGACATGACGTCAATCTTAAACCACGTAAGTTCCGAGTAGGAGACCGGGTTGTACGATACCACACTCCGTTGGTAAATGTAAAACTCGCTCCTAACTGGGACGGACCATTCAGAATTGTTCAATTATTGTCAGAAATGACAGTAGTGATAGAAGACGTATGGTCAAGAAGGCGTTATAAATCCCATGTAGCTCGTTTACGACTATGAGAAGGAAAGCGTGAATGTTCCGACTTTGAAGTTTCACACCCTGCTACAAAGCGAGATGTGTCACTGAACACGGGTCCTACTGGGAAACCAGGGAGGTCCCGGGTTCAAAGAGCCGGGAAGCCGGGCGTCAAACCCCCGTCAACACGGCGGAGGCAGACCCCGATAGGGAAGTCCCGGTCAAAGGTTACCGGGGTTCCGAGTGGGTGCTCGCCTACACGGCGAAAACCGGGACGTCCGCGGAAGGTGATTCCTACTTACGCCAACCTAAAAAGGGAAGTGTGGGTAGAAGAAAAACCTGACACGGAAAAGTCTAAATTTGCTACAGATCGAGCCGTGTATAATAAACATGGTTCGAGATGTAGAATGGAGTCTAAAATAGACTCAAAACCCCGCCGCAGCTCTCGAGTAAAATCAAAGGCTGTGGTTAACTACAAAGAGTAGTGGTGCCGGGGTTGTCGAAAACACAACGAGAAGCAATGGTACGAAATGTAGATCGTTGGTAGTCAGTGACATGTCGATTATACATGAATGTTGATCAAATAGTTACCTTAAAATCAGTCGTTATGTGCCGCAGCCCAGACTTTGCTCTAAGGGACCCCGTCGAGGACCCTCTAGAGGCTGCAGAATTGCCGAACGCTCTGAAAGGTCTGATCCATTTACATGGAAATTAGACAAGTCTCCCATACTATCAGCGAGATACACGACGGCGATAAGAATTCCCACACTACAGAGAACTCGGGGTGGAGCTCGAAAAGGGGTTTCCCCGGGTTCCGGAACCTGTGCTGGGTGATTGAAGGCGTGAACGAATCAAGTTGAGCGTAATGCTGACCTTTGGTTTCTTCACGCATGCGGTGTCGAGACGCTCAAGATGAGCCAGTCTCGACACGGTTGATTGATCTGACGAAAGCAGCAGAGTGGCAAAAGACTGGACATGACGTCAATCTTAAACCACGTAAGTTCCGAGTAGGAGACCGGGTTGTACGATACCACACTCCGTTGGTAAATGTAAAACTCGCTCCTAACTGGGACGGACCATTCAGAATTGTTCAATTATTGTCAGAAATGACAGTAGTGATAGAAGACGAATGGTCAAGAAGGCGTTATAAATCCCATGTAGCTCGTTTACGACTATGAGAAGGAAAGCGTGAATGTTCCGACTTTGAAGTTTCACACCCTGCTACAAAGCGAGATGTGTCACTGAACACGGGTCCTACTGGGAAACCAGGGAGGTCCCGGGTTCAAAGAGCCGGGAAGCCGGGCGTCAAACCCCCGTCAACACGGCGGAGGCAGACCCCGATAGGGAAGTCCCGGTCAAAGGTTACCGGGGTTCCGAGTGGGTGCTCGCCTACACGGCGAAAACCGGGACGTCCGCGGAAGGTGATTCCTACTTACGCCAACCTAAAAAGGGAAGTGTGGGTAGAAGAAAAACCTGACACGGAAAAGTCTAAATTTGCTACAGATCGAGCCGTGTATAATAAACATGGTTCGAGATGTAGAATGGAGTCTAAAATAGACTCAAAACCCCGCCGCAGCTCTCGAGTAAAATCAAAGGCTGTGGTTAACTACAAAGAGTAGTGGTGCCGGGGTTGTCGAAAACACAACGAGAAGCAATGGTACGAAATGTAGATCGTTGGTAGTCAGTGACATGTCGATTATACATGAATGTTGATCAAATAGTTACCTTAAAATCAGTCGTTATGTGCCGCAGCCCAGACTTTGCTCTAAGGGACCCCGTCGAGGACCCTCTAGAGGCTGCAGAATTGCCGAACGCTCTGAAAGGTCTGATCCATTTACATGGAAATTAGACAAGTCTCCCATACTATCAGCGAGATACACGACGGCGATAAGAATTCCCACACTACAGAGAACTCGGGGTGGAGCTCGAAAAGGGGTTTCCCCGGGTTCCGGAACCTGTGCTGGGTGATTGAAGGCGTGAACGAATCAAGTTGAGCGTAACGCTGACCTTTGGTTTCTTCACGCATGCGGTGTTGAGACGCTCAAGATGAGCCAGTCTCGACACGGTTGATTGATCTGACGAAAGCAGCAGAGTGGCAAAAGACTGGACATGACGTCAATCTTAAACCACGTAAGTTCCGAGTAGGAGACCGGGTTGTACGATACCACACTCCGTTGGTAAATGTAAAACTCGCTCCTAACTGGGACGGACCATTCAGAATTGTTCAATTATTGTCAGAAATGACAGTAGTGATAGAAGACGTATGGTCAAGAAGGCGTTATAAATCCCATGTAGCTCGTTTACGACTATGAGAAGGAAAGCGTGAATGTTCCGACTTTGAAGTTTCACACCCTGCTACAAAGCGAGATGTGTCACTGAACACGGGTCCTACTGGGAAACCAGGGAGGTCCCGGGTTCAAAGAGCCGGGAAGCCGGGCGTCAAACCCCCGTCAACACGGCGGAGGCAGACCCCGATAGGGAAGTCCCGGTCAAAGGTTACCGGGGTTCCGAGTGGGTGCTCGCCTACACGGCGAAAACCGGGACGTCCGCGGAAGGTGATTCCTACTTACGCCAACCTAAAAAGGGAAGTGTGGGTAGAAGAAAAACCTGACACGGAAAAGTCTAAATTTGCTACAGATCGAGCCGTGTATAATAAACATGGTTCGAGATGTAGAATGGAGTCTAAAATAGACTCAAAACCCCGCCGCAGCTCTCGAGTAAAATCAAAGGCTGTGGTTAACTACAAAGAGTAGTGGTGCCGGGGTTGTCGAAAACACAACGAGAAGCAATGGTACGAAATGTAGATCGTTGGTAGTCAGTGACATGTCGATTATACATGAATGTTGATCAAATAGTTACCTTAAAATCAGTCGTTATGTGCCGCAGCCCAGACTTTGCTCTAAGGGACCCCGTCGAGGACCCTCTAGAGGCTGCAGAATTGCCGAACGCTCTGAAAGGTCTGATCCATTTACATGGAAATTAGACAAGTCTCCCATACTATCAGCGAGATACACGACGGCGATAAGAATTCCCACACTACAGAGAACTCGGGGTGGAGCTCGAAAAGGGGTTTCCCCGGGTTCCGGAACCTGTGCTGGGTGATTGAAGGCGTGAACGAATCAAGTCGAGCGTAACGCTGACCTTTGGTTTCTTCACGCATGCGGTGTTGAGACGCTCAAGATGAGCCAGTCTCGACACGGTTGATTGGTTCGCGACAGTGAATCTAGGTCACTTAGGAGTATATAAGACCCTGTTTTTTCAGTAGTCTTCACTCTGTGATCGGAGTGGTGCCTAGCACCACAGGAGTCGGGCGGTAGCAGCATGGCTGACCGTGCCCCGTCTACGGAGGGTGAGCGCGAGCTCCCCTCACCCCTGCCCGGATCCTCAGCTTCGGCTGAGCGGGGGGCAGATCTGGACGATGATGCTTTGCTCATCGGGTCAGATGATGGTGATTTTGACCTGGAAGGGTACGAGTCTGCGGACTCTGTTCTTCTTGGGGAAACCCGAGATGAACGACCCGGAAAGGGAAAAAGTCACACCGGGAAGAAGTCTGAGGCGGCCCCGGCCGCTAAGGGCTCTTCTGGTGCCCGTCCAAAGACGAGCTCAGTGAAAACTGAGGCCTCTGACTCGGATGTGTTCATGGCCGAAGGTTCCGAATCGGAGCGTGATACGCCAAGGCGAGGCCGAGCCCGCCCGCGTCGTCACTCTCCGAGGAAGTCCTCCGAAGAGATGGGTTCCGGGCATGAGGTTTCAACCCAGAGCCTGGAACAAATGCTAGCTGGGATCCCAGATCCCAAAACGCGTGCCATAGTACAGTCAATGTACCAAAATTGGACTCCACCCGGAGTGGAGCTGGCGGAAGCCGGGACCTTTTTGGCCCCGGGTCCGGTAGCAAAACCCGGAAAGTCTGAGGCTGGGACAGAGACGGCTATGGAGACTGATTCGTCAGTTGGGGACGACTCTGTAAAAGGGTCGTCCAGCAAAGGTGAGAAACCGGTGTCAACACCGGCTAAACCCGTGCCGGGGAAGTCTGTCAGTAAGACTGAGGTGTCAAAACCTCGGGAAGCTGACAAGACTGAGCCGCAGCTTTCGAAACAGAACCAGAAGCGACTCCGTCGTGCAGCCCGGAAACGGGCTGAGGCGGAGCTAGAAAGGACCGGAGGTCAGCCGAAATCACGTGACTCGGAGAAAGGGAAACCTCAAACCGGGAAGCGTGAGGAGTCGAAGGGGGCTGAGTCGAAAGGCTCGGACAAACCCGCGGCACAGGCTGGACCTAGTGTGGCTGACGCTATACCGAGTACCTCAACAGGTGCCACGGGTGGCGGAGAGGTCAAGTGTTGGGGAACGGAGATGGACAAGGCTAAACCCCTGGTCCCATCCAACCCCGACAATGATGATGGTGATTTCCAACCTGGCGTAAAGCGGGCTGGGAAGAGAACAGTAGCTAGACAGATACCCGCCTCTTTGCTGGGCAAGACTTACACTTGCCTAGAAGATCTCCGTCATGGAAACCGGCATTACATCCCCGATGGTGTCGGTTTAGATGGAACCTCAGACGATGAGGAGTGGCTAGTTGACGAGGGTTCTCCCAACGCCTGGTACATAGACCGGGTGAAAGGAGTTTCCCGAGTTAGCCGGCTGAAGTACGAGGATCAGGTCAAAGACCGGATCGCGTACGCATGGCACAAGTTTGGGAACGGCAATCATTGTGTCTTCTTGAGTTGCCATGGGAGGGACAAGAAATTGTCACCGACCTACGCGACTGAAGGTCGTTACGCTAGGCACCTCGTAGAGGTACACTTAGCCGAACGACCATGGCTACAGTGCCTTGGCAAGAAGGGTGGTTCTTGTCAGGCTGGGTGTGCCAGTTCCAGGCGTTCGTGTCTAGTTAGACACATTGCCCGGGAACACCGGACTGCTGGTGCTGCTGCTCGGGAACGGGTCATGAATCTGTGGCAGAGATTCGTTGACTTAGGTTCCGAGACTCAGAGAGGCAAACCGGAACCCGAGACTTGTGTGACAGACGGTCGACTGTTTAAGATCGGATGAAAGAAGAATCCTGGCTGGTTCGGGACTCTAATGCTATCCGCGTCAAAACATCGACAGATGTCAAAGGAGTCGAGGAAGAAACGGTCCCTTAGCCGGGAACCGTCTCAAAAAAGGCTAAACGACGGGTCAAGAAGCTGTCATCGTCCTCGTCCAGCGAGACTGACACTTCTGAGCGATCCAGTCAGAAGCCCAGAAAGAAATTGGCTCCAGGTAAGCACACCATCGCTGACGTGGTGGAAGCTGCTTACCAGGTAGGGCCAAAGTTGTCTGGGGGATTGAAAGTCCTCTCAGACCTGAGTGAAGGAAACGTTCCAACGGCTTCAAAAGCCCGCGGACCCGCAGAAAAACCAGCTAGGACTCGTCCTAGCTCAAGTCTCTCGGGAGTTTCCCCACTCAACAGAGGTGTTACCCAAGCACCCGGGAAAGTTGAGGAAGAAGAGGCCTTTCCGGCACTCCCTCCACCAGCCAACCCGGTTGTTGAGGTAAAGAAGAAACCAACGACACAACCACCCGTTGCGTCGAAGGTGACTTCTTCTCCCTGTGCGATGTCGGTTGAATACGTCCAACGGGCGGATCAGCTAGAGTCGCATATAGGTGGCACCTTGGAGGGCCGTGTCCGAACGGGTGCGCATGCTCTCCATGAAGGCCTCGTTAAGGAGCTAGTGAACCTAGCCCGATTCGAGGTAAGAGAAGCCACGAAAGGCCTGGCTAAACAATACGCGTTGGACTTAGAGGACGCGCGTATTGCGAAAACCACGGCCCAGTCGAGGTTTGCCCGGGCGGAAGCCCAGACCCATCGCCAAGATGAACGTTGTCTTCGGCACTTGGGTATGTCGCTCTATGACATCGGTGACGACCCGCAAGCCCTTGAGGAAGCGTGGTTGGCCCGTCAGAGGAGCCAGGGAAGATTTCTTCAGTTCACCACGGAAGAATCAAACTCGACACGTCAGCAACTCGCTGGCATGTTGGGAT
Source organism: Alentia gelatinosa (assembly GCA_950022655.1). Taxonomy (NCBI): domain Eukaryota; kingdom Metazoa; phylum Annelida; class Polychaeta; order Phyllodocida; family Polynoidae; genus Alentia; species Alentia gelatinosa. The sequence goes on along the minus strand of OX465586.1, from coordinate 60,214,605 downwards.
GGTCACCCGTGGAAGAAACTTCCCAACAGGACACTACATCCATAGCGGCTCAGCCCATGGATGTCAGTGTAGATACTCCGCTGTCAGGACCCGGTCAGACCCCCCAGGATCAGACTGAAGTCCTACAGCCGAGGAGGCCTCCCGCCGTGACACGGGCTGAAAAATCAGCAAAGCCTTCCAGGGCTAAGCCGGTAGATCAGCCCGAGGAACCAAGTGGGGCACTGGGGGTGAATGCCAACATCATCCCGTTGGAGTCTGGAATCTTTTTAGATACCGGACCAACCTCTCTACAGCAGTTGATGTCTCAGTTGCAGCCTACGTCTGCGCTGAGTCCACTGCGACCAGAGAGGACCGCCCTGGCAACGTCGGTTCCACCGACGGCTAGTGCACCAAGCCAGTCGGACCTTCTCGACCTCAGGATATCCTCCGACGAGGATATTTAGGGGTTGACAATGACCAACTCGGCTGGTGCCTAACAAGCCAGGAAGACGCCGTCTAAACTCGGAACCGGCAGAGCCAACAACTCTCCTGGATCCGAAGTCAGACGGGTATGGGAAGTCCCGGGGAGGAAAATTTCTTTTTCCGACCTAGCTACTTCCAGAATGTGGCCTCCTAGCCAGAATTCTGCACTTTCTCGGCGAACCGCAAGGATCGCTGGGAGGGGTAGAGGGAAAGTTAGGAGTAACCAATAATAAGCGATCCTGGGTTGGGGCTGGGGAAAGTCAGTAAAATGACTTCCCTAAGGCACAACCCTGGTTTCAGACGGCTGAAGGTTCTCTCGATGGTCAGGCCCGTAATAGGCCCCCATCACGAAAACCTCCGGCCTGTGGTGTGGTACCAGGTAAGGAAGATTGTGCCTTTCGGGTACAGATCTGACTTACCAGGTCTATGTCGGAACTGAGTTCATCGACTCGATAGTGAGATAGTAGGCGTAACCCCCGATCTGATGGATTACGCCGGCTATTTCTACCTTGGGTCGGTGATCGTAAGTTCTGAAGCCGGCTTAGAATTGGGGCCTTAATTGGTACTCGATTCGAGCCGAGAAATATGCCAGTATAGCTGGAGTCAAAATGAAAGAACACTGATACCACACACTCTTACCAGGTGGATGGAGAGTTGTTTTGCCTTTTTGGCCGTTATTTCTGTATTCGGAAACTTTCAACTCGGAAGGTGTTTAGCGAGGCTAACCCTTCTCTACATATGGATGTCTTCCAACTTGAAGAACAGTGGGAAGCCCAGCACCCGTCGGCATCGGGCTGAATGTAGTAGGTCTGCTACGCCGATGGGCCAGCTGGGCTCGATACTTTAAGGTGAGAAAGAGAACGACACTTCACTCGCCGGGAGCTAACAGAGGACTTCAACAAGATCCGGAACAGCTGGAGGCAGAGTGCTCGACAGGCCGGGCTGACCACCTGTAGGTCCGCGACTGTCGAGTCTTCTCTGCCCAACGCTCAAGAACCCGCTCCCCGGCTCAAGATGGGTGAATATCACATTTATTCAAGGTGCTAGCGAGGCTAGTCCTTCATTTTTCAAATGTCGTCTCCTCTTTCCTAAATGTCATATCTTCCATATTTTTAATAATTTCTCCATCTTACAATTCCACCTTTTTCACTTATACGTTGGTATCAGTGAATTCTTGTGAACACCAGGAAGCTAGAGAGTAGACCAAGAACTGCTGGATATGTGTTGTAATTTTTAATTGGGTAGTCCCTTAGCAGCAAAATGGCTGCCTTGGTTCCCCCCTTAGTAAAAACTGGGAGGGGTAATGTAGTGGGACGGGAATCCAGCAGTGTTCGTTTGTTTCACGGAAGGTGGCGCGATATGCCGATCCTTACTATGTAGTGATTCCGGACAATGCCGCACACGAGAGTGGCGCGGTGGAGACCGGGATTACTAGCGCTTAGTATATATACTCAGCGTTCACAGTAGGTCGACAGGCTGTCCTCACGCGTCCCTTCTACGGAACGGATCCTTGGGCCCTCACTTTGCAGGCGGGTTCTTGTAACCTTCCTGGTGGTTAGGCTGATCTTCCGGATTGGCCTATCCAGCGTTACCTAGCACCTATGTGCTAGGGTACTGTACTTGTAGGGAAGATCTTCCAGATCTTTCCGGGAAGTAAGTGATTAATAAACATCCTTGTTTATTAAGTGACGTTGTTGTGTTATGTGTGAATAGGTCTGTGCAAACTAACCGAAAACCGAACCAACCTACGTAAGTGCGTAGGGTGGGATCCTGCCTGGAACTAGCGTTCCGGATTGGGGTCATCCAACCTGCTAGACAGGCGGCGACCACCACATTATCAAGATATTGATTTCTAAAATAAAAGACTAGCACGGTGACCCCCGATTTTTTAGTTGGATATGTGTACTAAAACACTTGGAGATCATCATATTCAAATTTCAGGATATTGAGGTGGGTTTAAATTTTCAAGCCAAAATGTCCGATATGCCTTTCAAAGCGTTGTCCTTGAAGGGAATGTCCCTGACTACCCTCTTTCTGTCAGGTATGATTTGTCTTCTAGTAATGCAGTAATAGCTTCGTCTCCCATATTGCATCTTACCTCTGAATGATGTTCACAACTGTGGAGTCACACTCCGAGCACACACAATAATGTTGACCCCGCCACTGAAAGATGCACCCAATCCCGCGCCCATTTCGGGTTAGCCAATTAGCATTTAGCTCCTGCTGACCGACCAATAGACCCGGCCGAGAGGGATTTCCGCGTTCCGCCTGGAGAAATTTGTTTAGCGACTCCAACTCCCCCTGGTGGACGCAGGGTAACGTCGTTGGGGGCAGGGGGCGAGTAAGTTCCTCTCGCGCCGGGGATGTAATCACCCGGCCGGTCTCACCCCGGCCACACCCCGGCCCCACCCCGGCCGCACCCCGGCCACACCCCGGCCTCCCGCCGCGTGAAACCCCCTCCGGTGGCCGGTCCATCTGTCCATGGCCTCTCCACCAAATGGCCGCCAATGGCAGGCAATAGAATGCAGGTAAATATGATCAGGGCTTACAATCGGATCGGCATGACCGGCATCGGTGGACGGCGGACCCCCGCACACGACCCCGGGGGGGGCCCGGACCACCCGGCGCCGGGAAGCACGCGGACGGGGCCGGGGACGGGGCCTTGGACGGGGCCGGGGACGGGGCCGGGGACGGGGCCGGGGACGGGGACGGGGACGGGGACGGGGACGGGGACGGGGACGGGGAATGGGGGCCGCGGACCGGGATCGACGCTATTCACGCCGCTGAGAAGTGGGCTCGGGACGGTCACTGACTCCCTCCGCCCCAGCGATCACCCCGGACACTGGAGTGCATGCTCCAGGGTGCCGCAGCGGGCTGGACTGGGGGCCGTAGTGGGCCGGCTCACACCGAGTAGGGGTCGGAGGAGTATTGGGCACATAGCTATCGTGCCTGCACCCCGGCCGCCTGCACCCCGGCCGCCTGCACCCCGGCCGCCTGCACCCCGGCCGCCTGCCCCTTGGCCGCCTGCACCCCGGCCGCCTGCACCCCGGCCGCCTGCATCCCGGCCGCCTGCCCCCGGCCGCCGGCTGAGATTCCATTCCTCCCAGCTGAGCGCTAATCGACTGTCTCCCAGCCGCCTGCGCCCTGTCCCCCTGTCCCAAGCAGCCTGTCCCCCGGCTGCCTCTCTCCCGGCAGCCTGCCCCCCAGCCGCCTGCCCCAGGCCACCTGTCCCCAGCCGCCTGTCCCCCGGCTGCCTCCCTCCTGGCCATCTGCTTCAGCAGCCTGCCCCCCGGCCGCCTGCTCCCTGGCCGCCAGCCCCAGGCCACATGTCCCCAGCCGCCTGTCCCCAGCTGTCTGTCCCCAGGCTGCCTGTCCCCAGCTGCCTGTCCCCGGGCCGCCTGCCCCCGGCTGCCTGCACTCCGGCCGCCTGCCCCCGGCCGCCTCCCAGATTCCTCCCAGCTGAGTGCTGATCAACTGTCTCCCATCCGCCTGCGCCCAGGCCGCCTGTCTCCAGCCGCCTGTCCCCAGCCGCATGTTCCCAGCCGCATGTTCCCAGCCGCCTGTCCCCCGGCTGCCTCCCTCCCGGCCGCCTGCCCCCCGGCCGCCTGCCCCCCGGCCGCCTGCATTCTGGGTGCCTGCATTCTGGGTGCCTGCACCCGGCTGCCTGCACCCCGGCCACCTGCACCCCGGCCACCTGCACCCTGGCCACCTGTACCCTGGCCGCCTGCACCCCAGCCGCCTGCACCCCGGCCGCCTGCACCCCGGCCGCCTGCACCCCGGCCGCCTGCACCCCGGCCGCCTGCACCCCGGCCGCCTGCATTCTGGCTGCCTGCAACCGGCCGCCTGCACCCCGCCGCCTGCACCCCAGCCACCTGCACCCTGGCCACCTGCAACTTGGCCACCTGTACCCTGGCCACCTGCACCCTGGCCACCTGTACCCTGGCCGCCTGCACCCCGGCCGCCTGCACCCCGGCCGCCTGCACCTCGGCCGCCTGCACCCCGGCCGCCTGCACCTCGGCCGCCTGCACCTCGGCCGCCTGCACCTCGGCCGCCTGCACACCGGCCGCCTGCACCCCGGCCGCCTGCACCCCGGCCGCCTGCACCTCGGCCGCCTGTACCCCGGCCGCCTGCACCCCGGCCGCCTGCACCCCGGCCGCCTGCACCCCGGCCGCCTGCACCCCGGCCGCCTGTACCCCGGTCGCCTGCACCCCGGCCGCCTGTACCCCGGTCGCCTGCCCCCGGCCGCCTGCCCCCGGCCGCCGGCTGAGATTCCATTCCTCCCAGCTGAGCGCTAATCGACTTTGAGGGTTGGCTTTGATGGATTGAGTTTGGGGCGGCGGTAGGGGACCAGGTGGTGCGCGGCAAGTCGTCACAAAGTGAGCTGATGGCTTTTGGAAACAGTTTGGAAACCATACGTAAAGTGAGCCCCACACAAAAGCACAGCTCCAGAAATTGCCCGAAGTTAATCCTTAAACCATTCAAGATGGACAATGTATCATCTATTTAATGATGTGAGCAGAACGGTGTGTTTTATTATTGTAATTGTTTAACCTAAATTCAGCGAAATAATAATCAGTTAGTTTGGAGTTTTCCATTGATTAAAGATAATTGTCTCAATGTTTAGCATGTTCTCCTGATAAAAGACCATTGTTGAATTAAATGAATGAATGGTGTGATAAAAAGTTCGATATGGAATGCTAACCCCAAGGCATTATGAATACACTACATAAGAAAAAATACACCATGCATGTAAAGGAATCCCCTTATGATAGATTAGAAGACTGCTTGCTTCTTCTATAATATGGATTTGATTTACCCATATTATGACCTTTTCATTAGCCACGGTGCGCAACATGCCCGACCCAGCTTTAGACTATAGTAGTATATGGAAGTGTCACTTTGTTTATGGTATTCCCAAATCCATTTGACGATGAGGACTAAATTTTATACATGTGCCATTTGTAGTTCCAAATCTTGCTTTGCTAGAATATGCCGCTTGTTCATTAACGATAACACATGTTTAAGTGTGCGCATACCGTTTTCTCAAAAAAAAGACAACAACTATACATTGTTTATTAAAATTAACCAAAACAATTGTATGATCCAGAACTCCTAAGCAAGAGGAGCAAAATGTAAAGCCGCCAAGCATAGCGAATTTAAAAAGATATTTAGAGATAAAAATACCCATCCATGTTATCGTAGGTTGTAACCTCAAGTGATACATTGCCTTCCATATCAGTTGACGGTAACCTTTAAAGCTGATAGGAGGGGAAATCGACGGGAAAGATAATGCGTTTTCAGACTTCAGATAATGAAGAGTGTCTTTGTAGTGCGAATAAACAATAAATGGAAAGGATATCTGATCGCACATCTTACTTTTAATATATATATATATATATATATATATATATATATATATCTATTCCCAGCTATCCATATGCTGAGAATATTGTGTATCTATGAATTATATGTTTCCTTGCTTATATATATATGTATATATATATATGTATGTATGTATATATTATTATTGTATCGTAATTTTTCAGCTCGTATTACAACAACGGTTTGGATTTGGGCTTCTGCTGTTATCATATTAGTCTTGTGCCTGTTTTCCAACCACAATTCTACAACAGATTAAAGTTCTAAACATTTTAAAGATATAGATACCGTAAAAGGCCATAGATGACAATAGAAGTTTTACCGGTGGTTGCGGGATCAAAAAGATTACCCTCCATCTCCTATCTTTAAAACAAAGCCGGGTGCTCCCTTCTCAGTGCTTTTGGAGAAGGCTACATGGGCCGTTCTACATTCTGTAGTAGTGTCCCTCCCTCCTCACCACTTAGGGTTATCAACCCTAAGCGACGTTGACCCCGCCTGGTCCAGAAGGGCTTATCTGTCGCCTCGATGGTTGACCACAATACCAGAATAGCTGATCCCATTCCCCTTGTCTGTAGTAGGGAAAACCTGAATCGATATCCTATTCCGGCCCAGAACCTACTCCCATTATCTTGATCATATGTGTATGCACCACCCGGGACGTAGGATAACAATGGCCGCTGCCTGAAATGAGGGCATGCTGTGCTGGGTATATTCCTCCTGGTATATATGGTCAACAAAAATGTATGGAAGCTTGCTTTTTGTTGTTGTTAAAGTTTGTATCCCAGGGAGGTGAGGTTAGGAGATTTATGGCAATCATCCACTTACTCCATATCATATGTAAACCACCAAGCTGATATATCTTAACTAAATGGATAGATAGCAGCTGCTAATTAGATAAAAGGAAAATGTAAAAGAATTTACATAATGATTAACTTATATCCTGAAATATATATCGAGGGGGCCGTTTCATATTTAAAAAAGATGACTGGCAAATCATAGTATTAGTCCTGGCGTCCACCTAGTACGATAGAAAATTAGACCTCCCGATATGTCACCGATACAAAAAGCAAATATCGGAGACATATCGGGAAGGGGCAAAATCGTAGACTTATGTCTAGACATGCCAATCTACCACGCATTGTATTGGGTTTTTATCGGTGTTTCATCATAGAAATGTGGTCAACTGCCCCGATATTAGGTGATCTTCCGACGCGATTTTAATTTTTTGAACGCTGGGCCTTAAGGCCCCGCGTCCACCTACTACGATAGAATCGTAGACCTCCCAATATGGCACCGATAGAAAATGTCAAAATCGGTGCCATATCAGGAAGGTGCAAAATCGTCATGCCAATCCACAATGCGTTGTATGGGGTTTGTATCGGTGTCTAATCATAGAAATGTGGTCAACTGCCCCGATATTAGGTGATCTTCCGACGCGATTTTAATTTTTTATCGGGAGCTGCATCATAGACCAAATCGGAGCCATATCATAGTAGGTGAACTCTGGGCCTTAAGGCTCTCACACGACGGACCGCATTGAATAGATAGGTATTGTTCTTCCAAAGGACAGGGAGAAGGATGGAGACTTAAAGTGTCCTTCCAGCCTGTTTGATAACTCTGTCTTAACAACCACTGATAATCAATGCAGTCTCTTGAATGATATTCAGAGTTTCTAACAATCATATGTGAATCAGTCACCACACGCTCGGCGTTTAGACTAGACAATTCCTATTATTTTATTGCTGAAAGATAGAGAGGAAGAGAGAGAGGGAGAGAGAGAGAAAGAGAGAGGGAGAGAGAGGGAATGAGAGAGAGGGAGGGAGAGAGAGAGCGTCAGAGAGAGCGAGAGAGCGAGAGAGAGAGCACAAGAGAGATGGAGAGAGAGAGCGAGAGAGGGAGAGAGAGCGTCAGAGAGAGAGCGAGAGAGAGCGAGAGAAAGAGCGAGAGACAGAGACAGAGCGAGAGACAGAGAGTGAGAGAGGAAGAGAGAGAGCGAAGGAGATAGGGAGAGAGCAAGAGAGAGAGAGCGAGAGAGAGAGGGAGAGGGAGAGAGAGAGGGAGAGGGAGAGAGAGAGGGAAAGAGAGAGAGAGAGAGCGAGAGAAAGAGCGAGAGACAGAGAGCAAGAGAGGAAGAGAGAGAGCGAAGGAGAGAGGGAGAGAGGAAGAGAGAGCGAGAGAGGAAGAGAGAGAGAGAGTGAAGGAGAGAGGGAGAGAGCGAGAGAGAGCGAGAGTGAGAGAGGTAGGGGGAGAGAGAGGGAGAGAGCGAGAGAGAGCGAGAGTGAGAGAGGTAGGGGGAGAGAGAGAGGGAAAGAGAGAGCGAGAGAAAGAGAGAGAGAGAGAGAGAGAGAGAGAGAAAGGGAAAGAGAAAGAGAGAGAGAGAGAACGAGAGAGAGGCCAAGTTACAGCGATACAGCGGCAGGCCGGATAAACTATAGGACCGACCATGGTGTATAAAATCTTGCCGGGACACATTACGTTTCATATGGTTATCGAGAAACGTCTTGCCAGCGAATATCAGAACTCCCCAGCGACTGATAACACTATAGCCCGTGATACGTCTACCCCACAGAGGGCAGATCCCACCCCGACACACAGGCCCACAGAGACACAGACATGGGCATCGGCTGGAGTCTCGATGTCATTCCCACCAATCCTGCCCCGAGAAATATGACTCCCTTCAGCACGGCACTGTCCGATCCAATATCATCGTTTTTATGTAGATAAGGCAGTTCAGTGGAAAAAAGGGACTCCTCAATGGTTTCTATGCGATACAGAAGAGGAATTAATCCCGCCAGAAGTATATGACAATTTCAGTTGGATAGCTATCTAAATGAATGTTTCGAAAATACTGTAATATTATCGAGAAGTTAATGCTGTTATTGAGTTAACAGAGCTGTCTATACCTTGGGATTGTATTTATATTTGAAAAGTTATAGCTTGTTGTTTCGGAGAACAAATGTCAATAATGAAGTATCATTGGTGTGCGAATGGAAAAAGTATGACCAACATAATCACTCTTTCTAAGATTTGTTAAGGGGGACTACATGTATTCATTGGATGATACCTTGCGCCATATAATGGTTATATTTATATCTTCAGTTTAGCCGAAGGAATTGAATATTTATTTAAACTAATTCATGTACTCTATCTAAACATCTTTTATAGTCTTAAAGCAATAAATCCCTCATAATAACTCCGATATCAACATCAATTCATTTGCTCTGAGACTTCCGAAATGAATAATTTCATTTTACACTGTTCTTAATAATTATTGAATCAAACTGGGATGGACGAAGAATACGCTATTTTTTCGACGACATTGATTAGCTTTGGGAATCTTATTCAAAGCTCAAAGATTAAAAGCTTACTTTTAGGCCAAGCGTCCACCTACTACGATATGGTCTACGATGCACCTCCCAATAAAAAATCAAAATCTCGTCGGAAGGTCACCTAATATCGGGGCAGTTGACCACGTTTCTGCAAATAGATACTGATAAAACCCCATATAATGCGTGGTGGATTGGCATGTCTAGACATATGTCTACGATTTTGCACCTTCCCGATATGTCTCCGATTTTGACTTTTTGTATCGGAGCCATATCGGTAGGTCTAAATTTTTACCGTAGTAGGTGGACGCCAGGCCTTAGGGTGAAAGGCTGTCTTGTTAACTCTGAATTTGTATCTGGCCAAGAAATATTGGTTTCCATTTGGAGAAAGTAATCATCAAAATTGCCCGTAATTAATAAAAGGCCTTGTACCAGTTTCAATAAGTGAAATCTGTTGTATATTGAAATGAATTGGGGTACCCATATCAGTTCATTTTAGAAAGGCACTATTTATTCATACGGACTATTTTTCCGTATGCACCGGGTTTTGCATCCCGGAGCATACAATAATATATCATACAGTATGGCTTTTCACGGGTAAGGGAAGTCTGCATTCTCTGAGTTATCCCCGAAAAAAACCCTAAACATTTAGTAACTCTAGATGGATATATACGCCTAGACGGTGATTGTTTCCCATGTCACGCCCTCACGTCAAGTACTCTATTGCCAATCCGGACAAGATGAAAGATATATTTCTTTTAGTAGAATATATCAAGTATCTTTCCTCACCATAAAGAGGCAGTTATGAGGAATCTATCGGAGTTTGGGATGCTTTGATTCCAGCCTATGCTCTGTGCACTCCGCCCATATCCGATGACAACGTGAGTAGACAGGGATTAAAAGGAAACTGTACGTGAGTGTCGGGGTAACTGTCTGGGACGAGTCAAGACAACGCACAGTGATTAACGAGGACTATAGAGCGAGGGGCACCAATAGGGGCCGGTGACGTTTGACGAATACAATGCATATCAATGACTTAAAGGCTTACCCCCGACAACGCCGATGGTCTACGATAGACCTCCCGATAGTCTACGATTGAAAATGGTCAAATCGTAGACTATCCGAGGTCCCCGATAATTCTAATAATGGCTATTGGTGTAAATCGTACACTGTCGGAACGGTTTCGATTGACCAAAAACATGTACCATGGTCACAAATTTCATAACTTTTACCAAATTATTTCACCCGCGAGATACTAGAAGGGCTACAATAGGCTACGACAGGTTACGAAAAATCTAACATGTTGGATTTTATGGAGAGCTCTACGATTGGCGTTTTCAATCGCAGCCTAAGAGGGGGGGCGTCCACCAACCACGACAAGGCTACGACAATGGCTTTCCGACAAGGTCCACGACAGCTCTACGATTGGAAGCCTTGTCGTAGCATTGTCGTGGTTGGTGGACCACAGTTCCCGACAAGAGGCTACGACAAGGCCATGACAGGCTGCGACATGAAGCTTGTCGGGGGCCTGTCGGGGGCCTTCCGACAAGGTTACGACAAAATCGAACATGTTCGATTTTGGAGCCATGTCGTGGCGTGTCGTGGCGTGTCGGGAGGTTGTCGATAGAATATTTAGGTGGAGCGTGCACTTCCCGACAGGCTGCGACAAGGGCTCACGACAACTCCCCTCCTCTCGACAAGGCTGCGACAAGGCACCGATTGGAACTTTCTTGTCTGCTCTTGTCGTAGCCTTGTCGTGGTTGGTGGACGCACCCTCTAACAATATGCAGTCGTGGATGTAGTAGAGTCAATCACAGAAACTTGTTCCACTGTCTTGATTTTTCCTGACCTTATGACAGAATCGTTATAGTCTCGGGAAGTCGATCGTAAGGCCTATTGGGACCAGATTCGGCGTTGGTGGGACTAGACACTTTCATAAGGAAAAACATTTTTAGTTGAACAGGCCAATCGGAAATGAGTGAATTATACTTACCTTCGCCATGATTATGAATGAAATGGATAGCACTATTGTGCCTACATTGTACATCAAATCAATCTGTAACTGTATATATGTATCATGCATGAGGTATTACCAAATGCATGGTGGTTCAGCCCAATTACCTTGATGTATTGCGAAGCTATATGTTGCTTGCTCTGATTGAAAACAGGCAGATTTTGCCTTATCACTGTCCAGAATAAATAATTTGACTAAAAAAAAAAGTCATTTCAACATCAAGTTACAGTAGGTTTTGAATATTTATGAACGATTTGAGGTACATTTTAAAATGAAAATATGATGAGCTCGTTCATAACTGGCTCTCAAGAGCTCATTTCATCATATCCCACTCAAAAAATGATTCTGTATTGGCATCATTGCTATGTTTTTATATAATACCTGTAAATGATAAGATCTTGTTAGCCAATAATGATGAAGTTCTGCATCATGTCTAAATATAAAATCTTCCAACATATTGAACACAAATAACACTGCCCTGCATAATGCCAATTGATTATAGGATCCCACAAAATGCCTTTGTATGATAAAGTCACACATAAAGCATACAAATGGTTGGCACTTTTTTTTTTTGGTAAGTTTCATTAGGGTAATAAATACAATGTGTTTGTGCTTAGCCCAAGCCTATACAAGTGATATGTTCCTGCATCATGCCTGTAACTGATAGGGTGCCGGGTTCAGCCCCTCCTGTGAGCATCCCAGCAGTAGGAGCAGCTCGATACATGACGACCTGTGTGCGAGCAGCTCGCCGTATTTCACGTGCACCGCGGCCCGGAGCCCCCCCTGGACACGGACCGTCCACCCTATAGGCCAGGAGGGCATATTGAGGGACTTTGATGGGAATCGGATTGAAATTGTGTTAGGTAGATGATAAAATAATATACGATTATAATGGCTTCATAATAGGTATATCATACAGTATGACCTATCACGAGTAACAGAAGTCTGTATTCGAGTTATACTCGAAAGAAATCATGAAGTGACTCTAGATGGATATATACGTCCACCCTTATAGGCCTAACGTTATTGGGGACTATGATGGGCACCGGATTCAAATTGTGTTAGGTGAATGATAAAATAATATACGAGATTATATTAGCTTCAAAATAGGTTATACCCGAAAGAAAACATGAAGTACCTCTAGATTGATTTGTACGTCCACCCATATAGGACAGGAAGGCATATTGAAGACTGTGATGGGCACTGGATTCAGATATTATTTTGTGGGGGGGGGGGGGGGTGGATTGTATTTGGTGGATAATGAAATAATATACGAGATTATATTGGCCTCATAATAGGTATATCATACAGTATGACCTATCACGAGTAAGTGAAGTCTGTATTCTCTGAGTTATCCCCGAAAGAAATCATGAAGTGACTCTAGATGGATATATACGTCCCCCCTTGTTGGCCACGAGGGCATATTGAGGGACTTTGATGGGAATCGGATTCAAATTGTGTTTTCCTAAAACGTCTCATAGATTGTATTGTGCTACTTATCTTATTAATTTAAGTAAGCACATGTTTGTAAATGAACTAAATGAAAAACATTCTCTGGAATTACAATAGAAAAAAATTTTGCATCATTTCCAAACCAAGCCTTTATTCTCCATTTTCTGCCTACCATGACAATGCTTTGACATATGGCAGATATCACAGAAAGGGGGCTCTTTGCTAGTTTTCTATTTTGTTAACAAATAGTCCATTTTGACATCTACTATAAGTACAACAAAAGTTAAGGTACCAAAATGATTGCAAAAAGAAACCTCTACTTAATTAAACTGGGTTTTGAATTTGCTTCTATATGAAATTTTATGGAATTTTCAATCATATTCTAGAAGTTAAACATTTCGCCTAATTTTTAACATGATCTCTAAAAAAACATCTCAAAATAAAAATAGATAAATTATTTCAATAATTCAAAATATATATGGCAATAAAACACATAATCTGTGGTATAATATGATACCTTTCGCAAATCCGTATCTTTTTTACAGCCTTTGATATGAGGATTTCTGTATATCAAGTTAAGGATTAGTTCAGTCCCCACTATGGTAGCGCGGCCTATAGCGGCCCGTAGTGGCCCGTGGCTGACCTTTCTGCACTCTGATGGATCTGGCGTTGTCCGGCCACCTTGACCCACACCCCATACGTCTGTGTGATGGACGTCCGATCAAAGCTGCTCCTCTCACCCACATCCTGGGTCATATGGGATTCCTGTCCGCCACACTCGCCTTGCGTTTTGATGGCTCGGTGAGTTTTGTGCGTGAATGCAGATATGCGCAGCTGACACTTGTTTGGCCTGGCGTCCACCTACTACGTTAAAGGCCCGTTTCCATTGGCCGATTTCCCATCATATATATCAACGTCACCGATCTACAGTCAGGGACCACCGACAGACTTTTGGCACTGTGGAATCAATATCGGTCAATGGAAACAAACAAGGTCGTGAAATGCCCCATGACTTTTTCTGCTTAGATTATGCAATGTGGCACCACCCACCACTGAGTGAAAGCTTGGTCACAGAGTGAAATCTACTACCCTCAGTGATTTTCCTATACCGACGCACAGTCAGTGGCACCACCAACAGACTTTCTGTGTAACTCAAAAAGTCTGGGCAATCTTCGTCGGCCAATGGAAACGGGCCTTAAGCGGGATTCACACGGTGGGATTCACATACCTCACAGGCCGTTTGTCTGAAACTAATCCTGTTGAGATTCTGTATTGGAACACAATCTCCTCATGTGAATGACAGGGTTCCTTTTTTATGAGAAAATTTTTTTCTCTTGCAATTGTCAGCGACAATCACCCCTAACAAGGAACAGAATCATGAGATTTTGACTTTAAACAGGTTTAAAATTTAGCGGGGCATTTTGGTGAGACAAATGTATTTCACACGTTCTCCCCCAGTCTGCGAGTCTCAGTGGTCTCAAATAACACCTATTCACAGGGGGAAGAACCCTGAGTCGGCTTTTGTGTACCCTGTGTACCCTGTGTACCCTGTGTGCCCTGTGTTGGGGTGTAGGGGTGAGACAATGTACCTGTTAAGTCTTCCAATGTGAATTGGACCCGCCATCTTACCCTAAGACTATAGGACACCCCAATCTGTGAAACTTTGTACCCAGCTTGAAATAGTAGCTGACTCATGCAAAGGTGTGAAGTACACCAGTCTCAGGTCCATTTGTCCCATCGTGTGAATCCCACTTTAGAAATTTAGACCTACTGATATGGCACCTATACAAGAAACAAATATCGGAGACATATCGGGAAGGTGCAAAATTGTAGACATATGTCTAGACATGCCAATTCACCATGCGTTGTATGGGTTTTTATCGGTGTCTAATCGCAGAAACACGGTCAACTGCCCGATATTAGGTGACCTTCCAACGCGATTTTGATTTAGTATCGGGAGGTGCATCATAGACCATATTGTAGCCATATCATAGTAGGTGGACGCCAGGCCTAACTCTTTTAGTTGAGAATAAATTAAAAGAAATGTTAACTAGTATCAGGACTTAGGGATTATATCACCCTGGACTTTTTGTCCCATAGGCTCAACACTGGGAACTTGTTTTCCATGCCCCTATGAGTATCGTAGTCCGTTCTCCATGGTCTACATCCTGTGTGTCGTCAATTCTTTTAGTGTGTTCAGGGGTGAGATAACTACAGAAAACAACTCGTTTTGGTCAAAGTTGTTTTTTCTCTAACTCGTTCAAATGTTACGTGATATTCACTCGTGGAGAATAACAACTTTAATGAAAACTTGTTGGTTTATTCTTCAATATTGATTAAGTGTGCCAAGATAAAGGGGCCATAAGGCCCGTTTCCATTGGCCAATTTCCCCTCACCGAATCGTCACCGACGGACTTTTGGCACTGCTGATTCAAAACTCGGTCAATGGAAACGACCCAGCTCGTGAAATGACCCACGACTTTTTCTGTTTAGATTATGCAATGTGGCACCACTAACCACTGGGTGAAAGCTTGGTAACTGAGTGAAGTCTACTACCCTCACCGATATATAGATATTGACACACAATCAAGGCATGTTTCCATTGGCCGATTTCCCATCACCGATCTGCAGTCAGGAACCATCGACGGACTTTTGGCACTGTGGACCCAATATCGGTCAATGGAAACAACCAAGGTTGTGAAATGCCCCACAACTTTTTCTGCTTAGATTATGCAATGTGGCACCTCCCACCACTGAGGTAAAGCTTGGTCACTGAGTGAAATCTACTACCCTCAGTGATTTTTCTATACGAAGTGTAAGTGGCACCACTGACAGACTTTCTGTGTAACTCAAAAAATCTAGGTAATCTTCGTCGGCCAATGGAAACGGGCCTTATGTGGCACCACTGACAGACTTCCTGGGTAACTCAAAAATTATACCCCCTTTTCATCGGCCAATGGAAACAGGCCTATACGGCGTTTGTGTATCTGCTTTGCTTGGTGCTCCAATAAAATTGAGCATCGACGCTAATCACGTGGTAGAAAGTCAAAGCACATCAGCACAGACCACGATGTCTATCTGAATACAATTACTTTTGTTTCCATTTTTTCTATCTTTCAAATTTACGCATTGGTAAATACAATTAGGATTTCTTGTCCAATCGTAAAAGCTATGTCCTGTAGGTAGTCCGTCCCTTTCTGTCTAGACACGCCTTTGGGAATATAAATCGCATGAAGATATATAAATTTGTTGCTGCCACAAGGTAATTGATTTGATTCAAAATGACAGCTTCATGCCATCTGGCTAGATGAAAATTGTTGCTTTCCTCGCTGTGGTATAATTTCATAATGATTTACAGCATTTTGTTGCTTCTTAAAGATAAATTTCTGTACAGTAGCTTTAGCAATTGCGTGCTTATAATGGCGTGGTAACGTCCCCATAAACCATAAACCAAAAATATTAACGCAGAAAGTTTGTCATTTAAAGTCTAGATGAGATAAAGTCGGCACGGATAAGATCTCAGCCACTTCATTTTGTTTTAATTAGTTTCGAGTCGATTACGTAGAGACATTTGCATGTCAGGGACGGAATTGTAGTGTATTTGCATATTCCCTCACCTCGGTATTTCCTTAAGCCCAATGCCCATCTACTGATTTCAGAACATTTATGTACCTTTGTCTGCGACAAACGAACAGTAATTTGTCTCAGCCAAGGCATCGTAACGGAGTCGGCCGTAGTCAGTAGATGTAGGACAGCTAGGCAAGGGTGAGGCAACGATTAGTGAACCACCTCCTTCAGATGTCCTTTTGTTGCCGATAAGTTGTGGTTTCCATGTTCCAAAAATGAGTGCCTAAAAGTTTATCAACATGTTGATAAATCTAGTTGCAGACTGTTCCCGAATCCTAACTCCGTCGGCCAGGGCTACATAATCGTATATCTGTCGGTAAGTGTCAACTGATTTGATTAGGACAAACACCCAGAAACCCCTCTCTTGGAGGGCCACCGGCCAAGCAAGGGGTTATGTAATTTGGCTGCGACAAGTTCACCTATTCCTATACGATTTTGGAACTAATCATTCATCCCGGCGTTTACATTAGACGACTAAATATGTGGTGACTGTAGATCGTCAAGACAATATCATCAGGTGGTGGCAACGTCCACTGTAAAAGTTGTGGAGTTCAGAATGTCTGTGAGACTTTACACTGACGACATAGAGTCGCCGCCAATGTAGACGACTAATTCAAACAGGTTTGAAATAGTCGCTGGCGTCAGAGCTTGTTTATTAGTCATGAGGTGGTACTTTATTGCATAATCAGATGTAATCCGACAACCTGCAATCGCCACACTCTTGGCATTTATATCTTGACTTTTATGGCTGAAAGTTGTCAGGTTCAAGAATCACCACCTATAATTGTCTAGTGTAAACGCTGGGTTAATTTCTGTTTAGATGTATGTATGTATTATCCATCTAATACAAATTTCTATACTTAACCTTTAAAGCATTCAGATTGCTAGTGAGTAGAGTACGGAAACCGTATTCTCCTAGGTGATACAGGAAAAAAGAGTCCCTAGCTTGCAAAGTAGTGCATAAGATGATTTGAAGCTATTTTGGGCTTCCTTAGACTTCCTCGGATTTGGAATATTGAGTGATGAATACAACATTACTCTGACTTGGATTATAGTACTGCATAACCATGTCTGGCCATTTACATTCTGCACAACGTGATGTTGCAAGTAAGAAAATAGAATCGCAGATATTTGATTCCTTATAAATCCTCCATTTTCCAGTTTCCCTGATGATATATCACAAGTTGTGTTTGATAATGAGAACTCAGAAAATATGCAGTAAACAAAAACGCCCAAGGTATAAAAAATTTACTCTTCTGTAAGGTATTGAATGTGGGATGTGCTACGAAGAGAAATGCAAAACAAACAATATGGTGACAATTGTAAAGCAAATACCAAATAATCTCTAATCACTCTGAAGGGTCCTGGTATGATCTAGTTAAATATGACCGATGTATAAAGTACAAACTACATTATCCGGAACATCCTCCATTTGGCTGAATGAGCACTTTTTTTTCTCACTTTTTTGTCTTGTTAAGAATAAAAAATAGGCAAATGCGATTATGCGGACCACGGGAAATTCACCTAAAATCGCTACACTAGAGACATGGAATCCTTTTCTAGTTCACATGATCAGCTGTCAATCCGACATCATCACAATATTTGCAATGTTTCCCCTCTGAATAAAAAACTCGTAAGTAAACGGAGGATACGGGTTTGGAGTGGGGGGGGGGGGGGGGGAGAGGTGATGTTTTACTGGCGGCCTATGCCCCAAGCCTACGAGCCTAAACCCTGTCCCGCCCGCCGGTCTCTAACAAAGCCTATTGTAGGCTGGGTTCCCCATGTGTGTAGACAGGGACCCCGGGACCCATCCAGGCATGCCCTGGAGGCGAATCCGCACACGTTATCACCAGACTCCACCTATCACCGCGGAACGTGGGGGCTTCCCGCCATAAAGTCCACCTGATCTGCTAATTCCCCGCGCATCGCTAATGTTCCTCTGTACTGAAAATTTAATTCATTTTCTCCTTTTTTTCTGGTGGTAACAACGGATCACAATAGCCGTGTCTAGATCCTGCGACCTTAGGGTAGAGTCACTGGGGGAATCCCTATCCTAGGGGGGATGAGACAGCAATTGGAGATAAAATTAATGAAGAAATTAGCCATGGGGGTAGACATAGTGAAGGAGGGTAGTTCCCTTGAATGATATCTGAGCGGACCTACCTTTTTGGAT
This sequence comes from Alentia gelatinosa, assembly GCA_950022655.1. Taxonomy (NCBI): domain Eukaryota; kingdom Metazoa; phylum Annelida; class Polychaeta; order Phyllodocida; family Polynoidae; genus Alentia; species Alentia gelatinosa. The sequence goes on along the minus strand of OX465586.1, from coordinate 60,196,172 downwards.
GGAGAAAGTGACTGAGGAAGGGATGGGGATTTGAATGGGACCTCCAGCAGTCTACCAATAGACATTAGGAATTAGGACCAGATCCAAAGATCCAAATATCAAATGTAGCGGGAATAAGGGGATCCATGTTGCTTGTTCCTGGGTAAAGATTGTAGGGGCGGAGGTACCCCCCGGGGGGGGTCTGGGACCCTGGCGTACTCCCCCCTAGTTGTAGATAATGATAAAGCCCGCTAGGAGGGCGCTGCAGGTCGTGAAAAGCCACTCACGTTCAAGGCCATTCTCCGCGATGCCCATGCAGATAGCGACTCACCGAACACACCCCCGCCACTCCGCAGAGGGACTTTTGTTGTCAATTTATTAACTGTCACTACCCGCCAGGGCTTGTGAATGTGTGAGGCTGGGAAGGAGAGTGGGAGGGTGGGAGGGTGGGAGGGAGGGAGGGAGGGAGGGTGAGAAGGAGGGGAACCGACGAGCACTCTAAAGAAAAGATAAGGAATAAGGCAGGGCGAAATGAATCATTTGCCGATGCCTATCTTGCCGTATGATGGTGATGGCCTTGGACGCTGGCGAATGAATCACCAGTTTCCCCCGCACGTGAACACGTTAAGCCCAATACACATCTACTGATTTCGGAACATTGATTTACCTTTGTCGGCAACTAAGGAATGAGGCGAGCCATCCTAACGACGTCGGTACTAGTCGGTAGATGTAGGACAGCTAGGCAAGGGTCAGCCAACGATTAGTGAAAGCCCCTCCTTGAGATGTTCTTTTGTCGCAGACGAGTTGTTGTTCAATGTTCCTAGATCGTTCACCGAAAGTTTATCAACATGTTGATAAATCCAGTCACCGACAATGGGACATTTGTAAATGGCCTTTGATTGGGTGGCCAACAGGGGCTGAGGGGTTACGTAGTTTACCTGCGACAAGTTCGCTGACTCCTATACGATTTGGGAACTAATCGTTCAACCCTGAATCAGGAGATGTGTTTTGGGCTTTAGCCGAACAACGTACAAAAAATAGTCCTGGTCGGAAACTCCAGCGCAATCCGGAATTAGTGCGACCTCATACACCCATCCCGCCGCTCCAATGCCAGCATCCCACATCTCCTTCTTTCTCGAAATCGCCGATTTCAGTCCTGGCAAAATGTTGGTGGTGGTGTTGGTGTTTGTGGCGGAAAGCCATGAGGGAAATGTTGATGTGCATTTTTGCCTTCCTTCAGCACGTTGGGAATTCTGCCGTTTTAGGCAGGATTCAGTCCCTCGGAAAATGCCGAGAGAGAGAATGAAAGGATCCATCACAGCTTCATGGTGGAGTAGGCAGCAATGAAGCGGAACGATGGTCTTCCTGACCAAGTACACATCCCGCTTCCTACTCCTCTGCCGACTCCGGCAAGCTACATAGACTTCAGCAACATGAAAGGCTCCTTTTTTATGGTTTTATAAAGGCACTCTCTTGTTTTGATGTCTTTAAATTGTACTCCATGCAGAACATGAGGCGAATGGTAAATATCAAAGAAGCGATATCCACCCCAAGGTTATTGTTGTCTTAGATCATTTTTATTGTAAGAAATGTAAAGCCTCATTCTATTTCTTTTGAATTAAGTACACATCAGGCTGATTCAAACTCCTTGTAATTGTCAGTATTTCTAACTATCGGTGGAAGATTTTCACAGATTTTCGACCCATGATATTCTATCGCCCTCTCGTAGATTTGGCAGTTAGAGTCAGGACGGATTCCTATATCGTTTAATAAACTTTTGATCATTTGGCTTATGGAAAATGTCCCTCCTGTCAATAAAGCGATACTCAGCCACATTTCATAAACCCCCAACCACTGATTATATATTGCAATATTGATACACATTAGAACATATTTGTGCATTTGCGAAACCTACGACACTCCTTTAGGTGTCCTAGACTTAGGAGAATTTTAGACAACCTGGCAATTTCGAGGACAAAAGAATAATTCATCAAACGACATTTACAACAGGCATCCAGAAGGCCTGTACATTAATTGTATATATGGGTAGCTCTTCTGTCTGGTAACGTACTGCTAAATGTCACTGAGCCCCATTGTTTATCAGAATATCAAGATACGAATCGTAAGTTCATTTCTCGCTCAGATTAATATGAAAATATAAGAGGAAACCCTCACGTTATGCGTTTCAGTTCTCGGTCTTCTGTTCTGTGTCTCGTCTTGGGTTATCATTGTTGAAGCAAATCAGATTTCCCATGGAGGATACCTGCCCTCAATATGTAAAACGTAATTCAACCCGGTTTACTCGTACCCTCCAGCATGGAGTTGTCCCATTACCTTAAGTCCATATCAGGAATGGAGTAGACCGAGTAGCCAATGACTGCATTCGCAGCAAACCCCAACCTTCACCCTGACCTCCTTACATGATATTTTCTAGCGCCTTGGGAGGGCTATACAGTCGAGAGTTGACCTCGAATCTTAGGGGCCACAACCACCCTCAAAGATACCAGATAGTGAATGTGCTATATAAATGGGTGAGGAAATGTGCTCAAATTACGTACTATTTATCAAATGTATAACAACTCTTACACCATGAATACGTCATATATTGTCTCCCGTGTGTCTTGTCTAAACCAAGATTTGTTCCCAACCCTCTGTCTACAAGTTATAAACAAATCTAAAATTTTTAATCTCTATAACCACATCTGATATGAAATGGAATTGCCATATTAATTGCCATATACCAATGATTTGAATCCATATACCACAGTTATGATATCTGACAGGTTTTACACAATGGGTCATGGTTTACCCCGTCCCCATACATTTTCAATGCGGTCTTTGTATACGATAGATAATAAAGATATAGAGTAATAACGTGAGAGCTGTTTTGGGCGCGTAGTATGTACACTCAGTTCTCATCAGCTCGTCTCTATGATCCATCACCTCACTCCTACGTCAAATGCACCGATATCCACCGACATACTCTGTGTGCGCCATGATTTATATAGACAATAATCAATGATTTTGTGGACAGGTGGCTGTAAACCACGAGAGGTTGACGCATAGTAATACACTCGCTAGCGCTCGTGTATTACAACGTCAACCGCGAGTGGTTTACAGAGCTGTCTGTCCACAAAATCATCGTTTGTTGCATTTATTATCCTTTTTTTTTTACTTAATTAAACCCAATAATTTCTATATTAAAGGATATAATAATAGGGACTATTTCTTCGCTCTATAGCACAAAGGAAATATTTTCCCCATATATACCATGGTTTTAAGGCTGTATACCACATATTTGAATCCGTATACCACAGTTATGATATCTGACAGGTTTTACACAATGGGTCATGGTTTACCCCGTCCCCATACATTTCTAATGGTGTCTTTGTATACGATAGATAATAAAGATATAGAGTAATAACGTGAGAGCTGTTTCGGGCGCGTAGTATGTACACTCAGTTCTCATCATCTCGTCTCTATGATCCATCACCTCACTCCTACGTCAAATGGACCGATATCCACCGACATACTCTGCGTGCGCCAGGATTTATGATCTGAGCTTTGCCTGCTTGCAAATAGGACCAGATGTGAATGTGAATTAATCTACGTTAAATGAGGGAATGCTGCCTCCGTGCATTGGGTCTCCCCTCTGTGAGATGCGCCAGGGGTTGAGTATGGCCTCGCCTCCTGCCTATTAATGGGTATACCGTTTACCTGATTCAATAAATCAGATCTTATCACGATGCGTTTCGTCTTGTTTGATATGTATCGGACGCAAAGCACCATTGAGTTTCCAAGGTAAAATATAAATCGCGTGCTCATTTAAAAGTAATGATGTTTGCTTCTTTTAGGAATCGCATACTTCATTTTTGATTTCGATGCTCTGCTCTATGGTAATGTCGATTTAGGAAATTGTATTATACGGAAACAGGGTTACTCTGGCTGTACGTGATAAATACTTGGTAAAATTGACGATAAAACGAACCGATGCAGAAGGCAGAGGTTCGTTTTATCGTCAATTTTACCAAGTATTTATCACGTGCAGACACAGTATACCTGTTTTCGTATTATTATTATTATTATTATTATTATTATTATTATTATATACATTAAAATATCCAATTTTGAACTTTGCTTCCGGGCGAGTTTTTGTATTTCGCCGCCGTACATGCCCCGTTCGCCACATACATACCCTGCACGTCACCTAGGTGTCGTACGAATATAAATACGACATGGGTAGGAGCAGACAGTATGTGTAGTATACTGCCACAGGTATATAATAATAACATAGAAAGACCGATGTATTGAGGGGGTGGTGTATAGATTCGAACAGTGGTCGTGTATCGAAAATGTGTCTCATTTGCTCAATTTGAAAGTGGTTCATATAACATATAACATATAACACAAACAATAGCACTCATGCTCTGTCTTGGGGCCTTTATCGTTCATCGTTTCCATTGGCAGATGAAAACAGTGTAGATTTAATGAATTCTCCTGACAGCCTATTTCCATTGTGACTCAGCATATATATATATGTAGAGAGAGAGAGAGAGAGAGAGAGAGAGAGAGAGAGAGAGACAGAGAGACAGAGACAGACAGACAGACAGACAGACAGACAGAAAGACAGAGACAGAGACGGACAGACAGAGGAAACACATAGCAATGCATACACGATATAGATCAGTTCCCATTGGCCTACAAAAATGGTGTAAATCTTTTGAGTTCTCCTAATGGACCACTTCCCTTGGCCATCACCGATATGCAGTCAGGGACCACCGAGGCAAAATGGAAATAAGGCCTTTTTTCATTGGCCAACAAACACGGTGTAGATTTTCTGTGTTCTCCTAATGGCCTATTTCCACTTAGTGTCAGCAGTGCTAAGGTCCGTCAGTGGTTCCTGACTGTAGATCGGTGATGGCCAATGGAAATGGGCTTTTGGGAGAACTTAACAAATTTACACCATTTTCGTCGGCCAATGAAATCGCCTAGTGTAAACGCCGGGTAACACTTGCCAGGCGGGTGGTCCGTGACCTGTATTGGGAGAATATTCATGTGGATTGAGCACCAATAGAGCGGAATCTCCGCGCTAAATTAACTACCACAGCCTTTGGGATTGGGGACTCATCGCTCCTGACCACGCTAGTGAGTGTGGAAATGTAGAGTAACCAACAGTGATCCTTTTATACTCAATCTAGATATAAAATGAAATATGTTTTCGCATTAATGGAAGACCGCCCGCCTGAGGCGAATTAATTGCAAATAAAAAAATAAAAAAATAAAAAATAAAAAATGTCCATAGGTGGCCTTCACCAAATAAGCACTACATACATGTACTTTATACTTTGATTTATTTTCTCTGCAACTAGAAGATTTGCAAGAATTGTAAAGTGGCCTGTCTCGAAACTCGTTCAAATTTTATAATAATACAAAACTAGCCTTGTTTTCTCTGCATTTCAGTTATCCATACCGTTGAGTTTTCAGGCTAAAATCCTGAGCCTTACCATTGAAATTAAAGCATTTGGATTCTGTCCGGTTATTGACCAAGTCAGTGACGTTTCCAATACCAGGATGTTATATATATATTGGTTATATTGAAAATTATAAAGTATTGTGTCGGGACAAGCTGATAAGATGATGAATTGGTGACTGATTAGAAAAAACTCAACGTTCCGTCTGGACTAATTTTTTTAAATAATTTAAAGTAAGAGCCAATAGCATTGTTCGAAATTTCTTCGTTCTCACGCTTTGATTCGCGTTCGTTGGAAAATTTTGTTCGTGTTTTTTTTTCGGTATTCGTGGTCGTGCAGCGGAATGGTATAGATCTACTGCCGCGTCACTCACAATAAGAGCTTATAGCATGTTGTCTAATAGGTTATAGTTACCACACCAGTTTCTCCTATTTTGAAATATCAAGTTGCTCAAAGAAGCCAGCGGACTTGAGTCGAAGGACGCAACAAAAGATAAGGATTTTGTCAGTATCATAAAATGCGAATTCATATAGAGGTACTATTCCTAAATATATTAAGAGAAGCATTTTACACGGGACAGAAACTCTTTCTACCTCGTGACCCCATGATGATATTCTGCTACAGTAGAAGCCCGCCTGAGAGACAACCTGCGTAAGCAGTCACCCCACGTAAGCGGACAGTTTTTCTTATCGTAGCCCAATCGGAGCACTAATCGTAGTGTGTCGGGATAGTGGGAGCCCGCTTTTAGGTTCGGCGTCCACCTACTGCGATAGAATCGTAGAGCTCCCGATATGGCACCGATACAAAATGTCAAAATCGGTGCCATTTCGGGAAGGTGGAAAATCGTAACTTTGTACGGAACTCGGCATAAATGCCTTGTTCCGTACAAACCGTAAATTACCATCTCGTTCTGTGAATTGTACAGCATGGTCAGGACGTTCTATATAATGACGACTTTTGTAATGGACATTGCCACCACCTGACTACCATTGTTCTGACGATCTACAGTCGCCACATATTCAGTCGTCTAGTGTAAATGCCGGAGAACGGAGGATGTTACGCGGGGTTCCACTGTATTGGCCGCCCCCTGCCCCAGTCATGTAACGGCATATCCCTCCCCAGCCCTCATAGAGATTTACCATCGGAGATCAAGCCACAGATTCACGAGGCGGTCTCACCTCGGCTCGCGGTTAGACGATGGGGAGATCTAAATGGATGCCTCCCTCGGGAACCCCAATGATGACTGCATCAATGCCGACTGATCTCCGTCAGTAAATCACCCAACTCCGCCCGCCCCACGAACCGCCATGTGGGTCGGCGTTAGTCCAGGAGACCTCTAAAATCGGGAAGGTGTTTCTGAAGTCGGCGAAAATTGTCATTTGAGAGATCAAATCAAAATGAAATCAAAGGAAAACATTGGAATGCAGATGCCGTTTCATCTTTTCGCAATTCTTTTCTTTCACATTCTTTCGCTTCAGTCCCTGCATCCTATGGCTAACCCTCCTTCTACCTCACCCCTCCTCGCTGGGATACAGTCGGCGGGTGGTGCTATATCATGTAACTTTGTAGAGAAAAATCTTTGTCCCTTTTTGTTTCCATCTGACTATTGGTTTACAAAAAGTGTCACAAAATCGGTCGGCGGTGCTATATGTCAGAATGGGTGGTCAGAATCGACAGGTGGAAACACCACGTTAGACTTCCATGATTATATCTAAGGCCTGCTCTCTACTATTAGTTAATCCGAATTAGTGATAGAAATTATTCCTAATACAAATAAAAATTTCGAGAATCATTTTTAGAATATACAATCTACCCATATATCAGCTGAATCACTGTATTCACTACAATCTTAAACATTAACAATAAATGGGACGGAACATTAACAGTACTGTTCTGTATAGAAATAAATTGACACTATTCAAAGAAATCCCAAGTACGTTAAACCAATCAAGGAAGATTCATGATGATGACAATTTACCCCCCCCCCCCCCCCCCCCACATCCCTGCTCCTTGTACTAGAACCCTAGACTGGCTCCAGCCCCTGTATCCTATGACTACCCTCCTCGCTGGGATACAGGGACTGGTACAATCGGTAATGGTGTTGGATTTCTGGCGCTGTTCAGTTCCGGTATTCCAACACTCTCCATACGGGTATCCTGTCTACTAGGATATCTGCTGGGAGATTAATACCCTAACACTTAGATCTCAATCAGGTCATAGTCAGGAGTGGGCGAAATTTATTGCCCTGACAACACAGGTGGCCAGGGAACAGGAGGAGGGGGGGGGGGGAGGCGTAGGAGGAGGTATAGGGTTACAGGGAGCGACTTTGGGCCATAAACAGGAGATTCTGTTCATAGTGGACAAGTCCTTGATTCATTGGCCAGTCAGAGAAGGATACATACTAAAATGAACTTTATTCTTATTGGGTTTAATCATTTCATGAATGCTCATAATCAAAGACTTGAGCAAGTCTACTAGAACCCTTGTCCCAGACCGAGTGACATGTGACAACGAGAAGAGGATGAATTCACATCCCTATATTAACCGCTCCAGAACCTTCCTACAAACCCCCGCACACTCCTACTCGCGTTGGGCCGGTCTAGTCGAGACTGATTTATTAACAGGATTTTCCACCTCAAAGGAGAATGGGAGATAAAACTTGGGATCTCTGTGAAAATATCTGAGTTATCTTTGGGGTTGTGTTTGTGTGGGTGTGTTTTTTAACCCTTCCCGCTCTGTGATTACGTCTAATTCGGCGCTGCCATTGCTCCACAGCCAAGCCTTCAATGTTTTCCCTCTCTCAGGTGGATTGCATAATCTAATCGACAAATTAGCCCCGTCTTCGGCGCCCATAAATTACTGATTGATTCGGCATTTGTGTTGACCTGCCTCTAATTGGTACAATTAATCCCTAACTAAATTAGCACAGGGACAGAGCACCACCCCCTCCCTCCCCCCCCCCCCCCCCCCGCTCCCCCGGTCCCACCCACTAGGGGCCGTAATCGCGCCGCCCGCTGCCGCCGGTTTGTAAATGATCGCTCCGGAGATATTAATCCCGATGGGGAACACAAAGCACCGCAAACATCCCGGTACAGCGACCGGTACAGCGACCCGGGAAACGACCGGGCGGCAGGGTGGTGGGCGTGGGGGGCGGGTACATGGGGGGAGGGAGGGGGGCCTCACGACCGCGCCCCCACCCCCCATAGTACACGGGCCTAACGAAGACCTTAACACTGAGACACTTCTATAGGACAGTTTCCATCGGCCGACGAAAACGGTGTAGATTATTTGAGTTCTCGTAAAAGCCTATTTACATTTTGCGTCAGCAGTGCTAAGGTCCACTGCATGAAATTATTCCTGAATGCATGTATCGGCCGTATATTGACATGTTTTCATATATATACATCCATATTTCACGCCAGCGTAATAGGCGTATACAAGACTGATTCCTTTTAAATTCGGACGCGTCTTGGCTGTATTTCACACCTGGCGCATACGAAAGGAAATATCCTCTGCCTGACATGTATACGCTGGGCGTATATGTGTACCGATAGAAAATAAAAAAAAGTCGGGTAGGGCCGGGGTGGCCGTCACTGATCTACAGTCAGGTACCACCAACGGACCATTAAGGCATGTTTCCATTGGCCGACAAATACGGTGTAGATTTTCTGTGTTCTCCTAATGTGGTTCCTGACTGTATATTGGTGATGGCCAATGAAATTTGCTATTAGTAAAATCAGAAAATCTTCACAGGGTTTGTCGGCCAATGGAAACGGGCCAATGGGGCATGTTTCAATTGGTCAACGAAAAGGGTGTAGATTTTTTGAGTTACCCAGAAGGTCTGTCAGTGGTGTCACTTACTGTGTGTCCGTCTCGAAAAATCGGTGAGGGTAGTAGATTTCCCTCAGTGTCCAAGCCGTAACTCAGTGGTGGGTGGTGCCACATTGCATAATCGAAGCAGAAAAAGTTGTGGGTCATTTCAGGAGCTGGGTCATTTCCACTGACTGATTATGGGTCAGCAGTGCCAAAAGAATGTGGGTGGTATATGACCCTAGATCGGTGGCGAGAAAATGGCCAATTGAGATTGGCCTTTGGCAGTGCTAACGCAAAATGGAAATAAGTTATTAGGAGACCTAGGGGCCATCCATAAAGTACGTACGCAGAATTTATGAAATTTTGGACCCCACCATCCCCCCTTCCGATCTTGTACGCAATAGAACAAAGAGGGAGCATACGCAAAATTTTCAAAATCTTTAACTCCCCCCCCCCCCCCCGCCACCCTCAGTGCGTACGTACTTTATGGATGGCACCCTATAAAATATCTACACAGTTTCTATCAGCCAATGGAAAGATGCCTTATAATAGTTCGCGGCCCTAACGAAGACCTCACCACTTCTACAGAGGGCGGAGTCGTCACAAATGAAGCCATGAGGACGTCGGGGTGGACGGAGGGGGTGAAGGGGAGGGGTAGACTGGCTCCAGTCCCTGCATCGTATGGCTTCCCTCCTCGTTGGGATACAGGGACTGGTACAATCGGTAATGGTGTTAGATTGCTGGCGCTGTTTAGCTCCAGCATTCACAACACTCTCCATACAGATATCCTGGTTACTGGTCAGGATATCTGCTGGGAGATTGATACCCTCTCTCTTTGATCTCAATCGAGTCACAGTCAGGAGCAGGCGAAATGTATTGCTATGACAACACAGGTGGCCAGGGAACTGGAGGAGGGGAGAGGGAGGGTTGGAGGAAGTATAGGGTTACAGGGAGTGGGTTGGGGCCATAAACAGGAGATTTGGTTCATTGTGGACAAGTCTTTGATTCATGGGCCAGTCAGAGAAGGATACATACTCTTATTGTGTTTGAACTTTGAACATTTGATGAATGTTCATAATCAAAGACTTGAGCAAGTCTAGGGGAGGGGATAACCTAGTTTATTATGACATGGCGGCCCCACATCAACACTGATAAACAAACCATTAAATCAACGGGGTCACAGCACTCGTCGCGCATGCGCGGCTTATCGGGCATGCGCAGCAGACGGTCCGTCCAAATCCTCAACGAGGCAGAAGTCTAAATGTTGATACACTCGATGGGGGCAGGGGTTGGGGAGGCGGGCCCACAAATACGCCCAGACATGGGGTACCCCGAACAGGGCATGTCAATGTTTTGGAAAAGGCTCTGACCCAGTTTGTGGGTTGGCGGGAAACTCCTGGTACCATATGATACGTCAATCATGTTAGAGTTCTACACACGGTCATTATACAAATCGGGGCTATTCTTCTATCATATCATCATAGGTTATGAGATGAAAGAGTATGAGTATCTTTTATGTTTTTGAACTGTATGTTAGTGTTTATAAACAATTTGATATCAAGAGTCTATTAAGTGTCAATTTTCTTCTAGGATCTAATCCATAATTTTACAGCAATAAGGATTCATAGTAATACAGAATAAGTCAGTCTACACAATACTCTTTTTGGATCCAGGTTTTAAAGATAATGAATGTCTATTGTGCTTAAATCATTAGCGAAAGCGTCACCTTATCTATACCATCAGTGATGCAGTATCGTGCATGCAAAGTTTTATATTTGAAATCTTTATGAGAATAGATATGCAAATTCTATTGACATCACGATAGTTATAGACAGACAGAAATTGTCTGAACGGAAGATGCTCAAAGTGACTACATACGAAGATCATCAACAACAATGGACCATATTGTGTGGAAGTGCATATAACACAAAGTAACGAAAGAATAATTGTTAAAAAATATAAAATTATAACATATAAAAGTAGTGATTATCATGATGTTCAAAAGATTAATCAAAGTTAACTTTGCAGTTAAATATGAAATGGTGATGTGGAAAACGAAAAGTGTTGCACAGGTATTTGCATGATATTAAGTCATGACTTATACACACAGGTGACATCGTTAAGGTGTATATATGTACGGCACTACCAGGGTGCGATGTCTAGAGGCCGCTGGAGTCCCAGTGTGGGAGAGCCGCTATTACAGAGTGATAAAAACAGGTCGCCCATCCATGTGCAGGTCTTCCCGGCTACAACCTGCCGGTCTGTGGTAAGATGTGTGACTCACGTAGTGCTGCAAACTGGGATGTTGTAGGACCACAATGTGGGTATCATTGAATCTATTTTTAGTCCCCAAAACTTTACCAACTGCATTCAGTTGTTTTAATGAAACTGATATGAAAATGTAGGTGATTTTCAATTAAAACAGTTGATGAAATTTAACCTCGTGCCTAAGGCCTGGCGTCTACCTACTACGATATGGCCCCGATACGGTCTACGATGCACTTCCTGATACAAAATAAAAATCGTGTTATCGTGGCAGTTGACCATGTTTCTGCGATTAGACACTGATACAAACCCCATACAATGCGTGGTGCATTGGCATGTCTAGACCTATGTCTACGATTTTGCACCTTCCCGATATGTCCCCGATATTTGCTTTTTGTATCGGTGCCATATCGGTCGGTCCTATTTGTATCGTAGTAGGTGGACGCCGGGCCTTATACCGGTGACACACCAAGCGAGAAACGGCAGCGATCTCCAGTATCGCCAACATAGAAAAGCGTGTATGTGAGATATTATTTCATAGTGATATTTCCCACCGATGATTCATCACATCAGAAGCAATTATCAGGTGAAATAGGAAATAATAGATGACATACGATCCAATTTGTGTTGGCGATTCCGGAATTCGCTGTGTTTCTCGCTTGGTGAAAGCCCCATACAATTAGAACTTCTGATCTGCGTTAACTTTGTCTAGTTCTGCTTTGTGATAATTGTAGGGATATACAGAGGATTCTGCCTAGATTCATGAGTAGTTGTTTAAATACTGATCAGTGTTGGGGTATATCCGATGACATTCCCATTGCCCACATTTCACAAACTAGGAACAAATAGAATGTTCATCATTGATGAATGAGCGTGCAATTAAAAATGTTTGGGCTACATTCAGTTAATTGGTAGTTTTCTGTAACCCACTTGCAACCAGTCAATTCACCATTTCTGCAACTGACTGAGTCTAGGATCCAAATATATCAAGCACCAGTTTTTCAATGAGGTATTTCTGTCTCGAGTGATTGGTCATGGTCAGCTGGGCATGCCTCTAGGACCCCGAGACACTGGTACCCTGCTCCTTTCACCATTTCACTGTGAATAGCACACAGATGCTGAAGGGATAGTTCCTTTGCAGTACGCTGGAAGCCTATACGTGACCGCTCTTACCTTTAGGCAATGCATATAGCAAGCACGTTCTAATAGGTGTTACAGTTGTTGGTGCCAATGGCAATGTTTGAAGCCATGCACAAAGTGAAAATGCATGTACTACTCACACTGTCAGGGACCAATAAGACCGCGGTTTCCGAGACCTGAAATCACTGGAGATCAAGCAAGTAGAAATCACATGTTCACAAAGCCACTTCTTACCACCAGCATTAATTCGCTGCCAGTTCTGTTCCTCCTCGTTTTCTTCATTTTTATCCCGTCATTTTTTTTCCGAACACAGAGATAGTTATGATTGATTCTCCTGTCACTCAAAAAGATGAAATATGCTTGTCGCCGGCAATTTTTTTTTTTAAGGGAAGCCATGCAGATAAGGACTAAGCTTTGGAACGCATTAGAAACAGTAGAAAAAGGCAAACACAGTGGCCAAGGAACGGCCGAGTCTGTTTCCGCCAATCCGCAGCTCTGTTTCAAACACGCCACGGCTCTTATGCCAAGGTCAGGGTGGCGGCTACCCTAAAACCGACCCAGCTGTAACGGACATCCTGATTGGTTGTGACGTCGTTGTGGCATAATCAGGACGCTGACCGGCTGCAACAAAAACCCATCCGTTCCAACGGAAACCTCCGCGTCATGTTTGATTTTCGGGTGGGCCAGACCCGGTCCATTTGCCGCGACAGGCAATTTGGCCCATCAGGGATGGCCTGTTTGCGCGCCTGTCAGCTTCGTCAGAGCCTCTGCTGGCCCCGCCTCTCCCCTCAACCCCTCTCCTCGTGTGTACATACACAATATTGACTGGTTTCAGATACAAGCGGCCGTATGCTCCGAGGAGTTGACGGGTAGTAATATCCGAGCGTATGCGAGGATATTGCGTAGAGTCAATGTTCCGGTGAAAGGAAGTCAAAGTTACGAGGTAAGGCTTGGAAAAATTACTGCCCAAGGCCTTGGCCGCGGGCAGTAATTTTTCCAAGCCTTACCGAGTAATTTTGACTTTCTTTAACTGGTACTTGGTTTCCCCATTCCTATATACCTTCAAATGTGGTTTAATAGTGATAATTAGCGTTATTTGCTCATCCACCATCAAGCCTGAAGCCAGATCCAACCTTATCGAGTAACTTGACACTTTATGTTTACTCCCCACTGCGCTTTTCATATGAATTTTGTAAGAGACGATCTGATTGGTCTAAATGTCAACCTTGGGTAGTATATGGCAACCTTGGGTAGTATACGGCAACCTTGGGTAGTATCCATAAGTTACTCCACCCCCCAGAACGTGGCGTAAGCATAGAGTGTACAGCCATAGGTATATAGGAATACGGTATTCCTTATCCAGCATTCCAAATATACATTGTCAAAGGATATACAAAAACGCTGACCATATTTCCATGTACAACTTTGCACACCAGATGCTTTCGGTGTCCTACGCAGTAGCGATCTGTAGGCTGCATATGCTTAGTATAGAGACTCTGTAATAGGTGGATAACAAACCTAAGATCCTACCATATGGATAAGCAAATGCCACGGATATAACTGTGCAATAATCTTGAACCTATCCAAGTCTTTAAATGAAGTACAATCATATTTAGGAGTCACAGTGGATGTTGTGATAAAATGGGCAATAGATCAACTTTGGTCTAAAGCACTTCGTACTTCGCATATGATCCGTTCATCTGAAACCACTCCGCCTCCCACTCACAATTCTAGATCTCGACAAGTACTTTAGCTGTCTGTTATGACCATGATATCTGGCGAAATGGAGATTCATTCTCTCATTTCTGATTAATCACGATTTACGATCACATAAATATCCAGGGATAAAACCAGCTCATCGATCCTCATTGTGATATTATTCAAGAACCTCTCAAATAGCGAAAGGGCGTCCCTTGAATTGAGAGCCCTTTAAGGCCTCTTTCCATTGGCCGACAAAAATGGTGTAGATTTTCTGTGTTCTCCTAATAGCCTATTTACATTTTGCGTCAGCAGTGCTAAAGGTCCGTCGGTGGTTCCTGACTGTATATCGGAGATGGCCAATGGAAATAGGCTATTCGGAGTACACAAAAAATCTACACCGTTTTCGTCAGCCAATGGAAACAGGCCTTTAGTGGGAAATGGTTGAAATCTCCACCACCGGTCGCTGAGATTCTCCTTGTTGGCAAAGCGTGCTGTGACAAATAGAGTCTCTATATTAGAGGAGAGTGTATACCCAGTGGCTGGTGGCACCCTCCACCGTCTGCCTGAAATAATACTAATACTCCACAAATGAATAAGCACTGCAGAATCCTCCGGGCTATTATTCTATTTATCTATTCACAATCGCAGAGGAGATAAGCTTGTGGGTAGAACTACATCTGGCCCTTTTTTGTCCGCTCAGCGGGGGGAGTTTCATTCAGAACCATTAGCGGAAGGACGGGAGGATTACTTAGAGCTGTAAGCGCATCGATTATCGGGAAAGAGGTTCCGGATTCTTTCGTCGGATGGGATTATGATATTGTTTAACTCTAACCAATGAGCGCCATCGGGAAGATAGTAATCCTTCCCGAGCTGTGTCGATTTTATTAGGTCGATTAGGTTAGCTTTGTTTCAAGGTTTATTAGTTATAAAGACATTATTAACTGTATTGATGTTTAAGATCTAAATCTTTTTGATTATGAGTTTCAGTGCGCCTCGTAGCATTGGATATTATTTTGTTATTTCAATATTTTCACGCGATGGAAGTTGTTTTAAAAAGAATTAAAATGTAGAGGAATATTTATCGAATGATTTTTATATTTATTGTTTCAAAATTCTTAGATCACTGGTTATGGATGAAGATCTACTTCCAGTTAATCTAAAAAAAATTTTTTTTTTCATATTTACACATTTTCATATTAGTTTCAGTAAGCAGAGGGTGTCCATAAGGTTACAGAACCTCTTCATCTGTTGGTTGTTGATATTATTTAAAGGGGGGCGTCCACCAACCACGACAGGCTACGACATGAAGCTTGTCGGGGCCTGTCGGGGCCTTCCGACAAGGTTACGACAAAATCGTACATGTTTGATTTTGGAGCCTTGACGTGGTGTGTCGGGAGGTTGTCGCAGAGGTCTATGCTAGATTATTTAGGTGGAGCATGCAACCTACGACACCCCGACACCGCCGTCGCAGAGCACCCCTTCTCACGACAAGGCTACGACAAGGCGCCGACGGGAACTTTCTTGTCGGGGCTTGTCGTAACCTTGTCGTGGTTTGTGGACGCCCCCCTTTACTCTAACCCATGTGCGCCAACGGGAAGATAGTAATCCTTCCCGGACTGTGCCAATTTCATTAGGTCGATTAGGTTAGCTTTGTTTCAAGGTTTATTTGTTATTAAGACATTATTAATTCATTGATGTTTAATACCTAAATAAAAGCTATTGAATTATTTCATAAATGATGCCTCATTCTATTGATCTTTTTGAGTATGAGTTCCAATGCGCCTCGAAGCATTGGACATTATTTTGTTATTCTAATATTTTCACGCGGTGGAAGTTGTTTTAAAGAATCGAAATGTAGAGGAATATTGATCGAATGGTTTTCATATTTACAAATCTACATGTTAGTTTTAGTAAGTTGAAAGTGCCCAGAAGGTTAGAGAACCTCTTCATCTGTTGGTTACACTCTTTGAAATTAATACCTTGTCCGAAAGCTTGTATCTCTAGTTTGGGTATCAATTCATAAGAAACAACAATGAATTAGCAACCACATACTTGCAAGGATCAGTTATTTATCAAGAGAACAAAGTCAACAATAGGTCGCCCATTGTCTATTTTTCTGTGGAATCTGGAAATCTGGAAACGTAAAAGGATGATATATATATATATATATATATATATATATATATATATATATATATATATATATATATATATATATATAACCACAGACTAATATATAAGGGGTCTAACTGAGCTGGTGTGTCTAGAGAGTACAGAATGGCATCAACACCCAGGATTTATTGGAAGTACGTATCTTTTGGTCGAATAGAAATGACATACATAGCATACAATATGTAATCAGTAAAAAAAAAAAGAGAAAAACTTTCAATTCTAGAGAGAATCCCTCACAGTGACAAACTAGGAAGAAATTTAATTTTTGGTCGAATAGAAATGAGATACATGTAATACAATATGTATTTAGTCAAAAAAGAAGAAAAAATTCTGATACAGGAATGGATCCCTCACGGTGAGAAACTAGGAAGAGAAAGAATTACCACATGTATATAGTAAATATACTGGACAGTCTGTACATAAGAAAGCCTGAGTATAAGCAATAGCTTCAGAAATTCAGTATTTTTTTACGTCGCTGGTCGAGTATCAATATTGTTATTAATCTCGAAAGCAGAGGTAGTTTTTCCTCTGAGGGAACATGATATGGCTATGAGAAAAAAAACTGCTTGCAAAACACAAATAATAATCTTGGGTCACTGATAATATAAATAATATATAAGGCTTTGGCAGGATGCTGAATATACCTCAGTCAACAATAATGTTAAAGACGGTTTTTAAATCTAGGTCACTAGTATGGCTTCCCTGTTGTTTATGTATTCAGTTCACTGAGAAAAAAATATTGAGAAGGATTGAAGATACCTATCATTATCCACCGATTACGGAGTCTCCATACTAAATTTAGACTATTTAGTTCACCTGGCAGAGATCGTGGGAAAAATCCCTTGTTTTCAATATTGTGCGTGAGAAGATCAGTGGTTATTATGTCTTTTCTTTGATAATTCAAATTTCCAATGCTGAATAGTAAATACAATGAAAACTAGTTTCAGATAAAAGCAGTAGTATTGTCTTTGGACTAGACTCCAAACAAATTCGCTCGGATATTATTATGCGTACGGCCGCTTGTATCTGAAACCAGTTAATATTGTGTATAGGACTGCTTCAATATACTGTTGTTTATAAAGTAAGGATACCAATAAGTAAGGATCAATATACTGTGGTTTATAAAGTAAGGATATCATCTCTGTAAGTTAGGTACATTATCATAAACCTATGGCCATATGACCTACACATACTGCCTGCTGCTACCCATGACATTTATTAACCACCTAATACGTAGTCTCCATAGGAATATCATTGGGTGTCAGTGTTTTGCTACCAGGAGATTACAGAGGCCCGTAACGTCCTGCAGGAGATTAATGGAAATAGTTCCCCAAACGTCATCGGGCCCCTAGCGAGCGAAATGCGAACTAATACCACGCACGCCACCTATCGCGGAATCGGCGAACATCGCGTAAAAACGTGACTGAGTCGATAAAGTTTACATGTTCTTCTGAGGATGGATTTATACTGAAATACAGGACCAGACAAGGTGAGTCTGATAGATTATGGAGTTTAGGAGACACTACCACAGATGAATTCACCAAACTTGAACTGTAGTTATGTTGATTGTGATGTTGTGATGCAACATCGTCTGCTGCTGTCACTGACAGTGACACTGACATCGGAAATGGAAGTTGGAACTTACGATGATATTCAAAAACAATAATGGTTTTGAGCATCGTAATTATTAGCAAGGAATGGTGGTTAATAAATACAATATAAAAAAAAAAAAATCCTCGGACTAGACTCTTCGTAATCACCTCACTATCGTTCGGAGATTACTACACGTCTTGTCCTCGCAGATTACTACCGCTTGTATCTGAAACCAGTTAATATTGTGTATGTAGTCATATGTCACACTGTGACGTACGGGGTATGACATTACGTGACTAGCTAGAATTTTGCCATTTTTAGGTATATGATAATATAAAAAGGGGCTGACTGTCTTAGTAGGTCAAAATACTTGATACAATTATTATTCAGATACGTTCCCTCAGCCTTTGGCATCGGGATGTATCTCATTGATAATCTTACCGCCTGTTTTTGACGTACGAAGCCAGTTTCCGTATACAAACACATACCACCCTTATTCCCCAATACGCCTTTACTACAGTAAAGCATAGTACACACAAAAGACAACAACGGTTCGATAAGCACGTATTTGCTTTTGGATGGTAAAGAGTACATGGATCACCAAAGCATACAGGGGGCAGATTTTGTCTCGTGCTATAGTGCTGCGTAGGTTTGAAGCTCATATCCTTCCTGGAGTGCCCATCATCAGAGGACAAGGTTAAAACCACAGCCGGCAGCCCGAACGTACCCAGCGCACGCATGACCAGCAACCAGCGACCGGGGACGCCTGCAGCAATGCCTTATGGGAAATGTCTGCAGTGGCGCCCTCTAGTAGCGCCGTCTGACACTAGGGGGCTCTGATCGGTCAGGGGAGTCACGGCGGGGTAGGTGGGGGAGGGAGGATGGAGAAAAGAGAGCGCATGGCATTCCAAGCACAGAACCAATCAAGTCTGGCGATGGCTTCTTGGTGGGAGGGGTTGGTCCAAGCTGGCAGAGGGCTCCAAACCTGAGACATTGTGATATGTCGGGAAATCAGCCCACAACACAAAGGAGCTTCTGAGTAATAGGAAGAGTGAGGGAAGAAGGACAGGAAAAAACGGACAGGGAGCAAATTGAAAAGGGAAATGGAGATGGAAGTGGAGGGAATGTGGGATAAGGGGTAACAGGTAGTAAGAGAGGGAGGGAAAGACAACGATGGAGAAATAAATAGAAACAAAGAGAGGTAGAGGGAAAAGCAAGAGAAAAGGGTAGAGACCGGGTGTATAGCAGTCAGAGATGAAAAGGGACAGAAAGAGAGAGAGAGAGAGAGAGAGAGAGAGAGAGGGAGAGAGAGAGAGAGAGAGAGAGAGACAGAGAGAGAGAGAGACAGGGACAGAGACAAAGGGAGAGGTAGAGAGATAGATACAAAGAGTCACGAAGAAAGAGAGACGTTTGGAAAGATGAATTCAAGAAGGGACAAAAGTGTATCGTGTGAATCATACACGTTTTCTGCCTTGATGTTTGATAAATTTTCGTTACATGGTTTCTGTACGACGCCACGGAACTCGCGAGGTCAGGGGCTCCACCATTTTAAAATCTTGCGCCTAGATATCTGTTGTCAGCCTCTCAGCCGATCAGATTTAATTATTTTTCCAAAGCCTGCAGTCTGTTGCTCAAAGCTTGCAGGTGAAGCTCAAAGCATGCAGTCTGTCACTCAAAGCGTGTAGTCTGTCACTATCCAAGGTAACCAGCAGTATGTATTTACACTGAGTTAGTGCATAGGTATATAGTAATAACCTATGAACATTTACAGGTGGACCTCGTAGTTTGGATCGCATAGTAATTCACAATGCAAAGCCACACGAATAACGTAGCGATTCAAACGAGATAGGATCGAGCTTTGATTCTAAACAAGAATAGGTTTCTGAATTAATCTCATCCTTCACATTGACTAACGCGCTAACCTTTGTGACACATAATCCCCTATTGAGTATTTTTTCGAAATACTCAATAGTGGTTGGATACGAGTTCCCAATGTTAAGTCTATAGGGAAAAATACCAGAGGTGAGATAATAAGAAAGAAACGTATGAGTGTTTGGTCTATGTCCTCGTTCGCCATCGAGTTTGGAGTGCGCAGTAATAGGAACGAGGCGATTGCCGGGTGAATATCCCGAAGCACTCCAAACGAGATGGCGAAAGGGACTCAGACCAAGCACGAACATGCTTTTGATTTTATCTTAGCCTGGACATATCTATCTGTTTATCACCCGTTGAGAATGTGTTACCGTTCTCGCAATCCTGTTGAGAATGAGTTCCTAATGTTAAGCCTATGGGCGTTCATTCAGACTAAGATAAAGAAAAAGAGTTAAGCGCCAAATCCACTAAAGCGCCAAATCCACTAAGGCGACCAAGCGAATGCGTCTGCGATTTGTGCGACTGTGCGAATCCCATGCGATAATATTCAATATATTAGATATTGTCGCAAGGCATTCGCTGGTCAATGCGAACGTCTGCGAACGTCTGCGAACCCAAATTCGCATGGAAAATCGCCTTAGTGGATCTGGCGCTTTAGGCGACCAAGCGAATGTCTCTGCGATCTGTGCGACTGTGCGAATCCCATGCGATAATATTCAATATATTAGATATTGTCGCAAGGCATTCGCTGGTCAATGCGAACGTCTGCGAACGTCTGCGAACCCAAATTCGCATGGAAAATCGCCTTAGTGGATCTGGCGCTTTAGGTCTGATGCGAGGTAAAGTAAATGGAAACAAGCAGCAGGCTGAACGGCAAACAGATGGCGGAAGAAGCTGAGGGCGAGGAGTGAACCGTGATTGGAGATTGGAGTGCAGCAGGCGAGGTCGATGGCGCACAGACGTGGAGGGAGACAGAGTGGTACAGAGAGGGAGGGAGCGATGGCAAGACAGAACGGCCCCTGATCCCAATCATGTATGTTTAGCTGGCGTATCTAGTGGTCGAGGAAAGGAGACCAAAACGTCTTCAATCATTCCCCAATGGGCGAATGGTGTAGTGTGTTTGTCCGCTGGAAGTCATAAGGTTGTACATTCCCAAAGTACAAATTATGAATAGGTTGCACTGCATGAAAACCACCATTTTAGTCATATATACGCCATCGCGGAAGGGCATGTATTGGTTGAATATTGACTTGTTTTGTATATATATATATATATATATATATATATATATATATATATATATATATATATATATATATTCGCCCAGGCCTTATATACGGATGCGTCTTGGCTGTATTTCACACCAGGCGTATATGAGAGGAAATACCCTCTGCCCCTGCCGCCTCCCGACCCTTTGTGTTGTTAGAAGTATAGGTGTCCTCAGTAGTAAACCCTGCCCACGCCACCTCCCCCCCACCCTCTTAATGAAGCCCTCTTTACTGGACGCTTATATATATACGCCTACAGATGAGGTGTATATACACGGGGAATAGGACGACCTTGTATACGCAAAATACTTACTTATATACGCCGGGCACATTCATATGTAAAATGATGGTGTTCGTGCAGTGTTGTAGCAGACCCTTTTGATTTTATATTACTAGATTTTGTGGAATAATTGTGATTCATATAGTAAATTAAGCAATGGTTTAGCATTTATGCTGTCTTTAGCGCAATTTGTGGTCCATTTATCAGTAATGACTCAGACATATATTTATCAAACATTCTTATCAATCATTAATGTTGCATTTCAGCATGTTTAGAGAGAACACAATCATGATAATTATGATTTAAAAAGTCCCAGCAAAGAGGGTCTTCCTGACTTTTGGGCAACTTTTACGATGCATTTTTGTAAAAAAAAACTGTACTTGCGCTGTTTCATTTTCATAAAAAGGAACTACACAAAATTAAAACCATAAAAATGTCATCAAAGATCCTCATTCACTTCAAGTTTGCGCAATATTCACTGTCGGGACAGTCAGGGTGATGGTGTAAACGTAGCATTATGGACAATCTTATGGACGGTTAAAACTGTCTGGTCCTCATGCACGATCCAAGATTATCAAACAGGCCCCTGCATTAAAATTTAAATTTCATCATCATTTTGATTGAAAAAATCTTCCATTGTAGCATCATGCTTACATAATATAATGAAACCTGGGGGGATTCAATTCAGAGGAACTAAAAGCCTAAACTAAACCCAAAGGAACTAAAAGACACCGAAATGTGTTCCCAATTCATCCCGACCATCGGCTCGGTGAGAGTCGGGAATAAAATTTCGGTGTCTTATACCTATATAAGACATCGACATCAAGACTATTACCGATCACACCTCCTCCTTTTAAAACCTCGTAGATAGACCCCACATGAGATCAAAGAGATCAAAGAGAGCGACCGGGAGCCGGGCCCGGCTGGGCCCCGGCCGGGTGATAGGTTTATATAGGTAATAATGCAATAACTTCTTTAATGACTTCTGTTCCCTTTAAAATATCAGAAATCGGGTTTCAGATCTATAATCGGCTCTGTCTCACCTACAAATCGATTTAAGGCACTTCCAAATCGGACTGGGGGATAGATTGCATCTATATTTAAACGTCCTGCTCATAATCGGGAACAGTCAGTGAAGTGCGTACACCGAAATCTTAAGGTCGGGGAGAGTCGGTCATATCTGACATGGTAGTAATGCCCGACGCGTCGGGAAAAGTAATAAAATCGGGTCGGTGAAGTGCGTACATCGACCCGATTGACGCAGATTGTCCAGACCCGACGGATCCGTCGGGCAAAGGTAGAATCGGGCACAGGGGTCGGGTCGGTGTCTTATAAAGGCCTGTTTCCATTGGCCGACAAAAAAGTGTAAATCTTTTGAGTTCTCCTTAAAGTGCATTTCCATTTTGTGTCAGCGGTGCTAAAGGTCCGTCGATGGTTCCTGACTGTATATCAGTGATGGCCAATTGAAAAAAGGCATCTAGGAGAACTACAAAAATTTACACCGTTTTCATCGTCCAATGGAAACGGGCATTATATAGAGAACGCCTCGTCTCTCGGCACATATATTTCATTATCAGTTCATACCATAGTGTCCTTTATCGACGATACCTTGTTCAACTCGAGGAGTATGACAGAGGGCTCTAGGAAGTAAAGCCCCACCATATCACACCATATTCACGCCCTCCCAATAGGGGGCGTGCACGTCGAGCACTCCGGGCAGGGGATACAGAGCTCTGCAGTGTGTTTGATGGAGCGCTGCAGTCCTGCGAGGGAAATCCAATTGAATGCGTGGCGCCACTATCTTACGAAGCACTGACCGAATGATCTCGTAAAAAGCACTCGTAAAATAGTCTGAGAACACCAATGGACAAGAGACGGGTTGAAAGGAAGGAAACATCAGTAACAAAGCGGCTGGGGTTTCTGTGGGGTTTTTTTTTACAACCTCGAGGCTGTCTGGAAATGGGGTGCGAACGGAAGGTGAGTCCCTCCCCGAGTGGCTGTCTTTAAAAGGGGAGCCGCTCGCCTGCGGGTAGTTGGCGGTTTCCGGGGATTCGTAGTATTGTGGAGCATTATTTGAGCAGTGTATTGTGTGGAGGGATGTATATGGTGATGGGGAAGGCGACCACCAAGCCGCAGGACTCGTAAACCTGCCCGCGCCGCCCAATTACTGCCCGTAATTACTGAAGCCCCTTCCTTTGTTTTGTCAGGGAATACGATACTGAGCACATTGTATAGAATTTAGTGTCATTCAGGTTCCCCGGAATTTAGTGTTATTTAGGTTTCCAGATGTAAGTCTTATTCATGTCTGTTGGTAAATGAAGCCTTGTCCCTTGCATATGTTCTACCTCAATTGACGTCACTAGAAAGACCTGTTGAATTTACAACTTTGCACAAATCATATTTACCATTCTTCAAATTCATATAAATTCATATGAATATATATATATATATATATACATATATATATATACATATATATATATATATATATACATATATATATATATATATACATATATATATATATACATATATATAAATATACATACCCCATACAATGCGTAGTGGATTGACATGTCTAGAAAGATGTCTACGATTTTGCACCTTCCCGATATGTCTCCGATATTTGCTTTTTGTATCGGTGCCATATCGGTAGGTCTAAATTTCTATCGTAGTAGATGGACATCAATGTCTCAATGACTCAAAATTTGCAGTGCCGCATCTTCATTATATGACCGGATCTGCAAAGTTCATAAATCTCGGTTAAGTATTTCACATATAGGAGACATTTACCCGGCCGTAGTTGTCACCGACAGGCTACGACAGGCTACATAATTCAAACATATTTGAATTTTGTAGACCCTTTACGATTAACGTTTTTTTGTTGTAGCGCATCGTAACACATCGGAGCGCGTCGTAGAGCTCGGCGACAAAACCTGACAAATTGATGGCTTTGTCGTGGACGCCTCCACGATTTTTCGGTCTGTCGCCGACCCGGCCGAAGTGTTAATCGTAGACTCAATTGAAGTAGGTGGGAAGGGTCCCTAAAGGGTGGTGTCCACCAACCACGACAAGGCTACGACAAGCGCCAACAAGAAAGTTCCAATCAGCGCTTGTCGCAGCCTTGTCGTACCAAGGGGGCTCTAAGTCGGGCGTTCACCAACCACGACAAAGCTACGACAATGACATTCCGACAAGGTCCACGACAGGACTACGATTGGAGGACTTGTCGTAGCCTTGTCGTGGCTGGTGGATCTACGACAAGGCCAGGACAGGCTGCGACTGATCAGCTTGTCGGAAGCCTTCTGACAAGGTTACGATAAATTCGAACATGTTCGATTTTTCCTACGACTGGACCTTTGTCGTGGAGTGTCATTCCGTGTCGGCAGCGTGTCGCAGAGGTCTACGATAGTTAATTTTGGTGGAGTGTGCACTTCGCGACACGCCCCGACAGGGTTGTTGGGGCATGTCAGGAAGTGCACGCTCCAGCAAGATTTCGTATTGTAGACCTCTGCGACATGCTCCCGACACACAATGACACTCCAAGGGTCCAGTCATGGGAAAAATCGAACATGTTCAATATTGTCATAGCCTTGTCGGAAGGCTCCCAACAAGCTTTCAATCATGGCCTTGTTGTGGCCTTGTCGTAGACTCTTGTCGGGAACTGGAGTCCACCAACCAAGACAAGGCCTCCAATCGTAGGCCAATCGTGGACCTTGTCGGAAAGCCATTGTCGTAGCTTTGTCGTGGTTGGTAGACGCCCCCCTTAAAGGCTACAACAATGGCTTTCCGACAAGGTCCACGACAGGCCCACGATTGGAAAGGTTCTTGTAGCCTTGTTGTGGTTGGTGGACCCTAGTTCCCGACAAGAGTCTACAACAAGGCCACGACAGACTGTGACTGAAGCTTGTCGGGGGGCCTGTCATGGGCCATCCGACAAGGTTACGACAAAATCAAACATGTTCGATTTTTGCCACGATTGGACCCTTGTCGTGGAGTGTTGTTGTTTCCTCGATATCATTGTCGTAGTGTGTCGGGACCATGGACACCTTTTTTACGGCAACCAGCAACGTCTACGACACGCTCTGTTGTAAAGCCCCCCTTCTCACGACAAGGCTGCGACAAGGCGCCGATAGGAACTTTCTTGTCGGCTCTTGTCGTAGCCTTGTCGTGGTTGGTGGACGCCCTCTTTACACAACACACTCACCACGGAGGGTCGGTCAGTTTCTGGTCCTAGCCAAATTCTGCAGCCAGTGGGTAACCTGACCTTTCAGCTGTGGCAGAAATAGGAATTCGGTTTCCTGTTCATCTCCCCGGCTCCTTCCCCACCACCCTCCGTTCAGGATTAATGATGCCCTTTTAGTGTTTAACCCGGAACGCAAAACATGTCTTAACATGATTGGATCTGCTGTCCGCTTGAAAACATCAGTGGTTTGGTGTTGGTTGGGGATGGGGGAGGGGTAGGGCGCATCTGGGACTGTAACAAGTAAGGAAGATTTATCTCACCCCTGGTACAAGTTTAGCCATAGGAATGATGTTAGAAAGAAATACGCAACGATTACCCCCGTAAAGTGACAATACTACACCATGGTCGTGGCATACTCTATTGACCGACTAGATTTTTTTTTTTTTTTAATTTGATTTTTATTCTTGAGGTCATGTAGGCTCAAATAGTGCCTATTTCCACAGTGCTCCAGGCTGGAAATGTACAAAGCACTTCTCTACGCCTGTACGTTGCAACATAGTGCAAAAATACAGATAATGACAAACGGCTTCGTGGTCAATTAAGTCCCTTGCAACGGTTTTCGGTTCTGGCACCGCTACCAAGGACAAAGGCATAACAAACGTCCGTTTTTGACACCGATTTGCTTCTAAATAAAGAACAAAATTATCAAAATACGATTTCATTTATGTAACATAATCTTTTGACAAAGAATTCTTCAACTGACATAGGTGTGAGACTTCTATCTATTTCCAAAAACACCACACTGTACGATTGCTCAAGAGGTTCAGATTGGCTTATTACCTGAAGAATTCTATTTTTCAAATCAATACCATAATGTACTTACCAGAGGAGAAAAAATATAGGGTGTCTCCCCCAATACCATACCCTGCCCATTTCTCATCCCTCGTCATACAAAGACCCGAAGTAATTTTGGTTATTATGAGACTGTAACAGATAAGGACAATTTATCTCACCCCTGGTACAAGTTTAGTCTTAGGAATAACGTTAGAAAAAATACTCAACGATCACCCCCGTAAAGTGACAATACTACGCCATGGCCGTGGTGGACTGAATGTGAGATGACGTCATACGCTATCGAGCAACTAAATTTGTTAAATAATTTTGATTATTCTTGTATTGTGATCCTTTTGAATGTCATCGAAAGGGGTGAGATAAATCCAGAAACGCACTTGAATTGTAAAATATGCACGACTCCACTGTGCATGTGATATGTGAAGTATCGTGACCACAAATGACAGCGTTAAGACGACATTAATACTAGATTTTTTTTGTAAATCAATGGTGTTGTAATACAATTGAGACGAAAGCGATGATATGATCTGAAACCAACATAATATTGATTAATTCGGACAAGTAAGAAACGTTTTCAGGGTTTCTCACATAAAACGAAAATGGGACTACATAAAAAGAAACGATCTGGGTCCACTGTGGTAAAATTAATTAAATCATAATTTCATGCTCTCATTGATAAGAACTTCCTTCCTTCTCTAAGATAATTACCCATACACAATGTAACTGAACGACTCAAGTTGCTTGTACCAGCCTTTGATAACAGAAGAAAAGTAGAGTTTTAAAAGATATGAAAAATAAATATATCTTGAGGATATTAAATACTAACTCTCAATAAAGGAGGCAATGCTTATTTTGTCCAAAAGCAGAAAATCAATCAAAGGTAACTCATGGAAAATAATGTGAATATACGAAAGGTTGTTCATAACAATCACTGACATTTCCTCAGTTCAATCTCGAAAAGAACTCATTATTAATATTGAAGTCAGTTCTGAACAATGAAAGACGACCACATCCTAATAGAAAATAACCTATATAGTTGACGGTAGGTAGGCAGGCTGTCTGCGGCCGTGTGGTGGGTGTTGGAGGGCCAGCGTGTTGGTGGGCCGGCGTGTCGGTGGGCCGGCGTATCGGTGGGCCGGCGTGTCGGGGGACCCGCGTGTCTATCAGTGGGCTGTGGTGTATCAGTGGGCTGCGGCTTGTCCGTGGGCAGGCTTGTAAGTGGGCTGGCATGTCAGAGGGCTGGCGTGTCGGTGGATTGGCGTGTCGGAAGGCTGGCGTGTCAGTGGCTGGCTTGTCAGTGGGCTGGAGTGTTGGTGGAACGGCATGCCGGTAGGAATGCTTGTTGGGGGACCGGTGCATTGGTGGGCAGGCGTGTCGGTGGGCGGGCGTGTCGGTGGGCCAGCGTGTCGGTGGGCCGGCGTGTCGGTGGGCCGGCATGTCGGTGGGCCGGCGTGTCGGTTGGCTGGCGTGTCGGGGGACCCGCGTGTCTATCAGTGGGCTGTGGCGTATCAGTGGGCTGCGGCTTGTCCGTGGGCCGGCGTGTCAGTAGGCTGGCATGTCAGGGGACTGGCATGTCAGTGGGCTGGCATGTCAGAGTGCTGGCATGTCGGTCGATTGGCGTGTTGGAAGGCTGGGGTGTCGGTGGGCTGGCTTGTCAGTTGGCTGGAGTGTTGGTGGAACGGCATGCCGGTAGGAATGCTTGTTGGGGGAAAGGTGTGTTGGTGGACCAGCATGTCGGTGGGCTGGCGTGTCGGTGGGCCGGGGTGTCGGTTGGCTTGCATGTCGGTGGGCCGGCGTGTCGGTGGGCCGGTGGTCGGGGAACCCGCGTGTCTATGGACCAGCGTGTCTGGGGCCGTGTGGTGCGTGTCGGAGGGCCGGCCACAGGATGGGGAGGGCATAAAGCGGCTCTTATCATGTCCACCCTCATCTGGTCTCACTCTAAAGCCTATAAGACAACGACATTTCTTCCCTATTCATCCTGACCATCAGCTGGTGAAAGTTGGGAATTAAATGTCAATGTCTTATACCTATTGACCTGTCTTACACCTGACATTTCCTTTAGTTCAATCTCGAAAAGAACTCATTAGTGTTATTAATATCAATGAAAGACGACCACATCCTAATAGAAAATAACCTATATAGTTGACAGTGGGCTGTCTGCTGCCGTGTGGCTGGTGTTGGAGGGCCGGCGTTTCGGTGGGCTTGTGTGTCGCTACTGACATGTCGGTGGACCGGCGTGTCAGTTGGAAGGCGTGTCTGTGGGCCGGGATCTCGGTGGGACAGCTTGTCAGTAGGACAGTGTGTCTGTGGGCAGCATGTCTGTGGACAGGCGTGTTGGTGGGCAGGCATGTCGGTGGACCGAAGTGTCAGTTGGAAGGTGTGTCTGTGGGCCGGGGTGTCGGTGGACCGAAGTGTCAGTTAGAAGGCGTGTCTGTGGGCCGGGGTGTCTGTGGGACAGCTTGTCGGTAGGACAGTGTGTCATCCGGACAGCATGTCAGTGGGACAGCATGTCAGTGGGACAGTATGTCTGTGGACAGGCGTGTTGGTGGGCGGGCATGTCGGTGGAGCGAAGTGTCAGTGGGCTGGTGTGTCGGTAGCCATGTGGTGCATGCCGCAGGGTTGGGAGGGCATAGAGGTGCTCTTATTATCACGTCCACCCCCACCTGGGGCCTGTTTCACTAGTTTTGTGACATGTCTAGATGGCGTCTAGATGGTGTATCTGGTTTCATAAGAACTAGACATTAGACTTTGTTTTGTCCGTTCTTGCTTGCACTATTGGTGCCGCTTTTCATGTCTGTCTAATACTTTTGTCACAAAACTAGTGAAACAGGACCATGACGTGTAGATTTGTCTAATTATTATGTTTGGGGTCTGTCTTTTCCTTAGGGCAGCTACTTGTGTTGTCACAAAACTAGACAACCCCAATGTCTGTATGATGTCACAGACATGTCACGAAACTAGTGAAACAGGTCCCTGGTCTCACTCTAAAGCCTATAAGACATCAACATTTGTTTCCTATTCATCCTGACCTTTCAGTGAAAGTTTGGAATAAAACCTATCAAGAATCGGCCTTTCGGGTTTATTGTCAAGAGGAAGGTAAGAGACGCAATCATGTAAGTGAACATCAGGCCTTAAGGCCTGGCGTCCACCTACTACGATAGAAATTTAGATATTTTGTTTTAAAGTTTTTTATTTAATCTGGAGGTGTATCGTAGGAAATGAAAACTATTTCCTATCTTCCCGGTTCCCCAGGACATACAAAAAGCAAATATCGGAGACATATCGGGCAGGTGCAAAATTTTAGACATATATGTCTAGACAAACTAATCCACCACGCATTGTATGTTTTTTTTTTATTGGTGTCTAATCGCAGAAACGTGGTCAACTGCCCCGATATTTAGGGACCTTCCTATGCGATTTTGTTTTTTTATCGGGAGGTGCATCGTAGACCATATCGGAGCCATATCGTAGTAGGTGGACGCCGGGCCTAAGCCCTGTAAGACATCTACCACCGATTCCATGGAGAACGAGATCTCAACGTTAAGCCTATGGACATTTATTCCAGGGGTGCGATAAACCACCGATTCTCACCGATCCGATCGACGATGATAATCGGGAACGATAATGTCGCTGTCTTATACCCTTATATCTTGTTCCCGATGACACCTCCTCCCTTTATAACAACCCGATTGAGATCAAAGAGACCGACCGGGAGTCTGGCCTGGTGTCAGGCAGGTTTCAGTTTTAAGAGAAACATTCTAGTAAAATATCTTTCATCTTTTGAAAGGTTACCATTAGTTTATTTTTTATTATCCTTTATTACAAACTAGTAGAAATAATATGTTTGGAGAATCTCGTAATTGAGAGAGGTTGTGCTGGTTTTCATTGCCACTGCATATCGGCAGGAAAGCAGCGAAAGTTGAAGATCGACCACAGTTGCTCTAGCTGGACGTCACCTGTGCCATATCTAATTGGGGCAGGGAACCAGTCTACTACCAGACATCAACAGGGCCCCGTTTAGCCTGGCAGCCTGGCCTAGCTAGACTATAGGCTAGGTAACGGGTTGCAGTTTCGTGGTGCATTATTGGTAACGCCTCCATTTTTCTGTTGCATTGTGGGATTGGCAGACCACCAGATACACTGGTTCCTGGGGCATCCACTAGGGGGCTCGGCGGAGATATATGCGGAACCCAGCCAAACCACTAGTCCACTAGTGCCCTGGCCCTAGCGACAACGGGAGGTACTACGGTCTAGTTGAAGGTCGTAAGAACCCGTTACCTGTCCCTTATTTCATTAGGGCAGGGAACTAGTCCAGGCCCCGTTGCTCCTGTTTTTGTGGTATCGCTAGCTATAATCGGATCACAATTTTATTATTGCGATTACTTTAATGATCCGACTGAAAAAGTGTTGCTCCTGTAATACTGGATGTATCTCTATATTCCTGCTGTATCGCTATTTTTTACGATGCGATTGCGATACAACAATTCAGGGGCACATATTGAATGAGACTGGAAAATAAATTAGTTCTTTAATTGAATACAGATGGCATCACACTTAAAACTGATCTGACACCTGGTGGTGTGGATCGGTATAAGAAGGTAGAAGGTAGAAGAACAAGTGGCGAGGGTTGGTGGTGCCACCAAGGATCGTTATTTGAAATAACAGATAAGGCTGTATTAAACCCATAGCAATACGATCCGCAGTGCTTTGAAGGTCCGCGTAAAAAGTATATAGCAAAAAGCAGTATTTTACGCGGCGATGCGCCTATGCGATTACGATGCGATCCACAAAATTTCAGGAGCAACGTTTAGGCCCTTAGATCGCTATTCTGCGATCTGCAACTCTGTCGTAAACATGGAGCAACGGGGCCCTGCCGTGATGTCGCCACCTAGCAGATCACAACCACACTACTCCTCAACACCAGGTGATCAACATGTCATCACATATGCGCGCCATACTTGCTTTTGCTTAATGATGTTTTTCCAACCCACCCACACCACACTCTCTTTTGCTCAAAGAATGACAAGGTTTCTGGTATGCAAAGGCAAACTATCGTCTACCTAATTACATTGAAAAAAGTCTTAGCCTCTACATCCCGATTGTGATCAAAGAGATTAGTCATCTTAATTGCCTGTATTTATTTGTACCAAAATGACTGCATCAAGGCAGTCACCATTTTGTAGCAGCTCCTCCCTGCCTTGATGTTGACAGTACTGCAGCCATGAAGTTAGTCTCTTTCAGGACCGCTTGAGGCGCACGGGGCATGCTGGCAAGGGTCACTAGGAGTCTACCAGGGCTGGGTGCTGATTGGCTGGCATGGGAATTTTCTCATTGGGCATGGTAGAAATAGCACAGATTCAAACACAGGGAATACCAAACAAACCTCAACGTGCGAGCTGTCAGATGAATAAACTTCACTAATCATCAAAACCGATTTGATAATCTGTGGTCTACTGATACATTTCTGCATATTATTCATTGGTAAACTTGAAACATTTGAAAAAATTACAATTTCTTTCAAAACTGCTGAGGTAATGTTCACTCCGTCTTCTGCCTGGACATAAACATGTGACGTCATTATCGCCGCCATACTGCTTCCGGGTATGGAATTCTCTACCTCAGCCACTAGACTCCAACAGACCCTTGTCAGGCTGCCTTGTGTGCCTCCAAGTGTCTGTGAAAGAGACTACCATGTAGTGAATGGCATGTTTACCCTCATTATCGCTCGCTCTAGTTCCGCGTCTGCCCACATGGGGGACACGGCCCACTGACATAACACCCGAGTTGTTAGTAAAATGAGTGGCTTCCCTGGCATGTGTGACAGACTAGAACCGGACTAGGCAATTGTCATTGGCTATTGTTTCAACAGCCAATCACAGCACAGAGCTTGCAAGCTTAACCTGTCGCAAGATGCTGAGCTGATGTTAACACTTAGTTTTTACCCAGCTAATATTGAATTCATGGATTGATGTATGAATATCATGAATTTGCTCCTTTTGTTGGTTTTATTCTCCCCGTCCCCCTCTATCTTTTTTCCTCCCACCTTTCTTGTCTATTACCGTCTTCCGTTTGAAACTTACTTGTATATAACCCATTGTGCTTTTGTTTGGATTATGACACTGCATGAAAACCACCAATTTATTCATATATATATACGTCATCGCGGAAGTGCATGTATTGGCTGAATATTGACTTGTTTTCACATATATATACGCCCAGGCCTTATATATACGGACGTGTCTTGGCTGTATTTCACACCGGGCGTATATGAGAGGAAATACCCTCTGCCCCCGCCGCATCCCGCCCCTTTGTGCTGGTAGAAGTACAGGTGTCCTCAGTCCTTCGAAGTAAACATTGAAGTTGTGTTTGGAAATCAAAAGAAAGTCTCTGTTAGGCGCCCTTCAGTGAATCACCAACCAAAGTGAAAAATGGTGGATAAGGGCGAAAATGGTGGATAAGGGCAATTCGACCTATGAAAACAACACAAGTTTATCTAATTCTTAGGAGTAGAAATTATTTGTGAAGGGCAAGAAAGACAAGAATCGATGATTTTACGACGGTCGGCTTTGTAAACCACTAGTGGATGACAAGGTAATACATTCGCTATTGCTTGTGTATTACTACGCGTCAACCTCTGGTGGTTTACGGCCACCCGTACAATGAATCGCCGATTTTATTATCCATCGTATACAAAGCCCCAATAGAAAATGTATGGGGACTCAGTAAACCACGACCCATTATATAAAACCTGTCAGATACCATAACTGTGGTATACGGATTCTAACCTGTGGTATACGGCCTCAAAACCATGGTATACAGGATAAAATAAATAGTCCCCTTTGCTATAGAGCAAAGAAATAGTCCCAATTGTTAAACCTTTTAAAATGGCAATTATTGGGTTTGATTTATTCGAAAAGATGGAAAATAAATGCAACAAACGATGATTTTGTGGACAGGCAGCTCTGTAAACCACTCGTGGTTGACGTCGTAATACACTCGCAAGCGCTCGTGTATTACTCAGCGTCAACCTCTCGTGGTTTACGGCCGCCTGTCCACGAAACCATTGATTATTATCTATATATTCTATAAGCCCCCATGGATGTGATCAATACTGTTTTCCACCTACCTTTACACTACATACACATACAGGTTAATCAACAGAATGACTGAAATATGCACATTCAGTTTTAAAACGAAAGTATTGAAAGATGATAATTACAACTAAGATCAAAAGAGTGCCTCATTTTTCTTTAATCAGCCAGCAATAGAACATGTATTGCAGTTAATCGTTTTGCGAGTATCAATTACCAACTATGTTCATCAAGTAAGAAACCTGTTGTTGTTTTTATTCCTGTTAAGCCATTGGCAGATCCGATTCTTTTCTAATGCAAAATGAATACTAATTGTTCTGCAGCTCGAAACAAGAAATCACGTTCATCCCTGGCAATCGTTGGTTAGATTAATGTGCCAAATTGAAGAAACTAAAAAGGCTACAACAACAAAAAATATGGTCATCGAAACCATTATCTGCCATAAAAGACAAATGCTGGTAGTTGGGCGATTTCTAAAGTCTATTGATTTTTTCAAATTAATAATATAAGATCCATGTACCAGCAAATCGAAAATGCAAAAGAATGGCATGTCACCATACTAACTTCTGTGGTGGTTGCCGCCTGTCTAGCAGGTTGGATAACCCCAATCCGGAACGCTAGTTCCAGACAGGATCCCACCCTATGCTCTCTATGTAGGTTGTTTCGTATTTCGGTGAGTTTACACGGACCTAGTCACACAAACACAACACACACGTTTAATAAACTGGAATGTTTATTAACAATATTACTTCCCGGAAAGATCTAGAAGATCTTTCCCACAAGTACAGTACCCTAGCACAAGGTGCTAGGTAACGCTGGAGAGGCTAATCTGAAAGACTTGCCTAACCACCAGGAAGGTTACGAGAACCCGCCTGCAAAGTGAGGGCCCAAGGGTCCGTTCCGTAGAAGAGACGCATGAGGACAAACCTATCGACCTACTGTGAACGCTGAGTATATATACCCAGCGTTACGTAATCCCGGTCTCCGCTGCGCCACTCTCGTGTGCGGTGTTGCCCGGAACCACTACACAGTAGGAATCGGATCTCTGCACCACCTTCCGTAGAACGTACAAACACTGCTGGATTCCAGCCACACTACACTTCTATGGGAAGGCCATCTAAAAATGTAAGTGCTTAACTATTGCTGTCTATCGGAAATTGCAATACATTGACTTTGTTGCTAAATGACACTGATGTTCTCATGCTATCTTCAAATAATTCTGAATAATGATAGTTTGGAACATGTACAAATGAGAAATACTAAGAAAATACTATGTCACCATGCTAATTTCTATGGGCAGGCCATCTGAAGAAGGTAAGTGATTATCTATTGGTGTCTATGGGAAACTGCTACATTTTCATGAAACCAGATGGCAGTACCAGTGTTAATTGAGTAGAAACAAGGGGCGCTTCGATACCTACCCACATTTGTCTTTAAATAAACAAACTACCCTATAGAATGTTTCTCTAGCCTTGAGTTTTTTTCATTCATAGCGATTCAAAGGATTGGAAAGTGACATAAACAAGACACTACATTCGGGGATTTTCAAGTAATCGAATATAAATTTGTATCGTAAAATATCCTTTTCGTTTCATTTGGACAAAACCTATGAATCGATTATATCAATTTCTATATTGATAGAGACAGGGAGGGAGAGAGGGAGAGAGAGAGGGGGAGAGAAAGAGAGAGATAGAGAGAGAGAGAGAGAGAGAGAGAGAGAGAGAGAGAGAGAGAGAGAGAGAGAGAGAGAGAGAGAGAGAAGAGATTTAAGTGTAAATATCAAATAGCCATTCCCTGTTTATCGATTTGTTGATGATATCCTTTTTTGATACATATTAATGTTTAAATTGTCACTTTCCTAGATGGACAATACTAATAATTTCAGGAAACTGTACTGTGAACATGATTATAAATACGTGTGGTCCAATTCCAAAGACGGAACCCATGCAAGGTGATGACGACTCAGTGGCTCCCTCTGCCGATGAATGAGGCAACTATAGGTGAAGGTTGGCCGGTACTTGTCTGTGAGGAGGAAAATGAAGAGGACATTTTAGGACTATGCATTGTAATTAATCGACACTGGCCAAATATGAATGAAGAAAATAGTTTCAATTACTTTCTGATAATTTTAGATTCGATATCGTCTGGTATATAGCCAGTTAGATTTCAAAACCTATGATAGGCTTATCATCTTCATTTGAGATTAAGGATGTATTTAGAATTATTTTAAGTATCTACGTAGTTAATGGTGGGGGAGTTATTTCATTGAGAGTTATTCCGTAGATATAAAGTAACTTTAAATACCATAGAAGATTAAGCTAAAACCCTGCATTCACTAGAATAACCTTTCAGATTCTATATCAGGAAGCATTAAACAACGGAAAACGATATAAATAATCGTTGCAAAACAAAATAAACCCGATGAAAGAAAAATCTAAAAAAGAAAAACGATTAAAAACGGTGGGGTCGTGACCAGAGGACAGAGTGTTGACAGGGTTGGGTGTCTCCCCACGCTACCAGTGCGTGTCTTCAGCGCTACATTACCGTAATGAATTACCAGAATCACATTTCCTAATCAGCCAGGCCGTTTTAGAAAAGTAATTAAGGCCTTGTTTTTTTGTCACAGTAATTAAGGGAGGGAGAGGTCAGGCTGGCGGAAGGACACAAGTTGGCTTTCGTGACACACGATTTAATCATTGCCGTTTTCCCGCGCGTCCTCCTCCTCCTCCACCGATGGAACGCCGCGTTTCCAGTAAGAAATGGAAGAGACAGACGACATTTGGTCCGTTCCCATGGCAATCTGTATTGAGGTGGATTAAAGACACACCAAAACGAGGCGCCCGTAGCAGCTAATGCTGCCGCTTTGCTGATACTGTGAGCGTTTTCCCAGCTCCACTAGGAAATAAATGCAATAAATTAACGGAATAAGATTAAATTCATGTAATGGAGAGTGTATTTTCTTTTTAACAGATTTTTCTGTTTTATTGATTTATTTGCTTTTTTCAAGGTCGAGGAACATGCTGCAAATGATGCCAAGTCTATTTCAATCCTGTTTCTGACTTGGATAAATCGGTAGAGGTGTAAAGTATAGAGCACAGAGTGATTGCTAATTCTGCCATCATCCACATTGCAAAATAGAGCCAGTGTAGTCGGGGGCAAATCCAAATTCTCGAAACATGATTGGAGATAGATCTGCAGTGTGTTGGCTGACCTGTACTTGTGATGGTAATTGGTTGCGATGTCCACTACCTGTCTACTACCTTGTTTGTGCCTATGTATGTTTATGTGTTCGCGGGATTGTAAATCGCTTTTTCCCTGTATGTTTTCACAGTTGTATACACCACAGTGGAAGATCTGCTGCACGCAGAACTGTTGGTTTTGCTAAATAAAAAAAAAAAAACAAAAAAAACACCACTGTTATCAGTTGTTATAATGTATAGATGATATTGAGACAAAGCTTAGATTCTTCCATGGCAAGCCCCATAAAATATCTTTTATAAAATCCATTGATAGTATTCCCGGCACCTGGTGTTTTAGATGGCGTTGGGGGGTCAGATGGCCGCCTCCATAGCACAATCGCTATATGCCCTCCACATGGTATGAATCGTTTTGACTGTAACTATTTCCAGTGAGATTTAAATAGCCATTGGAAGATGTCAGAGGCCAGTAGACCTTTTCCACATGCTGGATTCGCAACTCATCTACTTGGTTACACAATGCCTGCAGCCAAACAAATCCATGGCAACATTGTGCAGCGTTGGAGGGGTACCCATATAGCTAGAAGGATATACTATTGTTCATCGTGGGAGCGAGCACATGTTAACACCAATGGGTTTATGGTAGTTTTGAACAGGGAGAATGAACTGTGTAATTAAATCATGATATTGAATAAAAGAGAGCGCTGTTCATTTAACAGTAAATCCATGGCAACATGTTATTTGGCTTTGGATGACTGAGTGTATGCGCCTAATACGTTCAGAGGTAGTACTAGGCATGTTGAAATCTTTGCTCAGCTCCTCCGATTATCCAAGACATCTTTAGCTAATTTAATTATTATACCATGAAGCATGCTGTAATGTTTTGGGTTTTTTTTCTCACTAGATTCCTAAAATATGGATTTTATACCGTATATGGTTCTTTTAGGCTGTTCCAAGCAGTTATTGCCTGGGTAAAGAAGGACAGATTCTACACTAGGTTTTTTAAAGGTGGTTGTATGAGATGTACCCCTTGTTTCCTCCCATGAAAATAAGTTTTAAAGACATATCGGACAATTTGGCTGGATTATTAAAACCAATGCATGCCACTTTCCTGAAAAGTGAATATGATAATGTTTAAACGTTGTAGATTATGTATCTAACTTAACAATCTGGGGCCATCGTGCTTATTTGTGATTTAGAGATAGATATTATGAAAATATTGTATAAAACATATGATATGTATATAATAGTATCACATACTTAAGTTTTAATATTCATAGGTATCGATCCTTGTTTTTTGAGAGAATTGGCCTATTTACCAATCAAGACCAGCAATACGTTAAATCTATTCATTTATGATTTTAGAATGACTCACAAAAAAAAACAGTTTAACTGATAATTGACAAGGTTTACGTTTTTTTGTCTTCCAAAGGCGTTTAGACAACCTACAATAGATACTGATGTCTGCGATTAGAATGATCGGGGACCTCACGATGGGCTACGATTTTGCCACCTCCAATCGTAGCCTATCGCGAGGTCTATCGTAGACCATCAGCATTGGTGGGGGCTGAGCCTCAAGTGGGGCGTCCACCAACCACGACAAGGCTACGACAAGTGCCAACATGAAAGTTTCAATCGCAGCCTTGTCGCAGCCTTGTCGGGAGAAAGGGGGCTCTGCGACACAGTTGTCGGGGCATATCGGGAAGTGCACGCTCCACCAAAATTCCTACCGTAGACCTCTGCGACACGCACCCAGCACGCCATGACACTTCTTGTCGTGGAGTGTCGGGGCCTTCCGACAAGGTTACGACAAAATCGAACATGTTCGATTTTTTTCCCACAACTTGACCTTTCGTAACCTTGTCGGAAGGCCCCCGACAAGCTTCCAGTCGCAGCCTGTCATAGCCTTCTCATAGACTCTTGTCGGGAACTGGCGTCCATCAACCACAACAAGGCTACGACAAGGTCTCCAGGCGTAGACAAGTCGTGGACCTTGTCGGAAAGTCATTGCCGTAGCCTTGTCGCGGTTGGTGGACGCCCGCCTTTAGTTTGGACAGAGTAAAGACAGAGGTAGCCTGACAGCCTGGCCTAGTTAGACTATAGGCCAGGTAACGGGTTCCATTTTTATGGTGCATTATTGGTAACGCCTCCTGATTCCCCAGTCATCCGCTAGAGGGCTCGGTGTACATGACAAGCAGATACTACCAAAACCACTAGCTGGTTCCCGGGGTATCCGCTAGTCACAGGCAGGCACCAGCCAAAATAGAAGGTCGTGCCTGTGGAACCCTTTACCTAGCCTGGTTTTCATCGCTAGACCATCACTTTAGCATAACACCAGGGCAAATTGCCACTCCGTGATAGAAATTCAGGATATCATATAAAAAACATACACCGAAATAGGAACAACAAGGCAAAGACACACAATTACCCAGCCAAACCACTAGTCCACTAGTGCCCTGGCCCTAGCGACAACGGGACGTACTACAGTCTAGTTTAAGGTCGTAGCAACCCGTTACCTGTCCCTTATTTCATTAGGGCAGGGAACCAGTCCAAGACAAAGGTGGCGGCCACTCAAACCCCACTGTTGTGTCTGTTGGTTCACCAACTTGACGCTAGGTGGCGGCACTGCGGCATCACGTCGCAAAAGAGACAGCGGTTTCCGAGTTCTCTCTCCTTCTCAGATTTAACCCATAGTGTATTGTCATACTCCAGAGTCAGGAACATGCCAGCATAATAACTCGGAATCATATGAAACGGGGGACAATTTTAGGATTTGCGGAGGTAAATCTGGTAGCTTAGTTTATTTGAAAACAGTGAAAGTCGCTTCTATTTGCGACTTAAGTTTTTGCAATTGCACATGTGATGTGAAGTAGAACCGAACGTAAGAGGTCACCCGCCGTTCCGGGCCAAAGTGACCACTTACACGGGGTCGGAATAAACATTTCTTTCTTTTTAACAAGGCGTGTTTATTTTAAGAAAAGTTGAAATAACTAGAAGTGCTCATCCATTCAGACAGATGATCTTCCGCACTGACAACTTGTGGACAATACATTAGACATCACAAGGGCATGCCAAAACATTTGAGAAACACTCCGTTCCCAGCAAAAGTGGCCGTTGACGCGGGGTGATCACATACGTGGGGTCTGTTTGGCGAGGTTATACTATAAATATTCAGGTATGTATCTGCAAAAAAGTTCACCTGCCGCATGGTAGTGAGATTGTTTGGTTCCTGATGATATATGTATATATATATATATATATATATATATATATATATATATATATATATATATATATATATATATATTCCTGGTGCTTCATTGATTCTAAATTCAATCTATTATTATGCTGTCATGGTTTGTTTGTATCATGTTGCCACAACATTTCTGGCTCTGTTATCAAATGATGAATATTCTAATCAAAATCTGTTTTGTTTCTCATTATAGGTATATTCACACTCGCGTAACACTGTGAATTTGTCTAATTTGTTGGTCGGAGCCATGACATCAATGGTGGCAACAAGCACACTGCCAACCATTCAGACTGTAATTGGGAGATTAGTCAGGTGCTTTAGCATACCTTAACCGGGACCGCAGCAATGCACTTTGTCAACTTTTGTGAGGGAGCATACTTGATTCGGACGCTCGATGATAAAGGTACTCAAAAGCTAAAACCTGTATGCGCCTATTGTCGACAATGTATATAAAGGTAATATGTGGGGTAGGCGCTGGTTATCGTAGCTCTGAATGGACTATAGGTGATTTTCCTTTGTCCTCCTACCGACACCATATGTCTACTCTATGAGTACATTATACAGTTGAATCCTCATCTTCAATCTAAATCTTCTATTAGCCACTAGCTTCCATGGCATATGTCTGTCTATGATTCTAACATTAAAGTCCAGCCATTTGCACTGAGAGTAATTAGTGTGCTGTGATGATTATCGATGTTTCTAGCAATCTGCATTAAGAGTGGTGCATTTTTAACAGTATTTCTTTTTATGACACAAAATATATATGATAAACATGTGTACGGTTCATTACATGCGTACATGGTTCATTACAAAACATGGCTGTTTTCGCCTTTTCAATTAAATGGACAGAAGGAAAGCTATGATAAGTTTAACAGATATCGGTTCCGTGCTAAAGGTAACAAACACTATACATTAAAAAAAAAAGTGAAAAAAACCCAATAAGAGCAAACAAAAAAAAACAAAAAAAACCACTATACATCTCGAAAGGCATGTCAGACAAAGTAGCCAGAGCAAAGAAAGAACTGATTACATACTTCCTTTTTTTGTACCTCAGCTAAATATTATATTAGATTCAAAGGTTTTCTTGTATGACAGTATTTCTGGATTGAACGGATGTTTTCATATCAGTAGGTCTAATGGGGTTAAAAAAAGGTGAAGAATAGATGGTGAAAGCAGAAGTATCCATTATATATACCTCGCTTGTAGTATTATAAACCAAACTAGAAAAGGTTAGAATCTGCACCCAATGAGAGAGAGTGTTCGCTTATCGGCCCCCGGTTGTTCATCTATGACATATTTGATGTGGGGGGGGGGGGGGGGGGAATTGGTGGCAAAGATTAAAACAATTCGGTTTATCAAATCCTGGTAAAAAGAAAAAGACAGTTATAACTTAAATCTATATATATGCACCCTGTGAAAAATGTCATGCATAAGTATGTCGGCTGATGACATTAAGTATGATATTAATCACACATGGATTTGTATGCCCAGACAAACTGTAAAACTACTGCCAAACTCATACACAGCAGACAGTACCAGAACTTTAAAGACTAGAATAATTGGAGATCAGACAGTAATGTTGAAATTTGGTACTAAATATTCAATAAAAATAGAAGCCCCAGTAGGGATAACTTACCATTAACTGAAGTTGTAATCGCTTGGAGGACCCAGATTTCATACTATCACAATCCAAAGAGCGGCTTGTAAGCCATAAATCCCATGGTATATTATATCCTGCGTATTATCGGTAGAATTACATAGCAGTATCAGATACGATACAGGTCATTTATCTCACTTATCACGTTAACCCTGGTTAAGCCAATATCAATGCATGTGATTAGCGAGATAAATATTCCTGTCTGAATCATTCAGACCCAGAACATAGAGTGCCTTGCAATTAGGGAGTACACATAAATCACTTGGGCAAATAAAAAAAGAACACCGACTCTGTTATGAATAAATCCTTACAGTGAAGAATGATAGGACGAACATACTGTTATTTTTCATGTTCATATTGCATTTTGTCGGGTGAAGTGGCAATCAAAAATAAGCAGCAATAATCTCATCACTGTATTATTCTTTATTGTTTGAACTGGTATTTGGTAGTTGATATTAACTGTTTTCACTTTAATATCTTGCTGAAATGTATCATGATATCTCATTGTAATTGAATCTTCTTGATATCAATAAATGCTGCAATTAAAAATAAATAAAAAATATAAAAATAATAGAACGAAAATTCCTGCCCAAATAGTAATTATTCTATTGAGATAAATGTAATTTGTTTTTCAAACAGCTCTCTAGGCTCTGCCAAAACCAAAATTATCTTTTCACAAGGCCAGAAACTCTCCACCCATTTAAGTGCGTAAGACCAGATCATAAACACATGTTAAGAGCTTCTAGATCAACAATTAAATTGGTTTATAACGTGTCGGGTGTGAGGCGGACCTGGGTGCACCGCCACCTCCATTTACGTGAAGGTTAAACATGGCTCTTGACGTAGTTTTATGGAACACGCTTTGGTCAAATAATATCAAGCTTGACTGAGTGTGTGGCCAGAACCAGGTGCCTGTGTTTACTCATGGGGCCTGTTGAATAAGTCTTGGGGCCTGTTGAATAAGTAACCCAGCATTTACACTAGACGATTTTAAGTTGAGATTTTTGACCACCTGACTATTTCTACCCTAAAAGGCTAGAAAACTTATAAGGTAAACACCAAGTGTATGGCGACTACAGATCATCTGATTACATCATATTACACTATTTGGTACTACCTGACGACTACGCGACCATAACAATGCAGCTTGAATTAATCATCTAAACACCTATTCCTATATAAAAAAAAGTCATCTAGTGTAAACGCTTGAGGACATTCTGGGGTGGTTGACTATTGTGGCCAATATTGTGTAATCGAGCACCACCTGACGACCATTACCAAGACCACCTACAGTCGCCACGTTTATAGTCGTCTAGTGTTAACACAGGCTTAGGCTCGTATATGAAGACCCTTTTCTTTGGGTCAATGAGACCCAGGGACAATGTAGGTAAAAATTTATTAAACACTTATGGAAGACCTTCCATCGGATAGGACTATCTTAGCGAACGAGCTTGAATATTATCCTACCCCTAATAAAAAACGCCATAGGCTTAACATGGGATTTGTTTATGTCACTGGGTGTGACATAAAGTGTTGTTTATGCCACTACTTTCTAATACTGAAAGAATGAAGAAATGGGGTAGGATACAAACTCGTGACGTCTCTTTATATTATTGAACGTTAAATGACAACTCTGGTATTAGATCTCCATGTACCCTCTACTTTTTGTAGGCATTGTAGTTATTAAACAGACCCCTTGGCATGGTGCTGCATCACATTCTTTAGTGGCCATTGTAACAAGAAATTAGCCTCACTTGTAGAACATGACTTAAGCAAACCAGATCTGCTCCTTGAAAGCTATTACAACCCTTGACGGTTCTCCTACGGATTTGTAGATTCCTTATTGAAAGCAGTACTATTAACAGCTCGGACATGTGGAGGCAGTTTGTACATATATGTAATAACCTTTAACACATGGCCTTCCGTGGGCGACATTTCAATTAATAGTTCATATATTCAAATTATATGGAACTAGTATCTCTTGATTTTATAATAGGGCCTTGCTCATGTTGCCCTTTCGCAAACTGGATATTTGCTGGACATTATATGGAGAGAGATTTTGGCATCAACCTAATCATCCACAGGGGGAATATTTTGTATTTATAAATGCTGCCAGCTCTACTAAATGTAAGACACACTTTCTTCTACCCGAAAAAACATATAACCTGTACCATTTCATAGCCAAACCAACACATTTCCTATAGGTAGGAGAAGAAGGGGCAGTGGGTTGTAGCGCCACCATGGATCGTTATTGAAAATATCAGACAAGGCCATTTCTAAGGCCCATGGGATATTATGTCACAAAGGTTAGCCCATTCAACCCAGAAACCTATTAAAGTTTAGGGTCCGAGCTTGATCCCATCTCCTTTGAATCTCTACATAATTCTACATAATACGTGGTTTCACCTTGTAAATTACTTCGGGATTCAAATTTGATTGGATACGAGCTCTGACCCTAAACTTTCATAATTATCCTCCACCATACCATATCTTAATACTGTATAGCAACGACCTAACGATCTTAGGATAATTTTTACCATTCCTTTAATCTATATATATTATATGTTCTCTAAAATATAGGTAATTCCCAGGTTAACCCCTGGGTGCTATCCTTGACCCAGCCAGGTCTAGAGATTATGTACATACAACTCGAGTCCGGTCTTATCGTAATCA
The DNA here is from genome assembly GCA_950022655.1 of Alentia gelatinosa. Taxonomy (NCBI): domain Eukaryota; kingdom Metazoa; phylum Annelida; class Polychaeta; order Phyllodocida; family Polynoidae; genus Alentia; species Alentia gelatinosa. The sequence continues at coordinate 60,151,709 of OX465586.1, read as the reverse complement.
CGTTAGTCTCCGCCAGGTGGGAAGGCGTTGATCCGTTACGCCTGGCGATAATCTTCCCTGCCTCACTGCCCATACGGGTCAAGACGTTTGGGCCCGTTTAACCCTTTCACTGCGCTGCAAGACACCAAATACACACCCTGAAATACGCCACTGCTGTACCATTTTCACCCCTGTAGTACGCCGGCGCTTGTCACAATATCCGCAGTGATACCTTTTTATCAAACTTCAATTGTTTGTTGGTCTTGTTGACTACGATGGAAGAACGCCCAAGTTGGGTGAACTGTATGTCTTTATACTGAATAATAGTTTAAACAAAAAATTGAAATCTAAAATGGTTAGGATATTATAGAAATATAGTGATATTAACTGTGGTATGATTTTATATAGGTTGGGAAAATATTATCAAAATATTCGCATTATTTCATTAGACAATAGCAATAACTTAAATTTCGGAACTGATGCCTCAAGGCACCATAACGTACTACGCCTGGTAATGCCCTCAGGCATCACAACGTACTATGCTCGGGAATGTCTGCTGGAATCATAGCGTAACTAAAGGGTTAATAATCTAGGCTCGTACATGTAGACCCTTTCCTGTAAGCCATAGAGACCCATGGACGATGTTGTTCAACTTTTTTCAACACATATGGACGACCTTATGGACGGATAATACTGTATTAGCGAACTGAATTAAATATTATCAAACGATAACCCTAGTACGAGGTACAACAAGGGGTCTTCATGTACGAGCCTAGGTCCCGTTTCTTAATCTAAGATCGTACATGTAGACCATTTTCTGTAAGCCATAGAAACCCAGGGACGATGTGGATCAATTTTAATCAACACGCACGGACGACCTCATGGATGACTAATACTGTCTTAGCGAACAGACTTAGTTATCATTAAATGATAACCCTTGTATAGGGTGCAGAAAAGGGTCTTCATGTACGATCCTGGGCCCTGTTTCATAAATTTTGAATGATACGACCATTTTACGATAAGATCTATCCAACGATGTACGACCTCGTGGACGATGGTCGTCCAATCTAGTTACATAAAGCCGATCATAGGGAAACACATGAATCGTTCGTACAAATGATCGTATCTTTGACATACATCGCAAGGGATCATAGATCTACTATGTGGAAGCTATGCACCCCCCCTCTCCCATCCATGCACACTGCTTATGAGCTATTGGGTTCCAGTCTTAACATCAGCCTACTAGAATTCAACTAACAGAACAAATTTGAGCCTTAGCTATTTCAGTCAATTTTAGTCATTTTTCAAGGATTTTTTTAAAGTTGTGTATCTTAACGTTAATAAAGCTTTATTTCAATTTTAGATCTGAGTGAATGAAATGAATACATGAATTGAGACCCACGACACCCTCTAGAGGTGTCGTACTTTAGGACGATTTGGAACGATATAAGACCATTTGCACGATGTAGGTCAATATTTATGTAACGAGTTTTGCCATTCTCATTTGATCATATCATACGAAGGTCTCACATGTACGAGAAAACCGAGATATGCAACGATATCCTCCCTACGACCATTATACGATTTTTTAGATGATCGTTCAAAATTTATGAAACAGGCCCCTGGAATATGAAACGGGCCCCTAGATTATTAAACGGGCCCCATGTGGGCGAGCGCCCGCCTCTAACACCCACCAGCCTGTTGACACACTACCACTGATCTACCCTGGAGTCATGTTTGGTCAAGGCAGACTCAGGACTGCTCGCCAATACCCTGACAACTGCATCTAATTTATCATACACCGGTGGCTTACTACCACCACACCACCGGAGGAAGGCACCGGTGTGTCGAGGTGGCCCTTTGTGTATCGATGAAGGACACATGCATTGGTTCTGGTTCCTAAATACCCACAACGACGTACACCCAACAGGGAACTGGTTGATATTGGGTATCGGGATGTGATTATACTGGAGGTGGTTCAACATAGATTCCTCCGGGCATTGAAGACCGGTAGCAGTGGGTGGTGCAGGTAGGGGAATGGGTCGGCAAACAATGACAGCATTTACACTGCATACATCGGGAGCACTAACCTCGGACCACACTTGAGCAGGGGCTGCGATCTTTACTGGGATAAGGAACAACTCCGTCAGGTCTCAAGATTTTTTGACGACTCATATGGATGGATTTAGCGCAGGAAGGAATTGAAGAACTGGAGTGAATGTGGAGGCGTAGGGATTGTACCAAACCTGAAGTTGATATTCGAGGAAGGAGAATTTGATGGCATTTTTGCTACCGTATATGCTGATGGCTTGTGACATGGTGGTTACACCTATGGCTGTAGTGTTGTTGTAGAGACTTTGTTTCAAGGTGCGGATCACGGAAAAACAGGTATATCACATCTTTATCTCACCCCAGATATTTTTTCTCCATAGACTTAACATTGGGAACTCGTATCTAACGCCCATTAGATATTTAGGAGAAATATCCAATGGGGGATAATGTCACAAATGTTAGACCATTAGTCAATATTAAAGGTGAGATAAATTCAGAAACCCATTCAAGTTTAGGGTCAGAGCTCGATCCCATCCCATTTGAATCACATAGTAATTCACGCAGCTTCGCCTTGTGAATTACTATGTGATTCAAACTCGATGGGATACGGGCTCAGACCTTAAACTTTCATGGGTTTCCTCTATAGTACTACCTCAGGGAAGCTAAGGTCAACCTGATAACCTACAATAATCTGCTGAATCGTAGCTCCACCATACTTAATCAATCATTTTCTATTGGGGTATCTAAATAATGATTTAATCAGTGATTTTTAAAAATCTAAATAACGATTTCATCAGTGAATCTTTTTTCAAATTAGAATTTATTTATTACATTTCTACCATGAATAGATAAACTCACAACCATGGCTGGTGACCACGATATGGATAAAAGTATAAAAGGAACAAAAGTTAATAATGTAATAAGGGAATAATAGGTTTAGATACAGTAAGATTTGTCAGTGATAACAAAATACAATGTACGGTGGGCACGAGGTTAAGGGTGGTGAGTGAGTGGTTCGTGGACAAAAATTGTTATAATCCTCTATTTTAGGTACAGAGGGAGTCATATCAATAATTGTATGACTAAAGGTGGGCGTCCACCAACCACGACAAGGCTACGACAAGCGCTGACAAGAAAGTTCTAATCAGCACTTGTCGCAGCCTTGTTGTAAGAAGGGGGCCTTTACGACAGCGTTGTCAAGGCGTGTCGGGAAGTGCACGCTCCACCAAAATTTCCTATTTTAGACCTCTGCAACATGCTCCTGACATGCCATGCCACTCCACAACAAGGGTCCAGTCATGGGAAAAATCGAACATGCTCGGTGTTGTCGTAGCCTTGCCAAAAGGCTCTAATTGTGGCCTTGTCATGGCCTTGTTGTAGACTCTTGTTGAAAACTGGGGTCCACCAACCAAGACAAGGCCTCCAATCGTAGGCCAATCGTGGACCTTGTTGGGAACCCATTGTCGTAGCCTTGTCATGGCTGTTGGACGCCCCCTTTCATAGGCTTCTATTAGAGAGGGCGTCCACCAACCACGACAAGGCTGCGACAACGGCTTTCCGACAAGGTCCACGACAGCTCTACGATTGGAAGCCTTGTCGTAGCCTTGTCACGGTTGGTGGACCACAGTTCCCGACAAGAGGCTACGACAAGGCCACGACAGGCTGCGACATGAAGCTTGTCGGGGGCCTGTCGGGGGCCTTCCGACAAGGTTAAGACAAAATCGAACATGTTCGATTTTGGAGCCATGTCGTGGCGTGTTGTGGAGTGTCGGGAGGTTGTCGCAGAGGTCTATGATAGAATATTTAGGTGGAGTGTGCACTCCCCTCTTATGATCATGTATCACATATAAGGCCTGGAACCCACTGAGCTGAACCCTCTACGACACGCGTTCTGACACACTACGATGCAGAATATCTCAGAATTCCGATACAGGGACGATGCGGTAGATTAATTTTGTACTCTGACATTCTATAAAACCGAATTGTTGACCATTCTAACAAGGATATGATGGAGAAATTTCGATCAGAATCTATATCGTAGCCATGTCTGAGCCATATCACTGGCAGTGGGAGCCCGGCTTTAAGGTAAATCATTGTTTACCTTAAATCGTAAATTGTTATAATCATCCAAGCGATTTAATGGCAATGGGAAGAACTTACTGTGATAGGGTTCAGTAAATGAGATGTTCGGTCATAAATTCAATGTGATATGAATCCAGATTAACTGGATAACAATCAGCCTATTCTGATACAATGGTAATTCTAACGTACATCGAGGGTTCTACTATCTGATCTTAAAACCTAATGATTCAGACACCAATACCAGGACATCATAGGATTATTTCTATCTTTTTGTGTGCCTGTCTTTCTCTTTGTCTCACTAGTTCTCTGAATGTGTCTTCTCCCCTTTCATCCTCATCCATTTTTCACTCTCTTTTCCCCCGTCGGCTTTTTTCATTTCATTTTTTCGTTCTCATATATTATGTAATCCCTGAAATATCTTGCAGGATCATATACCGTTGCATATTTATCTCACAATTGACCTCCGCTAAGAAAGAAATGACCGTAAAATATGTACAGAGTGTGCAGTAAATCCCTATACTGCACAGTGCGCAATAAGCTACACACCGTAGAGAGAGTATGTCAGTAAACAGCGTGCTTGAAAAGTGTAAATGTGAGAACCCACAAACAGATCTATGGTCAAACTATTGACGACGACCTGACCCACTGCGTAAGGCTTCACAGTATGATTATGATTTAAAACTAACCTGTCAATAATACCTGTTCTAAAGGCATACCCTACAATTCACGGTGGCGCCATTTGGTAATTTTTTAATATTTAGTAGAAACCGAACGAGAGTTAGACTTGACAATGTTTATGCCACGACAGGAAGGTCGTGTATTACTACACGAGGCGTAGCCGAGTGTAGTGAGGAGCAGACCTGACCAGAGTGGCATAGACATTGACAAGTCTAACTCTAGTTCGGTTTCGTATTTATCCTACCCCATCTATGCTTTTGTATTACTGTTAAAAAGATAAATATTGAGTCAACGACCTACAGAACATTTTTTTTATAGTAGCTGACATCCTGCTCTCTGATTGGTCAATATTGTTATTACTCTAGTGGCATAAAAACCACTTTATGTCACGGCCTGCCACATACATTTTCCCTATGTTAAGTCTATGGCGGTTTTTTATTAGGGGTAGGATAATGTCAATTACCAGTCAACATTGTTTTCTTGGGATTCATTCTAATTCTAAATGAGTAGATTTCTTGTTTTGTCCAGTTCATCTTATTTTAATAGATAAGATAGGCCGACTTATATTTCTTTGATTTACATGGGAATTTCACTGAAAAATCTAGTTTTCTTCAATGATTTCAATAATCTATGATTTTTAAAACCTTAATCAATTGTACTTATATTCTGTGAAGGTTTAAGGGAAATGACATGGGTTTTACTAAGTGGAAAACAACTTTTTAGAATTTCTATGTATTTTTTTTTTATAAAGATGTCATAATATCACGGTGACCCAAGATCTTTTAGTAAGACATATGCTCTACAACACTCTGAACTCATCATCTTTAATTATCAGAGAGTGACATGAGCTTTTACTTTTAGTCCAAATTGTCCGATATGCTTTTAACAACATACTGTATATCAACAAGCGGTGCTTTTCCGATTAGAAATCCAGACTATTACTATATGGTAAAGTGAAGTCTAATATGCAAATCCAAACGTATGGCGTGCAGGGTTCTATCCCAACAGGTTGGCGAAGTTTGTCTGCCCAAGTTGAGATGTTGGCGAGAATGACCTCAGAAATGTGACCCATTAACGAGTAGCCTTAGCAACATAGGAAAGTTCAAAGGGCGCAGGAAAATCTCAGATCTATGTGGTAGTAATGACCAAAACACGTTAGTTTCCTAAATGACCAGAACACGTTGGTTTACTTAAAGACAAATGCTGGTAGTTTGGTGATTTCTAAATACTATTGATTTTTGCAAATAACTTTGGATAATATAAGTTCCATATATTAACAAATACAAAATGAAAAAAAAAGATGACACTGATGTTCTCTTGCTATCTTCAAATTATTTTGGATCATGATAGTTGGGAATATGTACAAATGAGAAATGCTAATAAATTCTATGTCACCATGCTCATGTCTATGGGAAGGCCATCTTAAGAAGGTAAATGCTTAACTATTGGTGTCTATGGGAAATTGCAATATTTTCATGAAACCAGATTGCAACACCAGTGTCTAGACAGGGGGCAGTGCGATACCTACTCGCATTTGTTTTAAAGTCGAGGACACACCAGGCGAGAAACGCAGCCATTTCCATAATCACCAACACACAATGGAAGTCTACTAATGGCTGGTATGTAAGATATTATCAAGAGACGTCACGAGTTTGAGTCTGAGTTTATTAATGCCACGCATTTTGTTGGCTCCATAATTTCACGAGTCGAAGACGAGTGACATTACGGAGCCAACACAATGAGTGGCATAAATAAACTCAAACTCAAACGAGTGGCGTCTAGATTTGATCCTACCCCGTTTCCAAAAAATTTCAGTATCAGAAAGTAGTGGCATAAACAACACTTTATGTCACACCCGTTTTTTATTAGGGGTAGGATAATATTTCATATTGGTATCTCCCACCAATGATTAAGTAATTCAAAACCAATAATCAGATGAAATATAAAATGATAGTTCACATACACGCCAATATATGTTAGCAATTCAGGAAATCGCTTTTTTTCTCACTTGGTGTGTCTGTGACTTAAACTAGTACCAAACTCGCTTATCGACTCGTTTCGTACAGGTTTAGTAATCTAAAGCCCGGCGTCCACCTACTATTATCGTAGTAGGTGGACGCCTGGCCTTACTTGTCCAGCCCCTTCATCTTAGCACAACACATCAGTATTCCCCTACTATTCTATTCAAGACTAAACCGAGTCTGTAGAGAATCCCCTGACAAGTATAATTCATATACTAGTGCCAATGATTTACGTTGGGTTCCGCATGCCTTGCTTCCTACCTGTTGCTTGTCTATAGCACACTGGATGATCAATGAATGGCGTTACGGGAGGGGGAGGTATGGGGTTGAACTCCTGTGGAGTCTCAAGTTGCCCACCTGTACACTTATAGAAGCCCACCTCGGCTTGGTCATTACTTGACGTATGCCTGCACACCTGGAGACTTGAATTAAAGGCGATTTGTACCATCTGACGGCAGTTAATCCACCAGACTCATGAGCCCGTGATCCATGCTATTATGAGATATATTACACGTGCGGATTACGTTGGCATACATAGTAAAGGTATAATCACCTCTGTTTGTCCTTTGATGTTCCCATACGGTACCGGATCCGAATAACATCCGTGAAATATTAAATATACCCTGTTTTGGTTGATTCTTATTGGGAAGGTTTTTTAAAAATAATCATTATTAATATTGTTATTATTACTATTATCTTTATTATCATTAATATTATTATCATTATTATTATCATTAATGTTATTATCATTATTATCATTATTATATATATCATTATTATATATATTATTATTATCATTATCATCATCATTGTAATCATCATTTTTATCATTATTATTATTATGATCATTACCCTATCCCCGGATGAAAGTAGAGAAGCAGTAGCTGGGAGTATAAAATTTTATTTAATTTTATGTAGTAAAATGCAGTAAAATATTTTTGGCGACCTTAGTGGACGACATATTAAAATGTAATGTGAATATGAAGGTAAGTAAAAGTAGATAAATGATAATTGACGGTAGAATGGATGTCAATTATTAAAATATTAAAATAAGATATACAATAGAGTTGTATAGATAATACATACGTAATTGTATAATATAATGAAAATGGCCTACGTGAGTAGGTGAAGAAGAGAGGTTGTGGGTGGGTGGGACGAAAATTGGTACTGTAGTACGTGCGTACTGCAGGGCGGGTGAAGGAGAAGTGAGGCCGGGGTCTGGACCAGGCTGTACCACGTGACTGCGTAGTAAGTGTGAAAGCCGCGAGGGGGCAGGAGGGGCGCCCGTGAGGCGCGGTAGAGGGGGACACCGGGGGGAGCAATGACTACCCCTGAGCAAAGCCCATGAGTAACCCATTACCCTATCCCCGGATGAAAGTAGAGAAGCAGTAGCTGGGAGTATAAAATTTTATTTAATTTTATGTAGTAAAATGCAGTAAAATATTTATGGCGACCTTACTGGACGACATATTAAAATGTAATGTGAATATGAAGGTAAGTAAAAGTAGATAAATGATAATTGACGGTAGAATGGATGTCAATTATTAAAATATTAAAATAAGATATACAATAGAGTTGTATAGATAATACATACGTAATTGTATAATATAATGAAAATGCCAAGAAGGCCAGTAAAAGGTGAGGGGGGGTGGGAGAAAATTATGAATGTTTGTTTAGGGACCGGATTAGAGCAAGGTTAACGGCCTTTGCATCAGTGTCCTTGATGTAATGTCGGGGGAATTAGACCTCCAGCCGCCATAGTGCTGGATGGATAGCTCAGGCATACCCGCCTGGTATGCCTGAGTGGCGGCAGCCTTCCGGAGGCTGTGGAGGGTGTAGTCGGCAGGCTGATTAGCGGTGAGTAGCAGCGCTTTCCACTCCTTGCTCAGAGTTCTGGTCGTTATCACTTGGCCGTCTGCCAGGAGTTTTTTTTTTTTTTTTTAAGACTTTTATTTATACTGGCGGGTTCTCAGTCAGGAGTGACTGGTCTCAACGAACCACCAGTTTACAACACAATGGGATTACATTGAATTTTTTCTCATATGATTAGGCACAAATGCGCAACACATATACAGTTGAAATACGGTCAGCCTTACCAAATATTTTACAAGATAGTTAGATGAAAATTAAGCACATAGTCAACCAAAGTCCGCCTATGGTCGGTGTACAAGCAACACTATAGATTTATCACAGTTTAGATCTGATATGTAAGTCATTAATATCATGGGATCTTATTATATAGTATTTGGTTTTGCAAACTTCTAAAGTCTTTCAGTGTCTCTGTCATCCGGATTTGGGGTGTTAGTGCGTTCCAACGTATCGCACCATGATATTCAATACTGTGTTTATAGGCGGTACATAGAGGTCTGGTGACCTTGAAGAGTGGTGCGTCATGAGCACGGGTTTCTCTTGTAGGTACTTGGATCAGTTCCTCGTTTGATAGTTGCTTATACATATATACATTGACATGATTAGACCTTCTGTCTATGAGGAAAGGCAGTTGAATCGCTCTATGTAAGGTTTCAGTGTTCGTTCTTGTATTACTCTTAAGAATTATCCTAATTGCATGGTTCTGCAGTCTTTGTAGCTTACTCAGTTCAGCAGTATTACAGGTATCATACAGGACATCCCCGTAATCTAGCAGGGGTAGGATCATAGTCTTATAGATGGTTAAACAAACATGCTCCGTTAAATATGGTCTAATTTTCGTTAGTAGGTACAATTTGTGTGATACCTGTTTCATTAAGTTACTTAAATATAGTTTAAAATTTAGAGTATGATCCAGCGCCATTCCCAGATATTTATAAGATTGTACCTTTTGCAATTGAGACTGATTTAGGACAAAATCATTTCTATGGTTAAATTTTTTCGTTCTATATGGTGACCCAAAAATTACTATTTTTGTTTTATCTGTATTAATCGTGAGTTTATTTTCAGAGCACCATAATCCTAAACGGTTCAAATCTCTTTGCATTAGGACGGTGGTATCATCAAAATCACATCCAGATCGGAATAGCACTGTGTCATCAGCGTATAGTAGGCATCCCCCATCATTTGTGGGTTTCTGGTGTTCCAGTATGTTAACCATGTCATTTACGTAAGTAATGAATAACAATGGCCCCAGGATGGACCCCTGCGGGACCCCACAGGTGATCCATTCTGGGGCCGACTTCACACTGTTCGCAACTGTGAACTGAAACCGATTTCCCAAATAGTTTGTATACCATTTATGCAGAGTTCCAACAATACCGTTATTAAGTAATTTTGATAATAAAATTTTGTGATCTATGGTGTCGAAAGCTTTTTTAAAATCGATGAATGCACATATAGTAATTTTGCTATTGTTTATTGCCGAGAAAATATGGTTGGTTAATGAAGCTATGGTTCCAATGGTTGAGTGATTTCTACGGAAGCCATTCTGAGCCTGAGTAAGGACCGAGTTTGCCTCGAAAAAAGTCATGGTATGATTGTGGATAATCTTTTCTAAAATTTTGCCAGGCATCGGTAGAAGCGAAACTGGTCTCAAATCTGATACTTTTGGACTATCACCATTTTTCTTTAGGGGGATAATAGTTGCTCCCTTCCATTCTTGCGGAAATATACCTTCTGATAGCGATGCATTCAATAAATGAGTAAAATGTTTTACCAAAATAGTTAGTGCGTCTTTGAGATATCTAGAGGACAGATTCTCTATAGCAGATGACTTGTTACATTTAACCTCTTTTAGTAGTTTCAATACCTCCTCTTGTGTAGTGACAATTTCTGCCAATTTGTTATTGTTAACTTTACCCTCGTATGACCATATTTTCTTATGATGCTTGGCTAAATCAGGTCCAATGGTGGTAAAATAATGATTTATATGACCGGCGACATCTTCTTGCTTCAGCCATTCGCCTTTATCATCTTTGAGGTTAAACTCTTGTTGTTTACCTGAATTCCCTTTTGTAAAACTAGCTATTGTCGACCAGAACTTTTTACTATCATTTCTATTTTCTTCCAACTGTTCATTAACAAAATCTGCTCTTGCTCTTTTGATAGCCCCGTTAGTCCTGTTCCTAGTTGATCTTGCTACTAACCAGTCTTCTGGTCTATTATTTTTCTTTGCTTTTTTTAAGAGGCGATCTTTATCTTTGATTTGTTCTAACAATTCATTTGTAACCCAATTTTCCCGTATTTTACGAACTTTATATTCCTTTAGAGGACATAACTGATCAAGTTTGTCAATTACTGTTGATTTCAGCCTCTCCCATAAGATGTCTGGGTCTTTTGTCTCAAAGAAATCTTTCCAATCCTGATTTAGTAATAGTTCTTCATATTTCTTGATATCATAATTCCTAGAGGATCTCCCATAGAAAGTGATTTTCTCTCTTTTGAATTTTTGCTTTGCTCTCAGAATATAGATTGCCTCGTGATCGCTTATTACTTTCCCTAGTAGTCCCGCTTGGGTATAGTTCTGATTGTTAACAAATATTTGGTCTAGACAACTCCTTTTGGTCCCATATCTCGTTGGTGTTTTTATTAATTGTTTTAGTCCAAGAATGTTTTCAAATGTTTTGAGTTCTTTCGTATCTTTATCATTAGTAGTTAAGTAATCAATATTGACATCTCCTAATATGAATAAGTCCTTAGGTTTGTTATCTAGTGCTTCTTGAATTTCAGCAGAGAGTTCAAGGCAATATTCTTTAACCCCAGTTCCAGGTGGCCGATATATAGTGGTCAGTATGATTTCTCTAGTCTCCGGTAGTTCAATACTTATCCATAAAGATTCTTTGGTTTTGGTGCTGGTATTTAAGTGAGAATATAAGTTACTATTAAATTTAATATTTTCTTTAATATAAACGCCAACTCCCCCTCCTGATTTAATTTTTGTCTCCCCTGGGTCAGACCACCCCCTGTCATTTCGTATAAATGTATAACCAGGTAAGTCAATTAAGAATGTAGGCATTGCTTCCTTTAACCATGTCTCACTAATACTTAACACATCTATATCAGAATCCACTAGTATCTGGTGTACCGCGTCTATTTTCGCCCATAAACTGCACACGTTCATGTGCACAAACTTTAACCCTTTCATAGTGTATTTGTCATCCATTATAGTACACAACAAGTACCTTTACAATCATTTCATGCTTATACACATATATGGCCGACAAATAGTTGCATGCAGAGTATTTATATAAAACAGGTTGACCGGGATAATCAATCTTAATACTAAACAAAGATACACAATATAAGCAAGTATTCTGGCCTGCCTCGGCGTCTCTGGCCGCAGGCCTATTCTCATACAGTATGGAAGTTGGTATAGTTCTCAGAGTAAGAACGGGTCTTCGGGGCTGGCCGTGGGGGCGGCCACGATCATCTTCCTGACCGCCCGCACCGGACACGAGGACGGTTCGGGGGACGCCTGCAGGGTAACTGTCTTTTCCTCCCCCACCATCTGCATGTTCTTTGCCGCCTTGACGCGTATCGATACCTGTCTGGGCGTGACCACGACGTCTCGGCGTGACAGGTGTCGCGTCGGGTCGAACTTCGTCGCAGATGGTGGGGCGACCTGTGTAGGGGTGATTCGTCGAGGGCCTCGAGGGCAGCCTTGAGGACGTCCATTGGTACCGCCGGCTTAACGTTCGGTTGGTAGGTTTTGTTGCGCCTCATAGCCTCGAGTGCACGTCTCACCCTGAAATCCTCCGTCGGCGCGACGTCGCCCCCCGTCAGCCGCAGGTGCGACCGCACGTGTGATAGCTGGTTCGCGACCGTCGCCGTCGAGGGGGCGTGGTCCGCGACGTATTCGAGGTACGCCGTGGTAAAGCTGACGGTAGGTTTCTGGGGGTCGGCGCCCATCCAGAGGCAGAATGCGAGGTAGGTCGCGACGGCGCTGCGCTGGTTCGCGACCGTTCCGGGGGCACGCGCCTCGCATTGCCGAGCAGATGCCCTCATCTGGAGCGATCGTAGCGCCGGATCTGCAGGTGAGACGTAACACAGGGTTGAACGATACATGGGTACATGGCATGACCTCGACGAGGGAATGGAATTTCAGGTACCTCGAGGCCGTGTCAAAGTCCCTCGAGGTTAGGTGAGCCCGGCTGAGCGCGTCGGCCACGGTATTGAGGGCACCCGGGACGTGTGTATACACGAAGTCTACCTGTAGTCTGGCCTGCACCATCCAGGCTTGACGGGCACACTCGGCCAGGACGGGGTTCCGGGCGCGTCCCGACCGGAGTGCCTGGACGGTGCCCATATTATCACAGTAGACTTCCACCCGGGTGCCGCGGTCACGGTCGGTTAAGAACGTGCACATCGCGTATACCGTGTTGAGGGCTTCGAGCTCCGCGATGCAGGTAACAGGGTCGTTCACTGGACAGACCCGGCCGGAGTATGAGTATGTCCCGTCTGTACCCCCGATGCCGGACAAGCACGCATCCACGATCAGGCACTTGGTCGGGGGGCCTCGCGGGATGAGGGCGTGGCCGTTCCAACCGTCGGCAAAGCGCAGGAACCATTCGAGGTCCTGCCGCTTCTCCGAGTTGGTGTTGATGTAGTACCCGCCCATCCCCCGGAGGGCCTCGAGCAGTTTACTCACAAAGGGGCGTGCCAGCCGGATACACTTGGCTACATGTAACACGCGCCCGAGTATGGATTGCAGCTGGCGTTTGGTCAGCGACTGTTTCTGGGCAACCGCTCTGACGTGCTCCCGGACCTCGTGTAGCTTGTCCTCGGGGACGGAGAGCGACATGTCTATTGAATTGATCACGATACCGAGCCACGTGACCACTTGGCTGGGGGGCTGAGCTTTTTCTCGGGCCTCGGGGAGGCCTAATTCCTCAAAGAGCCCTCGGGCTATGGCGAAGTCCGAGGCCGCCTTTTCCCCGTCGGGCGAGAGGATGATGAGGTCGTCCAGGTACATGGCGGCCTCGACCCCCTTCTGGCTTAGGATCTTAACTATTGCATCTGCTACACACTGCATGTGGTAGGAGGAGGCACGGGCACCAAAGGGCATCGCCGTATCACAGTAGTATGCCTCCCCCCCACGCAAAACAGAGCAACGGCCAGTCGAGGGGGTCGCACCGGAAGTTCTTGTACGCCCGGGAGATATCGATGGTCGACATGAAATTCCCGGGCCCCGAGGCCACCAGGCGGCCGACGAACCCATCCACGGTCGGGAGGCCATGCTCCCGTTCCTCGCCGTAAACCGAGTTCTTGACGATATAACCGTTGACACTGTCCTCCTTGGGGTACGTCATATCGGTTATCACTCGCCGATCGATGGTCCCTCTCTTCTCACGTGTCATTAGAGGCGACACGTGACACCAGGGTAGGAAAGGGGGGGCCTCGAACGGCCCCATGAGGTTGCTGTACCCCTTCTCCTTCCTGATGAATTTATCCACCTGCTCCGGGTACCCCGTCGCACTGGGGTGGTTGGGTACCCCGCAGGTATCGCTGACCGGCCCGGCGTAACCCAGTGGAAAGCCGAACCTGATGAAGTCGGTCAATTCCTCCCTGCCGGGGATCCCGGAGAGGTATCGGATCCAGACCGGGATGTTGAGGTCCGTGGGGATCTCGATACGGGCCCCGAGGGCGTTGGGTAGGCCCGTGCAACATCATAGATGTGGGCGTGGTCCGGCGGCCCGTGGGCCGCGAACTGCGGCCAGTTGTCCCTCCTATGTCCAGCGAACGCCTCGGGGTCGGTCCGGACTCCGGCGACGGGGATGCCGGTCTCGCAGAATTTTGTCACGGCAGCGAAGTCGATGGGAGTGGGTTTGCGGCCGTCCTCCCGGGGCAATTGCCGAGCCAATTGCTCCGTCTCCCCGCTAACACTACCACAGGCGGGAGTGTATTCCTCGGTGGGCGGGGCTGCACGCTCCGTGCTTCCCCCCACGTGCGCGGCACGCGGTGTTGTTGTCACGTGGGGGGTGACGTCATCAGTCCGGCACTCCTTGACCGGGTACCCCTCGCCGAGTGCACTCGTACCGAGGCCGAGGGGTGCGTCTCGCGCCACGCTCACTCGCGGGGCGCGTCCGGCCCGTTTTTTTAAGCCGTTGCGTGTTGTTTCTGCACTCCTAGTTCGGTGGGGCGGACCGTGTGTCTGGCGTGCGGCGTCCTCCGTGGGGCGGGTGCGGATGTTGGTGCAGCGTTGTCATAACCCGCACCGTACACGAGTTTCCTGTTGCACGCGTGTATAGAGTGCGTGCACATCCGCCCCACCGAATCACAGAACGAACAAACATGGACCCATTTGATCTGCCCGTCCTGATGTCCGTTCCGTAGGCGGCAACCTCGCTCCGAGTTGTACGCCCGGCAGGGGAGCTCTCGGGCCCCGTCCCTTCCTCCGTCTTGACCGTTAGGGGCGCTGGTGGCGGCCGTCATGGCTATGCGTACGCGCTCGTCTTGAATGCGCATGTGGTCCGACCAATACACGCGGCCGGCCTCAACCTGATCGAAGATGTAGTTAGACCACCTCCTAACCGCGGGCCACGGCTGTGTCTGGGCATCCACTGTTACCTGAGAGAGGTGCCTGTACATATCCCGGCGGTCGCCCTCGGGTATCGCCCGCTCGTCCTCCATCATAAGCAAGAACGCGCTCACGTACTCCATGGGTGCCAGGCTTCCCCTAACCTCGAGCTTTTGAGACATGGTATACAGGCCCTCACGTTTGACATACATGTACGGCTTAGAGATCAGTTCATGTACGGTCAAATCAGATGAAAACCTACCGGCCGTGCGGTCATGACGAATGCCCTCGCGGTCGATCTCTCGCTGGAGCAGATCCTCGCTCAGGTAGCGTTCCCTGAGGTGTCTGGGTGCGGGTAGTCTCGATGCCTGGTCCTGGGCCCAGTCTCTTGTCCGGTCATCGGCCGTGGAGCGTGCCTCTCGTACCGTTGGTTGTGTAGCCCTGGTCGGCGACCGTTGCCGTGCCATGGCCTGCATCGTCTCAAACATACTCTCCATTGTCCTACCCATCTTCTCCATGTTTGACTCGAGCTTGGAGATTCTAGCCGTCTTTACCCGCTGTCCGAGACCGACTCGATGTTCTCGTTGGAGGACTCGGCCGTTTCCTGGAGAGTGGCCTCCGACTCCGCCGTGGATTCCGTCGGCTTCGATGTGCTAGGCATCGGGGTATTCCTCGTAGTCGGACCCATTTCTCCTTTCACTGTACCGTATCGCGTGTATGGGGGTGCTAGCCTGTACTCGGGGAGTATGAGGCGAAGCACGTGGCCAAGAGACGAAAATTGGTACTGTAGTATGTGCGTACTGCAGGGCGGGTGAAGGAAAAGTGAGGCCGGGGTCTGGACCGGGCTGTACCACGTGACTGCGTAGTAAGTGTGAAAGCCGCGAGGGGGCAGGAGGGGCGCCCGTGAGGCGCGGTAGAGGGGGACACCGGGGGGAGCAATGACTACCCCTGAGCAAAGCCCATGAGTAACCTATTATTATTATTCAAGAATACAGACACAAACTGTCGTCCGCAGACGTTCTTCCCAGTTAAGGTAAAAAATACAAAAACATTTAGATAGTTATCTTATGACAATGAAATATAAGCATCTTGCCCCCAGGAAAGTCTTCCCACCCATCTATATAAAATCATCATATCTATGGAAGATCGTCAAATATTGGACGAATGTTATTGTCGTGCAACTTTGTTTGAATACAAAACTAATAGAGGCATAGAGGCGAAGCCGAGTGACGATTACGGCTCATTCAAATGAATTGAGTATTGTTTATTTTATGATTTGAGTGTATTGATCTCACCGCTTTCACTGTTGGTGACTTATAAATCTCTAGTCTTGTCTTCTCTCTGAAATCCTGGCCGCTGATTAGTCAATCGCCTATGACGTCGTCTTATATTCACTATACCACGACCGTGGCGTAGTATTGTCACTTTACCAGGGTGATCGTTGAGGTTTTTTTTCCTATGGCTAAACTTGTACCAGGGGTGAGATAAAGTACTGCAGGATGTAGTCATCTATCAGTGGTGCAACACAACCACCACTACACACACACGTTCTACGCATTTCAACGTCCATCAAAGTCCCTCAGAGCTCCCAGAGTATTGACATTGATATGTCCATGCAGTTGTTCTGGCGGATGTTTGGGTAAACAGAGTATGCCATGTGTCCACCGCTGTCTGCACTAAGCTACGATTTATAGGTTGGTCTGGTGAAACCCTGGTCGTGTCAACGAATTCTCACTCTCAGACCAAGGTTTTTTTATAAACTAGGTTCTGAGGAAGAAATAATAGTCAGGAAATATTCACAGCTCACCAAATTCATAATAATGCCTACCGTTATGGTTATTTTGTTAAAAATACACACAAAAGGAAATAATAATATATGTATGTAAAATTGTCTTCAAGAGTGACAAATATCTCACTCTCCGAGCATAAGTCCAGGTCACATAAAACATCTGCTGGGAGAGTAACATAAACATACACGGAAACAGAGTTTGCCATTTATGGTCATATGCAAAGTGGAAAAGGGAGTGTAAACAAACTTTGGAAGTATATCTCTTTAAAAAATGGCAAATCCATTGTGTAGCAACTGCACAATATTTTATGCAGAGCAGTACATACTTGAATATCCAAGTGCATGAGCTCTGCATTTATATCCCATTTAATGAGTTACATATGCTGCAGGCTGAGGTGTGGCATTAGATGCAGCGCAGCCTTGGTGGACTTTTTTGAATTGATATACTTCCACAATCAGTTTGTTTACGCTCCCTGAAATGAAACCCTGTTTTCGGGTATTCAGGTAATGGGAGAAGGTGGCCATGTATTTAACCCTACCAGAGCTAGCGTACTGTAGCTCTGGTGGCCAGTGTATGTGTCCTATTCAATGTGTATCCGTCGGTCTTACTGGGCCCATATTTTGCTCAGCCGTTAATCAATGGCGTTACCTGTTGCTATGCTCTGTATCCATACCACTCAGCAGTCCTCTTAGACGTCAACAAGTGTGGAATTAGCACGAATGACCAATCAGTATTCAGTATTCATGCGGGGTATTATGTGGTAGGTCAAGAGTGTACAGAATAAGAAATCCATGCGATATACTCAAATGGTCGTGCTAGAGTACGTTCTTGAATGGAGGCAAATGAATTGCTTAGTCATCTGTGTCAGTTATTCAAAGCTATAATAACCATTTTAACTGGAAGGTAAAAGGTGGAGACTTATTGGTCCCTATAGGTGTTGGAGTATGTTCGCTTTTTATGACCTCATATTGCATCACCTAATGGAATTCATAAAGTCGGTTAAAAAACGAAAAATACAAACAGTTTGAAAAAAGATCAGTTCAGAATTGCGTTAGATAAAAGCCATCACATTTGCTATATATTTGATGGTTTCTAGGCATCAAGCGGACAACATGCCTGGTCTAAAGGTATATTGTATTAGTGTCAGAAATTTTGGACTCCGGGGCCTGTTTAATAATCTAGGATCTTACATGTAGACCTTTTTCCGTACGCCACAGAGACCCAGAGACGATGTGGATCAACTTTATTCAACACTTATGGACGACTTTATGGACGCCTAAGACTGAGTCTTAGTGAACAGACTTAAATGTCATTTACTGAATGATAACCTTTGTACGAGGTACAGAAACGGGTCTCCATGTTCGATTATAGATTATTAAACGGGCCCCAAGTTTCCATACGTTCTGCATTGTGTACTTCTTATCGACTGTCAAACAAATTATCTTACTTTATCCTTTCTTAACATCATTGGATTAATATCACAGTACTCCTTTGTAACCAACAACCTCGAAGTCCTGACCAACATAAATATGACCACCCACCCACACAGCAGCCCGAAAGAGGTAATATCCCTGGCGTTATGCATACTGTCGCATTTCATGGCCAGAGGTATTTTTAGTCAAAGCCAAATGGTGGCGTTTACTTGTGTACCATTGTTATCCGTTGAATTGGTCTCGCATATTCATACACGTGTCATGGTGTTAGAAAATTGAAAATCTTTTTTTATATTTTGGCTGTGCTGATTCGCGGTTAAAATCGGTTTCTATTGGCCGATATCCTGTTACCGATCTACAGTCAGAAAGCATCGACGGACTTAAATCATAATTGATGCAAAATCAGTCAATGGAAACGACCCAACTAGATAATAACCAAGGATTTTTCTGCTAAGATTATGCAATGTGGCTTCACCAACAGATTGTTACCTACCACATATAAAACGTTAGAATTCTGTCGGATCCGTTTGGGGGTCAAAGATTTAGGAAATTATGTGTATGCTCCTTCTTTGTTCTATGCATACAAGATTGAGGGAGGGTGTGGGGTAACAAGTTTCAGAAATTCAGCGGACGTACTTTATGGATGGTCCATATTTAGAATTCTATATCCAGCAGAACTTTAAAAGATATCTAATGTACAAAAGAGCACCCGCGGGGGGGGGGGGGGGGGGCAAAATGTCTGTCCTCTCAATATTATATTGCATTTAGGAGATCATAATTCACTTTTTTTAGATATTCCCCCACATCATACCTCCGTTATTAGTGATAACTGGATTTGTGGTTCGTTTGCCCTTTATCTGCATTGTACTGACATCTCCTGTACAGCATAATGACGTTTACCTCAACCCTATTACAAGTTTAGCCATAGGAATAACATCAGAAAAAAATACTCAATGATCACCCTAGCAAAGTGACAGAGGCGGAGTGAATATGAGATGTTGTCATACGCTATATATTAACAAAATGGATTTGTGAAGTAATTTGAATTATTCTGATAATAGTAATGCTGTTTAGTGTCAGTGAAAGGAGTGAGATATATTCAGAACTGTGCTCGAATCATGAAATATGCAATACTTCACTTGTTTGGATTGGCGGTAATCGTCACTCGGCTTTGACTCAATGACAATTGAGTAAATAAAGTGACAGTGGCAGAGTGAATATGAGATGATGTTATATGCTATCAACTAACTCATTACATTATTCACACCCAACTGTACATTTTTGTATTTAGTCAGACGAGAAACTAGTTCTGTTGGAACTCTTATGTAGACGTTCTTGAGGACGGCCGTAATAACTGCTATGCAGAGGCCCGACAATGTACGCTTCTTTTGTGCAATAAAAAAAAATAAATAAATAAAAAATAAAACTCGGGCTCTCTGTTATCTTTAATATCTGTCTTTATGCAAACATACACATTTTTAACATTTCCTCACAAACTTTCTTGTGAATAACAAGTTTTTTGTTTATTTCAGGCCTTGAGGTCTCACGACGAAGAACCATGTCTGTGATCAGTGTGCCGAGGTCCCTGTGGACTCCCTTCCAGGAGAAGAGCTACGAACTCGATCTCATCAAGAAGCGTGCCTACAAGTTGATGGGTGAGTTCAACTGCGTGGTCCTGGAGTACAGAGACTGGTTCAACCGGCGCCACCAAACCTTCCTCCACGTCCTCAAGAGTGTGCAAGCTGAAGCCCCGACCATCGTCCCCCATGAAATCAGGACCGTGACTGACTTCAGGAAGGTGCTCAAAGTAGGTCAGAGCCTCACACGCACCGGGTTCAGGTTCCGAGGCAAGGAACACCTCGAGCAGTTCCTCGAGTTCTGGGAAGAGTTCCTGAGGCTCAAAGAGTACCTGGACAATGATTTGCTTATTGAAGTCACGGCATTCCTGGCTACCGTTGACAGGCTTCGTAAGCCTGAGCTAAAGCAGGAGATAGATGACCTACATAATGAGTTGACAGAAAGATGCTCAGAGCTGTTTGACTTTGGGAATATCTCCAATGATAAAAGCAACCTCTTTATATACAAGCTCACCATGGCTGATCGTCGCTTTATCGGCTTAGTTGGGTTTATTCCCTACGTTTTGGACTACGCGACAAAATTGTGTTTCCTCACTGGAAAGCTCTTCATTGAAAGGTTATGATATTAACAAAATTTAAAATTCTCAGTGAAGTTCCTGAGGCTCAAAGAGTATCTTGACAATGATCTGCTTTTTGAAGTCACAGCATTCCTGGCTTCCGTTGACAGGCTTCGCAAGCCCAAGCTGAAGCAGGAGATAGATGACCTACATAATGAGTTGACAGAGAGATACTCAGAGCTGTTTGACTTTGGGAATATCTCCAATGATAAAAGCAACCATGGCCGATCGCCATTTTTTCGGCTTAGTCGGGTTTATTCCCTATGTTTTGGACCAGGCGACAAAATTGTGTTTCCTTATTGGAAAACTTTTCATCGGAAGGTTATGATATGAACCAAATCTTAACCTCTGGGAGGAGTTCTTTAAGCTCAAGGAGTACCTGGACAATGATCTGCTTATTGAAGTCACGGCATTCCTGGCTACCATTGACAGGCTTCGCAAGCCCGAGCTGAAGCAGGAGATAGATGACCTACATAATGAGTTGACAGAGAGATGTTCAGAGCTGTTTGACTTTGTGAATATCTCCAATGATAAAAGCAACCTCTTTATATACAAGCTCACCATGGCCGATCGCCGCTTTATCGGCTTAGTCGGGTTTATTCCCTATGTTTTGGACTACGCGACAAAATTGTGTTTCCTTATTGGAAAACTTTTCATTGAAAGGTTATGATATGTACCAAATCTTAATCTTTGGGAGGAGTTCTTTAAGCTCAAGGAGTACCTGGACATTGATATGCTTATTGAAGTTACGGCATTCCTGCCTACCGTTGACAGGCTTCGCAATCCCGAGCTGAAAGCAGGATATAGATGACCTACATAATGAGTTGACAGAGAGATGCTCAGAGCTGTTTGACTTTGGGAATATCTCCAATTATAAAAGCAACCTGTTTATATACAAGCTCACCATGGCCGATCGCCGCTTTATCAGCTTAGTTGGGTTTATTCCCTACGTTTTGGACTATGCGACAAAATTGTGTTTCCTCACTGGAAAGCTCTTCATTGAAAGGTTATGATATGAACCAGATTTAAAATTCTCGGTGAAGTTCCTGGGGCTCAAACAGTATCTTGACAATGATCTGCTTTTTGAAGTCACATCATTCCTGGCTACCGTTGACAGGCTTCACAATCCCGAGCTGAAAGCAGGAGATAGATGACCTACATAATGAGTTGACAGAGAGATGCTCAGAGCTGTTTGACTTTGGGAATATCTCCAATTATAAAAGCAACCTGTTTATATACAAGCTCACCATGGCCGATCGCCGCTTTATTGGCTTAGTTGGGTTTATTCCCTACGTTTTGGACTACGCAACAAAATTGTCTTTCCTCATTGGAAAGCTCTTTATTGAAGGGTTATGATATGAAGCAAAATAAGCAGGGAATGTGCAGACTATAATCAAATTGAAAGAGAACTTGTGTAATATTCAGAACTTTATGGCTGTTGTCATCATGTATATAAGGAACTATTGTGATATTAACTGTTACACTTGAAGTGTCTACAAACGGGATACTATATTTATGTGTGATATATGATTTATAAATAAACCTTTCATTCATGGTTTTTGAATTTTCATTTATGTATTGTCAAAGACCTAAGAGCGACAACTATGATTTATACATTCATAGCATACACCAAACATTTTACAAATGCATAAAACATTCATTACAGATAGGATGAGAAATAAGATTCCTCATTCAAATGAACATTTATGAGAATTGCTCCAGTTATTAGCACTGTCCCCTGGCTATATCTCACATATAGTATCGACCAATATGTGGTCATTCTCCCCAAAAAGAAGAAATATCCCTATGTCTCTGCAATAAATGAAAGCTTTATTGCAACCTTGCTTTCTCATTATCCATCATTAAAGACGATATAACTGGAGCTATGCAATCTGTACGGGATGTTTTCCACATTTATATGACTTTACATATATATCTGTGTTATTAGTAATAACAGGAGTTGTGGTTTATTTGCCCATTATCTGCAGTGTACTAACACATCTACTCTACAGCATAATTTCGTGTATCTCATCCTTGTTACATGTTTAGCCATATGAATAACATTGGAAAAAGATACTCCAAGACCACCCCAGTAAATTGACAGTGGAAGAGTAAAACTAAAATTATGTCATATGCTATATATTACCTAAATTGATTTGCGAAGTAATTTGAATTATTCTGATAATTGTGATGCTGTTTAGTGTCAGTGAAAGGAGTGAGATAAATACAGAATTGTGCTCGAATCATGAAATGCACAATACTTCACTTGTTTGGATAGGCCAAAATCAGCCTTTGACTCAATGACAATTGCCCTTCCAATTGTTTTGTGTATTTATATGATACTCTCACTTCACCAACAAAGAGTATGTTACTGGGTTACATATAGGGCCGGAAGTGAATGCTAGTTTTGCTACCATCCGCAAGGAAATAGTAAGATAGCGCCACTTTAGTGTTGTTTTCTTGCTTTTTTGTTTTTTTTATTTGACAATAATGACAGTTCAGTCGCCCTTGATTGGGCGTTCTTCCTAGTTGAGGTACAACCACTTTTATCAATTATTATAATCTATAGATAATGTTGAGACGATGCTGAAAAAACAATTAATTGATAAGATCCATTGATAACTGGTCCTGCCACCTGGTGGTTTTGATGGAGTCGGGGGCTAAGATGGCCGCCTCCATAGCACTATAGCAGTGTGCCATATAGTGATGCTAATAAAGTGAAACTGCTGTAAATATCGATGTAGATACTTCACACACTAAACATACAAAAAGGGGGCTGTCAAGGCTTCGTAAAATGAAATTACTTTACCAGTGAACAGAAGGCAAAACTCTAATACATGTATATAAGTTCGGCGTACTCATGGAACCCTAGACGCATACATATTATCTAACGTATTCGCCATTTAAATATGCAATAGTGACTTCTGGCTTATACAAGGAACTATTGTGATATGAATTGTTGGTTGACTCGCGCGCGCTCGGATATTACTACGCGTTAACTCCATGCTGCATATGACCGCTTGTATCTGAAACCAGTCTATATTGTATTGAATATCTGATCAGTGGCGCGCTGATTTAGTTCATTTAGGTGTGCACTATTTTTACATATGCACTTTTTTTTGCGTATCCGCTGGGCATTTGCAGCCCGGAGCATACGACATATCTGAATGCTCTGTGTATGGTAATACACACTCCTCATGTGTTTTCTATGAACACTTTGCATTAGGTGGATATATCTGTGTGCTCTGTGTATGGTGATGCACACTCCCCATATGTTTTCTTGAGACACTTTGTATGAGGTGGTTAATAAATGTAAATTGTTGCTGTGTGTGAAACAGTGAATACGCCGGCCGAAAATACGGAGATTACGTCGTAAACATATACAATAATAGATGTTTTTTCTGACAGGCGGCTGTTAACCACGAGGGGTTGACGCGTAGTAATACACGAGCGCTAGCGACGTCAACCTCGAGTTTTGTTGTGGTTTACGGTGGTTGTCGTAGTCGTGGTTTACTGATTCCCCATACATTATCAACGGGGGCTTTGTATACAATGGATAATTAGTAGAAACCGAACGAGAGTTAGACTTGACAATGTTTATGCCACGACAGGAAGGTTGTGTATTACTACACGAGGCGTAGCCGAGTGTAGTGAGGAGCAAACCTGACCAGAGTGGCATAGACATTGACAAGTCTAACTCGAGTTCGGTTTCGTATTTATCCTACCTCGTCTATGTTTTTGCCTTTTACTAAAAGATAAATATTGAGTCAATGACCAACAGAACTTTTTTCATAGTAGCTGACATCCTGCTCTCTGATTGGTCAATATTGTTATTACTCTAGTGGCATAAAAAACACTTTATGTCACGGCCTACCACATACAATTTCCCTATGTTAAGTCTATGGCGGTTTTTTATTAGGGGTTGGATAATAAACGGGAGGACAATACGTATCTATGAGAAAAGATGAGAAAATGTAGCATGTAGCTGTAGATACGCCGAGATTTTTTTTTTTTTTTTTTTTCTGTGTTTATACTGCGAAAGCTTCAGCTATCGCCGGTATGAGTGCCCTCACAGTTGCCATGGTACACTCATATAACTTATATTACAGATAAATCAAATTTAGTACATCAAGTAGGCATAAAACAAAGTACTTGATTAACAAAACAAAGAGTTCATGTTGTTCGACAGTCCCAGACTGTCAGTCCACCACACAGTTGATGCAAAGTTCAGTGGTATTCCACCCATCATTGCTGATAGTCTCTGTTCATATGTGGCTCATTAGCTCAACATTCCTTTTTCTCTTCTCCTATCTGTAGTGCCATAAAAAGGGCGACATACACATATTTAGATACAAGATCATCACAATGTAGAAAAAATATAGCTGTCATAGACCAAATGCAGACTGAACAAGGGAAAACATAATAGTTGGTTAAATAGTTGGCTGTTTTAGCAATCTATGGATGGTGTCCCTTTTCATTTTCAACTTAAACTTATCTCGATCCCTGATTTGTCTATTATCCAGACATAGCCCATTCCATAGCAAGGCACCTCTATAGATTGCACTCGATTTATATCTTTCAATTTTAGGTCTAGTAACTTCAAACGAGATTCCCTCCGAGGCTCTAGTATGCCTTTCATTCCTTTTAATCATTTCGATGTCATTTCTTCGAGCAAACATATAATTTAACAGATGGCAATTCTTGTAGCAGGGCCGGTGTGTTCTCCATGTCCGTGCTTGTAGAAACTCGACGTTTAGTTCTGTGGAATCCGCCAGGCGGGACGCTCATAACGCCAAAATCGGCTTCATCTGTTTCACACCAGGTGTCGTCAGGGTGCATGCAATGACTCAGTGAGAGAGCCATGCGATCTCTACCATCGTTTCTGACACTGCTCATACTCATTGAGTCACAGTCTTTATATTTTTTTCAATCATTGCTTATTATAAAGGGAACAAATCGAAATTCGGATATAGTACATCTAGATAAATGGCGAGTACTACTGATATTTATGCAAAGCATTAGACTACAGGTGGGATCATCAGAAAGTAATGAGAAACATAGCACCCAGCTTAGTGCTATTTCAGAGGGTGATACTGACTTGTCGAGGTGAATATTGTTTTATCCTACCCCGCATATAAATCTCCATAGACTTAACATGGTGTGACTGTATGCCACGGTTATGCCATAGAAATTGTATATGCCACTGGTAAAATATAAAGTTAAAAACATGTGACAGGGTAGGATAAAAAACTAAACATCACGAACTTTCATATGATTGTTTATATGGCATTCACTGTCTTCTGCTACAGATATCATTCAGCTCCGCTTCGTGATATCATTCCGCAAAGACAACTCATGCCATATAAACAATCATATAGAATTTTGTGATGTTTCTGGATGGTTCTTGATGCTCAGTCCCTTCTGATATCTAGGAAGAACTGATAACATGAGTGCCATTCTTGTCTAGAAGGAGCCACTCGCTAGGTTACTGTGGAATAATATGGAACTATTAAAGGCATATCCTACAATTTACAGTGGCGTCACCTGGTGATTTTTAAATATTGTCATGCATCTGTAAGAACTGGTTCCTTTGGATTCATTGTATTTCCAAATAGGTGAATATACCATTTTGTCCAGTTTATTAAATTCAAATAGGTAAATTAAGCCAATCTAAGCATGACTGATTTACATAGTAAATGAATTGAAAAAAAAAGTTTTCTTCAATTCTCTGAAAAACAAGGATGGTAGCCTATGGTCTAAAAACAGAAATTTGTAGTATTGTACAGATACTAAATTTCCTGAAAGTATTAAGAATATGACATGGGTTTTACTATGTGAAAAACAATATTTTTGGATTTCTATATATTCTTTTATAATATCAGTCTCTAAATAAAAATCTAGCATGATGAACCCCGGTAATCCTATTTTTCGTTGTGTATACGCCTCATATATAGACGTGTTGAATGTATACGACCTGCGTATACATGATATTTCTCTCCATATACGCTTTGCGGCAAATACAGCCATTACCCTGACGTATAGAAGAGGAAACGTGTCAATATACGGCCAATACATGCACTTACACGAAGACGTATATATATGAACTAGGAGCAAATAGAATATTCATCCTTGATGAATGAGAGTGTAATTATAAATGAATAACAATTAAATGAGTTAGATTCAGTCTATGGATGACTTTCTGTAACCAACTTGCACCCAGTCAACTAGCCATATCTGCAATTGCCTGAGTCGAGGATCCAAATATATCAAGCACCAGTGGGTCAATGAGGTATTTCGGTCTCAGGTGGTTGGTCATGGTCAACTGACCATGCCTCTAAAACTCTGAGACACTGGCACCCTGCTCCTTTCCCACTATCACAGCGAATAGCACGCAGATGGTGAAGGGATAGTTTCCTGAAAGCACGCTGGATGTGTATATATGTGACCACTCTAACCTCTAGATGATGTACATTATCCCACCCCTGGTACAGGTTGTGCCATTGAGTTAAGTTGAAATAAAATACCCAACGCTCACCTACGTAAAGTTACAGTACTACGCCATGGTGGTGGCAGAGAACGTAGCAACGTAGCAACCAATGAACGTCGCGTTAAAAAAATAGTTCCGGCGCCATTGTTTGAACCGCAGCTGCAGCAACGATAGTTCCGACGCCATTGTTTGAACAATTCAATACATGATTATATTATTGCTTAAAATCGACTGTAAGGTCCGTGTTGGGGGTGAGATAAAAACAGAACCGCTTTCGAAACATATTTTGAACCACTACGCTCACTCGTTTGGATGCTACGCCTCGTGACGATTACTACGCATCCAAACTCGTGGCGTAGTGGTTCAAAATACGTTTCTAAAGACAGTTCTGCTTAATAGCGCATGAAGCACGCTCTCATAAACTGGTGGTTTTCGCGCAGTGGTTGTGTTACAAACGCATTGAATGTGCTTGTGTGGTGGGAGGGGATGAGATAGTGGCATAAAACCCAGGAAGTGGTCCCGATTTTCGCACTGCGGTCAATACTAACGTACCGGTAACAGCAAGCATCTTCACTTGTCTGCTGAGATGGGGACTAGGACCAGCCCAGGGATAAGGAACACTCGTCCTGTAATAGACAGGTCTGGCGACATCTGTCATATCTCATCCACACTCTCCCCCCATAGTCTGCAGTCCCTGGGTACACTTCTGAAGGGGTTGATCACAGGGTTGGTACACACACCCCCTGCTGGCACCCTGGAGTCTCTACCCCCACTTACTGAACCCCATTACACCAGCCAACCAATCATCAACTCCGGCACGCCACTTAACAAGGGACTTGAGTTTTCACATTTACATGTACTCAGGAAACCTATGGAGCTCCCTCTCTGATTAAATCACTTCTAGTGTCCCACCCTTATGGCCGTCCATATATATCCACCCAGTGCCAAACGAAGCCAATTGTCTGTGTGTGTGTGTCTTACAAACCTGCTATTACTACGCGAGGCAGTCGTTGTCGGCTCATGGATTTTAACCCCCTTCTAACGTGTGTTACAGATATGCTAACCCTGCAGCTTTGTTGCAATGATTCAAACCGAATTAAGTTGGGGTAATAGGCATATTTTGTAATATTGAAGAACTCTGTATCTGTTACAGATTACTATTTTTAATGGATGTATAGGTATACATTTGAGTGTTTTTTTAGGTTTCTCTGGTGCGCAATAATCGTCTTTCCGGAATAAAGATCTACTTTTTATTTTGTATTATTCCATTTTATTCATGATACATTTGTCGCAGACCACCGGTTCATGGTCCATGTCCTCACAACCGGGCCTAGCTTAACCTATCCGGCGGTGTGATATGAGTCGCTATCCTATGCCTGTACTTTTTGAACGGGTTGGTTCGGGTATTCCTTGGTAAGTCAGGGAGATGTGGAATCTGCAACCTAGCATAGCCTAGTACACAAAAGCAGACTCCAGACACTTTCGGGTATAATAAAGTTTATTGAGACCTGTCTCTTTCTATACAGTCACCTGGCACGGAATGTGCTTGGTAGTGCAAGGTGAGAGGATCTGTTCTCCTCACCGCTGAAAGGTTTCCGAAGAAACCTAGCAGTTCTCTGAGGCTCCAAGTGTTCACTCAATGGAGAGGAACGCACAAGTAACCTGTCGACCCACTGCAGACTCGGCCTATATATACTGGCTGAGTTACGTAATGTGGTTGAACCCATAGTATTTGCATACACGGGTCTGCCGGCTTTACCGTACATCCGGGATTGGCACTCTCGGCACCTAGTGTAAAGTAAACAAACTACTGTTCGACTATCCTGACCCCTACACATTGATACTTAGGTTTTTCATTTCAGTTATGGAGTTATTTACATCCATAACTAGTACAGTTATAGTAAAATAGATATGGATATGAACTGTGAAAGGTTTATGTATATGATGGTGGTGGATCGGTATTGTCCATTGATTTCTGAAACCCATGTTAACTTTGATTATGTGGAAATCCCCATTGATATCAACAGTAACTTTATTGCAATCTCTAATTGTAATGAGATCTCAGATACTTTTGAAGTACCTTTTTAAATTGAATATTGCAAATTACTGAAAAGTCTGTCACAAAGCTTTGATCCTCTCTGAAGATGCACTTTGGATAATCAAACAGGCGCTTTCTGTTATGCTTGAATTTCATTCCTACTCACCAAGCATACTGAACCCGAGTTCTCTATGGATGTCTGTTTACGGTGAAGTGCATGTTATAAATGTGCATGCGTCTGCTACACCTCACATCATGATATCATAGTATTATATACCTGAAAACATCAAGATATTATATCATTATATATCTGTATACGAATATCTCACACTTTACTGACCAGCTGTAAAGATTCCTTTCTGCACACTGTGCACTAACTAAAGACTCATGGACTCCTTACCACGTGACTTGTTTTAAAATGACGTTTTTAATGATTTCCATGTACACATATAGAGTATTTCTGAATTCTTACTTAATATGTCTCCATATAATATAACATGTGAAAAATACCCTTGGGCCTGCATTAAATTTGAAAAGATTTTCCTTTCAAATTATTTATTGAGAATTTACCAGTGGAACAAAATGCAATGCTAGAATTATCATCACCCAACAGACTACCAACATGAGTGAATGTCTACTAGGTCATTGCCATCTGGGAGAAAAGACCCGTTATGGTTCCGGTTACAACGCTCATGCCCCAGTCACACAGGCGTAAAAAAACGGCGTTTTCCGTGTACGCACGTCTACGTTTTTCTACACATTTTGAAATCTACAAATACGTTGTAAAACGCCGCAAAACGCGGAGATACGTAAAGGAAAGTCGGAACGCGCCGAAAAAACGTGACAATACGTACAGAAGCGTAAATAAGCGTTGAAGAACGTTGAGAAGCGTTCTAAAACGTTAATGAAACGCAAACATATACGTTCCAAATCCGTAGCTAATATGTGGTCCCCACCAATTGAAATACGTAGAAGAAACGCCAAAATTTACGCCAGTGTGACTGGGGCATAATTAGTGGTAGTTCCCTGCCCCAATAGAATATGGGACAGGTAACGCCCACCTATAGCCACGTGTGATCGCCCTTGAACTTTTGCTGTTTTCCACTGATTTTCAGTGGCAAGGAGGGTCTGCACAACCTCTCGGCATCACGAGATTTCTCAAATAACTTATCTGAACTCGTTTGAAATGCATGGAAATATGGTATAAAAGAATGGCACCGTTTCTACAAATAGAGGAATAACTACAAGAATGTTTATTCAAAGAAATATAACAAATTTCGCCACGCCCTCTAGCAGGTAAACCAGCGTAAACAAGCTGTTACCCATAATGCACCAGTAAATGGCGGGCGTAACCTGGCCATTTATGTGAGTGGGCACATAGGCTAGGCTTCCAGGCTAGCTTAGTGGTAGCTATAGTGTAGAGGACTGTTTAAAAGGCATCAGTTCGCCTAGAGACATGTGCACCCTGTTTGAAGCAAGGCCACGGTGGTCTTTGTTCGAGTTCAGAGTGGCAGGGGACCCGTTATGGCTGATACTGACGGGGCACCCGTTCGACTCCCCTTCACCACAGTCTCACTCTCCCAGCAGAGATCCTGCGCTCTACTTCCTGCGGCCGCTTGTATATATCCTGCCCCAACATGTCTGTTTGGGACCAAATCTGGCGACTACGCCTGTTTTTGAGGGCGTTTGGGGGTATTTTGTGTTCTACTTGTAAATAGAGATGAATATATTTATATGGTAAATAAAATACTCTCATTTCTGCTATTATCATTTTCAAACCAGACACAGTCTCTGGGATTACTTTCCAGAGATGAAAGCACATTATGTGTTGCCTTGTATAACTTTTGACAGTTACCTTGTTTTGAATCTGAAATCTTCGCTGGTGTTCCCTGCCCTCAGTGGAACTGGGACCCGTTTCAATAGTCTGTAGGACGTCCGTTATTGGGTTTAGTGACACAATAGAGGTACTTCGCGTTGCAGTTGTTAAGGGACAACCGTTTGTGGGACATAGGGTAACAGACAGGCGCAAATAGTGGCTTGTACCATTTCAGAAGTGGCTGTCCGGTCACTAAAAGGGTCACTATAGTGTCTATAATAGCGAGAGGGTATACCCTCTCGTTTCTATTGTCACAAACGTGTAACTTCTCTTCCCATAGGAATTAAGCTGTGAAACTGTAACCCCAGTTAGGGACACATACAACTTATAAACATGCCAAATATTAAGGAGATTGGCTCATGCAATCCAGAGATATTCACATTGGAATTTTGTCATGACAAGTGTTGCTCTGGTGGCCAGTGTAGAATTATTCATGGCTGTCTCTAATTTATGCAGTGACCTTCACTTTGATGGCACTTGTTCCCGGTATGACATAAGTATGTGATGTGGGGTACCCCACATGTTTTTCCGCTATGCTGTCCCAAACTAGGGACACATCCACAATAGTGACAAGACACACCTCCCCTTTAGTGACATGCCTATTGCAACGATACCAAACTTTTTCTGTTATTCAAGTCACTATTGGCGTCACTAAACATGTCACTAAGTGGTTTAGTGACCCATTCTATTGAAACGGCCCCCAGGCTTTGGGTTGGGGCAGAGACCAAGCCAGCGCTAGCGCCGCGAAAGATCTGGGGGGAGAGTGCCACCGTCTCAGGATCTGTTACAAATGACAGCAGCCACAGGGTCAGATGGCAGCTTTCAGAGAAAACAGCCAACTGAAATCAGCCGCCCATCAAACAGCCCCCTGCCCTGCCCGGGGAGAGGTGAGGGGCAGAGAGCGAGGGGTCGACCCACTCCTGGGGCCCGTTTAATAATCTGGGATCGTACATGAAGACCCGTTTCTATCTCTAGCGCCTGGTTCATGTTTAATCATATTTAGGTCTGTTCACTAAGACGGTATTGGCCGTCCATAAGTTTTCAATAAACTTTCACACAGGTAGTCCCTGGGTCTCAATGACATACTAAGGCCCGGCGTCCACCTACTTTGATAGAAATTTAGACCTGCCGATATGGCACCGATACAAAAAGCAAATATCGGAGACACATCGGGTACGGTGCAGAATCGTAGACACATGTCAACAAATGCCAATCCAC
The DNA here is from genome assembly GCA_950022655.1 of Alentia gelatinosa. Classification (NCBI taxonomy): domain Eukaryota; kingdom Metazoa; phylum Annelida; class Polychaeta; order Phyllodocida; family Polynoidae; genus Alentia; species Alentia gelatinosa. The sequence continues at coordinate 60,119,415 of OX465586.1, read as the reverse complement.
CACGCATTGTATGGGTTTTTTATCGGTGTCTAATCGCAGAAACGTGGCCAACTGCCCCGATATTAGGTGCCCTTCCGACGTGATTTTGATTTTTCATCGGGAAGTGCATTGTAGACCATATCGGAGCCATATCGTAGTAGGTGGACGCCGGGCCTTAGAAAGAACCTGATGAGTATTTGGTCTGTGCCCTCGGCGAATAGGGACTCAGACCAAGCACGAAAATATTTCTGATTTTATCTTAGCCTGGAAATATCTATCTGTTTATCATCCGTTGAGAATTAGTTACCGTACTCGCATGCCTGTTGAGAACGAGTTCCAAATGTTAAGCCTATGGACGTTTATTCCAGGCTAAGATAAAGAATAGGGACTTTATGTATTATCCTCGATTATTAAACGAGTAGGGGACACAAGGGTTGACAAGATTGGTGTGCGATGAGAGGTGTATTATTGACGATGCATATGCAGCGTTTTTAGTGTGGGCCACGCGCTCATTTACTCTGCCTAATGTTGGAGTGGTCACATAGACTTTGAGCTTGCTGCAAAAATCTCCCTTCGCTATCTGCATGCCAACTCTGTGACACTGGGGAAGGTGCAGAAGGCTAGTGTCTCAGTGTCCTAAAGGCATGCCCGGCTGATCATAACCAATAGTTATCATAGCTGAAAGGCTGAACTATATTTGTATTCAAATTAAGTTTTATATTTACAGGCAGAGGTTATTCTATGACAGCAATCTCTGTTTATATGCCTGGACACTGGAGTTTAGAGAGAAGTTGCACATGGAAAGATATTTGTGTTATGTAGAGAATTCTCCTCATAAGTTCAGATAATGGGAAAGTATACCCCACACCATTGCCTGAGACCTGTGCAGCTAGTCTGATTTTGTATCTGGTGTGTTCAGGTGGCCTGTAATATTATTCTTGGGAAGTTCTTCTCTCCGCTTCACTCGGTTGGAATCAGTTTGCTCATACCAAAGTGTCATTGTCCTGTCTTTGTATGTCCTGTCCTTATACTGTCTGTACCACATTAGATGATATTGTGTCATTTTTGTAGCTATTGTTTAAAAAAAGAATGAAAAAAAAGAGCAAGCGGGTGTTGATCGAGTAGAATTGTACTGCTAGGGATGATCTACTATCCCTTGATAAGTCCCACATTAGGGAAATTGGTGCTTGACATATGGTGCTGTACATCACTAAATGATATGTTCTTCCTGCCATGGTGTAGGACAGATGCTTTGTACACACCTTTTATTGGATGTTGTTGTATTGTTTAATGTGTGACCTGAACTTATTCTACGATAGAGAAGGCTATGCATATAGTCTAAGGAGAGACTTTGTACTGGAAGATGAGACTTGAAATGAAATGAAGAGCTTGCTCAGCTGAAAAAAAAAGAATAGGGTGATCACGTAATACATTTTACATTCCAGTCAAAGGATTAATAACTAATACAATATTAAAATGCAATCTTAGGGTATCTTCATATTGAAAATTCAGCTAGAATTTCTATTTGAAATGAAATACTAAGAAATGAAGAAATCTTTAATGGATGATCTCATATTTGAACTATATGGGTTTGACACCTGTTAACTATGAAGGATATTCATTGAGTTGTTGTTTATTGACAATCTTCATTGATTTTACAAAAGTTATCCATTTTGTCATTGATGTCGCATACATTTCTTGTTGGCAATACTTACAGCAATGCTATCAGCCAAAATGCTGGTTTTCGTAGACATGCGGTTTTTATACCGGTACATAACGTATTCATGAGGGCAGACATGAGCATATCGGTTTTATACATATCGTTGTATTCTACATTTCTATACATAACCATTTGTTTACTGGTAAGAGTTGCACTAATAGGAATATTCCTTGCTCCATGAATAGATTTTCCTAATAACATACATTTTTATGGATTTACACTTCGGTTAAAAAACGATAGGTGATTATGGAATAATAAGTTTGAAATGATACCTTCTAGGTAGAGGGCATAAAATGGGAGTTTTAAAAAGATAACGTGCAGAAGTTGCGAAATGGGTGTGGGAAAGAAGGTTTGTGAGGACTACCGTGAGAAGACATCAGTTTGGTGTACTCATAGTGTGGGAATGGCAGAAAACGAGCAAAGAAAACATCCAAGAACAATGCCATAAATTTGAACAACCCGTGAGTCTGAACTTTACGATACATGTACATCCTGCAAAAATGAAGCTCCGCCTGGGAATGTGACAGAATCTAGAGGGATTCCATCGTTTTGTTTTATTTTTCATACCACTTTATCCATATTACTTTCCTGATATTTTGTTTTCTTCGAACAGTAATCAGAATAAGTACTTCATTCATTGTGATTAATGACAGTCGTTAGCGCTACAGGGACCTCGGGTGTGGACACTGCACGCAAACCCCCATTTATTTCATATATATACGCCACCGCGTAAATGCGCATATTTTTTTTTATTTTTTATTTTTTATTCGGCACATAATTTATGACAGCATTATTCGCTTACATTTGAGCGATCTTCCATAATGGGGTCAACATGGAGAGACAGCACAGTACTTGACAAGACATCACAGGACAGGAATACAATATGTACAGAATTTACCAAGTCACACAACCAATAAACATCCTTTTTAGGCATCATATCCATGATTAACATCATTACAAAGAATAATTTTATTCACCGTTGTACTAGCTACTCAATGTCTTCCATATTTACAATGTTTGGGAGCCATTCCTTCACTTTAAGTTTTAAAATATCTCCTACCGGTAGCCTTTGCACATCAAACGGCAACTTTTTCCAATATTCATTCCCTTTATTTATGGGAGATTGCCTTAACTTTTCCAATCTGATTTTAGGAAGTTTTAACTTAATCTTTTCATCTAGCCTTGTTCTTTTTATTGGATTTTCAAAAATATGATTAGCATCTTCTGCCCACCAACGGATAATAGTAATTATATGTAAGGCTCTTCGCGTTGCTAAGGGCCTCATTTTGCACTTTTCATAAATAACTTCTCTACTTAAGTCTTTTGCTCTTTTTACTCCTAGAGCAACTCGCATGGCATTATTTATATGAATTTGCAATTTTTGTTTTAGTTGCTTACTCATACAGAGATGCACAACGTCTGCATATTCTATTATGGGGACCAACATATGTTTAAGTAATTTTATACCAGTTTCTGCATTTAATAAAAAACGTGGTTTTCTGAATTTGAACAGTTTATGATTGAATTCTTTTGTAATTTTCTCATAATGATCCCTCATAGACAGATTACTGTCCAACATAACTCCAAGATACCTGTATACCTTCACCGCAGCTAGAGTAGTCAGTCCGATCTTGACAGTTTGAGCTTTATCTAGGTTTCGGTGATTACCAAACCACATTATCTTTGTCTTACCATAATTAAGGTATAACTCATTTTGTTCTGTCCACAATCTTATTTCTAAAAGATCCTTTTCCATTCTTATTCTAGCTTCCTCCTGAGTATTTCCTTCCACTATGAGTGCTATATCATCAGCGTAAAGTACTGGTTTGGCATAGTTTAAAGAAGCGATAATATCGTTTATAAAAATAAGAAAGAGCAATGGACCTATTACTGAACCTTGTGGTACCCCGCTAATTACTTTTTCTTCCCTTGAGATCTCTCCCCCTAGTTTTGTTTTAACCTTTCTGTTACTTAAATAGTCGGCTATTAATTTTATCATATATGGGTTTACACGTGCCTTGGAAAGTTTATATATTAATAAGTTATGTCTTACAGAATCGAAAGCCTTTCGAAAATCTATGTATGTAACTACTATAACCTTTCTATTATTTATTTGTGTTAAGATTTCGTTAGTTAAGCTAAAAATTGCCTGGACTGTCGATCGTTTCGGAAGAAACCCAAACTGTTCTGGTATAAAAAATGTCTTATCCATTAATTCTTGATAAAGTCGAGCATGTATAATCTTTTCATATATCTTAAAAAATATAGCTCAGTACAGTGATCGGGCGCCAATTATTATAATTTGCCAAATTTCCTTCTTTCGGTAGTGGAGTAATTACTCCTAATTTTAGAATTTGCGGAAAAATACCTTCATCTAGTGTAATATTTATTATATTTGGTAATTCCTTCTTATTAACTAAAAATAATACTTTCAAGTGTTCCGATTTTATATACTCAAATCCAGTACTTTTACCATTTTTTATGTTTTTAACAACCCTTTCTACCTCTTTTTCATCTGTTTTATCGATTTTCGGTACATCTAGAACTACCTCTGGGGTCGCAATGCCATACGTTTCTGCGAGTTCATTTCTTGCTGGTTGATCTTGATTAAGTGACATCGTACCCATATCTACAAAATACCTATTGAGTTCATTACTAATTTCCTTGGTAGTCTTTCCTGGTATAGTCAGTACTTGCCCATTTTTCTTTACTTTCCCTTTCCAAACTGTATTCAGTTGTCTCAAATTTTTTTTCGGATTGCTAATGTTATCCTTTAGATTCTGTTGAATCCTCCTGGCCCTAACAGTTCTTAACCCTTTGTTTATCTGCCATCTTAATTTCCTTACAGCTCTAAGATTTATAATATATAGAGGATCCATTGGGTCTAATTTGTTTAAACATTTCATTAACTTTGTTCGCTGATCTATATTTTCGCTTAATTTTTTGGGAAGGACTATTCCTGCCTTTGTTCTGATAAGCTTTTCTTTGACAGGGTATCTAGTATCAAATTCTCTGCAAAGGTGATTTACTAATTCTTCACATTTTGTGTTTGGATCACCAATCTCCACATTCGAATTATATGATTCCATTATTTCTTCGGCTATATTACTATTGAAGGATTTTAAGTTTCTGAATTTAATTACATTTCGAGTGTTTTTATCTCTTATTTTCTTACGAGTCCCAAAAATCATTACATGATCAGAGATAAAATAATTAATGTTACCAGAGATGTTTAAGCATTTACTATTTGTGTATATATGATCTAACGTGCTTTTCCCTTCATTATATAAAAAAGTTTCTTTAGTCTTCAGCATATCTAAGTTATTATCTATTAAAAATTGTTTCATAATCTTATATTTGTTACACCTTGTTGCTAAACTATTGACATTAAAATCACCTAATACCCAGTATTCTGCATTTCTAAATCTATTATCGTTTAAAATTTTTGATATAAAGTCATAGCAGTCCTGCACATGTTCACCCGGTGGTCGGTAAACCGCTACTATAAGTATACTTTTTTGATTTGGCATTTTCACATGGCAAGTTATACATTCAATAGTTTCTGTTGAAACTGTGTAATCAACTATAATATTAAGGTGTTCACTATACTTTTCATGGACATATAAAGCAACACATACAATTTATATTGACCTGTTATACATGTTATACATGTTATCTACGTTTGGCGTATATATATATGAAATAAAAAAAAGATGGTAAAGGTTTACCCAGCCGTCTAGTCCCCCGCCTCCCTGTCACCCCCCCAGCCCTGCCGCCCACACCCCCGCCACCCACACCCCTGCCACCCACAACTCAGCCGCCTACACCCCAGCCGTCCACACCCCTGTTAATTTGCAAATAAAATAAAAATAACAGTGGTGTCCCCTAGGTAAAGAGATCGGAATTATTGGATAGTAGCATAAATACAACAGAATCAGGCATATGACATATATATGACTACAACATGGATACTTTATATAGATGAAGCGTATACACATAGGAAAATAGGACTGACTTATTTACGTAAAATCATAGCTATATACGCTGGACGTATACATATGTAAATAAAGTTTTTTGCGATGTGCGAGTTGCGGGTTGTTCCTTCTTTGCCAGAGGATGAGGGGGTCAAATATTAGATAACTGGACCCGTAACAGGGTTGACCCCTAAAAAACTCGACCCATGTTAAGAACTCGTCTAGTAACGAACTTGACCCATTTTGAATTTTCTCAACTCAATTTACTCATTACAACTGTGGAAAAATATTAAATTCAGTAGTAAGTATGTTATCTTGGGTTTAAATTTGGTCCTCTCTGGGTAAGAAAACAGAAAACCCTTACCCTTTCCCTAACCCTAACCCTTACCCTTTCCCTATCCCTAACACCATCCCTAAACCTAACCATTACCCTATCCCCTAGGTTAATCCTACACCTTAACATAACTGGACATATTTCATATCTGGTGGTTCATTTGTCTGAAAGCTAATTAGGGCTTCAGACCTGTACTTCCCCATGAAAATGTCTAATTCATAAGTATCTGAAACAGGTCGAGTTCTCCAAAACAGGTCGAGTTCTCCAATTGAGTTCTCCAAAACAGGTCGACTTCTCCAATAGAGTTCTCCAAAACGGGTTGAGTTCTCCTGACAACTACGGGTTGAGTTCGCCTCGGGTTGAGTTCTCTAATAACCTGGCGCTCTAGCCCATACTGTGTAGTAGCAGAGCTGAATCCGTGCCCTTCTTTACGTAACCCACCTTGTTAGAGCGTACTCGCACGTTCGCCCTATATTTTTTTTTTTTTTTTTAAATTCACGTAAGGTTCGCGTACATCATTCGTAGCGGTCTGCCACCGTCCCTTTTTCAAGCCTCGATAACTTTATTACACACAGGTAGTTTTTGTCTCTCGTCTTTTGGACCTTGGCTATTTACTAATGCATTTATTTACAGTCGAACAACACTAAACAACGATACATAACATGACATACATCATAATACGACCTAAGAAATCATAATACATCATAATAAAGAATTTCATAGTGTTCTGTTGCAGGACAAGCAGCAACATACATTGTATATGAGATAATAGTAAAATAAAGCAGTGACTTCAATTGGATATCATTGGTATATTTAAAGCCTCTTATTTCTTTAATTTTCTGCCAGGTATACCTTTATTAGTCTTTTGAAAGCTTGCTTACTCTCCGAGTTTTTTATGTATTCTGGTAGTTGGTTCCAGAAAGTAATTCCCTGATATAGTGGGGACCTTTTTAAGCTCTCAGTTTTTGGATTCGGAGGAACAAAGTTCGCTTTGCTATTGGCCCTAGTATTTGGTCTGCCCATTCTCTCTCTCTCAAGTCTGTCCCGGTCTAACAGCCCATCCTTTAATGCTTGTTTCCGCATATATGTGGACAATAATTCCTTCCTACGATTCTCTAGAGTGGGGACTCCAGTTATAGAGTGGATCTCTCTGACAGAGTGCACCATGGGACCCACCCCCAGACATACACGTAGTCCATGGTTTTGGACTCGTTGGAGCTTATTTCGCTGGTTTTTAGTCGAGCATAGGTGTATTATGTTGGCATAGTCTGTTACAGGCATAATCGTCTGTTTGTATACTCGGCAGGCCGGGCTTGTGGACATTAAATGCCTCATTTTGTAGAATAAATAGATCTTCCGATTCAGTTTACTTTTGACGCAGTTGATGTTTTTTTCGAAGGTTAGATGTTTATCTATGTGGACACCTAGGTAGTGGTAGCTATCTACGACTGCAAGTTTAGTTAGACCAATATACAGGTCCGGAGCCTGATTTATCATCTTAGCTTTTTTTTGGACCCGTACCAAGTTACCTTGGTCTTTGTGCAATTGATTGTTAAGTAATTCTCACGGGTCCATTCCCATAACGCATCTAGCCCTTTTTGCAATACCATCGCTGTCTCGTCGGGCTTACTATCTGCTTTGTAAAAGACTAGGTCGTCTGAATAGAGTTTCACCTTTAACCCTAGTGATTCAAGAACAGTGGTTATTTGATCAATGAAAAAAAATGAAAAGCTTGGGTCCAAGGACCGATCCTTGCGGTACCCTGTATGAGACATTTGACCGGGTAGATGTCCTGTCACTGAATTTTGTGCATGGTCTGCGCTGATTCAGGTAGCTGTTGAACCAATATAAGTTTGAGTTATGTAAGGGTAGCTCCCTAAGCTTGTTCAATAGGATCCCATGGTGCACAATGTCAAAGGCCTTCAGGTAGTCAACATACACAGCGCCAACCAGTTCTGCATTATCTCTTGCTAAGTGTAGGTCGTTGACCAAATCCCATACGTTGCCTAAAGGTTAGGGTGGCCACATATAGACTTCCAGCGTGCTACAACAAACTATCCCTTTACTATTTGTGTTTTATTTACTGTGAAATTGGGGGGGGAACAGGTTGCCAATGTCTCAGGGTTTTTGTGGCATGCCCAGCTAACCATGACCAGTCACTCAAGGCCGAAATACCTTAAGACCTGGGACCCGTTTCAATAGTGTCGGGGGTAGAAGGGAATGGCCTCTACAACAGCGGGAGCTAACGACGGCACCAACAGCGGAATAATATAAAAACTCGTTGCATAAGTGGCATCGCTGTTGGGGTGGCCCTTCCCTTCGCTATGCCAGCATAAAAAACGAGACATTTAATGAATCTATATTTGATGAATAATTCTATAGTCCCAAATTATTCCTCGTGTTTTTCCCCACATTTTAGTTTTTGTTTGCTATCTCTACGTGCATTTTTGGCTGAGTTACGGAGCCCGACACTGTAGCTTTCACTTGTAAGACATTGATGTGATAGTCTAGGGACGATCAGTACAGTAGGAAACCGACTGAGTAGTGCAGCGACTGTAGTTCTTGGTTCAAATAGTTTAGTGGTTCTCACAAAGTAATTAAACAATAGAAAATTATGAACATCGAGATATGGGTGAAAGATGTATGTAGAATTGTTCAGAGCATATTTTCCTTTACTTAAATATGTTATAATATCTGATTTTATACGTTTTAAATCGTTGTTTTGATCAATGCGAGAGGGTAGACTCTCTCGTAAACAGTAGCAGTAACAGTGGGAGTAAAAGCGAGAACTCACTAAATTTTGAAACGGGTACTACCTCTGTTGGTGGCACTTTGGTCCAAAGTGCCGCTCGCTGTTGCCACCCGCTCCTATTGAAACACGAAGTGCCGCTATTTGGTTAGTGAGACCAACAACGAGAGTTTTTTCTACTAATGAAACAGCTCCCTGGTGCTTGATATGTTTGGATCCCAGACCAAAGTGGTTCTCTTTTCACGGGTCTCCTGCGAAGAAGGAATGTCTTGAGATTTTAAAAGAGTGAGATAAAGCTGCAATTAAAAGAACTTTTAACACTGCACGAAAACCACCAGTATATATATATGTATACACCCGGCGTATATAAGTATGACATATTTTCCGTTGTGTATACGCCTGATCTATAGACGTGTGAAATGTATACGACCCACATATACATGTCCCGCACACAATATTTCTCTTCATATACGCTTTGCGGTAAATACAGCCATTACGCTGACATATAGAAGAGGAAACGTGTCAATAATCAGCCAATACATGCACTTAAGGGATGGCGTAATATATGAATAAAGTGGTGGTTTTCATGCAGTGTAAGGTTCGTCTAAAAGAAAAAAGGAAACTATTCCATGATGATTGAATTGTGGCCATCAATTAGACTGTAGCTAATATTTTAGTGGTAATATGGTCTAATGGATCTTCCATTTCTTTGAGAAATTCAAGACTCAACACAATAAACTTAGAGGGATGACACTAACCTTCCGCCTCATACGGAGTTTAATCAAAACCAAGGTGCTTGACGTATCCTCAGCAAACTAGACTGTTGGAAGAAACACCTGGGACCTGTTTCACTAGTTTCGTGATTTGTCTAGATGGCGCGACATGTCTAGAAGCCGTCTAGATGGTGTGTCCGGTTTCATAAGAACTGTACATTAAACTTCATTTTGTGCGTTCTTGCTTGCACTGTTGGTTCCGCTTTTCATGTCTGTCTAACACTTTTGTCACAAAACTAGTGAAACAGGTCCATGATGTGTAGATTTGTCTAATTCCTATGTTTGGGGTCTGTCTTTTCCTAAGGGCAGCTACTTGTGTTGTCACAAAACCAGACAACCCAATCTGTCTGTATGGTGTCAAAGACATGTCACGAAACTAGTGAAACAGGTCCCAGGACTTTAAAAAAACTGAACATACCAATGTTAAAGTCGGAGACACAACAAGTGAGAAACACAGCGAGTTCCGTAATCGCCAACACAAAATGGCCTGTATGTGAGCTATTATTTCATATTCCACCTGATTATTGCCTCGAATATGCTAAATTATAGGAGATATTCCTATGAAATGATATCTCACATACACGCCAATTTGTGTTGGCGATTACGGGATCGCCGCCTTCACTCGCTTGGTGTGTCCCAGGTATTAAACCAAAGACTGGGAAATTTAGGCGATCGCCCATTTATCAAGGGGCAAAATACTGGAACATGCTAGAACCAAAGACTCAAGAGACGGACTCTAAAATCATTTTTAAAATGTGAGGTAAAAGAATCGCAGAGGATCAGTATGGTATAAAAATGATACTATGTATAACTGATTTTATTGTTGGTAATGAGCTGTGCGTTTTGTAGTGAAAATTGTAATCTGACATGGAAGGTGTACGCTCTCATATTAAGTTCGCTAATCATCATTTTCTAGCACTATATATGCCATAACTTGAGCTGTGTATATATCTTATAACATAAATCGATCTTCATTTGACTGGATGAACAATGTATCATTCATGGAACCAAATAAAGATCACTTTAAGAAAAAAATTATAGTCAATTGATTCCTTTTGCTTGCCATGGTAGAGTTCCAATTGTGTAGGCCTACTTTTTACTATGAAACTCAATAATCCAATGACAGACATGCTTTTGTGTATTTTCTTCTATTTGTTCAGTGTGCCAATTCCCCAATTAGTTAGATGGACTGTGTTAGTATAGAAGCAATTATCAGAATATATAAACGTATGAACTGTGTAAACAATAGTAACGTACCCATATCAATGCCATTTGTACGTCCATATATACTGGACATGTGGATAGTAAGGAACCTAGGAACTGGAGACTGGAAAATGGGCACCCTAAGCCTTACATTTCACTCCAGTATGATAAAAACCTTAAAAAAATCAATTGAAAGATTCACATAACCAACAGACATCAGCTTAAAATTCCAAATTTATAGATATATTTTATTTATATGTTAGTTTACATCAGGGTGTAAATTTTACCGAAAAATATGAAAAGAAAACTAAGAATTTTGATTTCTATATCCTCCTGGGGAGGCATATAAACCTCGCAGTGAATCCAATATTTATATAGAACGTCCTGGCCATGCTGTACAAGTCACAGAACAAGATGCTAACTTACGGTTTGTACGGACCGAGGCATTTATGCCGAGTTCTGTACAAACGGTAAATTAGCATCGAGTTCTGTGACTTGTACAAGCATGGTTGGACGTTATATATTTACTATATACCCGAAATTAAAAAAAAAATCAATTTCATTTTTCTTAACAACCAAAATTTTAATAAATGTGTATGGGTAGGTAGTCCGTACTTTGGTGTACGGACCAGTGGTCTGTACATTATTTTTACGTCATATAGCGAAACGGAGCGTATTTACATTATATACGGCATGGTATATAGTAAATTCATAAACATCTCGAGCAGTAGAATTCATCCCCGTGTCAGTACCAAGAGGGAATACCATGGCGTATTCATTTTAATACTCCACATGGTAGGTAGTCCTGCATCTCAGCCTCACCACCAGAACAGCCAGGATGAATCGAGGAGGAGAGAGAGAAAAAAAAACATTAAATCGGGTCTTTTCTGAGAATGGTGTCGGTGGGGTGATGGTGCCAACAAGGTTGGGGTTAAATCAACATTTATAAGCCAAGTCCACCTGGGATCCGGGCGATAAATGGGGGCTAGGGGGCGGTCATGGGGGCATTCTGTATAGAACAACAAGCCCTCCCTGATCAATATCTAGGCAGTTCATCCCCAACGTACCAGGGATAAGACAGGGTTAGCGACCTCAAGCATCTGTTAGTGTCTGAATCATTGCTCAGGGATCCAGTGTGTATCCAGGACATACCTGCGAGAACCATCATTGCTGGAGTATTATTATTATTCATTGTATACAAAGACTCCATTGAAAATGTGCGGGGACTCAGTAAACCATGACACATTATACTGGGAGCAAATAGTGTGTTCATCATTGATGAATGAGCGTGCAATTATAAATGAATAACAAATAAAAAGTTTGAGTTAAACACAGTCTATGGATAGTTTTCCGTAACCCACTTGCACCCAGCCAACTTGCCATTTCTGCAACTGCCTAGGATCCAAACACATCAAGTGCCAGTAAGTCAATGAGGTATTTCGGTCTTGAGTGATTGGTCATGGTCAGCTGGGCACACCTCTAAGAGACTGTGACACTGGCTCCCTGCTCTGTTCTCAATATCACAGTGAATAGCACACAGATAGTGAAGGGATAGTTTGTATGCAGTACCCTTAAAGTCCATATGGACCTCTCTAAACTCTAGATGATGTATTTAGCGCGCACAAGCACGCTCTAATAAAGCATGGAAGATACCATAACTGTGGTATACAGATTCAAATCTGTGGTATATGGCCTGCAAGCCATGGTATACGGGAAAATAGTCCCTTTGTGCTACAGAGCAAAGAAATAGTCCCTATTATTATACCCTTTGATATGGCAATTACCGGGTGTGATCTAATCAGGAAGATGGATAATAAATACAACAAACGATGATCTTTTGGACAGGCGGCTCTGTAAACCACTCGAGGTTGATGTCTTAATACACTGTCAGACGCCTGTGTATTACTACACACCAACCTCCCATGGCTTACAGCCGCCTGTCCACAAAAACATTATTGTCTCTTTAAACCATGGGTTTTGTGTTCCTCTTTTTCCTGGAGGGAGAAAATCTGTACATGTCCCCAAATATAAGGAACATTTGTTGAAAGGCCTCTAGTTTCCTATTTTGTTTTCTAAGATATATCTATTACTTCTTATCAAAATAAATTCATACTTCTTATCAAGATATATTCATTACTTCTTATTAAGATATATTCATGACTTCTTATCAAAATATATGTATTACCTCTTTTAAGACATATTTATTACTTCTTTTAAGATATATATTTAATACTTCTCATTAAGATATATTTATTACTTCCTTTAAAATATATTTATTACTTCTCATTAGGATATTTTCATTACTTATTATCAAGATGTATTTATTACTTCTTGTTAAGATATATTCATCTTCTTATCAAGATGTATTCATTCATTATTATTAAGATGTATTTATTACTTCTTGTTAAGATATATATCTTTTACTTATTATCAAGATATATCTATTACTTATTATTAACTACAGAAATAAACCAATTTGTGTGCAGAACCCGACACTCTCCTCAAAGAATTTTACAGACAGAAGTTATGTCGAAACTGGCAATTACTGAATATGAGGAGTTGGATTGGCGTATCCCTCCTGTATAAGGTGGCCGTGCCTGATTTCTGTTTCAATCTGATATCATCTCGTTGTTCTTCTCAAAATACACTTAGGCCCGGCGTCCACCTACTACGATATGGCTTTGATATGGTCTACGATGCACCTCCCGAAATCAAAATCGCGTCGGAAGGTCACCGAATATCGGGGCAGTTGACCACGTTCCTGCGATCAGGCACCGAAAAAAACCATTAAGATGCTTGGTGGATTGGCATGTCTACGATTTTGTACCTTCCCGATTTCTCTCCGATACTTGCCTTTTGTATCGGTGCCATATCGGTAGGTCTAAATTTCTATCGTAGTAGGTGGACGCAAGGCCTTAATATACGTGTATGCAGAAGATACTTCTGATCTGGAAATTTGATTCATTTGTGCAGTGAAGCATCCGCCCTGTGTTTCTCTTCGTCTGACAGCAATCCTTGTATCATCAGGCCATGGTTAAAAAGAGATATAAGAATAGGAACCCCATCTTAACCATTATCCTACCCCTAATAAAAAACGCCATAGGTTTAACATTGACTCAATGTATTTGACATAGCGTTGGATAAAGTGTTATTTATGCACCGAGGTGAATAAAAAAACGGACCAATCAGAGACGAGATAACGTAAGTAAATCTGGCAGCATTGATAACTACTAACATGGATAATTACAAATATTCTCTGTATATCGGTGAGATGGGGTAGGATAAATACGAAACTGAACTCAAGTTAGCCTTGTCAATGTTTATACCACTCTGGTCAGGTCTGCTACTCCCTAAACTCGGCTAACGCCTCGTGTAGTAATACACAACCTGCCCATCGTGGCATAAACATTGACAAGGCTAACTCTCGTTTGGTTTCTACTACTTACCCCTTATCCCTGGATGAAAGAAGAGGACAGTTGGACAAATACAATTTTATTAATTTTTATAATGAAGAGAAAGATTTCATTTGTCCTCAGATTAATGATTATTAATTATGAGCTATTGATATCATTATCCTACCCCTAATATAAAATCCCATCGGCTTAACATTGAGTTTCTGTATGTCACGCTGACTGGCATACAGAGTTTTATATGCCACTAGTGGCATACAGAATTGTTATCATGTATTATTCCAAAATCGAGGAGATGGGGTAGGATAAAATCAAAACCTAATTCGTTTCAATCTTGGCAACCCCATGCCACTCCTGGAGTTTAGGTTCCGGCTTTGCCTCGTGAAATCACTGTGCCAAATTCCAGTCGTGGCATATGGTGGACAAGATTAAAACTCATCCAGTTTTTCGATAATACTTGATAATATTGTAATAATAATGGGCTAAAGAGTAATGAGTCAATTATGAACATATAACATAATAAATTATTAAGAGAAAAGCCCTACAAAGGTAGGTAAATTGAAGAGGTGTGAGTGGGTGGGTAAAAAAGTGAGGGTGTGTGGTCGAAGTCGAGGGAGTCGGGACACCAGAGGGGGCGCACATGGAGGGTGGTTGAGGCCCACTAGATTCTAAGTCAACTCTCGACTGTAGAACGGTCCCAAGGCGCTATAAATATCATATAAGGAGGTCAGGGTGAAGGTCGGGGTTTGCTGCGAATGCAGTCATTGGCTACTGGGTCTACTCTATTCCTTATATGGCAGTGAGTGTATTGGGACAACTCCATGTAGCATGTGGTGCGCAGTGTAGAGGGGAGACACCAGGGGGGAGGCACTGACCACCACTGACCAAAGGCCATGAGTAACCAAAAGTTATCGAATTCAAAAGATTGCAAATATGACACAGGCATTGATAGTGACACAAGGTTGGAAAACAGAAGATGAAAACGATCAAAATTACAAATGACGTGTTTCAATGATTCGTGTGCCATCTCAAATGTCGTGTCCTTTGTTTCTTGCTGACCAAATCACCACCTGCAGACAAGCTCTTTCCAAAAAGAAAAAGTAGCCGACGTTAGTTCAACGAAAAGTATCAAATCACAAAATCATCCTATATTTGGCAATATCTCATGTTTTAAATCCCACCATAATTAATACCATACCGTTGTATCTATTGTTATTCTTGTGTTTATCGTATAGTTTGTATTGGACTGCGGATGACAAAGAACAAAGCGACTAAGTTTGAACCAAACTCTCTCAGAAACGAGGGGATATTTATTAGAACTTCTTTCGGAATAATATCTCCAAATAAATTGATTTAAAACTGTTTTTATATACATTATATATCATTTGTGAAGTCCCAATAGGCCCAATAGATGCTGGTTGAAGTGGGATATTCTTGGCTAGATTCGGTTCAGGTATCTAATATACCAAATAACGTCGGGTATGTATCTGAATTTTAGAATGTACGAATTTATCTCAGGGTTCTATCAGCTTAACTATAGTGGTTCCTAAAGCCTGATGCCCATCTACTGATTCAGGGTGGAGCGATTAGTTTCCAAATCGTATAGGAGTCGGTGAACTTGTCGCAGGCAAATTACGTAACCCTTCGCCTGACCAGCAGACATTGAGGAGATGGGGTGATGGATATTAATCCTAAGCAAATCAGTCTACTAATCGGTGGATCACCCTTGCCTAGCTGTCCTACATCTACCGACTACGGCCGACTCCGTTAGGATGCCTTGGCTGAGACAAATTACCATCCGCTTGTCGCTGACAAAGGTACATGAATGTTCCGAAATCGGTAGATGGGCATTGGGCTTTAGATGACTGCAATATATAATGGTGTCATATAATCATTAACATATATTTCTTTCATTTTTTTCAATGTTACCTTATTCCACCTATTCTAAATGATATAGCAACGTAAATATAACATTAAGGGGTGTACAAATTCAAATTACACTCAAGAGATAACCAAACGAGATATCTTGGAACAAATTCTTCCTGTTACGGTAAATTTAAATGTTACAATTCAAATTACTACTAAATAAAAGTATATAAAATGCATTTATAAAAAGAACGTGTAAAAAACGGGGGTTCCTCCCGTTCAGTGAGAACGGGTCCTATATATACGCCTAAAATATTACATATCAGAAAGTCAATATACATGAGTAAAGCCATTGAATAACAATTATATATTAGATAGCATTCTCTGCTGTTAGAAGACAACCATGACATTGTGTTCTATTGTTGGAGTTTTCACGGCAGCCTTTAGGATAATTTCATTTACAAAACTCCCCTTTCAAAAGCAAGAATAAGCAACTCATATCTGAAAGTTACATTATACCTGCTTTAATTTCTATATGGCTGCGTGACTCCTGAGAGCTACGAATAGAAAGCGTGTCCTTCGACGTAGGAACAGGGATACAAATGCCAAAATAATATTCATGGGAATTTTCGAATACAGATTTTGGTCCTATCCCTATTCAAACCCAGGTTATAACAGGAAATCCATCAGTCTGTTGGACATGTTGTTATAATTGGTAGAAACCGAACGAGAGTTAGACTTGACAATGTTTATGCCACGATGGGCAGGTCGTGTATTACTACACGAGGCGTAGCCGAGTGTAGTGAGGAGCAAACCTGACCAGAGTGGCATAGACACTGACAAGTCTAACTCGAGTTCGGTTTCGTATTTATCCTACCTCGACTATGCTTTTGTATTACTAAAAAGATAAATATTGACTCAACGACCAAAAGAACTTTTTTTATAGTAGCTGACATCCTGCTCTCTGATTGGTCAATATATGCTCTGTGACGTCATGGTGTGACCACAAGCGCGAAGCCGGCTAGCAAAACATGCTAAAATACAAGAAAATGAACAGGAGATTCTACTAAAGAGGTGCAACACACAATTATGAACGTCCCTAGAAGATCAAGAAGTGACGATCGTAAACCAAAATCAAAGGATTAACCCAGAGCTGGACTTTTACTTTCGTAACTGAACCAACATCCGGGACTTGTAACGACCATGCCTTTGTTGTGTAAACAAAGACCTACTGAAGCCGCAGCCGCATGAAACAGATGTCGATGAAAAGAACACGATGGATACTAGTCTGATTATCTCTCAAGCACCAAGTGAACTTATGACACAGGAAGATACAGACACTGACATAAACGAGGTATTTGAAGACTACAGTACTGATCTAAGTGATACGCAAGGCCTGCGTAGTACTAAAACAAAACCCACAAGCGCTAGAGCGAGACGAAAATACACCAAACGCTCGAGGCCGGTGAGCGACGAGGTGAATCCGCCTACCAACAGAGACTTAAATTCCCCAGGATCGCAGCCCCCAAAAAAGGTAGGGAGCAGAGGACGTAGAGGAGGACAAACAACTCAAAGAAAATCGGGCAAAAAAACGGAAGAAATTCCTAATCCTGCAATAGAAATGTCGGAAACGAAGGAAGGGGATATGATAAGTAAATTTCTCGGAGTATTAAAAACTGAAATACACTCACTAACACAAGAACTAACAGACAAACTAGAGTCCAGTGATCAAAAAAGAACAAGTTTTGAGGCAAATATCACTAAAGAAATTGCTAAAAAGTTTGAGGAAGTTCATCAAAAACGTGAAAACTTTGAAGAAAAACTTCAAGGTAGCATGAACCACATGTGTGCACGGCTTGAATCTGTGGAAGTAAGCCTGAATGCAGTTAAAGAAGTTAATAGCGAAATGTCTATGAAACACCTGGAGTTAAGTAAAAAGGTAACTGAAATGCAAGAGTCCTTCAAGGAGAAGGGAAACCAAACCAACAAGTTACTCAACGAACACCAACAAAAAACAGAACTCGACCTGGATAACATCAGAAAGCATGTTACAAACATTGAAGAAAGAATAAACGATGGGCAAATAACCAATAACTCTGTGCCAAACCCAACTACGAGGAATAAATACATGTCTCCCAAAAGACTTAATATATACATAGAGGGAATGTACGAACGAGATAATGAGGATGTATATAAAAGTGCACTGGGCGTACTACAGAGAATATACCCAGAAATCGACATGAGAGACATTAATTATGCGCAGAGAATACGAAGACAAAGACCATCCAAATCAAATGCCCCTGTACTTGTATGCCTTACAACCATACGAGTACATGATCTTGTCCTACGAGAAAAGAGGAAATTACACCGAGCAGAGGGATATGAGAAAATTTTTGTGAACCCCGATGAAGATCCAGAAGTTAGACGAGCCAGAACGAATGCGCGAAATATTGCAATCCACAATCGAAAGAAAGGCTCTAGGACTATACTAAAAGGAGTAGAGGTATCAGTAGATGGAGTATGGTACAACGCGAGAAATATGGAAATGATCCCGACTGAGATCAAACCGTTGGATAAAAGGGCGCCCCCGGCGAGCTGGAAAACCAATACGAATGATGGATGGGGTACAAAGCACACGGACGCCGAGGCAAATACAGCTCACACATGTCAAAACCCACCAATACAAGAAGTTGCATTGTTAGAAGCTACTGGAATAACCCCTAGCCAAGTAGGAAAAAACAAAGATACTGAAGACGGGAAAAGGGGAAAGTCATCTTCTACTGAAAATGTGAAAGACAAAGGAAAAGACATGACTCAAGGAGAAGAAGCAATGATAGATAACACAGGGGAAGAAAATCTTAACATAGTGATGCTACCGGCTCCGAGTCAAAAGACCGGCCCTGTAGCATCGAATGCTGAAAAACAAGATACTACAGGCCACAACAATGAAGAATGTGAATACCCTGAACTACCCGTATCACCAACCCCTACAGGCGACGAACCCAATAATAAAAACAGAGGTATGAGAAACACCAAAACAGCTATTATATTTAAGGGATTGGATGCATACCTAAGTAATTTCCACCCTATACCAGTGAAGTTTAACGGGCTGCACTTCACATCTAGCGAGCATGCTTTCCAAACGGAAAAATGCAAAATAACAGGGCGACGTGATTTAATACAACAGGTATTAAAAGCGAAATCTGGCTATGCTGCAAAGAAACTAGGAGACTCATGCAAATCGACAACAGAATGGCTGAAACTAAGAGACGCAGTCATGAGAGACATAATAGCGGCCAAGTTCAATCAAAACAAAGTACTTCAAGAGTCGTTGTTGGCCACCCACCCACTTGACCTAGTAGAAGGTACCAAAGATCCATATTGGGGCGGAGCTGCCGAGTTTACTGATAACATCTATGACATTGGCAAATACGATGGAAGGAACAAACTGGGAGAAATCCTCATGAACTACAGGATGGAACAACGCAGGACCATAGTAATTGACAAGCAATAACAACCACTAATCAGTCAATTGAAATCGACACCGATCTGCCCCAGTGACAAGAACTGTGTCACCTGAGAAGCGCATGCTCACTGCAAAAGTGTACCTGTGTAAGACCAACAGAGAACACGCAACTCTATAAGCACTGGGAAAGCAGCAATGTGGAATCAGACGCCGATAAAATATCTATTGATAGGGGACTCTAGGACCCGTGACTTGGATTACTATCTGGACCACCTCAGGACAACGGACTATGCCCTATACACGTATCCCGGAGCCAAACTTGAGCGGATAGCACGCGAACTGAATGCGGCCATGATGCATGGACGGATGACCGGTATCAATTACCAAGCTGTATATGTTATGAGTGGGATTAACAATGTCACCTATAAGAATGGAAACACCATTGGGCTACGGACAGGATCTACAGAGAATATCGCCAAACGTGTGTTGGATCTCATGTACGACACAAAAGCCATGGTTCGCAGTATGTACCCTAATGTACCAGTGGTGTTCTGTACACTATACGGTGTGTCACTGTCTATCGCTAACAACAACAGCAATGTAGTATATGGTCGAAAATCACGAACTTGCAGCAACTGCCCAAAAAATCAAATCTGAGAGGATCATTAATTCCTTTTGCAAATATCATCTCTATATATTGAAAGACTCGTGTGCCAAATTGGGAACGCTAACTGCCATAATTAGCATTAGCACAGGGCTAATATGAAACAAAAAACGTCACGTTACGCCCCCCCCCCCCCCCCCCCGATTGGTTGCTATGGAAACAATTTTTGTCCCTCTCATGTTATGATACAGCTTCACAATATGTATGAATAAAAACATAACTAGAAAATGAATTTCTATTTTTTTTTTGCTTTCCCTGGTCTTATATCCACGGGGGGGGGTCGTAACGTGACGGGGGTCGTAACGTGACGGGGGTCGTAACGTGACGCAAAAATCTGTAGGGCCTCATAACATTTTTTCTAATAAAGATAATGACTTAATTCTTTCGCCATTTCATAGGTATATATGTACCCAACACATAACCACAATTTTTACCTTTTTCCTGACCCTACGTGACCCACTGCGGGTCATAACGTGACGGGGTCGTAACGTGACGGTGTCGTAACGTGACGGTGTCGTAACGTGACGAAAAAATACGTTGGGGCTGATAACTTTTTTTCTGATAAAGATAGAGACTTCATTTTTTCGCCATTGTGTAGCTATATATCTACCCTTTGATACCCTAAAAAAAACTATTACTAATATCATAGGGAACCGGAACTATTAATAATTTAGTGGGTGTCGTAACGTGACTGCCTAAACTACACCAAAATAGCACAAATTGAGTTCAGTATGAAGGAAGCTATATAGGCCTATCCTTTTATGGTGGGAAGATGCATATATGTGAGCTATTAAAAACAGTAAAACTCATTGCCTTCTGGCAATTTTTAATTTAAATTTATGCCCGATTTTATGCTGGTGTCGTAACTTGATGCCCTCACATTTTTAGCGATATTTTGTATAAATATTGGAGTTAGGTGTGGTTTTAAGGTCCTTGACTGTGCCATGCAATGCCCTAGATGTGTGAAAACCATTGAAACTATTTTCCAAGAAAGATTTTTTAAGATATTCAAAATATAGCCCATTTGCTGCAATTTCGTGATTTTCGACCATATGCTGACCAAGGGAAATTGAATGCTGTGATCTGGAAGATCAACGAGGGCATCAGTGTACTCAACAACAATGATGGAGTATATACCCCCTATACTGCGCGAGAGATCCACAGAAGTAGACCGGGCCGTGGAATGCGTTATCTATACACAAGGTTATACGACGGGGTGCATCCAGATGCAGATGCCCAAGCTGGTGTCGCCAGATTACTCTCGGATGCCATCGACAAAAACATCAGCACTGGGTCGCATAACTAATGATTAATACAAGTAAGATCTTTCTAATTTTATTAAGTTTATAGTTGTATATCCAACAACCAAACTCCGAATGAGTCAAAAGACCATTTTGAATAATATGCACTAGATTAACCCTGAACTCCTAAAATGTTGAAAACAACAAAAAAGGTTTTGCTTAGCTGGATAGCAAACCAGAACCTAACTACCAAGAGACTTTGGAAACACCAAAACGAACTGATTATTCTCTTTTGTATGTGAACACTTTGTTGTAACAATGCTCCAATGTCGTTATAGGCTATGGAGCTCAAACTGTCCACCTTTATGTGTTTGTCGGCAGTTTGTGTTTTTCACTGCACTAATTGTACTGTCTGTGTATTTGACTGTATATATTTGTCCGTGTATCCGTCCTTATATCACCCTAAATTGTTATGTACAAATATGTAACGTTCAATCATGTCTTTATTATCTTTAGAAGAGTTACGTAGAGTAAAAGGAGATATATTCCTATCAGCAAATGTACACAGTATATTTAGGAGATACTATGAGCTTAAGGAATTATTTAGTATATGCAGTTACGTCACCATCACAGAAACATGGTTGAAAGAAAAATATGACTCCGACATGATTTATATTCCGAATATGGTTTTGTATAGAAATGATAGGACTTATAAGGAAAAGGGTGGGGGGGTGGCATTACTAGTAGATCAAAGTAAAGCAATATACACTAAACAGATTGAAACATACTGCTTCTCAACCAAGAAATATGAGATACTTACTCATGTAGTTGAACAACCCAACAGAAGGCACCTAGTTATCATATCTGTATATCGGCCACCTCATAAAGATGTCGAGGCCTGCTATAGAATATTAACAGACATACTGCTGGACCCGTGTTTTAAGAACAAAGAAGTCTGGATTATGGGGGACCTCAACGTGAACAGTAACTTCAGGAACAGCAGGAAATGTATTGTAGTAAGAAATTTCCTGAATGCATGTAAATTGCAGCAAGTTAAAACTAAAGATACTTATTTTCATAAAAAAGGGAGTAGCAAAATTGACCACATTTATACAAGCTCTAACCATATCACTGAAACAGGAAACATAAATATCTTTGCATCAGAACACGTTCCGATTTTTGCTGTACGCAAATGTAAGAAGCAAAAGAAGGAAAGAATTATGATAGAGGGGAGAAATCTGAAAAAACTAAAAAATGAAGAAATACAGGAATACATAGACTTATATGATTGTAAACGACCTACACCATGTTCTAAGGTTTATACAAATGATCCAAATGAACATTATATAGAATACCTCAATATCTTTCTAAACACTAAATGCCCAATCAGAAAGTATGAGATCAAAACTGTTAATAATATCGAACTACCTAATGAAATTAACATAAAGATCAGAAAGAGAGCACATCTATTCAGGGAACTTTACCGTACCACAGGTACTAATGACTTATACTCCAGGACGCGAAAACTAAGAAAGGAGATACATACGGATATTAGAAACCACAAGGCATCACTAATAAAGAAATCGCTCAATGATAACAAGAAAAATCCGAAAAGGTTTTGGAGGGATGTCAATGCCATATGGAAGCCAATTAAAAGCCAATCCATACTGCCTTTTATGGATGGGAGTACTGAAAATGATCTGAATGATTTCTATGTAAGTACTGGAGATAATATAGCTAAAAAATGTAGAAGTTCAGTTATGATGACTGAATATGAAATGGTAAACCATTTGCAAATCGGCAATGATATGTTTGAGTTCAGCTCTGTCTCAAAAAAGGATGTAACTAAACTTATCAAAAACTTGGACAATGATAAAACTACGGGTGTTCCTTTTATGAAGATTATATTCCTGAAGAAGGCCATGTTAATGAAGCCTGGAATAATATGTGATATGTTTGATTATGTTAAAAATAACTGCTGTTTTCCAATGACTTTAAAGTGTGCTACAGTTACTCCTATACCAAAAGGTGGTAACCTGGCTGATTTTACCAATTGGAGACCAATAAGTGTTCTCCCGACTATAGCCAAACTACTGGAAAAAATAATACATGAGCAATTTATCACTTACCTAATGAGTAATGTATATATTCATGAACATCAATATGGCTTTATGCCAAAACGATCTACCTCTCAGGCCATCTTCCGAGTAATTAATATTTTGGTAGATAATATAGACTACAAAAGGAAGAGTTTATGTGCTTGCATCGATCTGCGCAAAGCTTTTGACTGTGTAAATCACGAGATATTAATAAATAAGTTACAGATAATTGGTCTACATCCAACTGCTGTTAAATTATTCACGAGTTATCTGAGAAACAGACGCCAAAATGTAAAAATCAATGGAAAAACAAGTAATTATCTGCCCATAAACTGCGGAGTGCCACAGGGTTCGGTTATCGGCCCCGTGTTGTTTATCCTATTTATCAACAACATCTTTAATGTTATTAAATATGCCAAACCGACAATGTATGCGGATGATCTGATCTTAATAACGTCAGGACTAACCCTAGACGAAACTAATACTAAAATGCAATTTGATTTAGACAATGTCAAAAGATGGTTAGATGAGCATTTACTTAGTATAAACATAGAGAAATAAAAAATTATGTGGGTAGGAACCAGGGATGAAGAAATAGGACAACTGGCCTGTATGATAGATGGAGAAAAACTAGCTAGGGTCTACTCTTATAATTACTTGGGGGTAATTATAGACTCCAAATTGACATTTAGGCAGCAGGTACAGAAAACAAGTAGAGAAGCATTACATAAGAATTTTAAGTTCAAGAAATTTAGATATTTACTAACTAAAGACGCCGCTATCTCAATTGCTAAACAAATGATCTTGCCCTGTCTGGAATATGTTGACTATGTATACTATCTAGGGGTACAAGCAGACAGAAACAAACTTCAAATAAGTCTAAATGACAGCCTAAGAACTGCCCTCGATATACGTAGATGGGAACATAAAAATAGAGATGACATGTATCAAGAGTGTAAGATAAGAACTTTAAAATATCGAAGAGCCCTCCATCTATTAATGATTATTTACTGGTGGCAACAAGATAAAAAAAACATAATGGAAACTGGACTTGAAAGAACTAGAATGAACTCCAAGATAATACTAAAAACTAAGAGACCCCGAACTGAAAGGTACAGGTGCAGCCCACTTTATAGAGGCATGCTCTTATGGAACACATTACCACCTGAGACACAAAAGTTGATAAACAGCTCAAAGTTTAAACTTAGTGTTAAACACCACCTATTAAAGGAAGAGGTTATAAATAAAATACCATCATTGACCAATGAAGACTATGAGTCAAAAGACCATGTCTATACAATGTGAGTCATAAGACCACAGATAAATATGTATTTATGTATCTTCAAAACTTTCCATATCCAGCTGTATAATGCTGAGAATGACCTAGGAATATAAGAGACTTTAGCAATGGTGAATTTGAAATAACATGAGGGTGTGCTTTGTATTGTTTATGTCGTACTGTCTTTATTTACATGTCTATGTTGACTGCTCCTGTCAATTTGTATAAACAAATGATGTATAAACCTATAGAACCTAATACTGCAGTAAAGTACTTATATAATTGATAAACTCAATGTACAACATACAAAGACTTTTAATAATATTTTGCCATAGAGTCAAAAGACCTATGTTATCATTATCTGCATATGGAGAATTGACAATCACTGCACAGTATTATAATTAAGATAATTTTGAGGACAGTTGTGGTCCCTTGTTCTTTTTGTTCACCTGTTGGACTGGTCCATGGAAGAGCGTCCTTTTTTGGATGAATGTACTTACTCCTTTATATTACTGAATAAAAAATTAAAAAAAAAAAAATATTGTTATTACTCTAGTGGCATAAAAAAGACTTAATGTCACGGCCTGCCACATAAAATCTGCCTATGTTAAGTCTATGGCGGTTTTTTATTAGGGGTAGGATAAAGGCTTATACATCTCTGTACATTGTTGGCAAACAAGAAATTGTAATATCCCTCACTTTACTTCTGTGAGAAAGCAAATATCCTTTTTCAATACCGTGCTTTTATCACGGTCTATCATGAGTAATACGTCGCTCTCTAATAAATCAGATCGTTCTTTAATCATGCACACGGTGTTATAACGACTCCTTCCGCCCTAGGTAGGTATTATATATATATTTTTTTTTTTAAATTATTTTTGTTATTATTATTATTTTTTTTTTTTTAAATTGTATATACACCGTTACTGCCCCCCCCCCCCTGTGGGGTTGCGTGGTAAGGTGATATGAAATTTTTTTTTCGTCTACACACATAGGTATTATATTTATAATATGTAAGTATCATTTATCTTTACAAGCCTAGTCTAAGCTTTATCGACAACACGAAAAAAACACTCGATTTGCTTCATTAAAGGCACATCCGACAATTCTCAGTGGCGCTACCTGATGATTTTTAAATATTGTCAGTTATTAGTCAAAACTGGTTTCTTAGGATTCATGCTAATTCTACATAAGTAAATTTTAGTCCAGTTTATCAAATCTTAATAGGTAAAATAGGCTAATTTACAATTGCTTGATTTATATAGGAAATGTACTGGAAAATATGGTTTTCTTCAATTCTTTCAAAAACAAGGACGGTGACCGATGGTTATCTAAAACATTGTGTAAGAGTTCCAGGAAAATGACATGGGTTTTATTGTGTGAAAAAATCCTTTTTAGAATTTCTATATATTCTGATATAAAATTATCATAAAACTGATCTATCAATCAAAAACCAGCACGGTGACCCGCAACTTTTAAGTTAGATATGTGTTCCACAACACTTGAGGATCATCTTCTGAAATTTTCAGAATGGTCAATGAAACCTTTAGCTAAAGGGAAGACGTGTTTTTTTAAGATTGATTTCTGTCTATTATTTATTGCTTCGTCGATATATATTTGACTGTTACCTGTCCTTGTGAAGTTTACTGAATGCACTTAAAGATATATCTTGCAATTCACAGTGGCGACACCTGGTGATCTTTAAATATTTTTAATTACCTGTTAAAAATGGTATCGATGTGATTAATTTTAATTCTAAATGAGTAAATTCAACATTTTGTCCAGTTTATCCAATCTTAATAGGTAAAATATGTCAATTAGCATTGCTTGACTTACACAGGATATCTACTGTATGTTTCTTTAAAAAAAGAGAACGGCGACCAATCAATCTCCAAATCTTAATGTGTAATTTCATCTACATCTACTATATTCTGAGAAAGTTTGAGGAAAATTATAAGATTGTCTTAGAGAATTATATCGTATTAATGTATATTCTATTAAGTCATATATATATATATATATATATATATATATACATTTTTTATATACATATCTGTTCTACAGCACTCAGAGATCTTCATAGTAAATGTTAAGGAAAATGACATGGTTTTTAATTTTCAAAGTAAATTGTCCAATATTCCTTTATTATACAGAAGGAAGTCAATACACAGAACCAATTATAAGGTTTCAAGCATTACTTGCATAAGGATAAAACTTAAGGATAGGGGAGATGTACTATGTACTACTATGAGTCAAGAACTTGATTGATTCTTTGACAAGAAGGTTTCTTCTTTTATACACAAAGCAGGGGGTTGACATGACAGGCTCGGCATCATGAGCTCCTCACTCTCATTGGCTGTTGTACCCACAGCCAATAGGGGATGACCAAATCGTTCCACTAGAGCACCCGTTCCAGTCTATCGCACATGTCAGGAGGCTGCGCATGATACTGAACAACTCCAAGCGTCATTGGTAGAGTGCCCTGCCC